>OZ007598.1:201539549-202778047 GCA_963931845.1 Maratus michaelseni
TGATTTTCAGAAAAACACATATTTCTGAGTACATTCGTCTATTTAAGCAATGGATATATGGATATTCAAATATAACATGTAAAAAAAATGTTGTCTTTCTGTTTGTCCGGAGTAGGTTTCATAAGAGTTGAATTCGGTCATTTTTCTCGAGGAGTTGGCAGTTTGGAGTTTCGGGGGAGGGGATTCGAATTTTTAAAACATTAGATAACACAAAATCGTAATACATCTGGTTAGAAATGCACCTCTTGGGCTGTCTCCTGAATTCACTGGAGAAACATTGTTTAACAACATACAAACACTAAACATATAATGGTCAGATAGAGAATGTTTCTGTCTTCAATAGAAGATAATAATAGCATTTTAAAGCTTTCAACTTATACATTTTAATTTAAAACTGGATTTCTAGGTATAAGGAACCAATATTCCATAATCGGTTCAAAGCCAAAGCTTGCATCGATGATAAATAAAGAAATGATCACGTCATATACCATTATATATTTGCCTAATAAAAAACTGATATGGTTACAGCAATACATTTAATTTTGAGCCAAACCATACTATCTAAAACATGCCAATTGGCCACAGATCCAGTTGTAGAAGATCTATAAATGTTAATAATTTTAGTGTCTATCCCATTTTCAGCATAGAACATTTCAATTTTGAACGGGATTAGTAATCATAAATAGATTATATTGAACTGCCGTGTCCTCAACCCATGTTGACATCAATGATAAGTAAAGGAATAATTGTCTATTAAAATATAAAACTGTTTAAAATTAAGAGAGACGGTTAATAAATAAAACCTCGTGCTTATTGGAGCTTTTATAATACGTTGTGTACAATCAACGCCAGCCAAGTTCGTTTCCAAAGTAATGATCATTGCTTTGCTGTAAAAGTAAATATAGTTTATTTTCTTTAATTGTGATTAATATTTGTTTATATTGTATAAAATAAAATATGTAAATAAAACAAAATTAAACGAAAATGAAACTGTAAGCCATCAGAAAAAAAACGAAGACAAAATCAAATTTTAGCAAAGAGCTCAGAAAAAAATAATTTTAAATATAAAGTGGCATTACAACTTAATGTTAAAACTGCGATAACAGATGTTGATCGTTTTTTGATAAAAGTTCATTAAGATGTTTTCATCACATTTTTCCGCCTTCACCTATAGTTTACTGTCGTAGAGCACACAGGACTACCCTGGTCATGCCAGTTAAAAGTTCTCTAGAACTTGGAAACGGCAGTTGACTTGCATGTCCGGCGCCCGTAGACACCTGGAAGCGCAGCCCAGTTTTACCTATAGTTTGTGACGTCTCACGTCAATCATTTAGAATTATAACAAACGTGGCGTAAACTTTAAATTTTTAACCCATTAACTGCCAAAACTACTTGGGTGGAGTCTTCGATATTTTTACTGAAATTCGTTTGCCACCAAAAATTCTGAAAGATAATATTTGGTAACTTTAATAGAGTTTTTTTTTTCCATTAAATAAAGTATATTTTTAAATATTAAAATAGTGGTGGCTAGGAAGGATTTTTTTTTTATCATACACTTTTATTTTCAATGTTGACAACCACGAGTATACTCGTGGTTGGCAGAAAATGGGTTAACTAGAACAATAAATTGTACCATAGTTTTAAAACGCCTCAAAATGTTACTTGGGAAATTATAAATGAAATACTTCATAAAATTTTTTCAGAAGCTTGTGCAGCATCAATTTTAGTTATATAAGTATAAAAATAAAATAACTTGACATAAAAGAATTCATTGTATGTTGGTATTTTTCTCTTTTTTCTAATATTGACATAAATACTAAATTATTTGTTTATTGCATAAACTTACTTTCTGTATCCTTATCATTAAATCGTATGTATCTAAAATTAGAAAATATACAAGAAGAAATCTGCTTTCGCTATACTTAACTAAATTTAATATTTCGTCTTCACTAATTGCTACATTTTTGCGAGCTATCGAATTCAAATATCCATTGCATTTATTATATTTACACTATCCATTGCAAATATCTATTGCATTTATTTATTTACATAGTTTAACACCGCTATATAAAGCTTCGGAAAATATTGTTTATCTATAATTGACTCTATTATCTATATTTATATATATTTATATAATATTTATATATTAAATAATATTATAAATATATATTTATATATATATTTATATAATTATCTATAATTAGCCTCTATTCACACTTTAAAGATGTTAATCTTTAAAGTGTGAATAGAGGCTAATTTCAATTAACAACCGCGCAATCCTCACTCGCGTAATACATAAAAATACTGGTAGTAAAGTGATCAAGCCCCACCCCCCTTTCGCTACGCCACTGGCGGGTTGTCTCGTGTCAGTTTCATTAATCGTCATCCATTTTAAATTTTAGCTTAAGTATTGGGCTGTTCGGAAATTCTTTCTGTTTGAGAAAATTTGTTCCTACACAAAAATTCTATCATTTAACAACTTGACATTCATTCCGATATCTAATGTCTAGTAATTCACGGGCAAAATTTTCCGGTATGAATTAGTTTTCCCAAATGGAAGGAACTTTCCGAACAACCCAATATTGCGGGTTCCCGTTCGGGCGAGTTTCGGTTTGACTTGAAATATAATTTCTGTTTCGAATCTTGTGCAACCTGACATGCGCACTACTAATTTCTGCTCTAATAACATGTCTACACCAGGTTAATTATCCCATTAATTATTTACAAAAATAGAATTTCTACAATTTTTTTTGTGCAGGTATCTTCTTAGTTACCGGGAAATTAATGTAGAAATTATGATTTTGCTACCTTTGCCGTCTTCGTGCACGTTCAATACAATTTTTTGACAACTGCTCAAGTAATGCGCTTCTCTGTAGTGCAACGTTAAACGTTTAAGTTTTTTTTATCATTATATATGTTGAGTAGTATTTCAAAGGAATTCCATTTGGACTCTTTTTTTTCCAATTATGAATCCATAGTAAAAATTTCGAATATCAATTTTTCTCCGCTGGCAATTGTCAAGAAGTCCAAAAAGATATGAATTTTAGTAAAAAAAAAAGCTTTAAAATTTATTAATTAAGATAGAAAAATAATTTTAAAAAGATGTAAAAGATTAATAAAATAAGAATAAATGTTAAAACTGTTTAAAACGCCTATATTTAATAACAGACATTTCGTGATCACCTAACGTAAAAATTCTTTCAGAATTCCCGGTATTAAATCGGATTTCCTGAAAGAACTTGTTTGTCTAGTAGCCAGCAACTAATCACGGGGCAAGTAGGTAGGTAACTACTTCTCGGAAATAGTAATATTCGAAAATCCACTAAATTGTCGTCAATCCAAAACAGTGATATCATAGCTGTCAACTTTTACGCTTTTTTCTTACCACTAAAATTTAATAGAATTTTTTTTTCGTTATGTAATCACACGATCTTGTCAATTTAATAAGACAAAATTTAGTATAAAATTTTAGGGGTGGGAATTAAGCGTAAAAGTTGGCAGCTATGGTGATATTCAAAAATTCTCCAAATTGAGAACACTGGATCCCATAAATGCATATGCATTAAATGTGGAATTTTAAATAAAAATAAAAGCAAAAACAATAATAAAAAAACACTCTTTTATAAGCATTCGATGCTTATCTTGAAAATCACGCCTAATATTTTAACTGCAATTTAACTTTATTCCCAAAAAGTTTCGTTACGATACTTTAATTTGGCTTGGGCACCGATATACATTAGGAAAAAAAAAATCACTGTTTTTTTTTTTTTTTACACTAAGTAGAAATTGAAAGGAAGTGAAATTATCAAAAAAATATATAATTTTTGCTATGTATCTTTTTTCAGATACGGCAACCGGAAAGGAAAATATTGACATTAATTAAACTATCTTTTTCGGCTTTTTTAATTGTTTTCTCAACGTATAATCGTAAATTACTTAATATTAAACTATTAATCGATAAAAGCGTATTTTTCTTTTAAATATCACACTCTTCATTTTTAATTTTTAATTTATTTTCTAATTTTTAGCCTTTAAAATGTTTAATTGTATCAGTTTCACTGCTATTTGGCATATTTTGGCGATAGTTTATTCGCGCATAGTTATATCCATTGTGGTTTCAACTCGCGTACCATTGTACGAGTTACAGAGAGTATTTGGCGATTTATTACCTGTGATGGGCTAACGGGAAAATGCCTTAAAATTCTAAAAATATTAAAATCATAAACACACTTATGAACATAAATTTATAATTTTAGCATATTAGGAAATGGATCAAAAATCTATCACAAAATTCCATCTTTACATACAAAAACCAGGTTAAGTTAAATATAACAATGTACAAATATCATATAAAGCAAAGGAGAAATAAATGTATAGAATATTTATTGAGATGGTACCTAGTGCGAAATGATAGAGATGTAATAAAACAACGCTAAAAACAGCAGAACTTAAATTTTCTATAGCATACTAGTTTCAGCAATATTTAGCGCACCGTTCTCAGTGATAAGAATGCTGAGAAAATTTGCTCATATATATATAGGAAAATATGCGGATTCAACCGAAAGGTTTAATGACCAATAGGAAAACAGGAGATAACGGGTTACAGCCAATAGGAAATTGCGGATTCAACCGAAAGGGCTATCAAGATACATATAATGATGTCAACTATTGGTCATTAAACCATTCGGTTGAATCCGCAATTTCCTATTGGCTGTAACCCGTTATCTCCTGTTTTCCTATTAGTCATTAACCCTAGAACTACCGGAAATTTTACTCAAGTTTTATAAAACTATTTCACACTAGAATTTTTAATTAAAACTATGTAACTTATTCATTTAGCATATTCCTGCGAATTTTCTATTTAATTTATTTTGAAAAGAAATTTCTGGTACGAATCGGAATATATTCATTTGATAGCCATCAAAATGACAGCTCATGGTAATTCTAGTGTTAAACCTTTCGGTTGAATCCGCATCTTTTCCTATATATATGAGCACATTTACTGCAATCTGAGTACTGAAGACGGTACGCTAAATGCTACCCAAACTGGTATGCTAGAGAAAATTTAAGTTCTGGTGATTTGAAGGTTGTTTTATTACATCTCTATAAAATATTCTTTGATTTATATCTAAATAATTACGTTTCTGTTTAACATTTTAAACTAATCATTTAATATGGATTTATAATATGTATTTTTTGTTTCATCGTAGTGATATTGAACTTTTAAAGCTTGGTATCATTTTTTATTAGTGTATGAGAGCCCTTATGACAAAACAAATCAAACACAGTTGGAGAGAACTTTCTACCAATTAAAATTATATAAATATTTCTTGCACCAATTAGAGTTACGTATAACCATCGAATTTCTTTCTTTTTTGCCTGCTTTTATGTTTATTATGAAATTTATTAGCGTTTAAAGTAAATTCAAATACTTTTAAAGTTTTAAATACTATTAAAGAAAGAAAAATGATTCAGGTGTCAAACGTTTACTATATGTATATTTTTTTCACCTATTTTTTAGATTTGTTTCTGCTTAACATTTTGAATCCCGCAATAACTGAAATCATCCCAATGGTCTGAAACCCACAGTAGACCTGGATAGTTGAAATGATTTTCCTTCCCCTTAAATGGGTAGAGCTGCTGTCAAAGGGGAAATCTCTCTCAATGATGGATGGGGTAATGTGTTGGCATTTATGGATAGTACATAAAGAAAAAAACAAGATTTTTTTTTTCAGTTACTGGAGCAATGATAAACAGAGGGGTGTAACACCTCTCGAAATTCGAAATTTGAATAAAGGGAGAAGATAGTAGCGTCATTTCCACTATTTACCTAGTGAAAAAGGGGGATCGAAATAAAGCGAGCATTTTGGGGTATTTTGTTGGGATTATAATGTCATTCAGTATTTAAAGCTTGGGATTTAAAGAGTTAAAGGAATTTTTGTAATTTTAGAAAGTGTTAAACTTTTTTAATGAAACGATGGCTCATGTTTATAATATTTATAAATTATGTATGCTTAAATATTAATATTGTATACATTTAAACTAATTAAATAAGATATAAATATATATTACCAAAGCATTGATTGAAAGTGTCATATCAGGTTAGAAACGGAAATGAACCAGAAACCGGAAAAACCGTTATTTTGAAGTGAATGAAGAGTGAACCGATACATATTATTTTAACTGTACTGGAACGATAACAAAAAAACCGACAAAATAAAATTACGATTCGATGTCCTCTATTATTTCATAGCGTTAAGAATGTGGCATATCAATCAATGTAAAATTATTTTCCTTTCATGCGGTTTTTTTTAGGAGAAAAAATAGATGTAATCAATTTCTCCCGCAGAAGCATTACTTTTTTTTACGACAACTGGAAATAAATTACTCAAGCTTAAGATAACATCGTTAATATAGATTTTTATCTTTCTTTTTATTTTAAACGTTCAAGTTGTTTCATTTTCTATTTTTATACACTTTCAATCGATTGCGTTAGATTTATTTTGGGAAATAATTGCCCTATTCACGCAGTTTTATGATGTTTTTATTTATTTTTTTCATCCGTACAAAAACTACAGAGTTAATATGTAAATGTAATGAAAGGGTAATGATGGTTATGTAACTGCAATATCATGGTAATGGAAAAAAAGTTAAATAAATTGTCTGGTTTTTTTTAATATAACACTGATTACGTAAAATACTCAGTTCAACTACTCTTATTTAATTCTATTTAAGTACTACTATTCAACACTTCCCAATATTGTTGAAAATTGTTTATAACTTCAGTTTGTCTGACCGTCTGGTCGTGCTCTAACTCACGTAAATATAATTGGATCACCATGTATATGATGTAAGTTACTGAGGTTTACTATAGCATGTTCTCTATTTAAAAACAAGTTCTGTAGCGTTTATAGTTCGTTTACAGGGATACGCAAAATAATCCGTTATACTATGATCTAGACAGAAAAATCGTTTGAAATGTATTTTAATGATGTTACAGTATTTCATACTTATTAAAATTGATATAATACATCACTGGCGTGCAGTTCAAGATTCGTACTGTAGAATATGGTGTGAATAGCATTTATCATTCATTTATTCATGAAATAATTCGGTTCCAGTACTATCTGCATGGTGTGTATATTTTCTCTGTGAGCGATAATTGCTGAACGTGTGTTTTCATATATTGTTTTCAGGTTGTTGTTTTTTTTAGGTTTTAAAGATGAATTTTAACATTCTACTCATTTACTTGCTTATGTAAGGTTTTCTTTTTTTTAATATTCATGTCTAAATACATTTTTATAACGTAATTTTCACTATTTCCTGCTTTTAACGCGTGATCATTTAAGTAGTAAATTTGCAGATCAGGAGCCTCAACGTCAGCTCTGCAAGTATTTTTTTTTAATCTCATTTTTTATATCATTTAACATTGTACAATCCGCAATTATTATTTTTTCAATTGCGTGCATATTTAAGCATATAAAATTCTTCGAATGTTAAATTAAACAAAGTGTTATACAATGATATTCTGAAATTCTGATGAACTGCTTATTCTTTTAATTTTTAAAAATAAATAGGTATTTATCCCCTCCCCCCCGTAGCCTCATTAAAACATTAATTTTGATTTAAAAAAAAAAAGATATTTTACTAAAATAGTGCGAGTTCCTGGAATTTTATTATTTTATATTATATATATTTATTTGAAAGACGGTTTTTATTTGAAATACGGTTGCTAAGCAACGAATAAATTAAAGTGGTAAGTGAAAACGAACGCTTTAAAAATTGTAACAAATATGAAAATAAGATGTTTATTTTTCCCGAAGAGATGCATAAACATTTTCGATTATTTTAAGCAATTAATTTCTAAATTCTATTAAATTTATCGGCAAAATTTTAAAACTATTGGAAATCCATATCGAAAATTTACCCTTCATAATTTTACGTCTAAATCCATTATGAAAATATTCCATTTTCATTTCAAATAAAAATGAAATTTGAAAAATCGTCTGCATTCCCATGGTAAAGCATTAAGACCTAAAAAGAAATGTTCTATATTTTTCGAACGAATGAACCAAATGTAACTAAAAACTACTCAGTTAATTTCGGGTACCTCACCATCATACCCACCAAAAATCAACCTAATCGCACATTTTTACGGCAGTTATCGCGGAACAGACAGACAGACAGAAAGAAACCAAAAACTTTTCGCGTCTCCACAGTGAGCCTTCACTGACGTTTCGGCAATTATTACCAGTGGGCTCGTGCGAGGATTTTGCACTGCAGTCTAATAATGTTTAGCAATGTCTAATATCTTTCAGATGCAGGTTTAAACTTCTAAAGAAGAATTAAGGATACATATATCCGCAAATATTATTAGTCAAGCCAGGATATCATCTCATTTATTCCTAAAAATTAAATGTCATCGAAGATAGAAAAAGACACGCTCGAGGAGAAAAAAAATAACAATTGTATTTTAACTGCATTAGGGAATGATGTCATCTTCCTCGAGAACACCGCCCACTGAATATTAGGCCTGAGTAAAACTCCAATAACTCCTCCTCCCTACTATTATAGGAGTTCTAGGCCTGAGCGCTGACACAGAAATTCATGCAATCGTAGACGGAAAATTTTCAGCGTGTGTACGGTCCCTTGAAATTCAACAGCAATAATTTTTAAAAGTTTTCTTCTCCTTATTTGTCTGAGATTCAATAAGTCAAAGAAAACTTTTAGAAAATACTGGGGTGTAAAATTAGGGAGCCGTACAAAGGTTTTATAAAATTGGCCTACGAGCGCCGCCATTTTTGTGTCGGTGCTCAGGCCTTATATCCAGGGGGGCGGTGTCAGGAAAAACACGCGACAGCGAAAATAAATTGAAATACACTTAAATTACAATTAAATCTAATATAACAAATCATACCTTTTATGCTACACGTGTAAAATACCATTGCTACGATCAATATATATCACTTTTGGTTTTTAATCGTAAATATAAAATATACCCATGAGAAAACGGTACATTTCAACTATTTTGTACCCTTTATTATTTTTTATAATCAGTGTTGAGCATCATATAAGGCGGTATTTCATTTTTGTACCAACACTAACTTGAAGAAAACCTTTCATTTCATTTATGAAAACGATGCGATTTAATCTTTAATTAACGGCAATTTTTAATCAAAAAACATGTTTTTACGAAATGTGAGTGTACCGTGTCGGAAGCCGGTTACAAAACCTTTCAAATGATGCCTCATTCAGTGTTGTGCGCTTCGAGATTTCATAGGAAACAGGGATGTTCACAACAGAAATAATATACGAGGGGCAGTCGGAAAATAAGTTTTCCCTGGCGACTGTGAACAGAGGTGTGTATGAAAGACAAAAAATGTAATGAGACATTAAAGATAAAACATAACTTTATTTTTCCACATGAGTACCAAGTACATTAAGACATTTGTCATACTGCTTTATAAGCTTCTAAAAGCCCACCAAGAAAAAATCAGGACATTGCATACGGACGAAGCAACAGCGTCATCTGCTTGATCGCGGTCGACCTCTACCCAATGGTGTATCGATGTCTTGCACGTTCGCGTTCACCTGCTGTGTCCGCTTTCGCCCATAGCCGTTCAACGCTTCGTCCGTATGGAAAGCCCTGATTTTTTCCTAAAGGGCTTTTTGAAGCTTATAAAGCGGTATGACAAATGTCTCGATGTATTTGGTACTTATGTGGAAAAATAAAGTGATGTTTTATCTTTAATGTCTCATTGCATTTTTTGTCTTTCATACACACCTCTGCCCACAGTCGCCAGGGGAAACTTATTTTCCGACTGTCCTTCGTATATGATTTTAGCTTTACCTTTCTTCTTTTTAATGGTCACGTTTAAATACATTTTTAAATTGAAAGGAGATGTTATTCTTTGCGCTGTTTTACAATTTGGTTACAATTTAAATTCTGACCTTTTTTCTAATTATGTAATAAATCTCTATTAAAATAATGAAAACTTAAATAAAAATTTGAAAACAAAACCTCAAATAATTAGTCAAATAGAAAAATTAATTGCACACGGCACACCGAAAGCTTGTCAGTTACGTCCCTGCGAAATATGATTAATCTACTACGCATAATTTTTGTTCCCATGAAATTTTTTTAACGAACTATTTCGCCTGACTTCAACATTAAATAGCTCTTAAAATAATTCTTAGATTTAAAAAAAACTGCCTGCTACAGCGTATTTATCAAACATTTCTCTATAATACTAACAATTTTCTTATTTTTATCTGCAATAGTTTTCTTAATATTGGCCGAGAAAAACATCCGGTCACATAAAATTGATTTACAGCTACGATAGCGCTAGTTGCTTTTTCTTAGAATAGAGAGATAACTACGTTTGAATATCGAGATGTGTATTTTTATTTCTATTAGGATTATTATTTCTACTTTTGATAATTAAGATAGTGTTCCAACGATAACAAATACTTTTTCCGTTACAGCTTAATAAAATTCTTTTTAATGGGATGTTTGCCAAATTTTTATATGATTTTGGTCAGGATAAAACATTTCGGTAGATTTTTATGACTAATTATAATACACAAGTGCAGTCAATAAATATTTCTTATCGGAACTGAAATAGTAATTTCTAAATCTTTGAAATGCATTCTTTGAATTCAAATTTTATTTTTATTTTACGCAACAAATGTTAAGATTTTATTACAACTCAAACATTTTTAACCCAGCTGTTTTATTCTAATAAGTGATGAAACGTTTATTTTTAATATTTTTGGTTATACTGATTCTAGAAAATTTTATATTCTATTCAAACAAGAAATGTTATTTTTTGAAAAATATTTTAAAGGAGTCATAAACGCTTTTAAATTTTAGATGTTTATTTCTGTTATTTTTAACACTTTCCAACATAGTTGAAAAGTGTTTATGAATTCTGTTTGTCTGTCTGTCTGTCCGTGCTCTAACTCACGTAAATATGATCGCATCGTCATGCAATTTATATATGTTATTGAGGTATACTATGGCATGTTCGGTATTGAAAGTGAAGTGTGTAGCGCTTATAGTTTTTTTACAGGGTTAATCAAAAGAATTCCGTTACATTGCGGCCTAAGGGGAAAAATCATTTACGGTTTATTTTAATGATGTTACATAATTTTAAACATATTGAAATTAATATATATCACTGAGGTGCACTAGAAGAGACTAATTATAGAATGTGGTGTGCATAGCACTTATAGTTCCTTTACAGGGATACTCAAAAGAATTCCGTTACATTACGGTCTATGAAAAAAAATCGTTTGCAGTTTATTTTAATAATGTTTCACTCTTTCAAACATATTAAAATTGATATATATCACTAACGTGGATTACAAGACGTTTACTATAGAATATTGTGTGTATAGCTTTCAGCGTTCATTTACAGGGACACACAAAAGAATTCGGTTAAAGTATTGCTTATTAATAATAATTGCTGGGAATGCTTTTTCAGTTGCTGAACGAGTTTTTAAGTTTAACTTATGTTTCGTCTATTACTTGGTGTAAATAAATTGTATAGATTGTATAGAGGGCAGCACAAAAGTTCTCGAGTACATTTCCGTTGGTTGTCGGAAATTCCAGAAGGGAAATTTTAAACTCGGCTACGCGTTTCCTAACTGAACTAAAATTTAGCATTCTATTTAGTATATATACAAATCTATAGATCATATACAAGGCTGCACAAAAGAGATCGGATATTTCTACGAATATTGTTGGTGATTCCTGAAATTGGATGTTTTAAATATGTTATGCGTTTTCAAAATTGTTTAGTTAGATATCATCTTACACCTTACTGTAAATATTTGCAAAATTATTTTGGAAGTGTTGGAAAGTGTTACATAATCTATGCTTGCCGCATGATTTTTCTTTCTTGTTATATGTTAATTTTGTTTTAAGAAGAGAAATTGATCTTACATCTGTAAGCAATAAAGTTCAAAATATTCACAATTTTTGTTCTATTAAGATATAAAAGATATAATATCTGAACCGAATAATGTCAAATATTCCAACCATTTTCTTTTTGTTGAGTATGAATGATGCTTATGTAACATTATAGATATGCAATATGCTTAATAAAAAATATCATATGTTATTCGAAAAGTAAATAGACAATGCGATCTGGAAATTTTTATTTCGATTATATTAACACATTTTTTTCTTTCTTTTTTGCGCTGTTTCCAAAAATAAAATCTGAAATAGGAAGTTTGAACATACAAAATATGTTTTATTTTGGGACATAGTTTCAAATATTTGCATTATAAAAAGAACAAACTTTTTTTTTTTTTTTTTTTTTTTTTTGCATGGCAGCACGCTAAAACTTCTCTGTGATGAATATTTAGATGATTAATTATGTATCTTGTACAGCTGTTACATTATTAGATTTTTGTACATTTTTAGATATGTTGTTACATTATGGATTATTAGTTGTATATGTTTCATGAAAATAAAGCTTTATATCAAGACTTTTGAATGACTATCATACACTACTGTATAAGAAACGGAATAATGATTTCTAAAACTACCAACAACTTTTTCTTTAATTTAATGTTATTAAATTATTTGAATTCATCGATATGCAAACCTTGTCAGAGTATTATCGCAATAACAAATGTTTTGCACGAACAAGTTTTATTTAGATTAATATTTTGACTGGAATGTGTTATGTATATAAATAATGAAAAGTTTCCTTTTAACTTTAGATTTTTTTTAACTACAGAAATTTTAAATTTTACTTAAACGATAAAAAATATTATTTTCATAAAAATGTTTAAAGGAAACAATTTTTTATAATTATTTTAGTTAATTTCTTTTTCCGAATATTAATTAAAAATCTTATTTAGAATTAATATCCAAAAAAAAAAGCATACGTCGTAACTTATGAATCTTTTAACAGAAATGATTTTACAGAAGCTGCTGCCTTGACAGAGATTGAACAAAACACAACAATTTATTTATAAAAGTAAGCAGAATCTTAGCTGTGAAGCGGGTAGATTTAAATGCACACTATCAAATAATAAGCTCAATATTAACAAAGACTGAGAGTGTGAAAATCCTTTGTTAATTTAATTCACTTAGCTTTTCTCTAAATGACATCACCGTTCATTTACAGGAACCCCAGAAATTTACAGGATGCGACATAAATTCGTGAAAACTTAAAAAAAACTCATAATAAAAGAAGTGATGCTCCGGAAAAAATTCTGTTTGTGCGAATATGATCAGAGCGATATTGGATTTTTTCCATGTATAAAAAACAAATGATTCCAACAGCAACCGAAAGAGGATGCTGACACGTCATACTGAAACGTTTTATACAAACGTCCCCAACGGGCATGTCACTAAATAATAACCTGATAATATAAATAGAGGAATTTTTCAGAACTGAAATTTTCCCAAGTCAAGAAATGTATTTCAACATCAAGAAAGCCGAAAATTTCTAATTAATTATCTATTTAAAAATGTCTTAGCTTAGTACAACGAATACTGATTTTGGAACATGATAAAGTAAAGTATCTCACCCTAAATTGTATTACTAATAGTAGTATTAAATAAATTTTATAACACGTTTTTTAATGATATTTTAAAGAATAGTGGAGGGGGGCATCTAGGGCTAAATCTTGACTTTAATGTAAAAGAAAAATCAGCAAATTAAAATTTTAAAACACAGTTATAAAGTCATGTTTTTGCGGATAATGTTAAGAATGGTATCTCAGTTTTCTTTTTTATATTTTGAAATTTAACTTCTATATTAGTGACCGTACGGGTACTTATTTTTTAAATATCGATATTTGCTAATTGTCAAATTTACCTTATTTAATTGCAAGATTCTGCAGTTATATAAAACGAAATTTTCTTTAAAAAATAGAAGTAAGCAGGTATGTAAAAAAATAACCCGTACGAATCCTGTTTGCGTAATTTTCTGGAATATTAAATAAACTTAAAGATTATACTTTGTTTAATGGTATTAGTTTTATAGGAAAACAATTTAAACTCGAACAATATATAAAATGACATATAAGTCATGATAAATGATGCGTTCACTATATTTCATAACATGTCAAATTCTCCAGTGTATTATATTAAAGTTTTTGATTTATTATTTATGCATTTTATCAGTCACAGTATAAAAGTCAGCAGTGTGAAATAAACTTGGAATTGCGTTATTTAGATACATGAAATACGAATTTTACGGAATGTATGCGAAAATTATTTTCGAATAGATATATATATCACACAAATATATATTTAGTAATATTTCATATTTTTATATAAATGTGACAGATTTTACGAAGAACCATTTGTGTAAATATTATTGGTCTACACGTTGTTAAATATATAACGATCTTAAGTTTAATATCATTTTTGACATGTGAATTTCAAAATAGCGTAAGGAATTTGATTTTATTTAATAAAGAAAATACGTGAGAATATACAGAAATATTGTAGATGGTATGATAACGTATATTAAATTATAAAGCAATCGTCATATAACTGTCATATATACATAAGGGTAAGGAAATATATCTTTAAAATTACATTGAATAAGCAATGTACTGAACCTTAACACGTTTCTCTGAGTTTCCGATGTTAGAGGTAAAAATAAGATAGTTTGTATTAAATATTAGGTTGTATGAAAATTATTTTCGTTTTTTGAATAATTTTATACCAAAGCATGTAGCAATGCATAATATATGTCATCAAACTGATATCCCAGAGGGTTTAATAGATTATGAGAGATTTATTACATGTCACTATTGCAATCAACATTTGTAGAGTTATTTACCCTTGTTGCAATTGATATAAATCTATGTAAGTGACGTCTTAATATCACAAGTAAATAAAAAGGAAAGTTGTTAAAAAATAATGAGAGCGTCTGAAAACTTTCAATACAGTGGTGTATAATACTCAAAAATGTTGCTTAAGAAACCATGCAATGAGATCAAAGTTGCTAAATTAGCACATTTTTTATTTAAAATGTCTAAGAAAATCCCAATAGTTTATTATCCGATTTACTTTATTTAATGACAAACATTCCGTGACTAAATAAAGAGAAGAGTACTTTTGGGAAATTATTGTACACATTATAATACAAGAATGCGCTAAACTGGCAACACTGAATGAGATTGCGATTCTGGTTCATAAATCGTAAATACTGCTGGAATGTTTCAGTTTCTGAGAAGTACGCTGACCTCTGAGCTATCGAAAACTTAACTGCAGAACTTAACTTTTTTCAACATAATCAACAGTATTTATACTTTGAAAATATTTTCAATTAAAATCAATAACTGTCATCAATCAATAACTTAACCCTTAATTGCATAGTGATGTAAATTTCCATCACTTTTCATTTAACTTTTAATAAATAAATCAACTTCTTCGCCACCACTATATTTATATAGAAATATTAATCCACTAAATTTCATGTGAACTATGTTGCTGAACAAAGTTAAAAATCTATCTTAAAATTTCTGGTGTCTAATATTTAATATATGTATAAAAAAACATAATTGTAAAAGAAAAACTCATGCAAAGAAGGGTTAATATCTTACAACATTTGAATAGAATTGGTCTGATACTCAGAAAAATCATATATACACTCGTACAATATGATACTCTAGTAGAAATCGTATTTCGAGATACAGGCACGAATAAAATAAACATCGATGTTAAAACCACGTTTATTTTTATTTTATTTATTAATGTAATGTTACTCGTCGTACGTCTACGGCTGAGGCAGTACGTGTCGGTTATTTTCATATAAAATTAACATATTAAATTCTAGATATACATAATGTGGACAAAGTTTTTGTAAATATGATTTCTGGCCAGATGGATAGATGTACACATTTGATGAAACATCGCATTTTTTACATTGAAGTAATTTTGTACAGTTTATTCAAGAATCTGTTCTTTGTAATTGTTTTAATTAATTTTAACTGTACTGTCCACAAAAAAGTAGTGTTTTACATTGAAGTAATTTTGGGCAGTTTATTGAAGAACCTGTTCTTTGTAATTGTTTTAATTAATTTAAACTGTAGTTCCCAGAAAAAAGTAGTGTTTTTACGTTGAAGTAATTTTGGACAGTTTATTGAAGAATCTGTTCTTTGTAATTGTTTTAATTAATTTTAACTGTAGTTTCCACAAAAACAGTAGTATTTTTACGTTGAAGTAATTTTGGACAGTTTGTTGAAGAATCTATTCTTTGCAATTGGTTTAATTAATTTTAACTGTAGTTTCCATAAAAAAATAGTGTTTTTACATTGAAGTAATTTTTGACAGTTTGTTGAAGAATCTATTCTTTGTAATTGGTTTAATTAATTTTAACTGTAGTTTCCATAAAAAAGGTAGTGTTTTTACATTGAAATAATTTTGGACAGCTTATTGAAGAATCTGTTCTTTGTAATTGTTTTAGTTAATTTAAACTGTAGTTTCCATAAAAAGTAGTGTTTTTGTACTTGACGTTACTGTACTGCACACCATTATATAAGTGTGATATGCAGATTTTTCGGCAGGAACTAATTTCCTATCATTTTGTTTACTAACATATACGCATCATTAGCGCCATATATACGTGCATTTCATAAATTTTATTTATATTCACAAATTCCGAATGAAAAAACTTTTACTTTGTGTAATCACGAAAAGTGTATCAGTAAATAAAGCGAAAATTACTATTCAGACTTTCTGGCAGAAATTCAAAATTTCTGAATTAAAAAGAAATTACAGAAATGCACGCAAACATGCGCTGATGATGCAAAGGGCTTAACTAAAACAGAAAAAATAGATCTGTGGTGACGCAGCCGGGTGCACTGTTGCAGACAAAATATTTGCTTCAAGATTTTATGTAATCACGCTGAACAATATTGCGAGGCTTTCTAGCAGCGTCGAACTTTAAGCCCAGTATCCCAGTCTATAGATTGAATGTCTTGTTAATAAATTAGCCATTGACTTATAGTATAGCTGTAGTTAAAAGACCATATATAAAGTTAAAGTAATATTTAAGGATATTGAAATAATTGAAATAGAATGTAGTAAAAATTAAATATATATACATATAAATTAAGTTTAAGAAAAAAAAATGTCCTACGATAGTTCAGCAACAATAGTTACATTACTTTATGGTAAGAAAGTATATCTGTAGCTGTGTAAACTACTGAGAAAAATTTAAAAGAAAGTTAGCGATAATTAAAGTTGAATGATGACAATTGAATGATAACGTCTCCGATGACACTACAACATTTTAATATATTTAGATCTTAATTATAAATTAATAAATTAATTTGAGGCATTTTTTGTTAGCCGACAGCAGGTGATGAATCGGCAAATTATCTTTATGTTTAACAAGAACGGAAAATCATGCGTCAAGCATAGATTATGTAACACTTTCCAACGCTTCCAAAATAATTTTACAAATCATTACCGTTTAATAAGCTGAAAGATAACATCTAAGAAAACAATTTGGAAAACGCATAACATAATTAAAAACGTAATTTCAGGAATTTCCAACATATGCTATAATCGGAAAAATATCTGAATACTTTTATTCAGCCCTGTATATGATCTATAGATTTGTATATATACTACACAGGATGCTAAATTTTAGTTTAGTTAGGAAACGTGTAGCACAGTTTAAAATTCTTCTTCTGGAGTCTCTGTCAATAAACGGAACTGTGTTCGCGAACTTTTGTGCTGCCCTGTATATGATCTACATAATTTATACACACCAAGTACTAGACTAAAAGCGAGTTAAATTTAAAATCGCGTTCAGCAACTTAAAACGCACTTCCAGGAATTATTGTTAACAGATAATAGAGAATTCTTTTGTGTGTCCCTGTAAATGAACGATGACTGCTATACACACACTATTCTGTAATAAGCCTCTTGTAATGCACCTTAGTGATATATATAAATTTCTATGCGTTTAAAATAGTGAAACATTATTTAATTAAACCGCAAACGATTTTTCCCCATAAACGTCATGAAACGGAATCCTTTTGACTGTCCTTGTAAAGTAACTATAAGTGCTATGCACACTCTATTCCATATTAAGCTTCTTGTAATGCACCTTAGTGATATATATCAATTACAATGTGTTTGAAATTGTGTAATATCATTAAAATAAACCGCAAATAATTTTTCCCCATATACCGTAATGTAACGGAATTCTTTTCAGTGTCCCTGTAAAAAAACTATAAGTGCTACACACTTCAGTTGAAATAGGGAACATGCTATAGATAACGACAATAACTGATTGTCATGCAGCAATGAATTAATTTAAACTGCAACAATGAAATATTTTAAACACTAAAAAGGAAAAAAAGGAAATAAAAATAAATAATGTAATATATATATATATATATATATATATAATTTTATTTTTGTCTATTTTATAGTAAAAAAGTATAGAAACAAGTAGAGTGTAAGTATTAGACGAACATTAAGCTCGAAGCCGCTGCGGTCGTTTGATAGTTTTAAATCACCGAGTCTATTCTAGGCGCTTTACGGTGTCATTAATTTAAAAAATTTCCTTTTAAATTTGTCCGGTTTTAATTTTCAGAATTTTTCCTTCCTATCTTGTCTGTCTCAGCATTAGGGACGTATCAAAGACCGTCACGCGAAGCGCTGCACTCCGCGAATTCTGGATACTGACTGGCCACTGCTTTTTTTCATTTGTCAGGCGCCATTTTTATTCAAAATTATTTTTTCGAATAAAATTCACATAAAAGTAACATTTTAGAAAGATCGTTGAAAAAAATTGTTTATTTGAGAGAGGAATTGCATTCAAATATGTATAGATTTTGAGATAACTTCAGTTGGAATTAGGTTGACAGTCCACTATCGCAATCCATGAAAGTAAATAAACACAAGAGATTCGTTCATCGTGAGAATTCGCGATATCAGCTAGTGATTTTCACTCATATTAATTATTTTATAGAATTAATAATCATGCATCTGCTTTTAAACTGTTCTTATATTTTCACCATCCTCTCTCAACGTTTAAACTACTCTATATGGCCAAAAGTCACCGGACAATTTTGATTTTAGACGATTTGTCAAATATCTAGAGAAAAATTTGACTATATTTTCTGAAATATCAGGGATGTAAGGAACATGTTTGATTCCATACTTTTCATCAAAGGTTTGGTAAACAGTAATAAAATTGATAATTTAAAAATTTTAAAAATGTTAAATGTAATATAGCTGATATTATTACTAAAATATAATGAATTATAGAGGGGAATAAATACGTTTCTGATGGAGGAGGGTGCTCACCGCACTCTGCCCTCATTTGTTTACGGCCCTATATCCTCATATAACATAAATATACAGGGTGGTTCAGAACTATATGTCAAAAATATAAAGGCAGGTAGAGGGTACCTAACTAAACAGATTTCGTAAAAGAATGTATGTGCGGAAATTCCGTGTTGAGGCAGTTGAGGGCACTGTTGATTTCGGCGGATGAAAGCGTTTCGCTGGCTTGAATCGTCACTCGCCGCACGGATTTCAAGCAACATGCATCGTTACACAAATGCGGAGCTTGCCGACGAGCATTATGTGTATTGGGCTGCGCAAGGAAAGGGAGCGGCTGTTCAAACGGTGCACGCGCCCAACAGCTGTCCAGTTTGTCGAAGGACTATACTTTACTGTATGTAATATTTCTTCTTCTACTGCAGGAATTCTGCGATAGTTCCCAGTGCCCGTATCACGTCTGGAAGCATAAAACGATCCACCTGTGCACAACTCCTGGTGAAGACGCTCAAATGTTCGGCGATTCGGCAGATTCCTAATCGGGAATTGTCCAATGTACATCCTTTGAGGAGCCGCTCCATTTCCTTGAACAGCCCCTTACATAAAATGCATGTCGGCAATCTCCACATTGATGTAACGATGCATGTTGCTCGAAATCCGTGCGGCGAATGACAATTCAAGCCAGCGAAGCGCTTTCATCCACCGAACTCATGAGCCTCATCTACTGCAGGGTTCGTGCGGGTACCGTTACTTTTCCAGGTGACATACCAATATATTTTTCTAAAAAAATATATCAAGTTCAAACGAGCGAAATTTCACCTTATTTAAGAAGAGATTATCTGTAAGAAAATACTGGTACCGAATAATTTCCTGGTCTTAAAATTCCAGGACCCGTACGAACCCTGTACTGCTTCAACGCTCCATTTCTGCGCCCTCCCAGCAAACATAGAGCTATCGGTAAGCAATCGGCCGACTGCCGCTTTGCCGTTTCCGACGGTATCGGCACGACACCGCCTGCCGTACTGGTTCCGTAACTTTTTCGACACGCCGCGCGACTGACGCCCGACTGATAGGCGCATAGTCGGTCCGGTATCGGCAACGCCGGTAGAATCGACGGCACTCTGCTGTGCCGATTGTATGCCAACAGTTATCCGCACACCTACCGAATCTCGTCCGGTACCGGCAACGCTAACAACGGCGAGATGCTGTGCCGACCGTATACTGATAACAAATCCGTAGTATTGTCGAATGTGGTCCGATATCGGCAAGCAATAAACTGCCGAAAGCACCCCTTTTATTGGGAACTAGCAGCTGAAAGGGGGGGGGGGGGAACTCCACTTATTGGTATTTAATTTTTTTTTAACTTTGCTTATTTTTGTAAAAATGGTGAAATTTATTTTTCAGATGTAAGCACCGCCCCCCCCCCCCCCTGACGAGTACCGTTTTACCATTAATAGCCCCTGCCATTAAAAAAAAAAAAAATACATTTTCTATATATTTTTCTTTTTAAGTGTCGCTGTAAAACTTGATTTAAAAAAACAAAATATTTTCTAGGAAAGTATAAAACAATACATCTAATTTTTATTATTATTATTATTTTAAAGTCAAATATACTAAATTCCGTTCCGTTAATTTACTATTTATTAATAAATTAAAAAAATTGAACTTTAATTTTACACAGAAAATAAAAATCAGTTTAAATAACTTAGTTAAAGAAAATTCTGTACCGTTTGTTATTATTTTATTTTATGAACGCTTTAAATGAATGTTTGTGATTTTCTTGTGATTATGTCTCTTAAAATAAGTCTGCTATAAATTATGCTAAATTGTTTTAGCCTTATTAAATCCATCAACATCTCAACTAAGTTAAATATTTTTTGCATAATTTAATTTAGTAAACATTATTCTCTCTTTAAAAAAATATATAAAACAAAATTTAGAGTTTATGTAATTTCTGGGCAAGATTAGAAAAATATATTTTTGTAACTTTATTTAAAATTTTTTTATATGATAGACATGTTTCATATTTACTTATTTTTAGTTTTTCTAAATTCTTTATATATATTTTTTTTCATTTATACAGAAGGACAATTGTTTTTCAAAATCATTTATTATTACATCTAATTTGATGCTCCATAATTATTTTTTTTAAAATAAAGTAACATTATTTATAATATTGTTTTTCCTTTTTCTTTTAATTTGTTTCTAAATATTTCCTTTTCAAATATAAATATACACTTTCAAAATCGCGCAGTTATATTATGTACATTGGAAATGTCAAATATTTATATACATTAATTAAAATTCATTTATTTTAAATTTGATAGAAATGAAATGTGTATTAAACCAATTTAATAGTAATAATTTAAACTTCAAACATCTTGCATGACTAAAATTTAATAAATTTGAATAGTATTAAGAAATTTTTATACCGCTGCGTAAAAATTTAGGATACGTGAAAAAGTAATCGCTTTAAGTAATTTAAAAAATGAATGAATTAGTAACTTTGAATAAATTAAAGTTCAAATACAAAAAATGCAAATTACCATTACTAAGCAATCGAAAATGTTGACTATTTTTTTTTAAATACATGATCTATAAGATTATTGTAAAATTGTAGAGCATCAAATGGATAAGAAAACCAAATGTCATTCTGCATTTATCATAATAAAGAAACGTACAACGAATTTGTTAATTATTAATAATTAAAAATATGCTACATGTCACAAAAACTTAAAAAATAAAGATATGAAAACTGCATAAACATATTTTTCTAATTTCACCCTATTATCATTTTGTACAACAAAAATTCCTACGCAAAGTTAATTGTTAAAAGAGAATAAATATTTACAAAATTAAATGTATGCAAAAATAATGAACTTAATTCAGATTAATTTGGATTTAATAAAAGAAAATTAAGCAGACTTACCAATATTATGATTTTATCAGCCTGCGTAAATCTTCTCGCATCTCACATCAGGCAACTACTACAACTACATGAAAACGCGGGAATCTATGGTTGCAATTTGCCCTTCAAAATCCTGTTTGGAAAGCATGCGCGCGCAGTTTTACTAGATGATCGCTTTGCTTTCCCCAAGTACGCTCCCAAGGTAGGCAATAAAGTAGCGGGACATTCCAGATCTGGCGTGTTAGCTTGGTGAATTGCACTTGGCTCTTTGTCATAATCAATTTTTGGATGTGAAAGTGTCTCATATGATTGAAAATCATTATCAAATTACACCAAAGTCCGAAACTTTCTTGATAAATGCTTACAAGAAATGCATTATTATTTCATGTTCGGGGGTAACAAAGCAAGTAATATTTTTCCATATATGTGTTTTTTATCACGTCTAATATGTTTATTTAAAATTTGTGTAAAATATTGAATACATTTTACATTTCATTTTCAAAAATATATCCACAATTTTTATTATTATTTAAAAAAAAAAAGAAATATAATAATAGTTCGTTTTTTCGATATTGTTGCACCAATTCTTCAAAAGAAGAGTAAAAATATATAATATACATTATTTAAAACCATGCACTTGCTAACAAAACTCAGACTTAATCACAATAAAAAAAAATCCCTGACGGCTCGGCCTACAGGCACAGGTAGATTTCGAAGACGCAGACAGTGGGGCGCCTGTTTGTTGGGAATTGCGGAAGAAATGACCTTTTTGAAATGATGCGGCAGTTGGAACCACCCATTTCGAAACTTAACTCCTTTGCAAGCGGAGCCGGCAAAGATTTTTTTTTTCTGCTATAAGGGTTGGTCCTATAAAAACATGTCAGTATAAAAGTTTTAGATAATATTAAGAAGATTTATAATAAATTTAAGCGGATTTGATATCTTGTGAATTGGCGAAGTTATGGATTTTTTTCGTCTAACCCCCGCTCCCTCTTCCCCCCCCCTTTTGGGGCCATTTTTAATGATATCAAAAATCTGTCATACATAAATTTTCGCCCCTTTACCTAGAAGTAGTAATAACTTTAAACAGATTCGATACGTATCATAATTAAGAAATTATGTTTTTTTTTTCTGTTTTCACAAAAAGCCCCCCATCCCCCCTTGGTTCGATTTTGCCCATTAACGAACTTGACTGCGATTTTATGCCCCTTGATTTTATGTATCAGTTTGGAAGATATTTGTGCAGAATTATTGCAGTTATCGTGCCCATAAAAAGTGACATAGATAGATAGATAGATAAATAGATTAATAAACTTTTGAATTGGGGGTGGTTTTGGGTTCTGGGAGTCATAATCAGCGTAGTTCTGCAAAAAAATTTCAAAAATTCCAACTAAGGAGAGAATGTAACAGGTAGCATTTCTTAAGAAATCTAACTTAAAAATGCCGGCTAAGACTAAACATTCCAAATTCGGACCGATGCTGGCAAATGTAATCGGGCCATTAACGGATACCAGATATCGGTCCAGCGTCATTTGCCGATTTAAGTCGCTTGCCGATATCGAACCATAAGGGGACCGATTACAGTAACTGGCATTTGAAAAAGCACGGTTCTTTAGCATCAGTTGCCGACATACAACCAGCACTTGACCGATACCACTTTCCCGATGCCGACACCTAACCGACACTGCCGGCTGCGGTCCGATCATGTGCCGAAAGGTATGTGTTTGCTGGGCTTATTCCTATACGAAATCTGCATATTTAGGTCTCCTCTACCTGCCTTTACATATTTCACATGTAGTTCTGAACCACCCTGTATTGTCAATATTTAAATATCTAAATATAATAAATTGTATTTTTGTGATGTAGCAAAACTTTCTCCGCACTCTGTGATTTGGTATAATTTCAATATATTTATCTCACTGAATTTTTCTATTATCACTATATTTTGTTTCCAACAATCAAACTTATTTTCACCTTCATAAGGTTATCAGTAAGCCTAGTTTCTTTTTATCACTTTATACAAAAGAGACTTCGTTGGAAGAATAAAGGGTAATTTCATGAAGAAAGAAAAAATTTGCTTTGCGGTGAAAGTAAATGAAATCAACACTTTTTTCCCGTTGCATTGTATTTGAAGATATCCAGAAAATGTAAGAATATTTAGAAGGCTTACTTAACGGGGAAAAAATATAAAGAAAGAGAGAGAGCGAGTAAAGTGACAATTACTCTGACAAAGTAGGAAAAGATGTTGGAAAAAACTCTCATCTAAAGTTTTGCTCTTTTTTATTTGGTAGAAATAAGTGTAAAGTGTTCTAAATAAAATTCCCTATTTTATATTATGAATCATATGAATGCTTTAGTAAGAGAAAATAAGATTCATAATAAAACATGAATATGTATCAGCCATTATATTAACTCTTGATATTATACATGCATTTGGGGGAAAGACAAATAAAAAAATATATATTATGAAACAAGATTTTTCAGGCTTCTTATGCCTCCGTTTTTTTATAAGAAATATTTGTCTTATTCAATGAAGAAATTTTGAGTTTAAATATGGCGAAAATTGCTTTTAGAAAAACTGGTATTTAAATCCAATGAAGTGTAGGCACCTTTTCTTTGATATTCTTTTTCAGCCGAAATGTGAGAAATTAAAAAAAAAAGAATTGTTTTATTTTACTGTGACACAGTTAGGAGTAAGTAAAATAAAGTGCGTCCTAAAAGTTTATAGGCAACCATCTTTTTGGGTTTAAGAGCTCACTAAACGAGTAAGAAAAATGAAATAAATTATGCAAATAGATAATGATGAAATAAAAATAACAAAATACACAAACAACTTTTAACAGTCATAGATTTAATATAAAAAATACAATAAAATACTGTCCTAAAAGTATATAGACAATCAGTGTTAAAAGCTAATTTAAGTACTGATATCCAACATTTTCATATTCCAAGATCATGTACTTGTGACGCAATAGTTTCCTGAGATAAAAGTGAATCTGTCTTTCCATTTCCGACTGATTGCAAAGATGACTCGCAATGTGCAGTTTTCCCAAAAGGAAATTTTGCAAATCTTTCGCTTAAAGGCTCGTGGATGGAAAATTGTAGACATTTAAAAAAAAATGAACGCAGCAGGGATGGTATTTACCGAATTCTGCCAAAAGGTGAAAATTTTTAAACAAAATCCCGTTCTTGATGACCAAAGAAAATAGTAAAACGGCAAGGCAGAGAGATTTTGAGATTAGATTGGACCCAGAATATGTATGTAATGTCAGTTTCTAAAGAGGTAAGTGCTACGGTATCTAAATCCACGGTCTATCGACGGCTGCAGGCAAGTACATATCTTGATTTTTGCAAAATACGTCGTTCGCCAAAATTTACCAAACGGCATACAGACGATTGTGTTCAGCGAACCCGAAATCACATGAATTAAACTGATGAATGGTTGAGTGTTCTGTTCAGTGATGAAAAGAAATTTAATTTAGATGGCCCCGATGGTTGAACATATTACTAGCATGATATTCGCAGGATCCAAGAACTTTTTTTTCAGCAGACAACAAGGAGGGGGTTCAGTCATGGTGTAGGAACCATTTTCTTGTAATGGAACAACCGATATTGTTTTTTTGAAAGGTCGTCAATGTTTCAAGGATTACCAGAAAACGCTTGAAATACAGTTACTTCCATTTGAAAAGTTGCTACGTGGGGACAAATGTATATACCAGAAAGACAATTGCTCCATTCACGTGGCCAACTCTACAATGCAGTAGTTTCGACAAAACCAAGTAACTGTTATGGGCTCCCTAGCCATAAGTCCTGACCTGAGCCCAGTAGAGGACCTCTGTGTAATATTTGATAGAGACTTATATGCTAATGGTCGTCAATTTGCAACTGTTCAATATCTAAAGCAGTGAATTGAACGAAGTTAGTTTTCTTTAAAACCAGAATTTTTTCAAAATCTTGTTTTGAGTATGCCTGATCGAGTTTTTAAAGTGATTAGAAAAAAACGGCTTTAAAATTTGAACGTTAAAAGAAAAAAAGTGAGGTGTATATAAACTTTTGGGACAGTAAAATCTAAGTTTCAATTTTTCTGACAAAGTCTGTGATTGTGTAATATTAATTTTGTATAGTATCATTATTGTATTGATATTATTTATAATTATAAATTGTTTTGAAATTGTTTTTCCTCTTTTTCAATTGCAAAATAAGATAACTCCGTTGTCTATAAACGTTTGGGACGCACTGTACTTTTTCAACATTAGCACTATTATTGCTTTATTACGTACTATAACTTTTGCTTTATTTTACTCTTATCTGACACACTTTCTTTTACTTTAGACACTTTTTTAACATTTCCACTTAGCTTGATTTTAAAGTAATGGAACCTATGTAAGAGATCCCTAAGGTATGTTTAGACGGAGCATAATGTTCAGGGAAAGAGAGAGAGCGAGTAAAGTGACAATTACTCTGACAGAGTAGGAAAATATGTCTGAAAAAACTCTCATCTAAAGTTTTGCTCTTTTTTATTTGGTAGAAATAAGTGTAAAGTGTTCTAAATAAAATTCCCCGTTTTATATTATGAATCATATGAATGCTTTAGAAAGAGAATATAAGATTCATAATAAAACATGAATATGTATCAGTCATTATATTAACTCTTGATGGTATACAGTCAAACCTCGTTATATGGTCACCCGCTTATATGGTCATCCCGCATATATGGTCACTTTTGAAAAGTCCCGGCTGACTTAATAGGAATTCTGTGTATTTTGTTTCCGCATATATGGTCATTTCAGAATACCTGTACCTGCTTATATTTTCACTTTACTTGTGAAAATATATTTCTTCCAGGAAACGATTTGCCATACTTCCGATCAATGAAAAAATTTGCTTCCATTTCCATTTTAGTATAGCTGAGTGGATGCTGTCAATATGATTTAATGAGGAGGAAAGCGTTTAAAAGGGACAGGGACTACCTTACAAAAGGATTTTTCTCCTTTACCTCCGCCACACTCTTCACTTTGCTACTGAAAGAGTTTTACATGCCATTCTCACTTCTTAGAAAACGGGATTGCAATCAACTTTGTTCACTAATCTTTAGGGAAAAGAACACGTGTGGAATAAGTGTCACCTTCATGCCAATAAAATTCTAAAATTGTTTCACCTGTTTTTGGTCACAGCTTTTTTGTTCAGGATTCACTTTCAACTGCTTATGCTTGCGAGTAAACATGCCTGGAAAACGAAAAAATTTGTCATTTAAAGAAAAAAAAGAACTGATAAAATCTTTTCAAACATCAAATTTATCTAAAGTGGCTTTTGCGAAAACGCATGGAATTCCAAGTACAACTGTAAACAATATTTTATCAAAATCATGTTCTGTAGATTTCAAAAATGGAAAGAGAAAACGGGAATGTGCTTCACCATTCGACAAGGTTGAGCAAGCACTTGTGATTTGGATAAAAAATGCCAGATCTCAAAATATGCCAATATCTTCCTTCATCTTAAAAGAAAAGGCTTTACAAATTGCAGCTGAATTAGGAGAATCCGATTTCAATGCTAGCAACGGATGGCTTCAAAGATTTATGTTCCGGCAAGATTTATCTTTCAAGAAAGTATGCTGTGAAGCTGCTGATGTGAATGACAGTGAATTAAACGAATGGAGAGAATCTGTTTTGAGTGATGTCCTCAAGCGTTATAATCCTTCTAATATTTACAATGCTGATGAATGTGGACTATTCTATCGTGCTCTACCAGATAAAACTCTTTCTTTTAAGAGCGATAAATGTATAGGTGACAAGAGAAGCAAAGACAGATTAACCATTTTATTAGCAGCAAATATGGATGGCTCAGAAAAACTAACTTCATTGGTTATAGGAAAATTTCTGAGACCCCGTTGCATGAAAAACATAAAATCTTTGCCCGTGTTCTACGATGCGAACCAGAAATCTTGGATGACAACAAGCATCTGGAAGAAAACAATGCGACGTATGATAGATATTTCTCAAAGAAAAAAAGAAAAATCGTTTTCGTTATCAACAACTGCCCTGCCCATTGCGACATTCCTCAATTAGATTCCATTGAACTTGTTTTCCTACCTCCAAATAGCACTAGTGTTTCCCAACCCCTAGATCATGGGATTATTCAAAATTTTAAGGCAAAATACCGGAAGTTACTCCTTAATAGCATGATTTCTGCAATTGATCAGAATGAAAAGTTTTATGTGTCCGTGTTGGATGCGCTGTTTTATATAGACAAAGCTTGGAATAAGGTATCAAAGAAAACCATTTCAAATTGTTTTAGACATGCTGGTTTTTGCTCCTCTGAAAATGATGAATTATCAGGTTGGGTTGGGTTGATTATTGACGGCCAATTATCTACACTAGGGATATAGGCCCGGGGGGAGTGCCCTTCGTGGGGGTCTTTCTAAGGGAACCTAATCCGTATTTACGCATGGATAAATCCACGGCTCGAAGAAAACCACGAAAACTCCGAACGATTAGGCTGACGGGCGCGATTGGGATCGAACCCAGCACCTCCCGTCTACCAGCTTCGAGAGCACAACCTCTCAGCCACTGGTGGGGCCGATGAATTATCGGACGACAAAGATGAGGATGTGCCTCTATCTGAACTTGCAAAGCGTCTTCAAAATTATGGATGCACCGTACCTGATGAAATGGATTACGTAACTATTGATAATGATTTAGCTACATCTTCTGAAGTGTCCATTACTGGAATTGTCTCCGAAGTGTTAAATTCAAATGCTTCCGGAAGCAACGATGAAGAGAGTGATGGTGAATTGGAAATTCAGCCTGTAACTCAGGCAGAAGCTCTCAAGGCACTGAACGTTGTTAGGTGTTTTTTGCGCATTCAAGAAGCTTCAGAAGAACATTTTAAAACTGTTAATAATCTTGAAAAGGTAGTGCTAACAACAGCGAAACCGAAGCAAAGACAATCCTGCATAAATGAGTATTTCAAACACCGTACAGTACATTCCTAACTATTCTGTAAGTAATGCATTAATTTCTATTATAGTAGTATGTATTATAACATTCAGTTTCATACTTAAATTAAAACAAAATAATTAATTAATAGTATGTACACTTCTGTTTTTAAAAACTTCATGTTTTTAGCTTTTTTAATGTTGACAAACATGTTTAAGATTAAAAATAGCCTTTAATTTTCTTTTATCGCACATATGGTCACTTTTCAACGGTCCCCACGGGTGACCATATAACGAGGTCTGAGTGTACATGCATTTGGGGAAAGGACAAAATATATATACAGGGTGTATCTGAAATGCTTCAACAAACTTAGAGGGATGATAGTACTCATGAAGACGAACAAAAAATGCAATGGAACATGGGGTCGCAAATGACATTTAACCTTCTCAGGGGCAGTGGTATGTTTATGAAACCACTTAATTTTAATTCCAAAACGCCACAATGGCACCAGAATTTTGCTAAAATCTTTTCCATTTAATACGTATGTGAAATATAGCTTTTTTTATTATTTACAAACAAATTTATTTGTAAATTCCGGTGCCAGTCATTTATTTCTCAACATTTTAGTACTAAAAGTACTTTAACCCTGAAAGGCTTAAAGGATGAAAATCGAGAAAATGCGTCTGGAAATGGACAAACTGAGACAAGAAAGAAATACTCCAGAAAATTATTTATTGCACAGAATAGGTACAACACAGCTCGTGATGTCCAGAGAAAACAAATATTTTACAACCATTGTTCAAAGTGTCGACCGCGGACATTATTACACATAGCGTGTCCGCCAGTCGTTGCTCCGTAGATCTACTCTGTGTAATAATGCCCGCGGTCGACACTTTGAACAATTGTTGTAAAATATTTGTTTTCTCTGGACATCACGAGCTGTGTTGTACTTATTATGTGCAATAAATATTTTTCTGGAGTGTTTCTTTCTTGTCTCAGTTTGTCCATTTCCAAACGCATTTTCTCGATTTTCATCCTTTAAGCCTTTCAAAGGCAAAGTACTTTTAGTACTAAAATGTTGAAATAAATGACTGGCACCGGAATTTACAAAAGAAAAATATTTGTAAATAAGAAAAAGGCTATATTTCCCATACCTATTAAATGGAAAAGATTTTAGCAAAATTCTGCTGCCACTGCGGCGTTTCGTAATTAAAATTAAGTGGTTTCCGAAACATACCACTGCCCCTGAAACGGTTAAACGTCATTTGCGACCCCATGTTCCATTGCATTTTTTGTTCGTCTTCATGAGTACTATCATCCCTCTAAGTTTGTTGAAGCATTTCAGATACACCCTGTATATATTATGAAACAAGATTTTAGAGGATTCTTATGCCTCAGGAGATATTAATACCAGTTTTTTTATAAGAAATATTTGTCTTATTCAATGAAGAAATTTTGAGTTTAAATATTGCTCTTAGAAAAACTGGTATTTAAATCCGATGAAGTGTAGGCACCTTGTTCTTTAATATTCTTTTACAGCCGAAATGTGAGAAAAAAAATTGTTTTATTTTATTGCGACACAGTTAGGAGTAAGTAAAATAAAGTGTTTCCCTAAAGTTTATAGACAATCATCGTTTTGAATTTAAATGCTAACTAAACGAGTAAGAAAATTGAAATAAATTGTGCAAATAGATAATGACGAAATAAAAATAATAAAATACTCAAACAACTTTCAACAGTCATAGATTTAATATAAAAAAAAAATGCTGTCCCAAAAGTATATAGACAACCAGTGTTAAAAGCTAATTTAAGTACTGATATCCAAAATTTGCATATTCCAACGTCATGTACTTGTGACCGAGGCTAACGAAACAGAAAGGCTACCGCGGTGCTTTACGCATATCTTTTTTTACAGACCGCGGGAGTCACGTGATGCTCGAATGCACCAATGGAGGTGTACGAAAAGAGCATCACGTCACTGTTGCGGTCTGTAAAAAAAGATACGTGGAATGCACAGCGGTAGCCTGTCTTTTTCGCTAGCCTCGCTTGTGATGCAATAGTTTCGTGAGATAAAAGTGAATCTGTCTTTCCGTTTTCGACTGATTGCAAAGATGACTCGCAATGTGCAGTTTTCCCAAAAGGAAATTTTGCAAATCTGTCGCTTAAAGGCTCGTGGATGGAAAGTTGTAGACATAACAAAAAGTTGAATGCAGCAGGGTTGGTATTTACCGAATTCTGTCAAAAGGTGACAATTTTTAAACAAATTCCCGTTCTGAATGACCAAAGAAAACAATTAAACGGCAAGACAGAGAGATTTTGAGATTAGTTTCAACCCAGAACCTGTATGTGCGGTTTCTAAAGACGTAAGTGTTCCAGTATCTAAATTCACGGTCCATCGACGGCTGCAGGCAAGTAAATCTCTTGATTATTGCAAAATACGTCGTTCGCCAAAATTAACAAAACGGCATGAATGGTTGAGTATTTTGTTCAGTGATGAAAAGAAATTTAATTTAGATGGCCCCAATTGTTGGAAATATTACTAGCATGATATTCTCAAGGAACCACGAACATTTTTCAGCAGACAACAAGCAGGGAATTCACTCATGTTGTGGGAACCATTTTCTTATAATTGAACAACCGATATTGCTGTTTTGACAGGTCGTCAATGTTCCAAAGATTACCAGAAAACGCTTGAAATACAGTTATTTCCATTTGAAAAGTTGCTACTTGGTGACAAATGGATATACCAGCAAGACAAATGCTCCATTCACATGTGCAACTCTAAAATACAGTGGTTATAGACAAAACCAAGTAACTGTTATGGATTGGCCAGTCATAAGTCTTGACCTGTACCCAATAGAGAATCTCTGGGGAATATTAGCTAGAGACGTATATGCGAATTTGCATCAATTTGCAACTGTTCAATATCTAAAGCTGTGAATTGAACGAAGTTGGTTTTTTCTAAAGCCAGAATTTTTCAAAATCTTGTTTTGAGTATGCCGGATCGAGTTTTTAAAGTGATTAGAGAAAACGGCTTAAAAATTTGAATGTTAAAAGAAAAAAAATGAGTTGTCTATAAAATCTAAGCTTTAATTTTTCTGACAAAGTGTGTGATTGTGTAATATTATTTTTGTATAGTATTATTACTTACCCATCATACGTAGTATAGGGTAAGTCTTTTAATCGTTTTGAAAATCTAAAAAAAAATTTTGACGAATTTACACGTTTCAGACACTGGAGATTCCGAAAAACATACTTTTAGAAAAAAAAATTTGCCGTCCGTCTGTGTGTCTGTGTGTCTGTGTGTGTATCTGTAAACGCTCTATCTCCCGAACAAATTGAGATAGAGACTTGTCATTTGGTATGTACTTAGTATGTAATAATGGGGAGAAGCCTATTTCATTTCAATAACCTCGATTAACCGGAACATTTTTTTCGGACTCTCGAAATATTCGTTCGGATGAAAGGTATATAAAAATTTTCGAAATTGTTTATTTTAAGGAGTAAATATAAAAGACAATAAAGAAACATAAATTTTGCATAAAACAGGAAGTCGATCGGTTAATGAGTTGCCGAGATATTTGTAATCCTAATTCCCACACTCTTCGATTTTTCATGACCCTGTATTTCATCCAAATTTCACTTCAAATATATATTTTAATTGGAAATTTGACGCCTAATCAGATTCAATAAACCGCTAGGTAATAGGAGTATTATTTTTGGAGTTATAAGGAAAAACCTCTTTCAAGCAATTCAGTAATGGAGCCTTTTTATGACGTCATCAAGCCACGATTTTATTTGAATATCAATGCATTTTATAAGTAGTTTACACATTTTTATTTTAATATTTTACGTTATACATATACATGATGGGTAAGTGTTACGGTGGCCCCCAACGACTAGTTATTGTATTGATATTATTTGTAATTATAAATTGTTTTGAAATTGTTACTCCTATTTTTCAATTGTAAAATAAGATAACACCGTTGTCTATAAACTTTTGGGACGCACTATACTTTTTTAGAATTAGCACTATTATTGCTTTATTACGCACTGTTACTTTTTCTTTATTTTACTCTTATCTGACACACTTTCTTTTATTTTAGACACTTTTTTAACATTTCCACTTAACTTGATTTTAAAGTAATGGAACCTATGTAAGAGATCCCTAAGGTATGTTTAGACGGAGCATAATGATCCATTTGGTTTTAAATAATGGAACTATGTAAGATATCTCTAAAGTATTTTGAGACGGGTCTTATTTTTTTTTTTCAATATACATTTTTCCTGTTTCCGCTTTAATCTCATTTTCACAAATAAAAAAGTTCAAAATTTTTATATTATTCTTGAGACATTTCTGAGAAAATATAAGAAAATTGTGTACGTTTCAGATGTATTGCGAAATCACATTAATTTTCTTATATATTCTTCTGTTTCTAGAAAATAGCATCCCAGCAAACATTGAAGCAAATGGCCTACAGGTGGCCACTTGCGTGCTAACTGTTCCCACTGATGCAACATTGTTAACTTCTCATCTCTTTTTTGTAGTTAAAAAAAATACCATTTAACTAGAACTTTTACGTATTAATTTTTGTTTCATTTAATCCTGGTATGTCTGTCACTTTGTAAAAGAAAAATTACTAAAGAAAATTCCGGGAGTATGTAATTTCTTTTTCCGAAACAGTATGGCTAACCAATCTACTATACCAAATAACGCATGTTCTCCATTTACATACAAAATTTCAGCCTACAGATTTTTCATAAGACGGACCTTTATAGTACGTACTGAAAATTAATTGAATAATGAATTAGATAATATTCGTAAAATTGCTTGTAATAATGGTTTTATAAATATCCATATTAATAAATTAATCATGGATATCGCAATAATAAGAAACCAGAAAATAAAGTTGATTCGCAAAAATACAAACTTAATAATCTTCAATATTATCCAAGCTTTTTTGAAAAATTAAAATACAGCCTTAAACGTTTCAATATCTGCTTAATAGCCAAACCCCCTCAGAAATTAAAGAATATCATTTGCAGTAAAATTGACCCAATTAATTTTGAGAATTATTCAGCAGTTTATGAAATACCTTTTATTAACCCCTTGAAGGGTACCGGTATAATATATATACCACTTAATTTTAATCCCAAAATGTCACACTGACACCAGAATTTTATAATCAAATTTTGAATTTATAAGGTACATGAGGAAAAACCTTTCCTTTATTTAAAAAAAAATTCGTTCGTGAATCCTGGTGTCAATCAATCATTTCAATAGTTTAGCTACAAGAATACTTTGCCCCTGAAGGGGTTAAAGAAGACGGATCTAAAAATTACTACATTGGCATGACTGACAGGAAATTTAGTTACAGAAAAAAGGAGCATATATCTGATATTAAGTATAATAGAAAAACCACAGCCCTGGCAAGATTATAGCAAGAAGAAACCACCCAAATAAATTTCAATGAAAGTAAAATAATTTTTCCTCCAGTCTATACTATCCATCCATAATAAGAGAAACCATAGAGATACTAACAGCAAAAATGCAATATGTAAGTATGCGGCATCTTTTAACTTACCGAAATTGTGGCTCGAGTTACTCCCTGGTTACAGATATGAAAATAAACAACCAAGTAAAAATAAAAGATAACGTTTGTAATTTGTAAAAAAGTACATGAAAATTAAATAATAGCATTTTAAAGAATAACTTCAAAGACCGTGCAATTATGGAATATTCTCATTTGTTTTTGAAAATGGCTCGGAGTGAGCCGAAACTTGTCAAACAACCTAATAAAAGTTATTTTACTGAGTATTTATTATGTTGTTAATTTATACCTTTTAGCATTTAAAAGAAATATGATACGTATACTTATAAAGTCTAAAAACAAAATTTGGCACTCAAGAGTAAGTGAGTCGTCAACATATATATTTTTTAAAAAAAAGCAAATGAAGAATTCGGGTGTCAGATAAGAAGCTATTTGAAACACTTACGTGTCCAATATTAAAATTACAATGACTGCCATATCAAGTCAAGCGTACAAGGAGTTTTATAACAAAGTTAATATGAATTTGGGATATATAGGGCTCCAATCTCATATTTTGCACGAAACGGCTAAGTAGGCCAAGATCTCTGTTTATTTTGAAATCTGAACCTTTTAGAAAATCCAAGTACGAACCGGAATTCAAATCCAACACTTCTTGACTCCCTGCATCTGAGTTCTTCTTCAGAATACTATTATTAATTAACCCGTTAGCGGGCGGTGGTCACAAAAAAGGACACCTAATTTTAATTCCAAAACTGACAAACGCACGATGAATATTTAATTAAAAATTTCCTTTTATGAAGTAAGGGAAAATCAGCAAGTTATTCTTTTCTAAGGAAATCGTTTGTAAAATCTGGTGTCAGTCCATTATTTCATTATTTTACAAACAGATTTATTCCGCGCCGGAAAGGGTTAAATAGGAAAGAAAATGACAAAAACCAAATTTTAATAAAATAGATGATATCTCGACAATAAGAGTGAAGCAGTTTTAGCATGATGCTTTGAACCATTCAATTTATTCATAAAAAGAAAATATATCTTTCGCTTAAAGAGGATGTGTATATAATCCTAAAAATACCTGCTATACTTTGTGTTGAGATATACACTATATGGCCATTAATGACCGACAACTTTCAATTTTAGACATTTTGTCGAATATTTAAAAACATACTTGTCAGATTCTTCTGGAATTTTAGGATTAAAAAGTACAGGTTTGACTTCATATTTACCAACGTCGATTTGATAAGGAGGACAATTAGGGGTGTTAGAGATTTTTTAATTTAAGTTGTGCAATTTAAAATTTAATTTGTATCTTAAAACATTTCCTTTTTATAAACTCATTCTTTTTTAGTATTTAATTAACCCCCCCCCTCCCCTTTTTTCTTAAAATTCTTAAACATTATTAATTAAAATTCGTATTTACAAAATTTAAATATCTTTGTTTTTCTGTAAGTAAAGAGAACACCCAGGATTTTGTTTTGCACTTTTAAGACCCCACAAGAAGATGAGAGGTAAATTCCCACGTTTGAAATTGTCACGTACTTGCAGTGTTGGTCACGGACCACACACACACAAACCAGACAACCAGACTTTGTGAAAATTCATGGGAATAACTGAAGCCTCATTTCGCTTGTATTGTAGTACAGTTTTTATTACCCTGATAATATAGAATTTTATGACCGGGAAAGTAAGCATAAAACAGGTTGTTTACAAAAATAACAACAGAATTCTGCATTTTTACGACTTTTGCAGGTGATTGCAGAGCAGTGCAACAGATGTCCTCAGCAAGGACGGGAAAGAGGGAATATCAGCTGTTGCTGATTTCCGAGAATTTAAGCGGCGATCTTCCCCTGTCCAATAAGCGTTGCGTCTAGCTCTTTTTTCCCCTTTTTAACGCGTTACCATGGTGATTTGACCAGGCTAGTACAGGGAGTGATGTTTTGAAACGTAAAGGAGAAGGTTGTGGACGAGTGGAGGGGATCTTTTTCCCCCAAACCACCTACTCAGGCAGTACGGAATATTTTCTAGAGAGAGAAGTACGATAGTCCAGCAGTAGTAGTGGCTAGAAGACGTTTCGGAAAAAAATAAAAGATGCGTCCAGAGAGAGACACTATTTGCGTCGAGTCTAATTCATAATGTTTTTCGGAGACAGTTAGTTTTGTGGGATCACCGTTTGAGTTGTTGATGAGAGTGAAATTATTACTGAATCTTCAAATCGTATAACATATGCCCTGCGTAGTATGTCCTGTGGATCTGCGGGCCCCAACGTCAATGACCGTGAATGGGCTAACTAAGGATCGAGTTTTTCTCATCTGTCGTAGAGTTTGGAGTTTGCTCAACACCAGTCTTTTTTTTATATTGTGATTCTTGTCATGCAACGAACGACTGACTATCCAAACACACCAACTTGACATATTAAATGGACATTAGTGCATAGAGCAATGTCACGTATTTCCGGAGGTGTATTAAATCAGAAATATGCTTCTGAACAACACTTTCGAATTATAACTACTTTACGAAGGCGTGTTATCAACCTAGCAGGATTCATTCTTAAATATATTTTCTTTACGCAACCGTTCAACTCTTGACGATTTGCTAGACCTAAATTGGCTCAAAAACATCTTTCACTTTCGTCATGAATCGTTTAAAACAATTTCGATCACTCTGATTACCAACCAAGCATTTGTTAAATGTGGTGTGTATGAAGATAAACCTCTACTACTTTTTTATGATTCCCAAAGTCATATGCAATGCGTATTGTGAATATTGCCAATGTATCCTATTTTTCAAAAACTGGGACCGTCATATCCAAAAATTCTGACATGATGGTCTTAAGAAACATCACCTTCATTTTACTGTGAGTAAATCTAACTTTATTAATATAATATCTTATGACTATTATGTTTGATTATATAACAGTATCGTATTTGTGTTCCAGTGAACAATTACATAATGTGATACATGAGCCTTAACTAAAGTGTTCATTGTTAATAAATATTAGTTATTTCTTAATAAATCTTCTCTGTTTCCTTTTTATTTTTATTTTCTTAATCATTTCAATAAGTTTGCTTTTCAGTAATTTTTCTTACTGTTAACTTTTAAGATCTAACTTGGGATACTATGTATAGTTTGAGTTATCAATTTAAAAATATACATTGATCTTTTAGTCCAGTCAAATTGTGCTCAAAAAGTGCTTGAAGTGGAAAATTCTGGTGTAATTGTTTTTAGTGGCTTATTTTATGTTTTTTGGGGTGTTGAATACGAATCTGAAGTTTTCCAACAAAATTTCGTTCGGCAAATTTGTTTTTTTTACAAAAAACCTGTAAAAACACGGACTTTTTTCGTTTTTTTTCAAAATAACTCCAAAATTGTGCATTTTGCGTGAAAGTCGGCAGTATATGAGTTAAAGAGAATAAAATTTCCTACATTTTATGTACTGAAAGATTTTTTCTATGATCAATGGTTTAGCCGTGAGAGTGCCGCAAAAATGGGTATTAAAAACAAAAACTGTAAAAAAACGGGAATTACGGCACTGTATGTCGATGTAACATGGAAACAAACCATTTAACGCAAATATTAACCATCATTTATATTAAAGATTATATGATTGACTATATTTTATGCATTTAAAGTAGGGGGAAAGTGCGGTTCCGGCACCAGTGGAAGTTGGGAGCAGTGGAGCAGCTCCACCTACTTTCATGAGTCAAAGTTGCTCCTCCTCCGGGGAGTTCTTACTCTAAGCGGTGATAAAATTTTCTAAAAAGAGGTAAAATTAGGCAAAGGAAGTAAAACTAGGCAAAATCGTCGAAAAACAGTACTTTTCGGAAAATAGCAAAAAACACATTTTTTTACAGCCTTTCTGTTCATAAGGCCTAAAAATAAACATTTCACTGTATACATTATTACTATGCTTTAAAAAAATAGATAAAATTCTCTACAATTTATGTTCAAGTAATTTTCTTGTACCTTGAATAATTATGAAAAAAGCAATGACGAATGCACGAAGTCATCCACCTCCTTATTAAAGGCATATAACTTATATGCATCATTATACTTGTGTGCAGATATGTAAAACGTTGATGTTAGTTTATATAGGTACAAAAAATGATAAATGATTTACGATTGATTAGTATGTAAACTGTTTAATGTTAAATAATATAGTAAAATAGGTAGTTATGTATTTATACAATATTAATTAATAATTATTATGGACATTGAAAGGAACTTGTCAGTGAAACCGAGTCCTCTTGGCCAATGGTTTCATGTTTCCTGAGGCCTTCTAGGTCTTCTGCACCTATAAAAAAGAAATTAATTATATAATAGCTATTTACGCATACGGGCGCGAAAAGCCGTTTTTGTCCCGAGGATCGAAACTTATGCTCCGGAGAAGAACTGGTGTGTATAATATTTTTTTAAACGGTGGAATTAATTATAACTAAGTTAAGATTCATACAGCATTTTATCATAACATTATTTTTACCTCTTTTTAATATCAGCCCTCTTTTACAGCTCATTTCAGGAATCTGTCACTTTTGGACCCCAAATCAGGGAGCAAAAAAGCTATCATACTACGTATCAGGGTTTTAAAAAATAATTAATGACATAGTTTTAATTGTCTAAAAACTAAATAGTTATGCACAGTGTATTGGGATACATATTTTGACCACACCAAATTAAAAATGAATGAAAAAATAAATGTGAAATGGAATGATTTATGTATAATTACCTTCAAGTACTTCAGGGTATTCCGGGTCATCCTCGTTTTCTTCTATTTCAATATTAGGCATGTTATTACAACTGCTCTCGCAGTTTAGACACATATTAGAGCAGCTGAGGCCTGCTTTTTTACATCCACAGTTTTTACGGCATGTCTTCTTGCATTTGCAAGAATGAGTTTTAGAACGGCTTGAGGTGCTGGTGGCTCTAGCGTGGTTATTGGCTCTAGTCTAGACCATCTTTGGTGCTTTTCCAACCCCATTGTTCAGGATTTTTTTCATTCCCAAGCCATTGCTGAACTTGAAAATACACCCTTAAAGAATGTTGTTTAGCTGCAGCCTCCGTAGGAGGTAGGGACGCCAAATGGGTTGATGGCTTATATGCAGACTTAAGGTAGCATAGATACCTCAATTTGTTTAATGACGTGGTTTCCTTGTCAGATAATAAGTTAAAAAATGATTGCCAGCATCAGTAATTGCATCAGCATCTGCCATAGGGTCTTTAAAAATTTCAATGGCTTTAATTAATGATGGGTTTCTTTTGAGAGTCTGAAGAAACCTCATTTTTCATACTTTGAAAAAGACTGAAGTAGTATCACAACCACTCATGGCATGTAAAAATAATATGTTGTCAGCAACCGATTGTTCAAGTTTGCAGTCAGGAGAAAAAATGAGTGGTGAAACTGTCCCTTTGCCTGGCTTTAAAAAATATACATTTGAATGTATGCCCCTACAGAGACCAATCATTTAATTTGCGTTCATCTTGAGCTTATCAGCACTTTAATATTTCCTTTTTTGGACAGCATTATAAACAGTTCTATTAAAAGCATATTGGTTTTTAAAAATTGTATATTTCAGTAAATATCTTTTTAAAATGGCGAAAATCTGTTGCATATTTGCCTGCAAGGAAACTGCCATTTCAGAAATTTCTAGAATGCGGGGGGGGAGGGAGGGAGGAAAAACATACACATATTTAAATGTTAACTTTTGAATTAAAAATATTGTTTGTGTGTCTGAAGAGGATTCATTATTATATTTATGTAATTGTTCAATGGATTTTTTTAAAGTGTTTATTGCTATTTTCCAAAAATTACTGTTTTTCGACGATTTTAGATAGTTTTATCTCCTGTACCAAATTTTACCGCCTTTTTCAAAATTTTATATTCTCTTAGAGTACTAGCTCTCCGGAGGAGGAGCACCTTTGCCTCTTGAGAGGAGGTGGATATACTCCACTGCTCAAAACTTCCACTGGTGCCAGATCCACACTTTTCCCCTACCTTAAATGCATAAAATATAGTCAATAATATAATCTTTAGTATCACTGATGGTTAATATTTGCGTTAAATGGTTTGTTTCCATGTTACATCGACATACAATGCCGTAATTCCCGTTTTTTTACAGTTTTTGTTTTCAATACCCATTTTTGAGGCACTCTCACGGCTAAACCATTGATCATAGAAAAAAACTTTCAATGCATAAAATGTAGGAAATTTTATTCTCTTTAACTCATATATTGCCGACTTTCACGCAAAATGCACAATTTTGGAGTTATTTTGAAAAAAACGAGAAAAGTCCGTGTTTTTACAGGTTTTTTGTAAAAAAAACAAATTTGCCGAACGAAATTTTGTTGGAAAACTTCAGATTCGTATTCAGCACCCCAAAAAACATAAAATAAGCCACTAAAAATAATTACACCAGAATTTTCCACCTCAAACTACAATTTGACTGGGCTATTTTAGCTTTCTTTTTATTGATTAAATATTAATACCAGTGAAAGCTTAAATTTAATTAAAGTAAAAGATAGTATTCCCTGTTCATGAAGTTAATATCAGATAATAGAAATCAAAATTTATTAGTTCCTCTGTAATATGGGAAGCAAATTATTTAACTCTTTTCTTAATTTTAAAATCTAATTTGGTTTTTGTTCCCATAAACTTTGATTCTTAAATTTTGAGAGTTTCAACAATATTTTTAGCACTAAACTGGATAAAAATGAACTTGTGTTTTACTGAGTATTAAGGTTAATAAATTCAAATTCTTTTTTATTTAAACGAGACCTTTTTCTTTTTCTTTTAATGAAATACATGATCATACATGTATATGTGTTGTTGTAGAAAGTAACTTTAATATTTTAATTTAAAATCTTATGAGAAGTATTTATGTTTTGATGAATTACCTTATTGAAAATTTAACTATTTACTTATGGTCTCTTAAACTGTAATAAACATTATACGATCACAGTCTCAGCGTTGTGAATTAGTAAAAATTATATGGTATTTCTTATATTTGTTAAATATTATTTTTGTTTAACTTATATCATTAATTTTTACCCTCCCTCTTTTTATACTTTCTTTAAAAGAAAGGTTTTGGTCCCTTTATTTCAAAATCTTCATCTAGTCCAAGTTATTGTGTTTATGAAAATTTTCAGTAATCATATACCATATAAATCTTCGAATTCACAATGCTGATGGTTGGGGAATTGGTTGTAATGCAAATTGAGAATCTTGTCCGTGTTTTTAAATGATTAATTCTAGTATTGTTATGAATTCAAGATTTAGAATTCAGGTAACTCTAAATTCTTTAAATTTTGAAATTTTAAATGTTTCTATTTAAATTCATTTCATTTGCTTTCTTCTAAATTCATTTAAGTTTTGGAATAAATTTGTAAATGTTTATATTGACAGGATTCATTTCAATTTCAAACTTAGGTAATTTGCATACATTCATGTAGGTAAAAGGTAATAGGTTTTTTATAAATAAAACTAAAATAAATCCCCAACAAAGAAATTTAACAGGGGGCTAAAAAAATATTAAAGTAAAAAGGTAATACTTCGGTTCACCCTGTAAAATAAAATGCACGAAATGATCTATCGCTATTGAATATACATAGGCACACATTGTACAATATGTGTATTCTTTTGTGTAAGAATAGCATGGATATTAATAAAAATATCGTGATTTTTTATTAAAAACATTCTTGCATGTTTTTTTGCTTATAACATACAGGGTTTTTAACCAAATTTAACGCCAGTTTCAGAAAAATTGACAAAATGTAGTAGAAACAATATAGTGCAATTGGAATATAAATATATTAAATATTTAGGGAAACAGAGGCAGCTGTATAAAATAATTTTTATCTGCGCTTGCGCGAAAGATAACAAGGAACTTTTTGCATAATTTAATAGTCAACTCTATGGAGCAACTTATTAAAAAAATCAGTCAATTTTCATACAAATTCAGGGAGTTATCGGCGTTACAGTGAGCTGTTTTTTAGTTTCTCACTAAAACTCACTGAATGATAAGGGACTTTCAACAAATTGTAATTTTTTATTTTCATACTATTTTCCAATTTTTAATGATACTTTAGTTCTCTTTGAAAAACTACCCTAAGGAGCTTATTCGAACTAAAAAAGAATAATCAAAATCAAGGGATCCGTTCCAAAACTATTGTTGGTGAAAAAACTAACCTGGTGAAAAAATGTTTTCCAAGGCGAACTAAAGTATCAATAAAAAATGAAATATAGTATAAAAATTAAACATGACAATTTCTGGACAATCCCTTATCATTCAACAAGTTTTAGTGAGAAGCTAAAAAACAGCTCACTCTAACGCCGCACAGTGTAAGATTTTGCGAATCTAGCGGGTCAAAATTCAATTTATGAAAATTATTGATATTAATGAAATAAAATTGTACTTACTATAGATAAAATGGTTCTGTATTATGGAAAAATATATCTTTACTCGTTACATTTTACATTTTACGTCATTATTATTACATTATCATAATCATAATAAAAAGAGTTTTCGTCATTTTCATATATTGACTTTTACACAATGTTATTTTATTCGGTGAAGATTTAAAAAATATATAATACATATTATCTTTTGCAACAAGAAGAGATTTTTTTCCTTAGTAAATAGTAATTAAGTTATTAGTTACTGTAATCGCTGTCAGTGTCATCATAAAGTGAATCACTGTCGTTTTTCACTGTTTTCTCTTCTTTTGATATTTCTATATTTGGTGACTGTAAAAGTTTTATAACTTCAGGGTGAATTTCAGTTGCTCTGTAATTTTTTAGAGGTTTCAATGACGTGATTACCGTATCTGAACTAATTAGAAGATTGTGCATGATATCTTCCTTACTCTTTACTAATGATACCTTTCTAGAGTTTACCAATCGAAATTCCTTAAACTCTTTATGACGAGACTCTTGTGCTTCTTCCGACATCTGATCAATTGGAAGTAAAAGTTTTTGTATTATTTCTGGACCATGTATAAGTATCTTATGTAGTGTTACAGGCATTGGATACCAATTGAATAAAGACACATACATGTCAGCAGTTTCGTAACAGTAATGCTGAAATTCGGGTATGTTTGTCTCGTATCCATATGTTAATTTTCGTAGAATTACGTAAAATCGTTCAATGAGAGTTTGATAAACACCTGTTATGCTAGAGGCCACAGCAGCATTCTTAAAAAAATTTCTTGCGCTATTTCCATCATTGCTATTGCCTCCTCCTTGTTTTGGAGTATCTAATACTAATCCAGTTTCAGATCGAAATCTTTCAATTATCATTTTTTTCTTTCTGCGATACTTCGTTTTCCTTCAGCTTTTCGGCACTGCCATTTTCTTTACATCCAAGCTATAACCACTATGTAAAAGGCATTCCATAATGGCATTCCTGCGCATGTAATGTCGATAAGTCACAAGAAAATGTGTGAGTATTACTCGTATATGTTCGAATCAATTTCAAGTTATTCATAACCTTTAAATTTGCTTTACAGATATAGCATTTTTGTGTTGTTTTATTTGAAGATAGAATATTGCACATTTTGCCATCTACCATTGTTTCTTCAAATCTGTGATCTGTTTCATAGGTTTGATCATCTAATTCTACAATAGTTGGCACAAGAGCAGTAATTTGATTTCTGACATTTTTAAATTCTTCCATTATTGACTGATTAGTTTCCTTGGTAAACTTAAATTTTATGGGTCTACAGTAAGAAGTAGATGACGGATGTGTGGATTTTGCCATAATATATATTTTTTATTTCCTTAATTACAGCCATATAGCTGTAAAGGAACCATAGATGTCATTAGAATATTTGTATCTTCAAAGTTGTTTTCATTTGATTTTTGCTTGTATCTACTTTGTCCACCGCTTCCATCGACCCCCCATTTAAAAATCAGCGTTATGTTTTTTAACACTGACCCTTTTTCTTTTGTATAATACAAAGTCTTTTTATCGTTAAATCTACAATAGATTGTAATTTTATTTCTACAAATGATTAAAAAAATATGCAGTTTTCTTTAGATGGATAGCACATTTTTTTCTCATCTTTTACCTGCTTATAATATGGATAAATATTCAAACTTTTTTGTAATGCAGAGTTTCTCATACTCCCGTATTTTCGACAACTTAATTTCATAGTGATTATTAAAGCCAACGCTTCTTCAGGGGAATATTTAAATATCGGGCATCCGGCATTTTGAACGATTTTTTAAAATTTAGTTGCTCTTCTAGGACTTTCAGATATTTGCTTTAACATACCCGCAGCATCCTTTCGTCCAGATTGTCTTAGTTTTAAACACGTGGCATATGTTAGTTCATTTAATGAGTGTTCTGAGAATAACGAATGATCATTTTTAACACTTTCCAACCTAGTTGAAAAGTGTTTATGACTTCGGTTTGTCTGGCCGTCTGCCGTCTGCCGTCTGGCCGTCTGTCCGTGCTCTAACTCCCGTAAATATGCTCGGATTGCCTTGCAATTTTTATATGTTATTGTCGTTATCTATAGCACGTTCCCTATTTCAACTGAAGTGTGTAGCACTTATAGTTTTTTTTACAGGGACACTCAAAAGAATTCCGTTACATTACGGTCTATGGATAAAAATCATTTGCGGTTTATTTTAATGATGTTACACTATTGCAACCACATTGTAATTGATATATATCACTAAGGTGTATTACAAGAAGCTTAATATGGAACAGGGTGTGCATAGCACTTATAGTTAATTTACAGGGACGGTCAAAAGAATTCCGTTACATTACGTCTATATGGAGAAAAATCGTCTGCGGTTTATTTAAATAATGTTTCACTATTTTAAACGCATTGAAATTTATATATATCACTAAGGTGCATTGCAAGAGGCTTGCTACAGAATAGTGTGTATATAGCATTCATCGTTCGTTTACAGGGACACACAAAAGAATTCTCTACTGTCTGTTAACAATAATTCCTGGAAGTGCGTTTTCAGTTACTGAACGCGATTTTAAATTTAACTCACTTTTTGTTTATTACGTGGTGTGTATAAATTCTGCAGATCATATACAGGGAAGCACAAAAGTTCGCGAACACATTTCCGTTTATTGACAGAAACTCCAGAAGGAGAATTTTAAACTGTGCTACACGTTTCTTAACTGAACTAAAATTTAGCATCCTATGTAGTATATATACAAATCTATACATCATATACAGGGCTGAATAAAAGTATTCGGATATTTTTCCGAATATTGTATAACGTTGGAAATTCCTGAAATTATGTTTTTAAATATGTTATGCGTTTTCCAAATTGTTTACTTAGATGTTATCTTTCAGCTTATTAAACGGTATGATTTGTAAAATTATTTGGAAGCGTTGGAAAGTGTTACATAATCTATGCTTGACGCATGATTTTTCGTTCTTGTTTCTTTTCGATTTCGGTCCACTTGAAGAAATGTTTTTCCTCGGGCGTCCAAATTTTTTCGCGTAGTCATTATTACTTCTGCCTGGTAAATAGAGATTACTTATTGTTATATTTGAATCTAGCCATCTCTTATTTTTCTTTAAAAAAAGCTCTTTATGTGATGGTAGTTTCTCCATCTTCGATTAATGTCAATCATAAACGAATGGACCAGTCGCTTAATCTGGTCTAACATAACAGATGAGCAATGTTGAATAATGTATTTGTGTAATACATAGTCTATCAGGATATTCTTGGAATTCACGGGTAAGATTCATGTCCAGTAACATCCTTTATCGAAAAATCACAGAATTCTCTTTTCGAAATTAACACTTCGGTACCTGTAAAAAAATTACTTATATTCAAAAGTTGCAAATAGTTGCAGCTGAAATTGATTTATTTTATATTTATATGCATATATAATTACAAAAAAAATTAAGTTACAATGTACCTGCGTGTAAAAAATGTTGGCAGCTTTTTTAATTTATCATATGCTATTAAATTTTCAAATAATTTATATATTAACTTAAAAGTTTATTTTTAAAAAGTAACACTTTTAAATAATTATCATAATTGTGAAATACAAAGTACACACCTTGTAAAGATTCCTTAATATCATAAAACAATATTTACAAAATAAGTATATTTTCAGCCATAAATATCAATGAAATCACATCTACAACCATTGCCGTTCTAAAAAGGCTTAAAGAAAACGTGGTTTTGAGCCGACTTTTGATGGTGTTGTTATGGAGTTAAACTGCTTTCACTTTATCCCTTTTCTCTCCAATGTATTAGATGTAATTTAAAATGCCTAAAACTGGAATTACTGAAAATCGATTTTTTGAATTTTTTCCCGCTAGATTTGAAAAATCTTACACTGTGCGCCGGTATCTCTCTAAATTTTTAAGATATTTAACTGATTTTTTTAAATAAGTTACTCGATAGAGTTTACTATTAAATTATGCAAAAAGTTCCTTGTTATCGTTCGTGCATGCGCAGATAAAAATTATTTCATTCAACTGCCCATATTTCCTTAAATATTTATTATATTTATATTCCAATTGCACTATATTATTTCTACTATATTTTGTCAATTTTTCTGAAACTGGCGTTAAATTTGGTTAAAAACATGTATGTTATAAGCAAAAAACACGCAAGAAATTTTTAATTTTTTTAAAACAATCGCTATATCTCTATTAATATACATGCTATTCATACGCAAATGAATACACATGTTGTACAATGTCTGCCTATGTACATTCTGTAGCGATAGATCATTTCGTGCATTTTATTTTACAGGGTGAACCCAAGTATTCTTTTTTTTTAAATATTTTTTTAGCCCCCTAATTGTCCTCCTTATCAAATCGACGTTGATAAATATGAAGTCAAACCTGTTCTTTTTAATCCTAAAATTCCAGAAGAATCTGACAAGTATATTTTTAAATATTCGACAAAATGTCTAAAATTGAAAGTTGCCGGTCATTAATGGCCATATAGTGTATACTTGGAATTTCCAACGTGACACTATCATTATAGCATCGCCAGTCTGTTTTGGAATACATTTCTGACGACAACCTAAATGTCCATATCTTTACTATTTTTCCAAACCACTAATTCTGAAGATAAATTTTCAACTTATTTAATCACGGAAATATGCGATTAAACAAGTAGAAAATTTCTCTGGGAAATTAATTGTGACAAAAAATCGTAGCAATTGATAGTCGTGCCTTAGTTGAAGAAATAGGACTTAATAATTAGAAATTGTATTTTGTTTTTTTCATAATGAAGTGATATTTCTGAATTGCAATAAATAAGAAGTTCCGGAATTTTTATCTTTTGCAAGAAAAGTGGAATTTATATTTATTTCAAAATAAGTTATAAAATAAATTCAAATATTTGACCATTTTTATTGCACAAGAAGTAATTTAAAAGTATAATAAATTTTCTTTAATATTTACTCAGTTCTTTTTTATCTAAACTCCAGAGGCAATCTAAGTTTTTTTTTACAAACCATTTATTATACCTATAAAGTTATATATTATTTTTTTTAATATTATATAATTAAGTTATTTAAAACTAGTTATGGTAAACTATTTTTCTAATTTTTCTCGTTTATTTTTGCATTGTCTACTAAATGCAATTAGATAGAGAAATATATATATATATATATAAATGAATATATATATACGTAAAAACGGATATTTTCGATCGAAATAGGAAAGAGTTCGGGAATTGTATTTCTACTTTCTATAAATTTCTTTATTTATAACCTCTTAAATTTCCCTCTAAACCTTATTTAACTTTTACATAAAATATAGAAACAAAAACAGAACCAAAAAGAAATTTGGTTTTGTTCTTTAAAAAAATATTTTTATTTTGTATTGCCCAGTTTTTTATGCATGTTATAATGTTAAAAATGCCTTAATTTAGAATAGTCTGAATTTTATCTGTTCTTCCAGAAATAAAACAAGACCTATAAAACAGTTGTTAGATTTTATTTCCCTTTATGCTCTTATGATATTTTTAACTACTATTAAAGGAAATTTAGTTTAATTTTTATTTAATTCGTCTATTAATAAAAGTATATTTTATTTTCCATACGAAATAATTGCTCGGTGACATTTAGAAAGAACTGCAAAATATTCAAAGCTAATTTTTTATAGTGGTCATTTCCTCAATCAATTACATATGTGAAGCTTTTCTCTTATTAAAAATATTATATGAAAATTTTGAAACTACAAAAACCTTTCCATACAATATATTATAATAGGAGTAAATCTTGTGTCTGTGTGTGTGTGTGTGTGTGTATATCGTCGCTATCATGTCAAACTATCGAATGTGAAAAAATGCATTTTTCATTATTTTTAAAAATTGGCCGATTGTCACCACTAAATTTTAAGAGGGTTGAAGTGTTGCAACATCACCAGGGTTGCCAGTTTGGCCTCGTTTTACATTCTGAAATTTTGAATCCATACAAGAAATTTAAAATATACTTTTTTTCTTTATATAATAACAGACTATTTCGTAATTACTTAGAGTAAAATTTTTCTCTGAAAATTTCCGGTATGAATTCGGCATCTCTAAATAAAAAATGAGGCCAAACTGGCACCCCTGTTCTTCACAGAAATTTTATTAGTATTTTTACTAGGTGAATAATTCTAATAAAATTTAGTGGTGACAATCGGCCCATTTTAAAAAGTAATGCAAAATGCAATTTTTCATATTCGATAGTTTGACATGGTAACGACGATATGTGCAAATTTTATCTGAAGAACGGTTTTAAAGATTTGGACTAAATTCAGTATCTTACCCTTTTGGGGTACGAGAAGACGATTAAGGTATGTAACATGTTCGAGAAAATTCGATTAGTGGCGCATTTTGTGGTCACTACGAGTCAATGCATTTCATTGGGAATGAAGATAAAAACAGTTATTAAGTTGATGAACAGTTGGCAGTAAACAAATTCGCAAAGGTCGCAACATTTCGCGAAATTTGGCGATATTAGGCGTAATGTTGGAGAAAATGACGAGATTTGGCGAGAAAATCAACTTTTAATATTACCAATGCCAAAACACATATCTAGCGCCAAATAAAATAATGTCGCCAAGTTTTTGACTTTTCGCCATACTATGGCGACATTTAGCAAAAAATTAGCTTTTAGAATATGAAGGAATTTTCTAGATATTTCCAATAGGAGCCGAGATACATGATTCAGCCAATCAGAGTCTGTAGAATGTTCTCGAAAACAGAATTCAACAAATTAGGATGCATAGAACTTTCTTGTAATTAATCCCATACCTATATAAGGAAGTGCATCGGTCGAAAACTAAAGTATGTGAAGTTGAACAATGAATCTTGCGATCTGAAAAATACTTAGAAGTCTACGAAACGATTGAAGTTTGAGCCCAAATTTCGCGCTTATACAGGACAGAGTGCTCTGAACAACCAGAAACGTGATTCCTGTTGAATTGCAACAACTCCTCTGGACTTAGAAAATTATGTCCGCTGGACGTCCTACGAAGCGGAAGTAATTTAATATGTACATAGTTTTAATATTGATTGTTTCTGTAAATAATACTGTTATAAAATAAAATGCTTATAGCAATAATACATCGAGAATTTATTGTTATATCGAGTTGAATACAAAGCTAACTTTAACCGAGCTTAGCTCGGTCTTCGCTGTTGGTATTACATTTATTTACGTTGTTTTTATAAGAATTGCTAGATCATCATAACAGTATTTTTTGTCAATAATTACAACTATTCGAGTATTTTTTCAATATTTTTCATTAGATTTCATATTTTACAAAGTAAATTTTATAAATTACATTAATATGTAAGTTTTTTTTACTATAACTACCGATTTATTAAATTAGTTTTAATGAATAAATTTAAATAAATTTGTACTATTATGATATAAATTTTCTTATATGTCTTAAGACATTAAGGAATATATTTATTGAGATGGAACAATTTCTTGATGCATAGGGATAATTTCATTTGCAGAAACCTTTTAAGATAATGTGTAGTAATTTTGGAAAAGTTTAATAACATTTGCTTTCAAACAGTGGGTGAAGTAAATATTATTTATAGTAAACGTAAATAAAATGTTATATTTTTTGAAAAATATAAATATTTGATGCAAAAGAAATTCAAAAGAAAATGTTTTTTTTAAATTCGGTGAATGTGTTCATAAACAAAATATTCTTGTCTGAATCGGAAAAAAATGTTGTATTACATACACAGGTAAGTAATAAAGCATTTTCATTTCATATTTTTCAAATTAGGTAAGTCTTGTGATCTTTTTAAAAATCGAAAATAAAATTTGGCGGATTTACACGTTTCAGACACTGGATATTCCGAAAAACATATTTAAAAAAAATAGTTTTGCCATGCGTCTGTCTGTGTGTGTGTGTCTGTAAACTCTCTATCTTCCTAACAAATTGAGATAGAGACTGGAAATTTGGTATATATTTAGTATGTAATAATGAGAAGAAGCCTGTTGAATTTCAGTAACCTCGGTTATCTGGAACTATTATTTTTCGGACTCTCGAAATGTTTGTTCTGATAAAAAGGTATATAAATTTTTTTGGAATTGTTTATTCTAAAGAGTGAATATAAAAGACAATGAAAAACATAAATTTTGCATAAAGAATGAAGTCGATCGGATAATGAGTTGCCGAGATATTTGTAATTATATTTTCCACACTTTTCGATTTTTCATGATACTGCGTTTCAATCGAATTTCCATTCAAAGGTGTATTTTAATTGGAAATGAAACACTTAATCCGACTCAGTAAACTGTTAGCTAATATGATTATTATTTTTGGAGTAATAAGTATGTTACTTTTACGCAATTCAGTAATAGAGCATTTAAAGTTTAGGACGTCATCAAGCCACAATTTTATTCGAATTGCAATGCATTGTATAAATAGTTTACACATGTTTTATTTTCATATTTTATATTATACATATCCATGATGGGTAAGTATTACGGTGGCTTCCAACGACTAGTATTACTTCGGAATCGTTTATGTCTGTTATGTTGTTTGCAATGCACTTTTGAAAACGACGGTAAAATTTCGGGTACAGATAAAAAACGGGAAATGTTCCATTTTTGTAGAGAACAGTCATCACATAGTTTTGAAATTTCCAACCAGCATTTGGACTGGATTCAAAATCTGGACCTCACTTTTTGAAACTGGAAACGTTAACTCTGCACTAATAATGCTTAATTACATCGCCGCAATATTTATCACTTAGTATACTCTGTTTCTGTTACATTTTCTTTGTGATTTTCCGCATAGAATCGGTTTTAAAACTGTTTGATAATGGTTTAAAAATCGATGAAATACCGACTGATTTTTACGAAAATCTTCGAAAATCAGATCTGGTACAGCTGTTGTTTATAACATATTCGCTAAATGGGAGCTCAATCGGAATTACCGTTCCACCACCCCCTGAATGCTTGGCCTGAGCGCTGACAAAAAAATGGCGGTTGCCGAAGGCGGATTATTTTAAACGTGTATACAGTCCCCTGGATTTACACACCAGTAATTTCTAAAAGTTTTCTTTGACGCATTTGTTTTCTGAAAAATAAGGCAAAAAAATGTTTCAGAAATTATTGTTGTTCAAATTCGAGGGATCGTACAAACACTGAATTAACCCTTAATTGCATAGTGATGTAAATTTCCATCACTGTTTATTTAACTTTTAATAAATAAATCAACTTCTTCGCCACCACTATATTTATACAGACATATTAATCCAGTAAATTTTCTGTGAACTATGTTGCTGAACAAAATTAAAAATCTATCTTAAAATTTCTGGTGTCTAATATTTAATAAATGTATAAAAAAACACAATTGTAAAAAAAAAACTCATGCAAAGAAGGGTTAAATCCGCCTACGACAACCGCTAATTTGCTGTGAGCGCGCTGGCCTAGAATTCAGAGGGCGGTGATCGTTGGAGTATTATCGTTTTCAGTTTGTTCCTCTCTCTCTCTCACACACACCGCATGATTACAATATTTTCCTTACACAGTATGTTCAGTAAGTAAAAATATCTTCATGTAATTGGCGTTGCATTTGCCTCCTCTCTTAAGGGTCCTGTGCAGAGTTGATTTGTACACCAGTAATTTTTTAGAGAAATATTTTGTTCTTCCAAATGATTGAATAGTATAATTAAATAAAGCAATTTTTTTCTGTATTAAAATACTGGTATGCAAAAAAGCTGGAGACGTGGCAGATCTGGTCCTATTCCTCACGCGAAAACACCCGCTTGCTAATGTTAAACCTATGGGACAATTATTTTCTAATATCTCTTTTGTATTTGAATATTTTTAAACTATTTTTTTTTTATTTGGATAGCTGAGATCGACCCTCTACAACCGCCGTTTTTTACTTTTTCAATTTTCTTTTCTTTTTTTTTCTTTTTTTTTTAAAGAAGCTACTACGACCGCCGTTTTTTACTTTTTCGATTTTCTTTGCAGATTTTTTTTTTATGGAGATACTTGTATCTTCAAAAAAAAAAAAAAAATCCGCAAAGAAAATCGAAAAAGTAAAAAAAAACGGAGGTTGTAGAGATCGATCTCAGCTATCCAAATGATAAAAAAAAATCGTTTGAAAATATTGAAATGCAAAGGATATATTGGAATATAACTGTCCCATATAGGATTAACATTAACGAGCGGATGTTTTCGCGTGAGAGAACAGGGAGCAGGATCCTTAAGTGGTTAATATTTAAATGACCCCTTATGACAAAATAAACTATATGGATTTATTACGAGCCCAAAATCAAAACGGTACTTTTTATTTTCTGTTGCATCAATTACAACAGAAATTATAGCCTTTGTTTGAGTGGTGTTTCATACTGTACATTTTAAAACATGATAAAACCTTTCTGCATATATCATACCGGTTAAAACCTATTATGTTGTGACTTAGTATCATTTATAGAAATTCAATATTTCTCAAATTGACTTAAATTTGGAATGATGAGTTGATAACATAAGATTTACAGTAAAGATCCTCGAGTAATTGCATTTACTACAAGACTTTGTTTGTAGTAATTATATGCTTGTTTTATAATATTTCCATTTGTGCAATAATGGGTTATTCATATTGTTTTCTACATAATAGAGAATATTTTAGCTTTTACTAATTTCGATAGAAAAGAAAAACATGCACAGCAAAACTTTTATTGATGTATAATTGACCTAAACTTTGCCGAAATATCCTGAAACGATTATGGAAATAAGCAGTTATAGTGAAACAAAATCACTTTAATGAATGCATCCGATTTGATACGCGCAGTACAATAAGTCAATACACTTTCAAATTTCAAAAATTTTATTGAGCTGTCATTACTAGAAAATGTTTTTTACGCTGCAATCAACAAAATGCTGCAGATCGTGCTTTTATAATGATATAGCTCTACAAGAACTGCATTATATGAATATTTTACACACAAACAGTTTATAAATCGATAATATTTTCGTGAATTTTTTAACCCATTAAAAACTGACGTTGCGTTTTCGCAACATTTTGTTTCTTACACCAGGTTTTAAGCTAACACCAGTTTGTTTTGTAGGATAAATAGTCATTTTACTTGATGCAAGAAACACCATGATAAAGTAACTCTTAGGTTGCTATAATATAAAAGTGGTATGAATCGCAATATTTGTATTTTATTGAGAAAAATAATTCGGTCCTTAATGGAATAATTATCAATTAAGGTAACTTTTAGATATTTTGATATTATTAAGCATGGAGAGTTTTTAAAAAGGCCTGTTATCTCAAATGAATCATTCCCAGTACTCAGGAAGCTTTCTTATGAAATGAAATTCCTGCCTAGTTGGAGAAGAGGAATAAACAATATATAGAATGAAATGAAGTTTCTAATTTATCTTCAAATTTATCTACAAATCATTTGAATACATTGATTCGTTGAGATATATAAAGGTTGTAAAAACTCACTCAATATAACATGTTATAGGTTGCATGAAAACTATTCTTTTAAAATTGACAATTCATTAAAAAGTGTTTATAAGTTGAAAATAACAAAGTCTGTTACAGTCTATGTGAAGAATTCTTGGTGCAATTATAACTGTATTCTTGCAGAGCAATTGTTGGTGTAAAAGAAGCATGCAATATTTCATGGTTTTCTTGCGTAATGTGGAAATAAATAAGTATGATTCAGTATATATGAAAAGTAGTTGCAATTTCTACCTCTATTATTGTAGAACAATTGTTAGTGTAAAAGAAGCATGCAATATTTTATGGATGTCTTGCGTAATTTAGAAATACATAAGTCTGATTCAGTATGTATGAAAAATAATTGTTGCAATTTTTAACTGTATTATTGTAGAGCAATTATTGGTCTAAAACAAGCATGCAATATTTCATAGTTTACTTGCGTAATTTGGAGATAATTTAGTCTGATTCAGTATCTATGAAAAGTAGTTGTTGCAATTTCTAACTGTATTATTGTAGAGCAATTGTTGGTGTAAAAGAAGCATGCAATATTTCATAGTTTTCTTGCGTAATTTGGAAATAATTTAGTTTGATTCAGTATATATGAAAAGTACTTGTTGCAATTTCTAACTGCAGTGTTGTAGAGAAAATTTTGGTGAGAAAAAAACATGGAATATCTTATAATTGTCTTGCATAATTTGAAAATAACAAAGAATTCTTGTTGCAATTACTATTACTGAAGAGAAATTGTTGGTGAGAAAAGAGCATAAAATGTTTCATATTTGTCTTGCATTTATATTTATTTATTGTTCATCGATATGTTAATTTCAGACATAGTTTCTGGGCTACAAATATTTTCCAAATAATCTGAGAAACACCTCTTTAAATTAACTATCTGAATTTCGTTAGCCATAACTCAGCTGAACTGATGTATTGAAAATAGGTAAATGTTTAATAATATTTAACGTTAGTTAAATATATGAGCGTAAAATTAAAATTACTTTTTAATCTCACACTTTGAAAAATGGAGAGAAAATGTTATACGTATAGTCAGCAATTATATATGAGATTGCCTGAACAAAATTATGATTGTTATCTGAATATTTTCACTGATTATACATATTTATAATTAAAGTATAAAACAGATATTATAGTTATTATCAATATAAATTTTAACGAAATTACATTTCTTTAATTTATTCTGATTTCCAGATTTTTATTTATACATTTTTTTATAAACAACTGATTATTTGCTCTTGATAATTTATATTTTGACTTAAGAAAGTTTAATGTTATTCATTCTATCATGCTTGGTTTTTACCAGCTTTTCCGCTTTACAATAATTATGTTCTTCTAGTTGGTTTTCTATTCTTCTGTTCTAGATTCAATTTGAAATCATGAACTGGTACATCACATTCATAATTTATAAAAGCACACAGGTTTACTGTATCTGAATTAACTGAATAATCCATCACTGACATTCTACTAAAAAATATATTTTTTAATTTTTATTATATGAAAATAATATAAAAACTAATCAAGGTGAAAAAACTGGATTTTTTGACGACGATGTCTCAAAATTTTAATTTTTCTCAAATTCTAAAGAGAAAGTTACAGATTATTAATAAAATAATCATTGTTTACTATTTTAAATAACTGATTACATCCGTAACTGACGACTAAAAATTCTAAATTTTCTTTCGTGAATTTTCGTTCGAGTTTCAAACGAATATGAAAACTAATCAAGTTCTAAAAATTGGAATGTTCAGCCCTTTCTATTCAAAATCATCATGTGACTTTAAAAGTAAAGTAGAGGAAATATTAGCACAAAAAGGTTCCTCAGGACGAATAGCAGTTAATCTTGCAGATTACATTGTAAAATATTCAAAACAATTCGAAAGTGCTTGTTATCTTTTTACTGATGAATTAGGCAGTATCTTTCCTAATGGTACTATTACGGGACTTCGAGGACGCATAAACAGATCAGAAATTGATATAGCTGTTCAAGCTTTTGGTATGACCAATAAAGCAAAAGAAAATACAGATTTTGCTTACCCGTTTAAACTTTATTCTTATACATTTATGACTCGAAAGCAAGAGTACATACCACAGATTTTTGACATTTTTCATACGTTTTCCACATCTATCTGGATAGCTGTTATCTTACTCTTAATTGCCATGCTGTTAATATATTACGCTACTTTGAAATGGAAATATTCATTCGATAAAATTTTAATTCATGTTCTCGCAATATTTTTAAAGCAAGATTTGATCATAAGGCCTTCTTCGATGGCAGAGAATTTACTCGTCTATTCTTTGGTTGTAGGAGCTATGTTTCTTGGACTGTTTTATGAATCCACAATTCTGTCTTTTCTTACAATTCCACCTATCACTCAAATCAACGACGTGTCACAGTTGGCTACTGCTGTAGCAAATGGAGAATATCATTGCATTTCTTATGACTCGATAAATATTCACAGAATTCTATTTAGATCAAAACGAGAAGATTTAAGAATACTCGGAAAAGATATTCTGCAGAATAAATTAAACAACGACGATCTCTTCGCATTTTTATTCTATGGAAGTAGCAAGAAAAAACTTGCCTTTCTGGCAAACACCGAAACGATAGAGAAGCATAACGTAGGCTTAAATATCGTCTCAGAAGACAACTTCATTGAACAGATGGCTTCAATGATGATCCGAAAAGATTTTTCTTGCAAAAAATTAATTGACACATTTATACATAGATTTATGGCATCAGGGCTTTTTTTCAAGGATGACAGTGACGATATATTTTTGTCTAAATTGCCGCTTCTATTACATCAGATAGAAAAAGACACCGGTAAAAGAAAATTAACCCTTACAGATTTAACACCCGCTTTTATATTTCTAATGATGGGCTACTTTATATCGTTTTTGGTTCTTATTGGCGAAATACTGTTAAATCGTAAGAAGGTGGTGAAAATTTTGAAGAAAAATAAGAAAAGAAAAAAGAGAATAACACGTAAAGAAGAATCTGTATGATTAGCATTTTGTTAACGCGCCTTTTAGATAATCACAGATAATCACCTGTAATGATAATTTATATTATTAAGAGAACACAGATTTTACAATCTTTTTTTCTCTCTGTTGTAACGCATTTCGTTTGTGTTATTAAAGTATTTTATAAGGATATATATTCCATGTTATGTGTTTTCAATCATCTTAGTGTGCCACGGATATAGCTGTCGAAACAAGTGTTTCGCGAGATAAAAAAGGACGAGAAACAAAGACCTAAACGCACAGTGGAACTGCGGATTACGAACCGCTTCAAAGAAGGTAGCAGATTGATTTAATTCGTTGTTGCAAATATCTAATTAGTAAATATATCTTTGAAAAGTTTACAATTGTTATCTTATGTTAACCACGTGTAAGTAGATGTGCAGTGCTTTTTAAAATGATACTAAATCTTATCGTATTTCTCCAAACTGTGTTACTTGCGATGTTTTAACAAAATCTGACATGTTGTAAAATCTATGTTTCGTCTGTAAATAAGGAACAGTGAAAGAAATTACACCGACAACCAAACATGGGCTAACAAATACGGTGAGCACAGATTTTGATGATTTTAAAGTATGTTGTAAGCGTCATATCACTAACTATTCTCGTGAACATATTTCTTCAAATGGGCCTTAGTGTTTGATAATATAGAGGTTAAAGTTCAAATACGTTTCAAATACTCATGAGTTTGAGGTTCTGTGCATGGACTTCGTATCGTAGGGATAGACTACACGCTTGCTACCCTGGTGGTAGCGGGTTCGATCCTTCCTCGAGAATATTTTCCCTTTTTAATTAATTTTATATTTTTGACAGGCTACAAGTTTTAAGCATAATTATAAATTCTGCAGCTTCGAACTTTTTTTTTATATTTTCTTAAAAATTTAAATTTACGTTTATGAATTTTTCATGAAAATTTAATATTTTTTGAATTTTTTAAACTAATATTTCTGTTGACTAATATTAATGCATGTCTAGATATGTCATCTTTTTAAAACTTACTGTTATTGTTTCCAGTTTTATATGTGTATACATATACATTTGATCTGTTCCAAATATATTGCAATATTTTAAATGATGAAATACAAAATTATTTATCATTACGAATATTGGTATTTTTCGCTTACTAAATATGGTAAACATATTCACAAAATACAATGCCGTGAAAAATATCACTATAAAATATTAAGGATGTTTATGAATTCTAGAAGGCATTTATGACCATATTAGATTTCTTTTAAATACTTATTTTTGTCACTAAAAATATTAGTTTAAAAAAGGCAGAAAAAAAATTTCATGAAAAATTCAAAAATGTAAATGTAATATGTTAGGAAAATATCCAAAAATTCATAGCTTCAGAATTCGCAATTCTTTTCATTTTCTCATCTCTTCCACCGAATGCCAATATTGTGGAGAAAGTTTCTTAAAGTATCTTTTTTCCAAGAGAAATTTTCCTTTTATAATTTTCCTTTACTATAGGGAGAAGTGAATCAAGTGTTCCGTCTGGAGCATAAAATTCGATCGTAATAATATCTTGTTCACACTATGATAGTTAAATTACTTAAATTGAATTTTTTTGAAGCGGACTACCCGGAATCAAATTTTTGAATGGAGCAAGTTTCTGAAACATTTTATTCATTTGGAGATTTTCTCTTAAGAATGACTTGAATGAAACTCTGCCTTCTGAACTACTTTTCTCATTTAAAGTTGGTCTCATTTAGAGTTGAGTTTTCCTCGTAATTAATCAGCTTTTTCGAATGATCATTCAATGTTCTATTTATTTGACATTTTGACATTTGACGGAGATTGTTTTGAGACCTACAAGGCTGTTTGTCCCGAATGATCCATATTTTATTCACAGAATCACATACATGACTTTGACAATTACATAAATCTTCTACACAAGATAGCACAAGGAAATAACAGAGAGTTACACCCGAGATCTCCACAAAGTGCGCGCAGTGGAACTAGCGGGAGTCGAACCCGCCGGCCTGATTCCTACGTTCACAAGCGATTAGCGGAATGGTGCTTTAACCACTCGGCCACGGAGGCCCCTTCTATTTATTTAACACACCGCAAAGAATGAAAACAATAATAAACTTATGTATAGTCAGAAGTTGTAGTTACAAATTTAAAAACTTATGTGCATGTCCAGACATATGTTTGGCTATGTTAAGTCTCTTTAAATGTTAGGTAATATGAACGGATGGAATCAAATTCCGTGTTGTCCAGTTCAAAAATGTTAAGCTAATACCCTGTTCAGATTGAACATTTGGGATATTCTATGCCTTCATTTTAAAGATGCTACACCTAGGAATCATAGAACCTGTTCGCACTGCAAAACGCATCTAAGCTAACTCATTGAACGTCGTGTCACAGTTCTGAACAAATGTATATTGTGCATATGCGCATATGTTAAATCCACTTTCACCAGCCTATCAGAGTGAGTGGTAGTGGCTGTATCTAGCCATAGAAAGTTCGAACTCACTGAGGGAGTTTTTGGAACTCCCTCATTGAGTTCGGCGGTCTCATATATCTTAAGTATCCGATCTGAACGGGGTATAAGTCATTTAATTACAATAGCGTGAACAAGATAGATTAACCCCAAGACACAGTAATTAAAATTGTCCAATACAGCATTGTTTTCAACAGGAAGTTTGGGAATTTTTTCTGGCGATGAAAATGTTATACTAGATTCAGGTTCCTTCTTTAATGACTGTATTGTTCGGAGAGATTCTTCACAGTATCAATAGCAGCACGCTTTTGTAGTTGCCAGAAAGAAAGCAAACGTTTCTGGGCTTTTACTTCTTTTTCGATAAACTTTGAGCAATTATTCAGAATCAAATCATGCTTGGACTTTTCTTGGGAGAGGAAGGCACCAACCATCAGCCGTCATATCCTGATTCACGGACTGTATCAGCTACTTGTCCTAGACAAAGTGACAAACCATTCCTGTCATTCACACCTCTTCAGCATAAGGAAAGGGCATCTGGCTTCACAGAGGGGATGCAAGAAATACATATGCTTGTTTATAACTCTTACTGTACACAAGATTTAAAGTGATCGGATTGGTCTACGATTAACAGGTCTCTGACACGATTGTTCTACGTTGCCATGACGATTCCTGTAATGATCGCTAAGGCAAAATTTCAATAGGTAGGTTGGTTGACGGGAGTGTATGTTTGCCAATGTACACATTCGTTATAAGTTTATTGCTCGTTTCTGAGTTTTGTATAATTCTGATTTTATTGGTAGCATAATATGTCTTAATTTCTATTAGTATTCTAAGGTCAGATTTAATTTTTAATCATTTTGTTTAGTGAGAAATTGTATTTCATGTTAAACTTGTTACTGTTTTAATTAATGTGTACTGAGATAATTTTGTATGTAGGACAGGAATAATGTTTTATATATTTTTTTATTATACTTTATGCATTGATATTATGAGCTGAAATGCTACCTAATAAAATAAAAAACTTGACTTTTGGAGGTCAAACAGAATTTTTAATCTTGGAAGGTTTAATACTACTTACTTACAGGACTAAATCTTTTGAAAATAACATTAGGAGCTTTTGTGAATTAAGTCATTTATTGTCATTTATATGTGATTTAGTTCGAAGCATTAAATTGTATGTATTTTGATCTCCAAAAGTAAAATTTTCATAGTTGATTTTAAGTATATTTTATGAACGTGTTTATGCTTCATATTTAATGCACAGTTCTGTGGCTTTAAACTATATTACGTACATGCTTTGTCAAAAAAAGGGCAGGTTGACACAGAGAACACGTGTAAAAATTTTATGATTTTACCTTTCGAAATTTAATTTTAGATTACTTTTATTAAAACAAATATGTAGATTTTTAATCCCATTTGAGAAAATTAATGGAAACAATTGGGAAAGAAATATATATATACTAGCTGACCCGCCCGGCGTTGCCCGAGCCCTTGTAATAAACTTAAATCTCTTTAAAAACGGAACTCTGGCCACGGTCTACGATGGCTTCGGAACCGTATACCCGGCATGCTCATGCGCTCTAGAAAATCTTTTATTTCCCCCTACCACCGCCAGGGGAGCATTCTGTTCTAAACAAACCTCTTTCCGAACGAACTTCTGAGACAGGTACCCGCTGCCTACGTTACTGTATAGTAGGCGCGCTACAAAATTGAGCTGGTTTCGAGAAGATTGGAACATTATTAGCCCAGTTATTGCAATAAGGCACAGTTACAGAAAATAACCTTGAGTGAGATGCCGAGGGGAGGGGATGTTCGAGTGTCCTTCAGAAAATGACTAATTAGGAGGCCCACTATGCATGCATAAAAATTCGTTCGTTTTGTTAAGCTAGGAACTTAATTACAAAGTTGGCTTAAACTCTTATTTGTATATAGTGGTAACCGCTACTCATAAATTTAATTTAATGTTATAAAGGGTGAATATTAAGTTAAATATAATGTTTGGAATCACTTGCGTTGAAATCGGAAAGATAGTTGCTGAGATATAGAAACGGGGCATAGTTAGAAAAAAACCTTGAAGGAGGGGCCGGGGGGGGAGGGTTGTTCAAGTACCATTCAGCAAATGACTAATTAAGAGTAGCACTATGCATCTTTCGAAATTCGTTCGTTTGCTTAAGCTAGGAACTTAATTACAAATTTGGCTTACCCAATTATTCGGAAATAGTGGTAACCGCTACTCATAAATTTAGTTTAATGTTATAAAGAGTGACTATTAAGTTAATTATAATGTTTGGAATCACTTGCGTTGAAATCGGAAAGATAGTTGCTGAGATATGGAAACGGAGCATAGTTAAAGAAAAATCCTTGCAAGAGAGGACGTAGAGGGGGGGGGTGTTCAAGTGTCCTTCAGCAAATGACTAATTAGGAGGACCACTATGCATCTTTCAAAATTCGTTTGTTTGCTTAAGCTTTGAACTTAATTACAAATTTGGCTTAAACTATTATACGTAAATAGTGGTAACCGCTACTCATAAGTTTAGTTTAATGTTATAAAGAGTGACTATTAAGTTAATTATAATGTTTGGAATCAGTTGCGTTAAAATCGGAAAGATAGTTGCTGAGATATGGAAACAGAGCAGAGTTAGAGAAAAAACCTTGAAGGACGGGGCCGGGAGGAGGGGGGGGGGTTGTTCAAGTGGCCTTCAGCAAATAACTAATTAGGAGGATCACAATACATCTTTAAAAGTTGATTCATTTGGTAAAGCTAGGAACTTAATTTGAAATTTGGCTTACACTATTATTCGGAAATTCTGGTAACTGCTTTCTAGAAATACACCTTGAAGCTTAAATGTAATTAGACCCTTGCCCCTCTTCATTCCCGCAAATATAAAAAAGAATCTGTTAAATAAAGTTTTCTGTATGAACAATCTCCATCATAATAATAAATGTCATGTAAAAAAAAAAAAAAAAAAAGCCTAAACTCGACTAATTGTCATGAAGAAAAATGTCCCTGGAAAATATTTCAATCAGTGGGACGTATGTGTAATTTGTCATGTACAGGTGGCGCGACATTCGCATGGCTCCTCTACGCTGATAACTTCATTCCATATTGATACTATTTAGTTACAAATCCTTATTTATGCATCGCTACTCTGGTTTATTTAATTACTTCTGTGAAGAATCGATGCAACCAACCAGTGAACCAACCAACCCAAGAGAATAAAAGCGTATTTTTGATGAGAGTTCTGTGTGCATATTTATTAATATTTCAAAAAGTAATTAAAATATTAAAATTATGAAGTAATGTTGCACCAGGAGAATGTTTGGACTACCTAAATCTAAATTTCCAGCTTTCTAGGTGGGCTAAATTTTCCTAGCCATCGCCAACAGACGCACATACACACAGACACACACACAGAGCGAAACTTTCTTTTATTAGTATATATATATATATATATACATATAGGTCCAGACTAAAAGCTTCGTGATAGGCAGCTCGGGGTTCTGTGCGCCATAAATTTTGGGTTGTTGTGACAAACAGTGTGTGTAGTGGACTAATAATCATGGGAAAATATGTTTTAGTTTGGGGGAAATTAGTGATTACATATGATTTTTCCCCGATCAGAAGAAAACACTTTTGATCTTGGTTGGAATTGAGCTTAAAGTTCGGAGTTATTAAACAGAGGAAGTAAAAAGTCAAAAAGAAATTTTTCTTGTTAATCAAAAACAGTTTTTTACAGAGGAGAATGTTTTGTCATGAAAAGAATAGCTCAGGAATTGTTAAATAAGTATATAGAAAAATTAATTAAATAATTAATAATTTTTAATAATTCTTAATTATAGATATTTTTCTGATTTAGTAAATAAGTAAAAAAAATAAAATAAAAATAATGGTTGTAATTATTTTTTTAAGTAATATACCGAAGTTGAAATCAGAGATCAGAAACAAAATACTTGTGCGAGAGGATTGTTTACGATTTGGAAGTCTTATTTTTCAGAAGGAATGTAATTCTATGCAGCTGCATCCAAGTTCAGAGATTATATGCGATTTTTCAAAAGATTGATGAAACATGTGGAAAATGGGAGATTTCGCGCACCGTAAATCAGATGGAGATAAGTCTTAAGGCGAGTTAAGGCAGAGATGGGAGATGTTTTGATAGTTAACGGGGATTTTGGATGTGAGATGATTAAGATTTTGAGAGTCTAGGAATTGGTGTTTTGCGCAATATGTGGATGTTTTTGAAGAAGAAAAGTTAATGTGCAGGAGCAAACTTTGACTTAGGACTCTAAGATTAAATCGAAAATAAAATTCCACAACATATTTACATGCATGGTGCATGCATTCTGAGGCTTGAGGAATTTTTTAGAATTCGAGAGATGGAATTTAGAATACACCCCACCACCCAAATTATGCAACAGAAGTGACTGAAGAGATATCAAATTTTTAAAAAACCTTCGCTCCATTAGGTTTGGCATTACAGGGAATAATAAGTTGTGATACGCTCTAAAGAAAAAGGATGGGGGCACTTGTAAATTTTAAAAAGAGATCTTATGATCGTGTTGTCAAGGAAGAAAATTAAGAAGTAAGGAGTTAAAGACTCTCAATAAAAAAAACTTAATATTAGCCGTTCCCGGCTTGTTCAGTTATGTTAGGAGCTTGATTTACAAACATCCTCTATGCCTGGTTGATGATAGGAATGCTAAGTAGGTTAATGTTTGCAGTGTCTCAGTTATCCCGCGAACTTGTAGATGGGACATGGTTGGGACCCAAACAGATGCAGTTCCCAATTGCTAAGCCCACCATGCCTCTGAAATTTACTTTCTATTGAAGAGAACATATGCTATTTTAGTACCGCTGACATATCGAGTTAAGCGGCTGAAAATTTTGGATGCAGGCTGCCGAATCTTCAAGGAGTATGTTATAATTCCGCCAAAATCCTACATATTAACCAGGAGAAATTTCTGGACAAGTGTTACCGGATCTGAAAAAGTATACAGTATATTGAAACTATAATGTGACTCTGTGTCCAACCTTACATGAAATATATGTAAGTTGAATTAATGTTATACCTATCCAATCTGCTATTGTAAACCTTCTCATTATATACCTTCAAACTTTTGAATTATACAAGGTCATCTTATTGTATTTACATAAGAGAAAAGTTATGAGCATTATGCATTCTGCATCTTGGGTAAAGGTACACTGAGTAAGCGGAAGACTAGAAAGAAGAAGTGAAAGGCACTGGTAAAATTTACCTGAAGTAGATACTTTATCAAACACAGTAGAAATGTTATTAATTGAATTGTGGAGTTTAGGAATAATATAAATTGGCTGTAAGAGAGGAAAAATGTCCCTTATAAAGTACCACAAAATACCTTCTATGCAGAATGATAAAATATAAGAGTAAGTTCAAGATAGTAGTTCATTTACTTGTTTTCGATAGATCAAAAGACGAAATTATTGAAACCTACTTACTTCGTGGTAAATCTGAGAATTAAAATTTGATATGCGATAGTTGAATTTGTAAAAATAAATAAATTTATGTTATTACATCATTATTATAATTATAATTAATGTATTAGTGTTAAAATAACTAAAAATATTCTTAAGTTTTAAGATTTGTTTGAAATAAAAATGTTGTTCTAAAAATTAATTAGTGTAAGAAAGTGTTGTTTCTGCTCCTTACTTTTTAGTTGTACATTTATTTAAAGAGAGAATTGGTTAATATAAATGAACTTAGAAGATCTTTCAATTTTAAATAAATTGCTAAGTTCACTTAGAGACTTGTGTAATTATACTGAATCTTCAAAAGTTATTATTTACCTTAGCTTGACGAATTTGATATTATCTTTTAATAAAGAAATAGTTTAAATTGTAATGAATCTTAAATCGGTTATGAAGCTAATAATGAATCTACAATATTAAGAAATGTTATAATAATTGATACTGCATTATAATTTGCTATCCTAACTGAATAAATCATGCAGTAAGAAGTAGAAAACAAGAAAGAATTTTAAATTTGTGTTTCTTTAAAAATAAGGAGGCACAACATCATTGTAGAGTCTAAAACTGTAAAAATATACACAGTGTTATCTTCAGAAATGCAAAAAAAAAAAAAAAAAAAAAAAAAAAAAACAATTATAACAGGGTTCGTACGGTTCAGGGAATTTTCCAGGAGTGTTACCAGTATTTTTTTTTTATAAAAAAAAGAAATCTAGGTTAAACTCCCGAAAATTCTCCTTCTTTTAAGGAGAGATTTTCTGTAAGAAAATACTGGTACCGAAGAATTTCCTGGTCGCAAAATTCCAGGAGCCGTACGAACCTTGTTATAAGTACTTTTTTCCAATTACCAAGCGTAAGGAAATTTCTGAGATAATTGTAATCCCTCAACTATGGAAAAACAAAACATCCACAATTGCTAGGAAGAAATTGACTCTCCATAAAATTCAGCTACAAATGTAAATATATTTCCCAAACATCTGTCTTATTCTTCATTGCTGCATGATTATTGTGATCGTATTTCTCTGGACAGAGTTTATAAAAGCTAAAATAATAAAGTTAACCATTAAAAATTAAGATAAATAAGGCGTTGTGATTATTTACGTGGAAGCTCAAACTTTGTCAATAACATATTAAAATTACCTCAAATGTTATTGAAATTATTCTAAGTAGTAAAATAGGCCATTAATTAAATCAACACATGATGCAAGAAAAATAAGAAGATCAATTTTAAATTAACAATTAACAAATTTTATTTCCAGGAATTATTTACACAAACATAAAATAAATAAAATAATTTAATATGTTTGCACTAGACAATGCCCGTAAGGCATGGTGACGTCACGGCGATGTCAGTGTGAAGTCACACTGTGACTTTGTGACCGTCGTCGTGACGTCAAGTGACGTCGCTGTGAAGTCACTGTGACATAAATGTGAGGTCGTTATAGCCGTTTTCAAGGCTGTCTGTGACCTCACAATGTGACTACTTTGTGAAGTCACCGTGCGACTTCAATGTGAAAAATGTGACGAATCTGCATCGGATAGGGTGACCAGATTTTACCCGAATCCTATCCGGATTGTTTGGATCGACATTTTTTTTCTGCTACAAGTTTGTGACGCTTGTGCCGACACTGCACTGGGTCGGGTGACCAGATTTTACCCAAATCCATTCCAGAAAGTTCGGATCGATCTTTTTGGATCTGTTTGGCTACAGATTGGACAGCTTTGGATTAGTGGTCGGGTGACCTGATTTTCGTGAACACGATCTGACCCGAGTCGGGTATAATGTTTTTACTGTAAGTTTTTTTCGGAATAGAATCTTGCATACGCGGATATAGAGTCATGCACGAATCCGGTTATATACTTCTTGAACATGGTTGAATGTCGACTTGAACATGAATGATGGTTGACTGAAATTATATTTCGATTCAACCCATATTCTTTCCCTAACCCAACAACAACAACAACAACAACAAAATCTGTAGGCCCACAACCCGACCGAACCTGATAAATGATTTCGCATAGATTCGGATAACAAGATTTTACCAAATCCGGATAAGTTCGACGATAAGGATCGGATCGGCAATAATTTTTATTAATGCAATTCGTATTCAAATTAAAACTTCACATCTGATTGGGAAACCGGCTAATGTAGCCGTTAAGCAAGAAAATTATAAATGTAAAAAACGCATACTAAATTAAAAATAATAGATGAATCTATTAAAAATTATAATAAAAGTAAATATTTCAATAATATGAAATTCTATTGTGCAAATAACAACTTTTTAAATTAACTTCTACTTCCATTCGTTTTATGTAACCACGAAAAATATTGACAATAATTAAAACTATGCTATTTTGCTGTTATGTTATTGAAGTCTTGTGAATGTGTATACTTTGCCATATTTCCCCTCTCTCAGTATCACGAAACTTTCTGGCACATTTATGAACAAATTTTTAAACGCATAGTACTTGCATGCCTGATTATTAACGTGATTTGGAATGAATAGCGTTTTCCATTTTTAGATAAATGAAATACTTAAGATCAATTTCAGTCACGTTTTTCCCGTTTCTCACGTAGCGCGTCGGAAATTCGGTTCAAAGCACCGACTTTGATAGTGTTTTCTGAAACATCTTCTGCCGTTACCAAAAAATGGAAAACGACATTCTATTAAATATATTTTGATTAAGAACACCTGCCAATTTCACGTGTTTCCGAATAAAAATTAATTCAAAAATATGTCAGAAATTAGTTATTTTGGATTTGAGAACAACTTTAATGAAAATATAAATATGGATTTTAAAATAAACATTGTGAAATATTAATGTTAGGAATCCGTTTAAGTAATAGATCTATCTATTGTGAGATATTATTAAATAATAAACATTGTATCAAGCAGTAAAACATTATTCGAAGCAAATGAAATTTAAAACTTAAGATCATAAACGCAAAAAAAGATTATATATTTTTTCTTTACAAATTATTTCATTTATAGTTTTTGATAGAATACTAAATGCAGAACTTAAATATAAATTTTTACGGTAAAACAATTCGATAACACAACTGGAAAAATTACCTAAACTGAATACCGTATATACTCGTGTATAAGCCGACCCCCAAATTCGAGACAAAAACACGTTTAATACCAGTAATTCAAAGTGGTTTTCTACAACTTATTTAATCTCATTTAATTCTAAATTATTTAAGACGGAGAAAACCATTGTAAATTATTGGTATTAAATCTCTTTTCATCTCGAATTTGGGGGTCGGCTTATACACGAGTATATACGGTAATTATTTTATTATTTTATCAATATTGATTATTTTTATGCACGTAATGTTGACATATTTTGACATCATGCATGACATATCTTGACATCATGCTATAAATCATGCATGGGACCCCTATTTTAAATACTATATGTGTTTTAATTACGTTTACTCCAGTATTTGACTGGTATTACTTTATCTATAAATGATAATTATAAAAAATAAATCAAATTTTTGCTAATTAAAAAAAAAAACTTAATCTGTTTAATATATATATATATATATATATATATATATATATATATATATATATATATATATATATATATATATGGAACTGCTATCTTTTTTATTATAATAAGTTTTGCAATAGATTATTTTTTGGAAACACCGATCATTTTTTGTTGATAACGCACAGCACCGCAGCCACTCTATTTACCATCTGATGTGAAGAAATTGTACAATTTTCTAATAATTTACGATTCATCGATAGTAATATATGATGACGCCAATGACATGATATCTATCTGGCTTGATGTTTGATTAAGGGGCAAGAACCACAGTAACATTTTCTGTGATTCTGATACCATAATACATAGTATACCGTACAATCTGATTTGAGATCTACTGTATAAGTTTTAGAATGCAGTTTAGTGAACATTACTGATATTTTGAATTGTTTTAACAATACAGATAATTTATATGATACAAATAAAAAATAATAAATCTAATATTAATATCAAATAGTTAACATTTAATTAATATTTAAATTCTTACTAGTATACATAACAACAAAAAAATTTCAAGCTTTGCTGTTGGTGTTCTTTCTACACTTTAATTATGTAGATTGAAAAAATAACATTTTTACATACTTTTTTTTAGCAAATGTAATTCTTTATGGCATCATGGAAGTAATCCGAGGAATACACGTGTTTTTCAAGTAAATTAAATACAAAAACATTACAATAGCATTGACGAATACATATAACCGCCAACGCAATTGTAAGCATTTTCGGACTTATATTTTAATATGAATTCTTAAATCCGATAAAACGACAGTTTTTTCTAGAGAACATTTCTTGCATGTTCTGTTCCAACAATTAAATGTCGTGTTTTACTGTTTAGTGGTCTGCATTAGCACTAAAAAAAAAAAAAAACATGAAACGAAACGGGAAATTATCCTTGCAACTCTTTGACTTAATAAATAAACCCTTCGAATGAAACCAAACACTTTTCGAAATAGCTTCACCGCAGACGATAAAGTTGGACGAGTTCATTTTACAAATATTGAGAAGCTGGTCAATTTTCTCAGCAATCATAAAAAAAAAAAAAAAAAAAAATGTTTTCAACTTCCTGTTAACAGATGTGCAATTCACTGAAATAATTCCATTTCTTTTATTTTATTTTATGTCAGGTTTACTAAATGTAATTTTAAAATTAAATAATGCCTAGAGAATTGATTTTATTTTTTTAAATAAGGCTTGTATAGCTAAAAAAATTATATGGAAATTTCTGGAGATAAAATGAAATAGTTTTATACTTCTAAGAGGAGCAAATTACTTATTTTATACGTTTATGATATTCATAATCTACTTCATCCATAAAGGTACACAACAAATTAAAGAAAGCACTAGCATACAAAAAATAAACTTTAATTTTCTCAGTATATCCTATTATCTGTATTTACATTTTGGCCACATTGTGGCTTCACATTTTAATGGCACTTCGCAATGAACAAGCACCTCCCTCCACTATATTATTTTTCAGCCTTTATCAATAGTAGAAGTAATTTATAATTGATACAATTGTTTGATGTTGTTTTAACACAAATTATTAATTTTTTATAGAAAATAAAACTTTTTTTAAATTAAAAAATAAATTATAAAATTAAAAACGTTTTCTAGTTTTCATATCTAATTACCTTTGTATGATAATCTACAATTGCATAGTTACAAAAAATTATATATATATGCAGATAATTTTTTTTAGCTAGATAAAAGAATAAGTGACTATAAATTAATTTACAAGGGGCAACAAAAATTACTAAGGTAATCAAGGTAAGGTAAGGCTTTCAAATGTATCAAATGAAGAAAGATGGCACTAAGTAAAATGTTTCTTCTCATTTTCAAATATTTTTAAAATTCACATTTTTGTCACAGTGTGAATTCACGATATAGTAGTATATTTTAGTAACAGGTATAACGTAACATACGTGACGGGCAATGACGTCACTGTGACGTCACAAAAATTTAAAAATTGACCAGAAAAGTATTTTTGACTATAAATAACATGTTTTGAAATAGTCCTGTATGTTTTTTAGCGTTTTTAAAGAAGTTCACACTTAAGTCACAATGTGACTTATCTGAATGGTGGCATTTTGGTCATAGATGTGCCGTGACAATTGTGACTCGCAGTAACGTCACAGTGACGTCACTCTGACCATGCATGCTATGCGGGTGTTAATTCTTGCTTTACCAAAACTATTAACTGATTTGATCATCTTATCGTAAAACTATTTGTAACTTTCACATTATTTTTAGTAACACATTTAAGGAGACCACTCTTAAATTTATTTATGATCTAGGCTAATCAAAAAAAATATTTAAATATTAAAAAAAATTAGCAAATTGTTTCCATTTGTATTTTATTACAGAATAATCTACACATCTTAAACTAATTTTTGACATATTCACCATGTGAATTAAGTCATGTGTCATATCTTGGCATTAATTGCAATGGCCACCTGCGACCTGAACCAGTTCTGGATGTTTATCTTGATCTGATTATCACTTGTAAAGTGACAAATCAGAAATCGTGAATCGCCTATTTGATAGAATATATTCATGAAAAAGAGTTAAAATGAAAACAACAAAACTGAAACCCTTGGAACTCCGAACACATGTATCACCTTTTTGCGACATATATTCAATAACTTCAATTTAACGATGAATGGAAAAAGATATCTCGAAGTTTGTTGAGGGCTCGTCCAGCCTCATCATTATCTGTATGGGTTTAGCCATCACTAAAGGTCAGACACTCCTTTGGACGGCACTCTTTATCACTAATAAATCCTTGCTAATTTTATTATTGATCCATTGGGCCAAGACTACTGTTAACATGTCAAATAATATTCACAAAAATATGCTGCCAAAAATTAAGCAGAACAATCTGTACAACACGTAGATTCGTGCGTTAACAATGAAGTTCCTCAAAAACTACTTGCACGCTCAGTAGTTAAGAAAACGTCAGTGATCTCGAAAGATGCTTTCGAAATCATGGCGAACAGAGATTCAACCCAAACATCACGTGCTTTTTTCTGTCATAATGCTTCTGAAAATACTCCTCTATATGTGCTGTACTATATTTTTGAAACCTCGTTTGGAAGGGAACGCGGGAAAACATCCACCTTTACTCATTTGCGCTCCAAACCTTCCCTATGATTTTGAGTAGTAGGAAAGAATAATTTTCCCAACACATTAAGTCTCCATAGAGAAACAATAAAAAATATATAATATACATGCGTTCATCGTTAAAAATTAATACATATGTAATACACGTGTTTCTTAACAGTTTGCGAAAAACATAATTTTTCTACCAATATGTTTTGCGGAGATATGCTTAATTGAAAGTCCTGTTACGATTAATTTTCGTCAGTCGTAAGGATTACGTAAGAGAAATAGGAATTTATGAATTATATATTTATCAACATTACGCAGAAAGACGTTACTATAATAGTAATGGTCTACAAATGAAAATAATACATCACTATTGTCACTTACTACCGCAGGCGTAATTAGCGTGGCGTAATTAGCGGTATCCAGATATCTGGATACCGCTAATTTTTTAAAATATTCTTTGTCTTAACTAATCGGATAATTTTCTGCGATATTCAAGTCGAAGGAAACTTTAAAATATTATGGTATCCAGAGCATTTGGACCCCATCCCTTGCTACGCCACTGAGTTGAGTTGAGTTTCAATTAGTTAATCGACTCAGTTGCTGAAACTATTTAGTAATATTGATAATAAATTAGCTGAGATTTGAAATATATTTATTAAAGTTAATTGAATAACATAATTCCTCTAATGAATGCTCCGTAATATTTAATGAAAACAGAAAACATATGTTAATAAATATAGTATAGCTTTTAAATATTTGTTGAACTTAGGGACATAAAAGTGATGATTCTTAATCATTACTTTGAATTACTAATTCATTTACGAAATCATAAGATAACTTCAAAATAGAATATTACCGTAATTTCGGGTGTATAACCCGCAGCTCAAAGAGTCGTTTTTCGACCCAGAAATTTTATTCAATAATTGTAGATAAATATTTACAGCGATCTTTTAAGTTACATTTTATAAAATAATAATTCTGGGTTGAAAAACGACTCTTTGAGCTGCGGACTATACACCCAAAATTACGGTATTTCGTTTCTTGTTAAAGCTCTACTAGGGATCTGAGGTGATACAGCTAGGTGCACCGTTGCTCGTGAAATGTTTGCTCCATTATTGTGTTTGGTCATTTTTCCAAAAGTTTTAACCCCTTGAAGGGTGATGATATATCATTTATACCATGTACAATGTTTAAAAAGCTGCGCACTAGTGGGACAATTATCACCACTTAATTATTTGCAAAATTTCTGAGGCTAAATAAACCAAAAAATGCTATTAAAATTTAGTGGTGGCAACCAGCCCGTTGGTGCGCAGTTGTTGCATCACTGTAAATGGTATAAATAATATATCATTACACTTGAAGGTGTTAAATAAGAAAATATTAATCTTGTACGTTTGTTTATAAATTAAAAAACATTATTTCAACATATTACTATATCTGTCTCGTTCTCAATTTCGAGATGTTATATGCCCCTAAAGGAAATAAGGATTGAAATCTCGTGCAGTGAGATCCAGCAATCCCTAGAATCTCACCAAAAATCGTTAAAGTCGGTTGATCAAGAAGTATTTTGAAGGTTTTAAGTTTGGAACTTCTAATATTAAATTCATTTTTAATCTTAAATCTTATTTTAGATCTACCAATCCGTAGATCGTTACAAAGCAGTTTAATCATTACAAGCTGTTTCAATGTGGATACTTTTTAAGCATAACTAAAACACAACGTGGCGGGTGAGCTGTACTCAATTTGGATATTTGAAGCTTCTAAAAATCATATTTTTTCGAAAATTAATTTAAACAATATATTTTTTCGGAATAAATTTTCGAAACTATTACAAAAATAAATTTTAGAGACTTTAAATATGAGAATTCAAAATTAAATCTCATTCCGTGATATTGAGTTTGAGGTATGTTTAAACAAATGGTTAAGTGTGATCGAAGGTCGCATAAAGGGTTTCGTTTAATATTCTTTTCAAATGATTTTAACCTTTCTTTACTAAGTCCAATTAAATTTCATAAAAAAATAGTTATGTGTTTTACAAAGTAAAAATTTACCGGTCATTTTTCTCGTTTTTTCGAAAATCTGAACCAGTGCGATACTCTGTCACACCCGCATACTCTGTCATAATAATATCTGTCATGCGAACTAAATGCGATATTAAAAAAAAATCAATTTCAAAACTAAACGTTATTCATTGAACTTCAAAATGTTAGACGTCAGATTAATTTTCTTTTTAATTCTCTAATGACGTCATATTAAACTGCTTTCTGTATTTACACATACTCATATTCCTTGTATTATTGAGAAATGTTTGAAAATTTACGTTTTATTATCAATATGACCTCATATATATATATTTTTTCAATTAGTAAAACTTTTTATTTTACTTTCATTTTTCACGTGGAAATTTTTCAATAGAAAATTAATTATTGTAGAAATAATTTTATTGTGGATTTTTAATTGTTGGCAACTGCTATAACGAAAAAATGTTTAAATTTATTAGTAAAAGACTTTTAGATTTTTGGTTTTTGATCTCTCTATATCAAAATAATACGATTTTTTCAAATTTTACGATTTTGAGCTTCATAGGAGGTATTCAGCTATAAGTACCCAAAATTGTATGACTGTAAGTTACATAGTTTCTGAGAACCGGCTGGCTCTGTGACAGTCAGACAATGGAGCGGGAGTAATAGGATTTCGTGAGATGTAAGAAACACTAAAAACTACCCGCACAGCAATCTGCTTTCCAACGGTTACAAATGAATTTAACATTAAGTGCTCCAAATAGTAAACTTTTATAATCTCTAAAATTTTAGGCCAAATGAATACCCGATTGATAAAATTTACAAAAAAGTGATGTAAAAATTAGGTGTTTGTATTTTCATATTTTGATATATATTAATATTTGATACCTATTGATATATATGAACAGAATTTTTTGTCTTATTCAAATGCAGAAACGTATTACAAACCCTGCAATTAAATGTGGCATCTGCAATTTCTGCTAATTAAATATTAAATAGAAATTTTCTATTAAAAAATTGTGATAAAAGCGTACGAACCCTGATATATTCAGTATGAAGATGACCTCTACGCCAATTTTGTTTAAACATACATTAAAAGAAGACAATTTCCAGTCGAATGGCTATTTTTTTTTTCAAGGGCAATTTCCAGATTAAAATGCATGGGTGTTCTCTTTTGTTTGACCGAATGTACGTTCAAGTGGAAATAGCTTTCTTTGTGCAAACATGTACACATTTTAATTCACATTCCAAACTGAAATAGTAACAAAGAAAATTATGAACACAATAAAGAAACAGATATACAGCAAAAATATTAAGCTATATGTTTGTATTTCATATTAATGCTGTTATGTGCTAACCACTTTTTGAATAGTAATATTCGTTCTGTTTAATCTGGCATTAAATAAGACGAATACTACAATTTTTAAAATATGGTAACAACCCAGCAATATAAAAACAAGATATATAAACCATGCGTCATGCATGGATTATGAAACACTTTCCAACACTTCCAGAATTCTTTAATACGACTTAGCCGTTTAAAAATGTAGAGAAGGTACCTAAGTGGACATTTTAGAAAATGCATAGCACATTTCAAAACCTGATTTCAGCAATTATCGTTCATAGCCTGAAAGGTACTCCAATTTTTTTGGGAAGCCGTGTATATGCTCTACAGATTTGTACGGTAGAATTTGTTTACAACAGATGTCACTTTAACGTATTTTTCAGTTTAACGACTATTTTTGGTTTGTTTGGTTTGTCCCATGCTTTCACATTATAAAAATATTCACTTTAACGAATTTTCAAAATAATGAATTTATTAAAGGGTAAAAAGAATAGTCATTTGAGTTTTACGAATGTTGAATTGGCAAAAAAAAAATATCTATTGAAAAACTAGAATTTGAAGAAAAAAAAAACCTTAGTCGGAAACTCAATCAAAGGGAGGCAGAAGACCGTGAAAATAAAATTAGTCATGACTTCCCATCTAGTACTGAAGATTGTGTTGTGCGATCAAAAGGGGGGGTCTACAGAACATCGAAATTTTTAGTAACTATCCCAGAAAAATAATGTTCCGAAAACATTTTATACAACTTGTTTGAAAAATGCATTGTCAACTTTAGTGGGAAAAAAAATCTGATTTTTTTTTTTAATGTAAATAAATAAAGATACATTAACGACAGATGCCAGTAAGACTTTTTAATCTGCCAGATATGTAAGATAAATTATAATTCCTTCATAATATCTACTTTTAAAATATTGAAACTTAATATTTATGTTATCTCTAACTAATAAGTTCATAACTGTAATGTGATATATATTTATTATTTACTGACATTTTTGCTTATTAACCGAAATAAGTGTAGTAATAATATATATTTTTATTCATTGTACATGCAAATTTCATTTTTAGAAAACGTCTTATTGGAATTCACATTAACGAATATTGTCTGTTTAAGGAATTTAATCTGTGGTTCCCAGAAATTCGTTATAACAAGATTTTACTGTATATATTCTACATAGTATACTAAAATTGTTTAGCAAGATAAAGCATAACGCAGTTGAAAATTCACCTTCAACAATGTCTACCAATAGACGGAAATGTACCTGTAAACGTTCTTTTGAACAGCCCTGTGTATTACCTTACCTGTAGGTAATTCTATATTAAAATTTTAATTAAAAAATTATTAATTAAAAATTATTTTTAAAAATTTTTAATTTAAAATTTATTAAAATTTAATTCAAGAAAATATACGCTCCAAAGTTGCTGAAATCACAATTTCAAGAATTACTATTCATAGCCGACAATGTATCCAATTTTAGCATAGCCCTGTATATGATTTTATTTATATTCTACAAAAATCTCTTAGTATACAATATAAGAACACACACATTTTATCAGACAATTAAATACACTAAACCAACATGAGTGAAAAATTGACCTGGGCTAGGACTCGAACTTTTGACCTTCAGCGTACCGTGTTAATGTTCTGCCACTAAGCCACCCAGATCGATATCTTAGCCTGGCAATTTCCCACATTTATCCATGTTGGAAACAGTCATCCGCCAGCAGTTTTGCGACTTCAGATGACAATAATACGATGAATAACTTATTCTTCGGTCCATAATTAATTAATATGATGAGGCATAAACACTGCGTCTGATTACTTTATTTTACAATATAAGAACACACACATCTTATCAGACAATTAAATACACTAAACCAACATAAGTGTAAAATTAACCTGGGTCAGGGTTTGAATCTGTGTTTTACAATATAAGAACTTGTGTTCTTATATTGCAAAATAAAGTAATAAGGCGTTATCCCTGTAAAGGAATGATAATTTGTTTGTACTCTATACTCTACAGAAGTCATGTTTCACTGTACCTGAGAAATTCACAATAATTGCTTTATGTTTGTAACACTGTAACATCATTAAAATAGACCTCAAACGATTTTTTTCTCATAGACCATAATGTGGCGAAATTATTTTGAATGTCCCTGTAAATCAGAAATAATATATTATAAAGTAACCTTCTTCTAGTGCAGTTCAATAATGCATATAAATTTCATTATGTTTCAAATAGTGAGGCGCCATTAAAAGACACTGCAAAGGATTTTTCTCCATAGATCATAATGTAATGGAATACTTTTGAGTTTCCCTGTAAATGAACTATAAAAGCTACAAACTTCCTTTTCAGTACCGAACATGCCATAGGAAATTTCAAGAGTGAATAGTTGGATTATATGTCAATCCGTGTAAATTTACGTAACATAGAGATTCGACAGAGAAATCAAATTCATAAACACTTTTCAGAAAAGTTGGTTATTACTGTCATTCATTAAAGGTATCCATTTAAGACAACCTTATAACTTAAATATCTTGCTACCCATCAACATAATCGAAGTACCATAAGCTGGTTAAAATAGACTACATATTTGTGTCAAGACTTTTCCGGTGTCAATTTTATTATCTGCTCCCGTTAACTGAAGTCATTTAAACATTCAGAGTAATCGATAAATTGATTTTAATGAAAAGCTATTCGTAAAATATCAATGAACAATATTTGAAACTGAATATATTATTTGCTAAAGACTTACTTACTCTTAAATAAGTCCTTAGCCAATATTTTAAACTGTAGAAGAAGAAGCCGCCTGTTATTGGATAAAACAGCTGTTTGAAACATCTAATTGTCCAACATCTGTATTACAATAACTGTCATAAATATTTACTTGAAAGAGTAGTTTTTAGAAAGAGTTGTTTGTGAGGTTGAAAGTTGCAGGGCGCTAATCTCATCGCTTGCACATAAGGACTTAGTCAACGGAATTCTATGTTTATATAGGCATCCGAACAACTATGAATACCTATGAGAAAACCGAGAATTTAATTCGGCACTTCTTTACTAGTATCTTATATTAATGATCTTTATGAAAGTACCAATAGCCAAACACAAACAAAATCATAACAATTATATTTTAAGAGCAAAGATGATACATCGACAGTGCGAGCTAAGAAGATTTAGAATGATGTTCATAATCAAGTATTAAGATTTTAAATAGATATAAAGCAAAAATTGATTTTTGAAATTACTGGCATTAAACAGAAGCACCCTTATGAACACTTGTATATTTAGTCCTACGAACGAACATACACATTGCTTTATAAATAATGAATTTATGTTACATTAGACTAATTTTACTTGAAAGAAAGTTATTTCAGAGAAGAAAAGAATTATATTTTAATAGTAATTTTCACTTTATTTATTCGCTGAAAATCGATTAAACGATGTGAAAATTACTGTGTCAAAATAATGGTGTTCTATTCAATCTATTCTGGCATTAAAAAAATCATCCTCATGAGAACTAGTAGATATTGACCCCACGAACGAACATATCCATTGCTTTATAAATATTAAATGTATATTACATTAGACAATTTTTACTTGAAAGAAAGTTATTTAAGAGAAGAAAATAATTATATTTTAACAGTAATTTTCACTTTATTTAATCGCTGAAAATCGCTTAAACGATGTGAAAATTACTGTGCCAAAATTATGGCGTTCTATTCAAAAATTTTGCGCATCCTATAAGATCCTCAAACGATTTTTTCTCATAGACCATAATGTATTGAAATTATTTTGAATGTCCCCGTAAATCAACTGTAGAACTACAAATCACAAATAATATTACATAAAGTCAGGCGTGCAAAAATCTAGGCGCCAATGGGCAGATTCCCACCACTAAATTTTTATTGTTCTTCACCTATTAAGAATACTGATAACATTTAGACGAAGCATACTAATAAAATTTAGTGGTGGGAATCAGCCCATTTGCGCCTAGATTTTTGCACCCCTGCATAAAGTAACCTTCTTGTAGTGCAGTTAACCCTTTCAGGGGCAAGCACTTGTGCTCCTGTAACGTTGAATTCCCACCGGAATTTAGGAAAGAATTTAGTTCAAAATAAGAATAAGAAATTTTTAAACTTTCTCTCGTCAAAGTTAAAAAAGTAAAATTTAATTAAAAGTTTCTGGTTTGAATTGGATTAAAATTAGGTGGTATATAATATATACCACCGCCCCTCAAAGGGTTAAATAATACATATAAATTTCATTATGTATCGAATAGTGTAGCGCCATTAAAAGACACCGCAAAGGATTTTTCTCCATAGATCATAATGTAACGGAATACTTTTAAGTTTCCCTGTAAATGAACTATAAAAGCTACAAACTTCCTTTTCAATACCGTACATGCCATAGCAAATTTCAAGAGCGAATGTTTGGAATATACGTCAATCCGAGAATATTTACGTCAGAGTTAGAACTTGGACGGAGTAACCAAATTCGTAATCACTTTTCCGAAAAGTTGGTTAGTACTGCCATTTATTAAAGATGTCCATTTAACACAACCTTATTACTTGAACCATTAACTGATCATCGACAAAATCGGAAGACCATCGGTGGGCTCAACTAGATTACACATTTGGCTCAAGATTTTTCCGGTGTAAATTTTATTATTTGCTCCCGTTTACTGAAGTCATTTAAACATTCAAAATAATCGATAAATTGATTTTAATGGAAAGCTATTCCTTAAATATCTATGAACAATATGTGAAACTGAATATATTATTTGCTAAAGACTTACTCATTCTTAAATAAGTCTTTCGCAAATATTTTAAACTGTACAAGAAGAAGTCGTCTGTTATTGGATAAAGCAACTGTTTGAAACATCTAAGTGTCCAACATCTATACTACAATAACTGTCATAAATATTTACGTGAAAAAGTAGTTTTCAGAAAGAGTTGTTTGTGAGGTTAAAAGTTACAGGGCGCTAATCTCATCGCTTGCACATAAGGACTAAGTCAACGGAGGTCTATGTTTACATTAGCATCCGAACAACAATGGATGACGATGAGAAAACCGATAATTGAATTCGGCACTTCTTGACTATATTAGTGGTCTTTATAAAAGTATCAATAGCCAAACACGAACAAAATCAAAACAATTATATATTAAGAACACAGATGATGTATCGACAGTGCGAGCGAAGAAGATTTAGAATGGTGTTTATAATCAAGTATTTAGATTTAAAATAGATATAACGCAAAAATTACTTTTCGAAATTACTGGCATTAAAAAAAAGCACCCTTATGAGCACTGGTAGATTTTGACCCCACGAATGAACATACCCTTGCTTTATAAATAATAAATTTATGTTACATTAGACAAATTTTTCTTGAAAGAAATTTATTTGAGAGAAGAAAATAATTATATTTTAACAGTAATTTTCACTTCATTTAATCGCTTAAAATTGATTAATTGATGTGAAAATTACTGTACCAAAATAATGGTGTTCTATTTAAACATTTTGTGCATCCTATAAGAAACGTATAAGTTCTGTTAATCGCAAAGTGATTAACAATTAGTGTTGCCAGTCGGCTACTTTTTAAAAATTCAGATTGTTTGATTTGCACCACTTTTATGGAAAGGTATAATTCGCCTTTTATAAATGACACATGAAATAAGGCGAATTTTATTTTCTGAAAAAACTGGTGGTAATGAAGAAAACTGAAGCCCAGGAACAACAATGAATTACACAAGAATAACAAGTCACCTCAGTTTTATTATATCTTATTAAATAGAAAATATTTTCTTTAATTGTTTAATTTTTTTTATAAATTTTATGAAGCAATACATCTTCATTTTCATATTTAGAGTTTCGTTTTGTTTTTTGCAGAATCACCCCAGTATGAAACAAAATTGATCTACAGTTATTTTTTTTTCACAATATATAGAACAGATTTTAACATTTGGCATTAGATTTGAGAGCATGAATGAATTTATAATTGATTTTAGTATATTATTGATTTCGTATATTTTACAAACATTTATTTTTTTACAAACATTTCTGGATTGTAATCTTTATTAAATGTAATAATCATTTTCCTTTCCCATTATAACACACTTGTTTTGTTAGCAGGTTTTACTCTTTCTCATTATAGCCGTACCTGTTCATAAGGCCTGCACCATAGCCATAAACAGTTTACTGTTAATCTATTTCTTTCTCTGATATTCCTTTGGGTATTTATTAGTTTTATAAATATGATATAGTAGCTATGTTCGGTATTTAAAACATTTTACAAGGCTAAATATATAATCAAGACAGTCAATTTTAAATAACTCTAAGTAGTTTCATGTGTAAAAGTTTCTCCATGTATCATATTGGACTGCGAATAAAATTGAAATGCTCATTCATAAATAGCGGAAAAATGTGTAAATTCTAAAATTTTTTAAACCACAAAAATTTCAAAGAAATATTAAATAAAATAAAAAGTAGTAATAATTTATAAATATCTTCGTATAATTTATCCGGTAACTGTTATATTTTGCAGTTACTCATGAAATAATTTTAAAATTAAATAAAAACTTACATTTCATTACTCTGTTCTTAAATATTCGTACTCCAAAATAGGAAAATCTGGCAACTGTGAACAGCAATATATTGGCGCAACAGTCGACCCAAAAATTCCAGAGAAATAATAGACTGATTATCAGTATTTCGTAGAGTTATTTTCACCTTTTTTTTAATCGCGTAAAATTATGACGAGCTCAGCGATTAAATAAGACGAAGATAACTAACTAAATTCCGTATTCAACCTGTTATTAGTCTCAGATTTGCGTGTAAAAGCATACGAGTGTATATACGGTATTTATCATTAACAAAATTAAGATTTTTCACTCCGAAATAAGATTAATTAATTTATAAGTTTTTTCTCAACATTTTTTCTTCACAATTTCGAATATTGAATTGTTGATTTGCATGAGTGATGGATCACAAAATGCGAATTCTATTGGGAATAAATTATAATTTTTTTTAACATAATGGTTGGAAGTGAATGCTCTTTTCTGTCGTTCTAATTCCATGGACATGCGTCCAGCGGAAAAGCATTTTAGAAGGAATTCTTTAAATTTTAGAGCCCAGTGATGGACCATAATCACTTGCAATTGTAGAGATGCGTACAATAAGGACCTGTACGTATCAATGTGCGTACAGGTATCCATATTCGACTACCACCTTTTCAGAATATACGCATTACGAAATCGCAGATATTTTTTTATTAAATAAAGCGAAGATTATTAATTTGAAATAATGGTAGTAATAAAATAAACGCCTCTACGCAGCCCAAATACAGACACAATAAGTCATTCTAAGATTGAAAATACTACTTTAACCTTCGTACCCTGCTGAAATTTTACTCAACGTTGATAAAAACATATCACACCAGAATTTGTTTTTCAAAATGATTTAACATATTTATTTAACGTAGTTCTCTGTAGCACTTATTTAATTTACTTTATGAAAAAAAATCTGGTTCCAATCGAATTAAATAAATTATAGAAGTGGGTCGATTCGACCTATTCAGGGTAGGAAGGTAATAGGTAACGAAGGTACAGTCGTGGAAAAAAACTGGAGACCCCCCACTAACTCTGCAACAAATTATAGTAGAAGGAAGTGACTGGTACCAAACAATTGGAAATAAAGTCTACTTTTAAATTATGTATCTAAAATTTGCTTAAGGGGCCATCTACATATTAAAACCAGCCTAAACTTTATTTTTTTCAATGGCAACACCCACTTTTGACATGATATTTTAAATCTTTGGTTCAAACTATGCTTAGATACAAAATCTTAAGTCATTTGGATGATAAGTTTTCGAGTTATAAACATTCAAATTTTAGAGCTTCTAATGTTAAATTACATTTTCATATTTTTATTAATATCTCCTGAAATTATAATCCTAATGTGCTAACGTTTTGTTTGGTTATAAAACTCAAAAACCCAAACATAACTACGTTAAATTTGTAATTTTTAAAATTTTATAATATGAATTATGAATTATGAAATTAATATTCGAAAAAATTATGAATTGCAACCTACAATTTTTTTGATGGATTTATATTTATTATGTCCCGCTTTATGTGTATTCAAAATTTCAAATTTTTCTTCCAAGTGGTTTTCAAATTATGCTTAAAAAAGGCAAGATGCTACTTTAAGGGGCCGTCTATGATGTGCATTAAAGCATAGTTTGAACAGGGATGGGAGCGCTCCGACTCGAAATCCCGATTGACACCACTAAATTTTAATAGTACTTGTTACCTTATTTAAAAACAAAATTTCTGAAATTCTTTACGTTGGAGAATACTATTAAAATTTAGTGGTAAAAATCGATATTCGGTTCGGAGCGCGCTCATCCCTGTTTGAGAAAATATTATACTCATAGGCTGGGATTAAAACAAGATTTTCTCAAATCTTGTTAAATTGTTTGCAATATTACACTAAATGGTTGTTAGATAAAGTATTACCGCGAAAGTATTAGTTTGTTACTTAAAAATGCTAATTTAAATTTTATTAACTTTTGTATATCAATCAAAAATTGTAATCTTTACAAATATGTATGGATGTTCAGTTTTTATTCCATTAATAGCGAACTTAAAATAATTAAACTTTTTCTTCTATAACTTTCGTATTTAGATCTATTTGATTAAACAGGCTAATTGAAAAAAATTACAAGTTATTTTTATGGTTTTCTGATAGGCAAGATTATTTCCCAATCGCTAGCAGTGTGCAAAAAAAATCTAATAATAATAATAATAATAATAATAATAAATGGCAAACGGTAAGTTTTCTTGCCAAGAGGCATTAATGAGTTAATTGTAAAATTTCAAATGAACTACCAGAATAGGTTTAATCATAGAATTATTAACAAAAGCAATGTCTGGATTTATTTTCAGACTAAAAAACAATTTATCTGCGTTTTTTTTTTTTTTTTTTTTTTTTTTAACTTTGATTTCTTACGCTGCTTTATACTATTTTTTTAAATTCTACATTTTGTATTTGTCACTATTATTCACGTTTCTGACAATAAACTAAAAAAAAGGCGAGTTAAATAGATGCAAAATCTGAGAAAAAGCATTATAAAAGCACCTGTAAAATTCCAATAACATTTACATTTTCTAAAACTATTTTAATTACAAATAATCTTATGGTTTTTTAACTCCTTCGTGAAGAGCGTCTATTACAGAATTTTTAATAATTTACCACCGGTTTTTTAAAACAGAAATTTTCATCTAATTGAATCGTGGAAATGCTAAGATATAATAAGGCAAAGCTTACAATAAAAAAAAACTGGTGGGAAAAATCGAGGATTCTGAGCATCTTATGCGTCACGTATACGTGTCGCTTGTTCCCAAGGGATTAAAATCGGATAATTCAACAGTTGTAAACATTATTTTACCGCATATAACAATAACCGAAACTTATTAAGTGAGTAAAATGGTCATATCGGTAAAACATAATACATTAAAAGAAGTGACATTCTGCAGCATTTCAACAATCGAGTACCGAACTTCAATTTGGATACAGCCCCTTAAATATGCTCATTATAAAGTAATTAATTTCTCAGAAACTAATCGTAGGAATTTAATGAAATTTTGTATCTAGGCATAGTTTGAACTGCAGATTTCAAATATGTTGTCAAATTTGGGTCTTGCTATTGAAACAAACAAAGTTTGGGTGTGTTTTTATATGTAGATGGCCCCCTAAGCAAATTTTATATACATTATTTAAAAGTAGACTTTATTTCCAATCGTTTGGTACCAGTCACTTCCTTCTACTATAATTTGTTGCAGAGTTAGTGGAGGGTGTCCAGTTTTTTTTTCCACGACTGTACGAGTTTAATCAATGTTAATAGTTTTCACGCTAGAACTGAACCCCTTCGCGACGAGCATGCATCCTTTACATAATTTTTTATCTTTTACCACCGGTTTTTCAAAACAGAAATTTTCGCCTAGTTGAATCTCAGAAATGCTATCATTAAATAAGGCAAAGCTTACAATAAAAAGTAACTAGTGGAAATAATCAAGCATTCTAAGCATCTTATGCGTCACGTATAAGTGTCGCTCGTCCCCAAGGGGTTAAAGACACAAAAATTGTGTGTTACAGATCTGCAAGTTAAACTGACATGCTTTAGCCTCCTGAATGCTACTCTTAGAGACTAATGTTCGAAAAAAAATGGTAAGAGAATTATAAAGCAAATCAATAATACGTGTTGACCTTGTTAAAACTTAAATAAATCTAGTGTATTATTTAGACTGATAAATACTTTTTAAATTTTGCTGAACACAGACTGTAGAACTTAACTTACATAACTACATTAACGCTAGAACTGAAATTTGGATGTTATAGACCCTGTCTAGAAAGCTATGAAAGATAGCACAAAATGTCAATTACAAACGAGCAAAGCATCCTTGACATAGTATAAAATAAAGTCTTATATATAAAAATAATCTTATTTATCTTATAATAACTGTCAAAATCAATTTAAAATGTAATTCACTAATTACTTTGATCGATAAAGGGATGCTGTTTTCTACAACTGTTTTTGATCTTACAGCTGAAAATGTTATAGCTTATACAAATAGGCTAAATGTTGCTTTCTATGTAACTCAAAACTGTAAAAATATAATATTCGCAACAGATAAATTTCTTATACTTGTCCTCGGCACTACATGCATGTGCATCTAAAATAAATTAGAAAAGAGCAACAAATTCCAAGATTTTGACATATTTTATGTATTTTTTTGCTAGATTCAAATAATACTAAGTACTATAAGTACACAATTTTATCCAAAACTAAAAAAAAATTAAAAAAATAAAAAAGATGTAGGAAAAGTTTTTAGAAAATTATGCTTTCCTTGCCTCCTCTCTCGTAATTTTTTTTGATAATCAAATATAATAACAAACAGCACAAATACCAATAGTGTAGTCATTAAATATTTAAAAAAATTAAGTAATGAAACTACTGACTAACAAGTATTCATTATATTTACAATATCATTACAAAAGTGCAAAGCATCTTCGACACAGTATAAAATAAAGTCTTATATATAAAAATAACATTATTTATCTTATAATAACTGTCAAAATTAATTTTAAAATATAATTCACTGCTTGCTTTTATTGATTTAGGGTGGTTTCTTTCTACAAAGGTTTTTAATCTTATAGCTGCAAATTTTATAGCATATACAACAATATAATCAATAAGGTCAAAACATGTTTTCTATGTAACTCAGGACGGTGAAAATATGTGTGCTACAGGTAACTTTCTTATACTTGTCCTCGGCATTACATGCTTGTGCAACTCATCAAAATTATAAAAGTGGAATGGAATAAAATTTTCGCAAATTTTAAATTGTCTAGAAATTAAAATTTTCAAATATTTTGACCTATTTTATGTATTTTTTATAGTTTCAAATAATACGAAATATTATTATAACACAATGGTATCCAAAACTACCAAAAAAAAGTAAGAAAAGTTTTTAGAAAACTTGTTCTTTCCTTGCCTCCTCGCATGAAAATTTTCTTTTGACAATCAAATATAATAATGAATAGCACAATACCTATATTGTAGTCGATAAATATAAAACTTTAAGCACTGAAAAGTATTCACTAACTAGTATTCATTATTTTTTTAACTATGTCAGATCTAATGACATTACAAAAAGTAATGTTTATTCGAGCAACGATTGTGTAGCATAATTGTGAGTTCTAGTTTACATTTCAGATAGATATAAAGACATATACTGCTTTTCTGTTAGGAAAATTTTAAAATTACGCCCGTACGAACCGTAAACATTGAGTGGCGTAGACAAGCAATACATGCGAAGGTGAACTCAATTATCTTAATTATCTCAAAACATTGTTATTCATGTAAGCCGCGATAACATTTGAAAAGATTGATGGATTCACGTGTTTTTTCTTTTGTTGTTGTTTGTTTTTGTTTATTTTTATAACAAAGAAAATTCGGTTTTCTATAAATTATATCTAAAAAAACAAACATTCTTTTACAGATACATAAAAAAACATAACTACTTTTCATTTGTTTAAAATTTTATAGATTTGGAAATTATATATACAGGGTGATTTTTTTTAAAGTTGTGAAAGTAAAACCCATTAACAAAAGAACCACTGATCCAAATGACCTGAAATTTCACCAGTATGCTCCCAAAATAATGGAAATTTTTTAGGCGTGATTTAAAAAAAACTTAAAATCTCACCGACAGATGGCGCTGTAAGTTAACAGAAACAAAGAATATCGTCAGTGGGAGGAAAACAATGTACGGTAGTTTGAGAAAAAGAAAACTTTATTGCGCATATCAAAAACATACATAATGCAGTAATAGGGAAAAGGAACCGCAAACACCTGCAGAAACAGAACGAAATAAAAATATGGAGTAAAACATTCGTACAGAACTGCGCAACTAACGCATAAGATTTTCAATGTCCTGTCCAATGTCTTCAGGTACGAGTTGGAAACGTGAAACCGCAAGTTCCACAACAAAGCGGAGAGTATCCACTGTGCGTGTGTCTTGTGCAAGCTCCTCTCCCTACTTTACTGCATATACAGCGCCATCTGTTGGTGCGATTTTAAGATTTTTTTAACTACGCCTAAAAAATACCCATTGCTGTGGGAGCATATTGGTGAAATTTCAGGTCATTTGGATCAGTGGTTCTTTTGTTATAGGGTTTTACTTTCACAACTTTAAAAAAAATCACCCTGTATATACAGGGGTGCAAAAATCTAGGCGCCAATGGGCCGATTCCCACCACTAAATTTTTAGTATTCTTCGCCGAATAAGAATACTGATAAAATTTAGACGAAGTATACTAATAAAATTTGACGAAGAATACTAATAAAATTTAGTGGTGGGAATCAGCCCATTGGCGCGTAGATTTTTGTACCCCTATATATATATATATATATATATATATACAGGGTGTAACTGAAATGCTTCAACAAACTTTGAGGGATGATAGTACTCATGAAGATGAACAAAAAATGCAATAGAACACGGGGTCGCAAATGACATTTAACCCTTTCAGGGACAGTGGTATGTCTAAAAAACCACTTAATTTTAATTCCAAAACGCCACAATGGCACCAGAATTTTGCTAAAATCTTTTTCATTTAATATTTATGTGAAATAAAGCCTTTTTCTTATTTACAAACAATTTTTTTTGTAAATTCCGGTGCCAGTCCATTTTCAGACGCATTTTCTCTATTTTTATCCTTTAAGCCTTTTAGGGGCAAACTACTTTTAGTACTAAAATGTTGAAATAAATGACTGGCACCGGAATTTATAAAAAAATTTGTTTGTAAATAAGAAAAAGGCTATATTTCACATACATATTAAATGGAAAAGATTTTAGCAAAATTCTGGTGCCATTATGGCGTTTTGGAATTAAAATTAAGCGCTTTCATAAACATACCACTGCCCCTGAAGGGGTTAAACGTCATTTGCGACCCCATGTTCCATTTCATTTTTTGTTCGTCTTCATGAGTACTATCATCCCTCAAAGTTTGTTGAAGCATTTCAGTTACACCCTGTATATATATATATGTGTGTGTGTGTGTGTGTGTATTACTTGTATGTTTTTCAGGTATAATGGAAATAAAATGTAAAAAGTAGTATAAAAAAGAAATGACGTTTAAAAAATATGGCAATTTTTTTGCAAATTAATTTTATGTAAGAATAAAAGTGTCTTATTTAAGTGAATTTTTTTTTTTAGATACCCAAAAATACATGAGCAATATTTAAAAAGATTTCCTTTGTTTAAAAATTGTAAAACTGTTACTGAATTATATTTGCTTTGCTCGATCGCATTTTGTAAGCACAACGAAACAGCACAAGCTAAACATTTTTAACCCTTTGAAGGGCGGCGGGATATAACATATTCCACTTAGTTTTAAGTCCCAAACGCCACAATGACGCTGGGACTTTCGAATCAAATTTTGCTTTTACATTATACGTGAAGAAACGCTTTTACTTATTTGAAAATATATTTATTGTTCAATCCCGGTGTGATTCAATGATTTCAACATTTTAGAAACATAAGTACTTTTCCCCTGAAAGTGTTAAAATGGTTATTTTCTCAACTATTTACATATAGGCGTAGCTTTTCTCTTAAAAAAAAAATGTTTCAAGAAAAATTTGCAATAACAAAAATTACATTTATTTGTTTTTATAAGAATTTCGAGTTTACCAAAACTGTATTTTTTGTTAATAATTTTAAACTTTAATTTTAAACTTTTGTACAGTAAAAACTGCACAAAAGGGATATAACTGCCGATTTATTATTAAATATGTTTTAAAGGAAAACTTCTAAATCTAAAAAAAAATAAATTTCTACTACTATTATATAAATTATTTACTATATCGTAAGATAGTAAGGAATATAATATTTGAGGTAGAACAATTTATCGATGCATAAAGTGATAATTTACTTTGCAAAAGCCTTTTAAGATAATGGTTTGCAATTTTGGAAAACGATAATAAAGTTTTCTTTCAAGATAAGAGTGGAGTAAATAGGATTTATAGTTATCCGCTTCTTGACATAAGCATAGCTGCCAAATTGTACGCTTTTTTGATACCACTAAAAATTGATAGAAATTTTTGCCTTATTGAATTACATGATTTCGACGATTAGAAAAGTTTATATTTACTATAAAATTTTAGTGGTAGGAGAAAAGCGTAAAAGTTGGCAGCTATGCATAAGTAATAATTACAATTTTTGAAAAATATAAATATTTGAAGCAAATTATTATTAATTTTTTTTAATAAAAATTTGAAAGTTTAAAAAATATAAAATTTTGTTCCGTAAGTTGTTTTTAATGAAAAATCAAGTCAATAAATATGAAACAACAAGTTATGTTAATAAAGTTCGTTGAATAAGTTCATATTACTATCTAAATCAGGAAAAATTATGTATATTAAGTACTTCGAAGCATTGTATGACGTTTGCAATGCACTTTTGACAACGACTAAACAATTCATGCAAATTGCGGGAAAGGTCCAGTTTCCGTAGAGAGCTGTTGTTCCATAGTTTTGAAATTACCGAGCAGCATTCTGCCATCACGCAGTGAGAAATTTTAACACTCTAGCGGGACTTAATTCATTTTCTAAAGTTAGAAATTAAGCCACATGAGAAAAAATTGTATAGTGAACTATTTAGTTTGAAAGATTACATGAGTAGTTTTGTATTTAATACAGTAACACTTGTGAGCATGTAGACATATACTTACACACATACACGCTAACACAATTAGCGAAGTACGATCATATATAGCGCCAATACAACTCCATATTTCACAAACTGGCCAGTTATTTTCCAAATTTTTAATTAAAACTCTCAATCTGTAACGTTAATCAAAATCCTGTCTTACTGAGCTTTAGTATGTTAATTCTAATTTACAGAAAAGTAGATGTTTGGATGCCAGTTTATTTTTTAAGGACTTGACAGTACGTGACTAAATTTTACAGACAAATATTTTGAATTGGGATAAATCGATGTTGAGAAACCAAAATAATACTGTACGAGCAGCGATTGAATAATGTTTATACATTAGACGAAAAAAAATATTTACAGTTTACAAAAATGTTTATGTTTACTAAATTTCATATAGTGTGCAATATTCTGCCCTTTCACATCTGTTAAAAATTGTATTTTCTGAGGTGCAGTTTTGCCTGTTCACTACTCTTTTTTTAATAAAGATTGCTGGATCGCGACCACTTTTTAAAAACTAGTCGTTGGGGTCCACCGTAATACATACCCATCATGGATATGCATAATATAAAATATTAAAATTAAAAATGTGTAAACTACATATAAAATGCATTGCAATTCGTATAAAATCGTGGCTTGATGACGTCATGAACTTTGAAGGCTCGATTACTGAATTGCGTAAAAGAAACATCCTTATCACTCCAAAATTGATAATCCTATTAACTAACGGTTTACTGTGTCGGATTAAGTGTCTCATTTCAAATTAAAATATATCTTTGAATTGAAATTTGAATGAAATACAGGGTCATGAAAAAGCGAAGAGTGTGAAAAATAGGATCACAAACATATCGGCAAGTCTTTATCCGATTGACTTCATTCTTTATGCAAAATTTATGTTTTTAATTGTCTTTTATACTCACTCCTTAAAATAAACCATTTCGAAAATTTTTATATTCCTTTTATCAGAACGAATATTTCGAGAGTCCGAAAAAATAGTTCCGGTTAATCGAGGTTACTGAAATTCAAAAGGCTTCTTCCCTTTATTACATACTAAGTACATACCAAATTTCAAGTCTCTATCTCAATTGTTTCGGGAGATAGAGCGTTTACAGACGCACAGACACACAAATACACTGACACACAGACGGACGGCAAAATTTTTTTCTAAAAATATGTTTTTCGGAATCTTCAGTGCCTCAAACGTGTAATTCCGTCAAAAATTTTTTTTAGATTTTCAAAACGATTACAAGACTTATCCTATACTATTTATGATGGGTAAGTAATATGATAATTCAACTTATTTTCGCATTATTTAATCAAGCATTAAATAAGCTGAATATTTTTATTATATTCCTAAACAGCTGTGGCAATCAAGATATCTGAATTTTAAAAAAGTAGCGAATTAGCAACACTGATGAATTGTATCTACGAATGTAGAGTACTATTTTCACAGACCTGATAGAGATATTCGATATTTTATATATGAGCCCTTGATTTTAAAAGTGGCCAAGTCCATTTTTTGTTATTACTGGATATTTAGTGGTTTCCATTTGAATGGTTTTAAAAATATTCGTAAACAGTAATAGACTTACTGAAATTTGTTGTGGTCTTATTTTATGTAATTTAATATGAAACTAGTCGTTTCTTATCGTGTGTGCCACCGTAATACTTACCCATCATAGATACGCATAATAAAAAATATGAAAATAAAACATGTGTAAACTATTTATAAAATGCATTGCAAATCGAATAAAATCGTGGCTTGATGACGTCCTAAACTTTAAAAAGTCCTTCCGGCCTGTACCGGGAGGAAAAGGTAGCTTTCCTATATCCTCGTTTTAAAATTTTAGCTAATGTTACTCGAAAACAGCAAGCTAAAATGCAAAGAAACCGCTTACAATTGATTCGTCAATAGTGTATTTGAATAAGAAATTCGCCAAATTATTGAACTATAGCCAAGTTGGCTTCATTTATGAAGACTTATTTCGGTCGCCAAATTTGGCGATATTTCGCCAAATGTCGCCAACTTTGGCGATAATTTGGCGCTAACGGATATGAATATATAGTTTTATGCGTATGATTGGGAAAATGATTACAACAATGAAATATAATAATTTGCGAGAAGTCGCGTTCACTAAAACTTGTAAATTAATCCTTGGATTTTTGTAATGTGCTATCTTGTTTCAAAATGTCTGCCACTCTAGAATTTCAAACTGCTGTATCTCAGCCGTTTTTTAAGATAGAGGTAAAACAAAAAATACTCCGGAATCCTTGTATCAAGGCCTAACACTTAATTAAAAAATAAATTTGAATTTTTAACTTTTTTGTATATTTATTTTAGTTTTAAAATTTTCAGTGGAACCTTGATTCCAGTGAACCTTGATTTCCACAAGATGGTGGACCAAACTGGCCAACGAACTCGGTCGAGGCATTAGTGAGCTTAATACACACAATTAGCTTCATCGAAATTGATTTATAAATACGAGTGCTATCGCATGACATAGATCAGATGTATATATATATATATATATATATATGTATTCATATATATATTCATATATAACGTATATACTCGTGTATAAGCCGACCCCCAAAACCGAGATGCAAACAAGTTTAACACCAGTAATTCAGAATAATTTTCTACGCCCTGCTTTATCTCATTTAATTGGGAATTATATAAGACGAAGAACATTATTGTAAAATACTGGTATTAAACATGTTTTCATCAGGAATTTTGGGGTCGGCTTATACACGAGTATATACGGTATATTCATATATATATTCATATATATTCATATATAAATATATATATATATATATAGCTATATATATATGGATATATCTATATATATATAAATCAACATTTGAACGGAAGGTGGTTTTGGGGTCTGGGGGTCATAATCGGTGAGAAGATATCGAAATTTTCCGGAATTGCTTTCCTCAGAACGGCTGCAATAGGTAGCTTTATACTTTTTTGTATTGAAAGCTACCTAATAAATGGTCTATTACAGAATTTCCTAAAAGAATCATCATTATAACTCCAAAATTGATATCCATATTAACTATCGGTTTACTGTGTCGGATTAAACGTCTCATTTCCAATTAAAATATATCTTTGAAATGAAATTTGAATGAAATACAAGGTCAGGAAAAATCAAAGAGAGTGGAAAATAGGATTACAAATATCTCAGCAACTCATTATCCGATTGACTTCATTCTTTATACAAAATTTTTGTTTATTTATTGTCTTTTATATTCACTCCTTAAAATAAACAATTTCGAAAATTTTTATATACCTTTTATGAGAACGAATATTTCAAGAGTCCGAAAAAAATAGTTCCGGATAATTGAGGTTACTTAAATTCAATCAGCGTCTTCCCATTATTACATACTAAGTACATACCAAATTTTAAGTCTCTAACTCAATTTGTTCGGGAGATAGAGCGTTTACAGACACACACAGCAATTTTTTTTCCTAAAAATATGTTTTTCGTAATCTCCAGTGTCTGAAGCGTGTAAATCCGTCAATTTTTTTTTTCGATTTTTAAAACGATTACAAGACTTACTCTATACTACTTATGATGGGTAAGTAATAATGGTTATCCGTATTATCCAAAATGAAATCATAGCTTTGGTACACGTCAATGGGCTTGCCTCACTCTCAAAAGTAACGATTTCTTGAAAACGTGTATTTTACTGAATGGATTTTAACAGTAACAACCAAAAATTTAATATTTCATTTCATTTATTTATTTATTTTATTTCAATGTTTCATTCTTCTTTAGAAAGATTAAAATAAAAACAAATATTTTTTATAGGAAATAATAACAAAAACATTCATTAATATGTGTTATGCATATAATTATATCTCTTAATTTAGATATCGAAGATTGTAAAATTATTCATGATGAAATTGCGTTTGTGCTTGTTGATATAATGCAACATAAAAAAAATAATTCTATTCAAAGTGATCTTGCGTCAATTTCAAAATTAACGCATTCGAAATATCGTATATACCCAATAAATTACTAGTAACAAATTCATACTGATATTAAAATATGTCTAATGCGAATTGATTAAACATATAAGTTTTATTTAAACATGTAATAAGATTTAGCTTTAGCTAATTTTTTCCCTATATATACATGCTCCACTTTCAAAATTAACGGTTCAATTGACAAACTATGAACCTATCCTGAAAAATTAATTTTTTTCAACATCCGCGCAGTCAATAACCACATGGCGGAATATCCGGCAAATAAAGTAGTTTCAGGGGAGATTGTGTTCCGGTAATTTGTATACCACAAAATTTATATAGCAAAATTTTTGTTTATTCGACACATTCGACGATGACATACTAAGATTATTGCTATATAAATTTAGTGGTGGACAAAATACCGGACCACAATCATCCCTGTAGGTTTTGATGGTAAGATATGCTGTACTAGGCAATTTTGGATGAAGATTCAATTCCAGTAATTCGATTTGTGCTTATTAATTTTTTAAACCTTGTTTTTAACAACGAAATTCTTCAGATAATATATATATATATATATCTGCCAAATTTGTCACTTTAGGCATATTGTTTTCAAATTATTTGTCTGGAAACACCACATCTTTAAACATAACTTCCAAGATTATACCCCTTATCATTGTTTAATAGTTTTATTCTTTATAGATTTGTACGCAGCCCCTTTGTAAAATCTGATTGAATCTGTATAAAAAAGAAAAATATTTTAGAATTTTCCGAAAAGAAAATTAGTGTCAACTATAATTGTCATGAAAACTTTGTAAAATGGGTATTACAAAATACTTTAAAATATTTTCATCGTAGCATATTTTAAGTTCATCCGATTTTAACATGGATTTAGACACATTAACATCCGATTTAGACACATTTGATGACAGCGTTTCATCGAAAAAACATCTGTCATGTCTAATTTGCTTTTCCTAGAATTTTTGGAACTACAGCATAAAAAGAAATGTTAAAAGATTCATGCGAGGTTGTAATATGTTGCAATGTTTGTTTAAAAGATTGTACATCAAGACAGATAAATTATTTTAACAAACCACTCTTGTGGATACAACTTTTTAAAAAAATTGCTTTTACTTCTTTATTTAAGACATTAAATTGTTGATTTTTTATTTGTTTCTAATATATACTACTATGATTTAATAATTATACATTATGTTATTGGGCTACGTTTGTATCTAAAACGACTTCTCGAATTTTGAAGCTGAAATATAGAACTGGTGGTAAATTTGAATAAAATATGTTATTCATACATTTACGTAATTATTTCTCAAAAAGAAAAAAAATAATAATTGGTACTTCTCTATTATCCCACCGAACACTTTTCATAACAAAAAACTATCGCCAAACTGTAACGCCAAATAAGCGGGAGAACGTTGCCATTCGAATATCAAAATAAATAAATAAATAAAATATAAGAATTTAAGGACACAATTGTTATTTTAATTAATGAAATAACTAATAAATCAGTAAAACATAATGAAAATACATGCAAATATCGAATTAAAAACCACTTGATGACATAACAAACACGTATAATGCTTCTGACATGAAGTAAATGGGACTGCATTTTCGGCGTTTAATCTTACAGTTTGGCGATAGTTTTTTGTTATGAAAAGTGTTCGGCGGGATAATAGAGAAGTACCAATTCTTGTAGTAGAATCATGTGCAAGTTAACGTTCTAGATATATGCAGGTTTCGCTCGATTATTGCGGTTAATTGATCCTGCAAAATTATCACAGTAATCGAAGCATACATTCAAAGGGGAAAACTTTAATACATCTACTGCCAACTATCTCAAATCCCAATAAATAAACAATAAAATAATATACTACGATATTATTTTATTGCATATGTTATTGTTAAAAAGTAAAAGTATAATATTTTTTATGGATTTTGAATATTTTATTTCATTTTTTATTTTTATTTTAACAAATCTTTCATTGTTTTTCAGGTATAATCGAGAGAAAATGTGATAAGCAGTATAAAAAGAAAATGATGACTCAAAAAGATGCAACCTGCACTTCAATATCGTTGTAAAATTAGTTTAGAAATGTGAATTTTGCCATACAATATTACAAATTTTGTTACTCTTTTTTACAATTTAACGATTTTTTTAAATTTAATAACACATACGTAAATAAATGTAAAAAGTTGGTAAGTGTGAACAAAGATCGCACAGAGGATTTCGTTTAATATTCCTATCAAAACACTTTATCTTTTATTTAATAAATCCAAATAAATTTCATTTAAAAAAAAAGACTCAAGTTTTTAAAAAAATAAAAACTTTGCCAGCTTTGATATTTCCTACAAAAAAATCACGATTTGTTAAAATAAAAGAATTTTCTCTGCGATTTGATTAAATTCTACGCTTTAGTTGAATATTTTTTTTCCATTAATGAGTGGGTTTTTTATTGTTTTAATTAATATCTTGCTTTAAATGAAGACATTTTTAAAATTTTATTATTTCTAGTGTTGTTGTTGTTGTTGGCGCAAGGCACTTCTCTGAAAGTAGGGGTGCCAGAGACTCAAGAGAGGTTGGACTTGTAGAGCTGGTCTCCTAATTTTTAACCAATTCCAGATGAGAGACCTGTACCTGGATTGGCACCCACAGACGTAACGCTTGTACTAAACTTGGAGAACATTGAAGCCACGAACAGATTTTACGTGCACCAGCTCCCATTAACGTACACGGTCCCACAGCAGAGGAAGTCGAGAGAGGATGTCACCCTTTAAAGCATTGACTTTGGTCGATGCTGCTTGGCTTTCGGTGATCTTACGTGAACCGAGATTTAACCGTCTGCGCCACTGGGGACACAGTAGGTATTCAACTGTAAATACACAAAATTTCAAGTCTCTAACGTATACAATTTCCGAGAACGGACTTTGTGACCGACTGACAGAGAAGCGAGACGAATAGGGTTTCGTGAGATGAACGAAACCCTAAAAAGGCTAATTCCATGCGAGAAAGTAGTGTAAGTCACATATCCGTAAATGTTTACCGTTCTTTGCCACCGGTATTTTTTTTTTTTTTTTTGTAATTCTTCACTATGTTTAATTGTGGATATATCGGATTGAATAAATCAAATTTTTCTTTGCTATAACACTATTAGCCAAACACCACAGCCGTTTACACCCCTGTGACTGACACTACATCCACGCATGGAATTAGCCAAAAAGTACAGTGACCTCTCACTTATACGCGGTGTCATAGGTGCCAACCTCTCATTAATATTCCGTAATATGCGGGTTAATTTGACCCAGGTTTAACACGTTTCGCACCAAAAATTTTTTTTTAAGAAATGAAATTAAATAAATTCCACGTAGAAACCGGAAATTGAATAAAATAAAGATTCATCCAATAATTTTTCTGGTTTCAAGCGCTGTTAAACTGGGTCAAATTAACCCGCACATTACGGAATATTAATGAGAGGGTGGCACCTATGCGGTGTTCAGTAATTACTTTTTCATATCACTATTTTAAAACAGTAAAATTTGATTTAAAAATTCTGCGATTAGATAAGACGAAAATTACTTTAAAAAGAAACTGGTGCCGAAAAATAATTACCGTGAATCGCGTAAAAGTGAGATGTCACTGTAATAGTCAATATAGTCCTAATCTAATATTAAACTTCAGTCAATTTTTGTCATTTCAAATCTTTCTTGTCCCTCTAACATTTTGTAGACGGGTATTGTTTTCAATCTTTTTCACGTCATAGCGCATGTGAATCAAATTAATAACATGCTTCTGAATCACTGCTAGGGAAATGATGAAGGCAATTTTCCATTGAAAAAATGTCGATATCCTTCTAAGTAGTTACTGTCAATATCTGAAAGTGCACGATCACAACAAGAATAATCTGATAACTTAACAGCAATTATTTCACGTTCATAACTATTGGAATCACACAAATCCATTTTCAAAATGGGTAATATTATAAAAAATAAAATAATTTCAAATACAACTTCCTGTAAAGAAACACTGCTCTTGATTATGCAACTGTGGTTACAGTCTCCTGCTTTCAACGTTTGGTCTATTCAAGACAGCATAGCTGACAACTTGTACGCTTTTTTGATACCACTAAAAATTGATAGAAATTTTTGCCTTATTGAATTGTATGATTTCGACGATTAGAAAAGTTTATATTTACTATAAAATTTTAGTGGTAGGAGAAAAGCGTAATAGTTGGCAGCTATGAAGACAGTGAGAACAGTCTCCCCCGTGCAAAGTATTAAGCAAAACTCTTATACATATAGCTTGAAATATGCATTTCAACAAAAAAGAGTGGACCAATGTCCATTTTTTTTTACAAGCTCTTTAAATATAATTATTTAACAATTGCCAAATCCAACTCATCATTTTTCGTGGAGATATTGGATTTAGCAGTTGAGTTTCTAGCAAGAATAAAAATGTGTTTCAGCTCTTATTTAATTTTAATTTATTTTTTTATAGTACCCAAAAATATATAAATAAGATTTAAAAAGTGCCCTTCTATAAAAATTATAAAACTATTACAAAAACTAATTTTTCTTATTTTTCCGCTCGTGGTATTTAATTACAAAGTTTCCGTCATTAAAAGCTAACTGTTCTACATTGGTACCTTGATTTTTTTAAAATTCAGATTGTATGATTGCTACTACTTTTATGAATTAGTAATATTTCTCTTATTTAAACCCAGATTAATGACGGAGTAGATTCGGCAATTATTACTTTTAAAAACAAGTGGTAACAATCTTAATTCTAAAAACAAAATGCCAAGATTATCACTCACTTCCATTCTTTTTTTCTGAAGCTATCACACGAAGACAACTTACGTTTTTTTGGTTTTCGAAAAGACGGAGGAGTTTAAGTACACTACTTCGCGTAGTATCCAAAAGTACATTAAGTGTTTGTCTTTTAAAATTTTCCGGTGACAAAGAATTATTTGTTTATGTTAACTACTAAAGTCATACAAGTAGAATAATCTCTTAATTCGTATTTGAAGAACAAATATAAAAAAGTCTAAGTAGAAATCTAAAATCTAAAAAATAAAACCTAACTGGTAGCACTGCTTCTAACATAACAATACTATTCTCTTTCATTTATTATCAAAGTTGTCACTTGAAGACAACCACGTCTCCTTGAGCATAGCCTGCATCTCCACCGCCGGTGTACGATTGGGATTGTTACGCTTTCTGACACATTACGTCTTTGTGTTTAAAATTTCCCGGTGACCAAAAAAAAATAATAATATTGTTTTTGTTAACTGAAGTCATACAAGTAGAATAGCCTGTTAATTCGTGTTCGAAGGATAAATATTCCAAAAAAGTCTAACAATAAATTTTAAAATTCAAGAACAAGTGAAATGTTAGCAACCAATTATACTATGAAGCAAAAACATGTCAGTGAGTAACGCTGAAGTCATACTGACGATGGCAACGACATAACCAAAATATTTTGTCTTACTACAATTTTCAGTATTAACGAATCTTTTGTAAACGTTTCTTTTCATTTTAACTTGCTGTTTTCGTGTAACATTAGCTAAAGTTTTAAAACGAAGATGTAGGAAAGCTACCTTTTCCTCCCGGTACAGGCCGGAAGGACTTTTTTAACTTATACACACAATTTCAGTTTTTCACCGTCGAATAAAAAAAATAATTCTCCATTCACATACAATATGTTTAAAAAGAGTATCTGAATTTAATGATTTTTTAGGGTTTTAAAAATAATTCTCAAACAAGAATTTCTTTTTAAATCTTTCTCTATCACGTGCAGCCCTATTAGAAAAGAAATAACACGTTTTCACTTAAAACCATATAAATAATTCAGCATTTTTTCGGGTTATATTCCATAACAAAATTAAAGCTTTATGAATAAATAAATATAATAATAATATAAATAAAACAATAAGATTACAGAGATGTAATCGAATTACTTCTTAAACCTTTCTCTTAGAATTTATCAGAATAAAACAAACTGAGTAAGTAGCGAAATGTTTGTTGATTTCTACACCTATTAATTTCTGGCATGGGGCTAATAAGAAATTACCGCTTTTAATGATTTTGAAAACTTTATTTGAATACATAATTCATCCTTTTTATATAAATGTACTTTTTTGGTGAACAATCTAGAAAAATGTATTAAATAGAAAACAATGTATTAGAATTTTCAAGAAAATGGTTTTGACGTGTATTATGTAACACAGAAACGACGAGTTGGATAGGTTTGTTTTATTAAAACACAAAGCAATTGTTTGAAACATTTATGTGTTCAATATCTGTATTACAGGGCTCCCAAATGGTCCCCCAACTGAATACCAATATTTTTTAACAGAAAATTTCATCGAAAGTTTCTACATTCCCGCAAAAATTCACATTCGAAGAGGGTTTCGGCAGAATTTGTATGAAAAATCTAAAAATAAAATTTTTCTAAGAAAATACTGGTGTTTTAAAAGCGGACCATTTGGGAGCCTTGGTATTACAATAAATGCCATATAAAAGATACGCGAAAAAAGGAGTTTTCTGACGTGGTTGTTTGTGAGGTTGCAAGGTAATGGGCGCTATTGCCATAGCTGACAACTTGTACGCTTTTTTGATACCACTAAAAATTGATAGAAATTTTTGCCTTATTGAATTGCATGATTTCGACGATTAGAAAAGTTTATATTTACTATAAAATTTTATTGGTAGGAGAAAAGCGTAAAAGTTGGCAGCTATGGCTATTGCTATTTCATAACAAAATTTGCGCTATGTTTTGCACATACCACTTACCTACATACATCGCATACATTATTCAAAGGTCGTAAGTTAATTTAACCGAGGATAAACACGTTTCCAAGTTGAAATGTTTAAGAACAGAAGCTCTAAATAAAAACATAAAATTAAATAAATATTCTTTAAATCAATTATCTCGTTCGAAACGTGGTTAACCTGGATAAATTAACACATGTTTTACGTAAGAAAAAAAAAGGATTTTCGAAAGCATGAATAATAGCTTTACGATATCTCTATTTATATTAAAATCCGAACCTTTGGGAATATACAATGGTGTTTCGGAATTCAAATCCTGTATATATTCAGTAGTATCCTGCATCTGTACGAATATTATTAGCTAAACTTGAAAAGATGACAAAAATAATCGTATAACATCACAGATGATATCTCATCATTAAGAGCGATAGAGATTTAGCACGATGCTTAGAATTAATTATTTTGTTTATAAATATATATATATAAATGTTTTTTTTTTCTCTCAAAAATGGTGTTTTTAGTGTTTCGTACTTAACTAGTCGGATGTGCCAATGCCAAAACTTTCTTCTATATCATACAGGTTTCGCATACACTAAAAAGAATCAGCAACCAATTTATATCAAGGTCTAACTGAATCTAAAGTTTTATTAAATTCCGTGCATTAGTTCTTGAGATAAGACTATTACTAAAGTCGGGTAAATCTTGCAAAATGCACCTTAGCAGCGCCACCTGTTGGGAGATTTAGACCAAAACCTAATCAACAATAACATATGACAATGTCTAACTGAATCTGAAATTTCATGAAAATCCGTACATCCGTTCTTGAGATAAAGTTATCGTGATAATAATGAAAAAACTATCATAGCAGTGCCACATGTTAGGCTATTTACACCAAAACGTAATCGGAATCTATTTATGTCAAGGTCTTGCAGAATCTAAAGCTTGATGATATTCCTTGCATTAGTTCTTGAGATATAGCTATCCTAAAAATAATGAAAAAAGTGATATAGCAGCGCCACCTTTTGGGATACCTACACCAAAATGTAATAAGCGTCTATTTATGTCGTGGTCTAAATGAATCTGAAGTTTGATGAAACTAACTGCATTAGTTCTTGAGATAGAGCTATTGCGGAAATCGCTAAAAATACAGCATAGCAGCGCCACTGTCGGGCGATTTTCCCGAAAAACTAATCAGGACCAATTTATCCCTTTGAGGGGCGGTGGTATATATTATATACCACCTAATTTTAATTCGATTCGAACCAGAAACTTTTAATTAAATTTTACTTTTTTAACTTTGACAGGGAAAAGTTGAAAAATTGCTTTTCCTTATTTTGAATTAAATTCTTACGTAAATACCGGTGTGAGTTCGACGTTACAGGAACAAAATTGCTTGCCCCTGAAAGGGTTATAGTAAGGACTAACTGAATATAAAGTTTTATTAAATTTCGTGCATTAGTTCTTGAGATAGAGCGCCCACAAAATTTTTGTCACATACAGACAGACAGACATTTTCTAAAAACAGTCAAATCGTGTTCAGGACCTTCTAAAACGTATAAATCCGTCGAAAACCGGAAGTCGAAAATATTCATGAATCCAATACTTTCTTCTTGTAAAGATAGAAGAAAGTAAAAAGTCCTTCCGGCCTGTACCGGGAGGAAAAGGTAGCTTTCCTATATCTCCGTTTTAAAATTTTAGCTAATGTTACACGAAAACAGCAAGTTAAAATGCAAAGAAAACGTTTACAAAAGATTCATTAACACTGAATTTGAATAAGAAATTCGCCAATTTATTGAGCAATAGCCAAATTGGCTTCATTTATGACTTATTTTGGTCGCCAAATTTGGCGATATTTCGCCAAATGTTGCCAAGTTTGGCGATATTTCGCCAAATGTTGCCAAGTTTGGCGAGAATTTGGCACTAACGGATATGAATGTATAGTTTTATGCGTTTGAATGGGAAAATTATTACAACAATGAATTTTTTGTAATGTGCTGTCTTGTTTCAAAATGTCAGCCACCCTAGAATTTCAAACTGCTCTAACTCAGCCATTTCTTAAGATAGAGGTAAACCAAAAAATGCTCTGGAATCCTCGTATCAAGGCCTAACACTTAATTAAGAAATAAATTTGAATTTTTTACTTTTTTGTATATTTATTTTAGTTTTAAATTTTTAAGTGGCTGCAATCTTGAAACAAAATGCCGGACCAAGCTGACCAACAAACTCGGTCGAGACATTAGTGACCTTAATACACACAATTAGTTTCATCAAAATCGATTTATAAATACGGGCGTTATCGTATGACATAGATCTGATATATATATATATGGATATATATATATATATGGATATATCTATATATATAAATCAACATTTGAACGGAGGGTGGTTTTGGGGTCTGGGTGTCATGATCGGTGAAAATATATCGAAATTTTTCGGAACTGCTTTCCTCCGAACGGCTGCAATAGGTAGCTTTATACTTTTTGGTATTGAAAGCTACCTAATAGAGAAAATCGGAACCATTATAAGATCACTGCTGTGTCTGTCTGTCCGCCTGTTAGAACCCTTTTACTCGTAAACTATGGCAGGTGGAAATTTCAAACATAGGAAAGTTATAAAGCCTATTGACTCATATATTTTCAAATTATTAGCCATTCACAAATATGTTTAGGAATAATTTAGGAAGGCCTGTTAAGTTACTTCTAAAAACGAATTTTCTTTTTTGTATATCGTGTGGGGTATCATGTGAAAAATCTCGTAATATCGAAATCAAAAATACATTTTTTTCTTAGTTTTAGATATTCTATTTTCAGAGATATCGTCGAAAATACACTGCAAAAATATATCCCCCAACCCCTCTATTTCCGAATTTACTGCAACTAAAATTATGAAAGAATTAAGGGTAGTAGGAGATTATTTAAGCCCAGCAGGAAAACTATAGCAATTCTCCGAAGTATATAGGTTTTGAGAAAAACGCATTTTTCCGTTACACACAAACTTTAATTTACAGTCGGTCAGCGGAGGAGTTGACGGGCACGTGAAATATCTATCGACGCAGAATCATCCAACGATAGTTGACAAAGATTTTCGAAAAAAATTGTCGGTAATTAGCCGAGATATTAAGTAAGTTACTTGAAAAGAAAATTCTTTTTATATATCCTGTATGATATCGTTCGAAAGATCTCGTAACGTTGAACTCAAAAATGTATTTGTTTTAATTTTGGTATTATATTTCCAGCGCTATCGTCGAAAGTGTACTGCAAAAATATGTCCCTCTCCTCATATTTCCGAAACTACCGAAACTAAAATTATGAAAAAAATTAGGGGTATTAAGAGTTTGTTAATTAATAAATTAATGTATGGAACCCTTTGAGTGCGAGTTATACTCCCACTTGACCCATAGTTGCCAACTTTTACGATTTTTTGATACCACTAAAAATTAATAGAAAATGTTTTTCTATTGAATCACGTGATTTCGGAGATTTAATAAGTTTAAATTTACTATAAAATTTTGCTTGCACTTGAAAAAATTAAAATTTTGCACCTGACCGATTTATTTAGTATATACAGGGTGTTCCGTTAAAGGGGTCCAATATTAATAGGGGTAATAGAGGAGATCACATGGAGCATAAATCAGTATATAAAGCCTGGTCGGATCTCAATAGTTTTCAAGTTACAGCAAATAGAATGAAAATTCGGAAAATTGTAAAAGAACCCTCATTGCTAAACTATCGATAATGCTACGTAAAAACGAAGCACATATTTAGAAAGAGCAGAAAAAAACCTACAAAATGACATCAATTGTATTAAAATAGCAATATTTATTGACGAGTTACAAGCCCTGAAACAGTGAAAAAAGTACGAAATCCAATATACATCAAAATAGTTAATCGTTAATTCCAAAAAGACAACTCTAGCTACAACAAGGAAAATGTAGTAAAATTTGGTCCATTCCGAAAACTTTCGAAAAAGCTTACAATGAACCATATCGGTTTAATTGTGTGAGAGAAATGAATCAGTTTCTTAGTTACAACTCCGCTTTCTTTGACACTAGCAAAGGTTAAACTCCGCCCATCACGATTGGAAACACCGCCTTTTTAATTACTCTCAACTATACATTTTCGATCATGCTTCTTCTGAGATGCAACATTTTTAATTATTCAAGAGTTGAATGAACCAAAATAACTTTACAATAATAGTCTACATTTTAAAGTGGCCTTTTATTGATATAAAGCTTAAGTTAAATTCCTTAAAATTAAACTGGTGGTGAAAATTCGGAAATAATTAAAAATATTGCGATTTGTAACTATGCAAGAAGTTTCAGTACATGTTTTACATGGACAATTATTGTATGTATATGTGCATCATAATTTATGATAGGAAATAATAATAACAAATAGCATAATAATTTTATTAATTATAAATTTAAAAAAGACACTAAATTTTAAATTAATTCATACAAACTTTGTAATTTACAATTTGAGTACACCACAGTCTGTGACTTACAAAATACTGTGCCAAAAAGTGTTGAAAATAAAAGAAAAATGACAAATAAAGAATTACATTCCACGTACTTTATGACATATGTGAAGCATAGTCTTCTGGCCTGCGATGCACAGTTCAATGTCGGAAGGCAGACGAACGGACATTATTATAATAGGTGTTCGAAGTTGCGCCCATTAACAGAATCGCACAGCCGACAGCGACATCGTAAAGATTGGCGAACACGCCGAAAATCTCCGACGGAGTTGGGAATGTCTCCTGCAGCGACAACGATTCGCGCTAGTAAATCCTCCGGTGTATCCACAGGCGTTTCATACACCAGCGATTTAAGGTGTCCCCAAACAAAAAAGTCTAACGGATTGAGGTCTGGAGAGCGTGCAGGCCAAGCAACAGGTCCACTGCGTCCAATCCATTTCCCAGGATATGTTGAATTGAGGTGATTGCGAACACCTATGAAAAAATGTGCCGGTGCGCCATCCTGCATAAACCACATATTGTGGCGCAATGTTGCTGGCACATTTTGCAGTAACTGCGGTAAGATATCCCGTAGGAAAACCAAGTACGTACTGCCATTGAGTACATCTGGGAGTAAATATGGTCCTATGAGATAATCGCCGAGGACACCTGCCCATATGTTCACACTGAACTTTTGTTGTGCGTTCGACGGGAAAACAGTGTGCGGATTTGTATATGACCATGTGTGCATATTGTGCGTGTTTACCACGCCCTCTCTCGTAAATGTTGCTTCATCAGTAAATAAAATATTTTCCAGAAATTGTGGATTATTTTCTGTTACATTAAGCAACCAGCGTACGAATTCTGTCCGCTGAGCACAATCTGTTACTGATAACAGTTGTACCTGCTGCACATGAAAGGGGTGCATGTTTTCTGCACGCAGAACACGCCACACACTTTGGTGAGAAACACCGACTTCAGACGCAGCAGCTCGTGTACTCGTGGAGGGGTTATCTTTAAAAATATTCAGTACATCTTCTTCCATTGCAGGTATTCGTACATGTCGAGGTTTCCCTGCATCAATGCTTGCTGTATTAAACGATCCAGTCTCCCGTAATCGTCTATCGATTTTTATGAAGAGTTTCGAACTTGGGCAACGTCTCCTTGGAAATTGCTCACGGTACATGCGCTGTGCTAGACATGCATTTCCATGAGCTTGCCCGTACATCAGATGCATGTCCGCATATTCTTCGTTAGAGTATTCCGGCATAATTATTATACATCAACTTACTACAATCCCACTTACAACAGCCTCCCTTTAACATAACGCCCACTGATGACTGCTGTTTTATTACACTTTTCTTCCTATACACATAGAAAATTTGCATAAAAAGTACTTCTTCTTCATCATCCTGAAAGTTCATGGAGGAAACGCAGCAGTCACGGAGTTTGCTTTAAGACAAGGCGAGAGCTTCACAATATGTCATTCACTTGACCAGACTGAATAATGAAAGGGTATTGATAGAGGTTGATCAGAAATGTATAATTGAAAGATATTAAAACGGGGTGTTTACAATCGTCATGGGTGGAGTTTCGCTCTTTCCGAGCGTGCAACAGTACAGAGTTGTAACTAGGGAACTGCTTGATTTCTCCCATACAATTAAACTGATATGGTTTATTGTCAGCTTCTTCGAAAGCTTTCGGAATGGACCAAATTTTATAACATTTTCCTTGATGTAGGTAGAGTTGCATTTTTGGAATTAACGATTAACTATTTTGCTAAATATTTGATTTTGTATTTTTTCACTGTTTCAGAGCTTGTAACTCGCCATTAATTCTCAATATTCTAAAACAACTTATGTCATTTCGTAGGATTTTTTCTGCTCTTTCTAAATATGTGCTTCGTTTTTATGTAGCGTTATCGATAGTTTAGCAATGAGGGTTTTTTTACAAATTTCCGATTTTTCATTCTATTTGCTGTAACTTGAAAATTATTGAGATCCGGCCAGGCATTATATACTGATTTATGCTCCGTGTGATCTCCTCTATTACCCCTATTAATATTGGACCCCTTTAACGGAACACCCTGTATATTTGGTCTATGTATAATTCCGAGGCGAAAATCGAGTAAATTTCAAACGCAAAATCTTTAAGAAAAAAGCAATTTAAATCAATCAAGTATGTTCCATTACGTTCAATAACTTTCTGCCATCTCTCCACGAGTTTTATTATCCCTCTTTCATAGAAATCCTGAGATTTTTGGGCAAATAAGTCTCCAAGTGGTTTTTGAGGACGTCCAGGAAACTGAAATTGTTGTTATTCAAATTGTTCTGTAGCGCTTGGAACAAGTGATAATCTGAAGGTGCGAGATCCGGACTCAACGGTGAGTATATCAAAACATCCCATCCAAGCCGCGATAATTTTTCACGGGTCATCAGAGAAACGTGTGGTCTAGCGTTGCCTTGTGAAACACAATGCCCTTTCTGTTCGCCAATTCGGGGCGTTTCTGGTTGATTTCTGGCTTTATTTGTCCAGTTGTAAGCAGTACTCGGTCGAATCAATCGTTTGGTTGGGTGGTAGTAGCTCTTAATAGAGGATTCCCTTCCAATATTACCAGATACAGAGCATGATTTTCTTCGGGGGTAATCCTACCTTTGCTACCTTTTTCCACTGACAGTATTGCAAACAAGTGTGTTTCGGTTGTTTGATGGGAAAAATGACTTCCAAATCAGTTAACAGTTGTAGTACTGTTAGTGGAAATCCCATCCACAACGGCAAGGTTGTACCATATTGGATAGAAAACATAGGTTTTTAATTCTCCGTTTGCCAAAAACCACATAAAAAGCACATTTCGGTTTTTAAATCGAATGAGTGTCTTTTGATTTGCATAGCATGCCGCTTACAGCGCCATCTACTGATATTATTTGGACTTTATTTTTTCCTTATGCCTTACTGTTTATCCTTTCTTCTAGTATGTTCAGCTCAAATTTGAAGTCATCCTGACCAGTGGTTCCATTTTTACAGCATTTTGAAAGTTGGACTTCAATTATAATCACCATGTATATTTAGTAGTTGTTTTTTAAGTTCAAAGTTACTGAACGCTCTTTTCAACTTTTGCACATAAAAGCTAAATAGACCAAGATCTCAGTTTACATTGGAATCCGACCCATTATGTATATCCAGGAGATAACAGAAATCGGATTACCACACTTCTTGACTACTAGTAAGATGGATGAGTGATCTTTTGGGGAATATCTTTCACTAAACATGAGCTATATCTTGAGCAGCAACTTTTAAGAGCACACGGTGACATCTCGACAGTGCGAGCAATACAGATTTAGGATGATGTTTATTATCAAGTACTTTTTAAAAAATATATATACAAATTTTTCGCTGAAAATACATGTATTTTAGTTTATACATAACACAAAACTACTTTGTATGTACATAATTTTATTCAGTGGTCCTGTTTTACTTTTGTTTACATCTATGTCAATGTGAACGAGTATAGATCAGTTAAGAACAGGTTTGTAAAAATAATTCCGGAACACTTCTTCAAATAAAGCAGGAAATAAAAAAATATAAAAATATATCATTTTTAATTCGATAACGTTTTCAATAAGACAAACATTTTTAATAAGATAAACGTTTTTCATTCTAGGCTTCAATTGTTTCAACCATATTATCTATGCTTTAAAATATTAAGTAAAACAAAATTTTCTGTATTAAAATACTGATATCGAAATCCTGGAAGCATGGCAGATCTGTAAAAATGTACATATTTTAATTCGATTTCCAAACTAAAATACTAATTAAGGAAATTCTGAACAAAATAAATAAAAAATAAAACATAAGCGTGACATAGCTAAAAATATCAAGCTGTACGTTTCTATTTCATATCCATGATGTTATGTGCAAATAATATATACTATAAACATATGCATGGTAATAAAATACATGAATAAAAACAGCGTAGTATATCTGCTTCGTTCAGATTGTAATGATTGCATATGTCTCCAGTATTGTTGGTTGTGTGTTCTTTTTTCATTTCCGATTGCCACCACTTTTGAACAATAATATTCGTTTTACTTAAGCAATCATTAAATACGGGATATATTACTATTTTAACCCGGTTAATACGGGTCTTTATTGATCCCATTATTTTTTGTTTTAATGATTTTCCTGTTTCAAACCAGAAAAAAAAAATTGAACTTAATCAATACAATCGTAGGAAGAAACGTTATTTAATACAAATACATTTCTGTTTCAAATCATGAAAAGCTAAGAATACTCATAAAAAATTTAAATCTGGTACTAGGAGAGTTAGAAAAGTAGCAACAAACCAGCAATCTAAAAGAAGAAAATTTGCACAACTGTAAGCACTGTATGTTATTTCCCTAGTTTAGCATGAATGAATACCTTCTCCATTAGTACCAATCTTAACACGGTGTTGGCATTTCTTACAGCCATCCATTTAACCCTTTCAGAGGCAAGCACTTGTGCTCCTGTAACGTTGAATTCCCACCGGAATTTAGGAAAGAATTTAGTTCAAAATAAGAATAAGCAATTTTTCAACATTTTCTCGTCAAACTTAAAAAAGTAAACTTTATTTAAAAGTTTCTGGTTTGAATTGGATTAAAATTAGGTGGTATATAATATATACCACCGCCCCTCAAAGGGTTAAAACAACCTCATTTCTTGAATTTTCCAGAAACAAATTAAGAGCCTACAGTAGTCACGGGAAGAAACACTCAAGCTAATGTTATGTCTATGGGAAGGTTCCTGACAGATTTCTCGCTCGCATTTTAATATTTTTAAATGACTTTTTTTGGTATACGATAACTGAGGTCGATCTATAACGTTGTTAGTTTTTACTTTTTCGATTTTATTTCCAGTTTTTTTATATAAGGGTACTTTTACTTTCAGAACCGGTTCCAACCGGCTCCAAAATTGGAAATGTCCACTTATAAAAAAAACTGGAACCAAAATCGAAAAAGTAAAAACTAACAACGTTCGAGATCGACCTCACCCATAGGTGCCAACCTCTCATTAATATTCCGTAATACGTGGGTTAATTTGACCCAGGTTTAACACGATTCGCACCAGAAATTTAAAAAAAAATAAAATTAAATAAATTCCACGTAGAAACCTGAAATTGAATAAATAAAGATTATTCAATAATTTTTCTTGTTTGAAGCGTTGTTAAACTGGGTCATATTAACCCGCACATTACGGAATATTAAGGAGAGGTTGGCACCTATGACATCACCTATCCTATGTCAAGAAATCATCTAAAATTTTCAAAATGGAGCGAGAAATCTGTCAGAAACCTTTCAATATACTTAGTAACATTAGCGTTCGAGTTTTTTCGGATGACTAGCGTAGGGTACGGTAAAAGCATAATGAGCTACTTGAAATATTTTATTCAAAACTTTTCCGGTTTCATTGATATTATTTGATTATGTTTACTGAAGTCACAAACAATTAGATAAATCTTTGAAACCACACTATTTCTGCTTCGTTCACAATGTCGAGATGTCATATGCCATGGTTCGTACGGCTCCTGGAATTTTGTGACCAAGAAATTCTTCCGTACCAGTATTTTCTTACAGAAAATCTTTCCTTAAAAGCAGGCGAAATGCCGCGAGTTTAACCTAGATTTCCTTTTCTATACAGAAAATACTGGTGAAACTCCTGGAAAAATGTCTTATCCGTACGAACCCTGATATGCGCCCAGCGTTTCGAGTTGTGCGTTTTCTTTATCCAGATTTCCATAAGCTTTTGAATAGTAATAAACCTTTTATTTTGTCTGTCATTAAATAAGATAAATATTACTTCTTTAAAAATGTGATAACAATCCAGCAATATCTAAAAAAGAAACCTCGCACAACTGGCAACTATGTTCCATTAACCTTCAATACCTTCCTTATTAGAGTCTGTCGCAAACAAGTGTTGCCATTTTTAAACCATTTGCATCATTAGCGCATGTATGCGCGTAATTTGACTTTTCTGTATCACCAAAAGCGTATATATGCCCGTAAATTGTTTTTCTGTATCACAAAAAGCGCATATATGCGCATAATTTGTCTTTTCTGTATCATAAAAAGCGCTTATGTGCGCGTAATTTGTCTTTTCTGTATCACAAGAAGCGCATATATGCGCACATTGTTTTAAATAAAATTTTAATCACAAATCATGTGTTGGCATTTAGTAAATAACAAATCTATGAGGCCGTTTCTGATCTTCTACACATAAATTAGTATGTACATAAATTTGTTAGAGACCAAACTTTTAACAATTAAGTATTTTTTATGTTTATTCAACATTTATCTATTGTAATATCGCAGCACCAATTTCCTGTAACGCTAGCTTCATGTTTAAAAAAGATAATTTTTCCTGAGTCACAACAGAGAAGTAATCATATACTCTAAAACGAGCAAATCTTCTGTGTGGTTATATATGCAAATTTTATCTTAAAAACGGCTCTAACGATTTTGACGAAATTTCGTATCCTACCGTTTTGAGGCACCAGAAAACCATTGGGCTCGGTCACATGTTCGAGAAAATTCGATTAGTGTGTCATTTTGGGTTATTTTGGGTCATGGTCTAGCAAATTGTATCTAAAAAACGGTTCAAACGATTTTGACGAAATTTTGTATCCGACCATTTTCGGGCACGAGAAGACTATTGGGCTGGGTCACATGTTCGAGAACTTTCGATTAATGGGTCATTTTGGGGTCAACGCGGGTCAAATTAATTTTATCTAAAAAACGGCTCTAACGATTTTGATAAAATTTTGTGTCCTACGAGTTTCGAGCACGATAAAATCACTGGGCTAGGTCACATGTCCGAGAAAATTCGATTAGTGGGTCATTTCTGGGTCATTGTGGCTTAAGATCTAAAAAGCGGCTCAATTTACACTAAATTTTGCATCCAATGGACTTCGGGCAAGAGACGACTGTTGGGCTAGGTCACATGTTCGAGAAAATTCAATTAGTGGGTCATTTTGGGTCATTTTGGGTCATGGTCAAGCTAATTGTATCTAAAAAACGGTTCAAACGATTTTGACGAAATTTTGTATCCGACTATTTTCGGGCACGAGAAGACTATTGGGCTGGGTCACATGTTCGAGAACTTTCGATTAGTGGGTCATTTTTGGGTCAAAGCGGTTCAAATTAATTTTATCTAAAAAACGGCTCTAACGATTTTGATTAAATTTTGTATCCTACGAGTTTCGGGCACGCGAAAATCATTGGGCTAGGTCACATGTTCGAGAAAATTCGATTAATGGGTCATTTCTGGGTCACTGTGTTTCAAGATCTAAAAAGCGGATCAATTTGCACTAAATTTTGCATCCAATGGTTTTCGAGCACGAGAAGACTATTGGGCTGGGTCACATGTTCGAGAACATTCGATTAGTGGGTCATTTTTGGGTCAACGCGGGTCAAATTAATTTATCTAAAAAACGGCTCTAACGATTTTGAATAAATTTTGTGTCCTACGAGTTTCGAGCACAATAAAATCAGTGGGTAAGGTCAAATGTCCGAGAAAATTTGATTAATGGGTCATTTCTGGGTCATTGTGGGTCAAGATCTAAAAAGCGGCTCAATTTACACTAAATTTTGCATCCAATGGTTTTCGGGCACGAGAAGACTGTTGGGCAAGGTCACGTGTTCGAGAAAATTCAATTAGTGGGTCATTTTGGGTCATGGTCAAGCTAATTGTATCTAAAAAACGTTTCAAACGATTTTGACGAAATTTTGTATCCGACTATTTTCGGGCACGAGAAGACTATTGGGCTGGGTCACATGTTCGAGAACTTTCGATTAGTGGGTCATTTTTGGGTCAAAGCGGGTCCAATTAATTTTATCTAAAAAACGGCTCTAACAATTTTGATTAAATTTTGTATCCTACGAGTTTCGGGCACGCGAAAATCATTGGGCTAAGTCACATGTTCGAGAAAATTCGATTAAGGGGTCATTTCTGGGTCATTGTGGGTCAAGATCTAAAAAGCGGCTCAATTTACACTAAATTTTGCATCAAAAGATTTTCGAGCACGAGAAGACTGTTGGGCTAGGTCACATGTTCGAGAAAATTCATTTAGTCGGTCATTTTGGTCATGGGTCATTATGGATCAAGCTATTTTACCTTAAAAACGGTTCAGAGGATATGAAATAAATTTAGCACCCTTCAGGTTTAGGGAACAAGAAGATTATTAGGCTAGGTCACATGTTCGAGAAATATTTGATTAGTGGGTCATTTTGGTCATGGGACATTATGGGTCAAGTTATTTTATCTTAAAAACAGCTCAGACTATTTACACTAAATTTTGAATCCTATGGTTTTCGGGCACGGAAAGACTGTTGAGCTAAGTCACATGTTCGAGAAAATTCAATTAGTGGGTCATTTTGGTCATGGGTCATGATATTTGAACTCAAATTTAATTTTGACCGAGCATAGCTCGGTCTTCCCATATCGTATTTATTTTAGTATGAAAAAATGATTATCTAAAAAATAGATGATACTGATTACGATAGATAATATTCGGGTAAAAATATTAAATTTGAAAGATTGGGTTTTGAACAATTTAAGAACGGAACTAAATTATGTGTAAGAGTGTCCCACACGACCCCATGGACATGGTATGCAACTTTATTGTGCTAAATAAAATTATGTTGCCGTAATTTCAGGTATATAACCCGCGGCTCAAATAAATCAGTTTCGAACCAGAAAATTTATTTAATAAAATGTAAGTCGTTTCTACTCTATACGTTTTCGATTTTATTTAATATGTAAAATTTCTGGTTGGAAAGTGAGTTATTTGAGCTGCGCATTACCAGAAATTATGGTACTTTGTTAATGCCATGCGGATTTTACTACCTCGTAAATTTTTGTAATTCCGTTTAAATATTTTCTAAATTTGTTGAAGCTGTCTATTTAAGACAACCTCATTTCGTGAACCTGTACAACAACTTTTTAACAATTTGATATGGACGGGAGCATACACAACTACATTTAATATTTGTCTCAAAACTTTTCCGGTGTGAAATTTATTATTTCCTCTCATATTTTTTTAAATCATATAAATATTTAACCCTTTCAGGGGCAAGCACTTGTTCTCCTGTAACTTTGAATTCCCACCGGAATTTAGGAAAGAATTTAGTTCAAAATAAGAATAAGCAATTTTTCAACTTTTTCTCGTCAAAGTTAAAAAAGTAAAATTGAATTAAAAGTTTCTGGTTTATCGGATTAAAATTAGGTGGTATATAATATATACCACCGCCCCTCAAAGGGTTAAAATACTATGTTAAAAATATTTTAATAAATATATAATTCTGAAATATCTGAGAACGAAACTTGATATTCAAGAATTATTTGCTAAAGACATATTTATTCTTAAATAAATCTTTTAATGTTTTATTAAACAGCATGCGAAGAATTCGTCCGTTATTTGACGAGCAACTGTTTGAAACATTTATGTGTCCAACATATGTATTACATAAAATAGCATAAATATTTACGTGAAAAAAATAAAATAGTTTTCTGAAAGAATTGTTTATGAGATTGGAAGTTATAGGGCGTTAATCTCATGGCAACGAAAATTCTACTTTTTGTGGGTTTAATCTCCAACAAAAGCCATTAATTTTCTTTTACAAAATTAGGGAAATCGGTCGAATAGTTCTCGAGAAAAATATTCTCCCAGTATGATAAACTGAAAAACAAGGTTTCGAGACGGTTTCGACATGTTTTATTTAGACGTGGTTTCGAGACGTATTTTCGACATATTTTTATTTTTATTTTTATTATTATTTTTTACATGGTTTCAATACGCAATAAACTTCCCGCATATCTGCACATGGGAAGCCGTTTTCTGGCTGCTAAGGCATTACGTTCATTCAAAGAACAGAAAAGATTGTAAGGATTTGGAATATCACGGAAACGCTTTAGGGCAACAATCTACTTACATAAAAGAATGCAAAAAATGCAAGAAAATAAAATCGAAATAATTGACACAAAGAAGTAGAACCATCTCTTAATGAAATTTTTTATTTGTTTTCTGTCATCTAGTGTAATTCATATCCTATTCAGCGGACATTTGTGACATTTTATACATTTTTAATTTTTTTTTAAATTATTATTACATAATTGAATCCATTTGGACACTACACTGTTAACTAGTATTTTAAAAACACAAATTGCACAAACTGTGCTTATTAGTTGCTAAAATCAGTGTAAAAATTGTTTTAAACTCATAAAAGAGCTAAAATCCTACATGTTTCGGCTTTAAACTTAAAGCCATCATCGGGGAAGAGGAACAACACAAACGACTACTGATCTTTTAATTTTCGACACGAGAAAATTGAAATCAACAGTAAGGAAAAATTTTAAATAAAATAAGCGGGCGCTCTCTGTTGCCAAAGAGCGAAAAACAAAACAATGAATTAACAAGGGGTTAAAAATGTATCCCATAAACTAGGTATGCTGAAAGAAAAGTTATCATTACAAATACAATCTTTTCTAATTTTAATTTCCAATGATTCCCTAATGGCGGCTTTAAATGGGTTATTGAACCTATGCATAATTCTTGCTTTATCGAAATTAATTACAGTATCATTATTTTTAGCGTAAAACCGGGAGAGTGCAGTGAATAACTTTCCAAATTTTATGTCGTTTTATGCTCTTTTAACCTTTCCAAAAACTTTCTTTTAGTCATACCAATGTAAAAAATTGAACTATTATTATTTAAGCTAATGGGGATTTCATAAACACCTGCGAATTGATCAGGGGGGATAGGATCTAATTTATATGAAACTAAGTCAACGAATTTTTTGGGAGGGACAGCAATAAGATGGATATTGTATTTACGGAGGGCCCTTTTAATCCTTTCAAATATAATAGGTATATATTGGAATTTCCGATAGTTTGGTTTATTACTGCTAGGGACAGGATGCTGAATTAAATGGCCATTGAATTTTTCTATAATTTTGGATGGTTTCCAAGATGAACTTAATTTTATCAGAGATATCGCCATTGACCATGGTTTCCCCGCTCATCACGTACAGAAAATTATAGAAAAATTCAATGGCCATTTAATTCAGCATCCTGTCCCTAGCAATAATAAACCAAACTATCGGAAATTCCAATATATACCTATTATATTTGAAAGGATTAAAAGGGCCCTCCGTAAATACAATATCCATCTTATTGCTGTCCCTCGCAAAAAATTGGTTGACTTAGCTTCATATAAATTAGATCCTATCCCCCCTGATCAATTCGCAGGTGTTTATGAAATCCCCATTAGCTTAAATAATAATAGTATAATTTTTTACATTGGTATGACTAAAAGAAAGTTTTTGGAAAGATTAAAAGAGCATAAAAACGACATAAAATTTGGAAAGTTATCCACTGCACTCTCCCGGTTTTACGCTAAAAATAATGATACTGTAATTAATTTCGATAAAGCAAGAATTATCCATAGGTTCAATAACCCATTTAAAGCCGCCATTAGGGAATAATTGGAAATTAAAATTAGAAAAGATTGTATTTGTAATGATAACTTTTCTTTCAGCATACCTCGTTTATGGGATACATTTTTAACCCCTTGTTAATTCATTGTTTTGTTTTTCGCTCTTTGGCAACAGAGAGCGCCCGCTTATTTTATTTAAAATTTTTCCATACTGTTGATTTCAATTTTCTCGTGTCGAAAATTAAAAGATCAGTAGTCGTTTGTGTTGTTCCTCTTCCCCGATGATGGCTTTAAGTTTAAAGCCGAAACATGTAGGATTTTAGCTCTTTTATGAGTTTAAAACAATTTTTACACTGATTTTAGCAACTAATAAGCACAATTTGTGCAATTTGTGTTTTTAAAATTATTATTACATATTTATAATCATAAAATGAAAAAAAAAAATAACTGTTCTTCCTATAAGTTTGAAATTACGGTGTTTGCTAATATCCTATTTTTACGATATTGAAATATCGTACATGCCTCTTGATGGTTTTTTTGGTCGATTTATGACAGCCGATTATCTACTAGAGGAATATAGGCCCTAGGGGAGAATGTCGTCATTAGGGGTCTTTCTAAGGGATCCTAACCCGTATTTATGGCAAGGTTTAAATAAAATCACGGAAAACTTCAAACGATTAGGTTGACGAACGCTACAGGGGTTTGAACCCAGCACCTCCCGTCTACCAGCTTTGGGGGCAGAACCTCTCAGCCACTAGTGGGACAACTCTTGATGGGAACTGATATGCAAATATTTAATATTTAAAGGTTGCCCAAAAACTCCAACAAATCTGAGTTGGTTTACATTAAATAAAATGAAACCAACATTCAATTTAATAAAACTTACATTAAAGTAAATGAAATACCTCTTTGGGAACGATAAAATTTCCAACTATTCTCTTAAACAACTTCCTATCAACTGTATTCTCTACATTACGAAGCTCACTAATTCTATCCTCAAACACTGTTATTTTCCTAAACCCTGGAAAACCTCTATCATTTCTCCTATTCCTAAACCATCCTGCAATCTTAATGATCCAACTAATTTCCGTCCCATCAGTCTTCTCTCCTCTCTAAGTAAAGTCATCGAACGCGTCATTAGATCACAGCTCAATGACTACCTTCACAACAACAACATTCTTATGCCCGAACAATTCGGCTTCAGAGCCAAGCACTCCACCCAACACCAACTTCTTCGATTTGTGGAATTCTTAACTGAAAACTTCAATGAGAAGAAGCCTACTGCTGCCATATTTCTTGATGTCGCCAAGGCCTTTGACAAAGTCTGGCACGCGGGCCTCATTTACAAATTAATTCGGCTTAAGTTCCCGTCTGGACTTATCCATTTAATACACTCTTACCTTGGTGATCGTAACTTCTACGTCCGCGTAAATAACTCACTTTCTCTACTACACATAATACTATGTGGTATTATTCAGGGTTAAGTCATTGGCCCTATTTTATTCATAATATACTTTAATGGCATTCCACGCACACTCTTCACATCACTCGCACTCTATGCGGACGACACTGTTCTCTATGGCACTGCACATCACCCATACAATCTTTACAAAAATCTACAACATCACCTCAACATCTTCATGGATTGGTGTGATCAATGGCGCATTAAAATAAACGAATCTAAATCTACTGCTGTTTATTTCTCTAGAACATTTTCCACTCCTAATAGATTTACCCTCAATAATACTACCATTCCCTGGTCTGACGATGCCAAGTACCTGGGGGTTACCATTGACAAACGCATTACCTTTAATAAGCATATTCTTAATATCCGCGGTAAAGTCGCCGGGATTTCCAAAACCCTCGCCCCCCTTCTTCGCAACCACTCACTCTCCATACACAACATACTCTTAATTTATAATGCTTGCATTCTCTCTGTTATCACATATGCATGTCCAATCTGGGGCTTCACTTGCAAAACCAGTATGAACAGTCTCTCTAGTACCCATTACAAACAGCTCCGTTACATCAGGAACGGGTCTAGATACCTCAAAAACTCCACAATTCTCAAGGATCTGAAAACGACTTCACTCAAACATCGCATTAAACACCTTGCGAAAACATTCTACAATGACATTAATCACATCCCAAATGAACTCATCTATGAGCTACCTCATCTATGAGCTTGCAGTCCATCCAACCGGAAAAAAACCAAGGTACTCCACTATTCTTGATACCTTTCGAGCTATAATTCTTATTTTCTCTTTAATTAAAAAAATTATTATTATATGTTTGTTTTATTAAATAAAATAAAATTGACTTTTCTCTTAAACCTCTCCAAACATCTTTACTTTACCTCGTCTGGCATTATTTTTGTTTTTTTTAACTATGAACTATTTTTACTTTTATACTTTAACTAGTAAATTTTCATTATTTTATTGATATACTTAACACTATCCTATTTTTATGTAGTCAATTAGACTACGGCTAGATATTTCTTATGGCTCTCTCAGGATTTGATATACACCTACTCAAAGCCAGGGTGTGCAGTTGCTTCGCAACTTGGAAGCCCATTGAACCTATCACAAGTTCAAGTTCAAGTTCAATACCTCTTTGAGAATGAATTGAAAATTTAATAATATATTTTAAAATATAAAAACGAAAAACTGATTAACAATAAACAACAGAAAAAATGCATTTTCTCCTAAAACTATTCTTGAATACGTTATACGATTTGCAAGTTATATTTTGAAATTTAAACTCTAACTTTACAAGGGAAAACTTGCTATCTTGCTAATAATCGTTATATAGTATTTCCTGTGTAATTAATCACAGTTAAACCTTCGAAGGACTGTGGTATGTCATTTATACCAATTAATTAGTATTAATTTAACTACAATATTTGAAGAATCTATTTTGGTATTTCCCTTTCTGTTTGCAAGGGTACATATTATTCTGGAAGTTATGTGTGAATTTCATTTACGATTCGATAATGACATGCCTATCTGTTTTCCAATCTCTGCGAGATTTTAAAAAATCGTAGTTGTATAGATGGGAAAACACTCCCACTCTTAAAAAATAAAGCATTTTTTTTTTCCTAGTAAAATCTAGTATTGATGGCTAAATATTGAAAAATAACACATTACATTTTTTTCGTTAGTGCTTTTACCCCTACCCTCAGTCTCTCTCTTTACCAGATAATATAAAATGGTCTTTAAAAAGCACACTTTAAGTTTCATTATGTTTACAGACAATATTTAAATTAATAAAAGATATTTCTTGATTGATGGAAACGGATTTTGTAAATAAGTTCCCAAGTAACTTTTATACTAAAGCGTGTGAGTATTTTTCCCCCATTGTTCAGGACTCAAAATCTTCAGAAAATACGTTATTATTCCCTTTACTATTTTATTTCATTTTTCGGTTTAGTTAAATACTTATTTTTCCCCACAAAACTTGACATAAACAGGGTTCGTACGCTTTTACCACAGTTTTTTAATAGAATTTTTCGCCTTATTTAATTGCCACTATTTAAATATCAAATAGAAAATTTCTTTTAAATAATTGGGGTAAAAACATACGAACCTTGATAAAGTAAAATAAAAATTCAAAACAATTTAATGTGTATTAAAAAAAAAGAGAAAAAGAAAAAAGAAAAAAAAGGGATAGTAAATTTCATCCATACTGAAAAAAAAAGTATGAACGAGGGAATGCAAAGAGCATTTCTGACACTCTGTCATTGAAAACAATGTTTCAAAAAATGTTTAATAAAATATAAATATAAATATTTTAATAAAAGTAAAATAACTCGCAAACTTCTCAGAAATACATTATTTAATACATAAAAATTAATTATTTGATGATGCAAGTTACTCTAATTTATATATATCCAATTTTACTCTAATTTATATTTTTATTTGCTTATTTTTATTATTTTATAAGAATCCTAACTGAACTATTTGAATTTACTAAAAATGGAAATAGCTAGATAACTTTTTCCTTTTTTTTTACTGTTTTCACTCCTGTTTAATATTATAATAGATGACCAAAGTCTTTTGAATTGCTCAGAATGAAACATTTAACATATAAATGCGTTTAAAATGCTTGATCTGGTCAATATATTTTTTCTTTATAAAAATTAAAATACACAATAAAACAACGGGACTTTTTTCTTCATAGTGATAAGTAATATTATCTAGGCCTGATTACCAACGGGGTACACTTCCACCAATAAAATAGAATAGAAATTTTTCCCTTATTCATAACAGTAACTTTACATAAATAGGGCGTTTTAATTTGAAAAAAAAAAATCTATTAAATGTTACTCATGGAAGTGCTCAAAATATTACGGAAAATTTCCATGATGAAAAATGTTTTCATACCCATTCCAGTAGTGTTTCTTGTAGGACGAAATATTTCGTCATACCCAGTTAACAGGTTAAATGCATTGGTTGCAATTACGTCCTCAACACTGGCGATATATCATGAATATTTCGTAATGTATTTAGTGCTACAAACAACAATAGATGTCGAGGGGGCCATTGTGTTTCTGTTTTTTCAACATATTGATTAAATTCAGAATCAAGTCTATAGATAATTCTGATATAGACAATATCTAGGCTTCAATTGTTTCACCTATCTTATCTGTGCTGTAAGAATACTACACTGCTCAAAACAATTAAAGGATATTGCAGTTTTAGGTGGATTTTGTATCTGGGAAACTTTTTAGCTGATTGATACATGGTCGACAGACATAGTAGGTTATATGAGAATAAATTACACATGTTTGGCAGAAAAAAATGCATTTTATTGCGCATTTGTGTACAAAAGGAAAAAAACACAATTTGTGCATATGAGAAAAAAAGAATAAGAAAAGGTGTTTTCTTCAAAGAAAATCATTTTCAGTAGGGGGTATGGTTTCCACGGGCGGCCAGCAACGTTGAACACCTTTGAGGCATGGACTCAATGAGGCTATTAATGACGAGTTGGGGCATTCTGCCCCACTCTTCCAGAGGAGCTCTTTCCAGTTCTTGGAGAGTTTGTGGGGGTTGTTGGCGGCCAGAAACTCATCTTCCTAGAGCGTCCCAAACGTGCTCGATTGGATTCATATCTGGAGAACACGCTGGCCATTCCATTCGAACGATTCCTTCCTCGAAAAGGAAATCCTCCACCCGGTTTGCACGATGTGGCCTGCAGTTATCGTCCATTAAAATGAAGTTATCTCCGATTGCTGCAGCGTAAGGGACTACAATAGGTCTGAGGATCTCATCCCTATATCGGCGACCAGTCAGAGCTCCATCTCGAATGATGTAGAGGTCAGTGCGCCCGTCAATGGAGATGCCACCATACACCAACACTCCTCCACCGCCAAATCTGACACTTTCGTGCACGAACGCAGGATTATTCCTACTGCCACGGTCCCTCCAGATGAAAATACGCCTATTATCCGGATGCACAGAAAAACGGGACTCGTCAGAAAACAGAATATTGCTCCATTCATTTCTCCTCCAGTTGACATGCTCGGTTGCCCACTCCCTGCGGTCGCGACGATGCCTTGATGTTAATCTAACACATACCATCGGTCGGCGAGCATACAGACCTACAGCATGGAGCCGGTTTCGGACAGTCTGAGTTGAAATCGTGGTGCCTATAGCCGAGCGAAGGTGTTGTTGGAGAAGAGTAGCGTTCATGTTTCAGTGTCTCCGAGCTGTTAACGCTAAATACCGATCTTCATTGGGCGTTGTTGCCCGTCTACGACCTTGCCATGGTCTTCGGCCTGCACATCCACTCTCCAAAAAACGGTTCCAGATCCTGGAAATGACACTTTGTGACACTCCAATGGCTTGCGCTACTTCGGCTTGAGTTTGGTCCCCTTCTAACCTACCAACAATTCTCCAAGCTTCTGAATCTGTCAAATGACTTCGCTGAGACATCGTACTCATCGAAACAAAGCAATCACTGAATGCCGATCATCCTTGTCTTCATTCTCTTTTATCCAGATGAAAGTCAAATTTCATTCGCTGCCGCTGAAGCGACGTTTTGGACGTCGAACTCAAAATTTGCATACTCCACAGTTTGAAAACCCGAAAAATTTGCATTTGTGATTCTCTTCTTCTATTTTCGGCAAAAAAAATTTCGTTTATATCTTTATTTTATATAAAACTTCAAATATCCTTTAATTGTTTTGAGCAGTGTATTTTAATTAAAATAACTGTAAAATATCAAACATGTACATATTTATCCACCTATTTATGTATCTATTATAGATTGTTGACCATAAACAACTAATACATGCAAAATTGTACACATTTTAATTCAAATTCCAAATTAAAATACTAAGTAAATATTGAACAAAATAAAGAAATAATGTGAAATGGCTAAAAATATTTAAACTTTACGTTTCTATTTCCTATTGATGATGTTATGTGCTAATAATAGATAAACAAATACATGATAATAAAATACATACATGTAAACACCATGCTATATCTGCTTCTTTGAAAATGTCATGTGTGGCCAGTGTGTTCATTTGCTTTTTTATTTTTTTAATTCAGTTTGCCACCACTTTTTTAATAGTGATATTCGTTTTATGTAATCTGATATTAAATAAGGAGTTTATTATTATTTTTTTTTAAGTTGTAACACTTCAGCAAACTAAAAAAAAATCGTGGCGAAACTGGCAGCTTTGCATACCGGCCTTACTATAAAGATAAACTGTTCGAAATACAATCCTCGAAGCTGTCCATTTAAAACAGACTCATTTCGTAAATCATAGATCATCAGGAGAAGGGTGCAACATCATGAGAATAGCATCCTGAACAAGATTTAATATTTGTCTAAAAACTTTTACGGTGTCAATTTATTATTTACTCTTGTGTACTGAAATCACATAAATATTTAGAATAATCGGTTAAACAGAATTTAAAGGATACATATTCCTAAAGTTTCCACGATGAAAAGTTGAAATAGAATATAGTCTTTGCTTCAGAATTAATTATTCTTAAGTTAGTTTTTACCAAATATGCTGCACATAAAAAATTCTGCTAAAATAAATATCTGCTAAATATTCTGCTAAAAATAAACTGCACATAAAAAATTCGTCTCTTATTCGATGAGAGCTCTTCTAAACATTTATATGTCCAATGTCTGTATTATAATAACTGTCATAAATATTAGCGTGAAAAGGGAATTTTCTGAAAGAATTTTTTGTAATGTTGGAAGTAATAGGACGCTACTTTCCCTTTTTGCACATAACGGTTAAGTAGATTGAGATATCAATTTACAATGGAGTCTGAACCATTATAGACCGGGAGGCGGCAGCACAGACAAACACCTCATCGAGTTCACGGCTGAAATTCCAGAATTAGTTAAAACTCGATTCGCATATTAAAACGCAATCGGTCTGCCAAGTCATATCTTGGTGGAAAACACGTGAAAACTCGATTTAAACGGTTGACTCGTAGGTTTACCATTGTATTTTCCTGCACCCAGTTCTCCATGTTTTCATACTTTTGGGTGCAGGAAAACACAATGGTAAACCTACGAGTCAATCGCTAAAATCGAGTTTTCACGTGTTTTCCACCAAGATATGACTTGACAGACCGATTATGTTTTAATATGCGAATAGAGTTTTAACTAATTCTGGAATTTCAGCCGTGAACTCGATGAGGTGGTTGTCTGTGCTGCCGCCTCCCGGTCTATTACTAAAATCCAATAGCGAATCGAAATTTGAATCAGGTGCTTTTAGACTAATTTCCTGAATCCGTAGTCTTTATGAGAGTACAATTAGCTAAACAGGAAAAAAAAACACAAGAAACATTCTTTAAGAACACAGATGATATATCGATATTTCAAGCAAAGCAGATTTAATATGATGTAGATAAAGCAGTATTTTCTTTATAAAAAGGTATACAAATGTTTTTGTGGCTGAAAATAGAAGTATTTTAGTTTGTATATAACACAAAATTTCTTACTATACTTATCACTGATTTTCAGTGGAAGTGTTTTTCTTTCGTATACATAATCAAACGTACATATACATAATAAATCTATGTAAATGTCGATCAGTTAAAGGACACATTTGTAAAAATAATTCCCTTTAACTACTTTAAATCATGCATAAAATTAAAATATATTACTTATATAACTTAAATTAAAATTATAGAAATATTCAGAAAATTATAGAAAAATAAATCCCATTATATCTTCTGTAATATTATCCCCTTCGCGACGAGCGTCCTTTACAGAATTTTTAATCTTTTACCACCGGTTTTTCAAAACCGAAATCTGTGCCTAATTGAATCGCAGAAATGCTACGATTTAACAAGGAAAAGGTTACAATAAAAATTAACTGGTGGAAATAATGAAGGATTCTGAGCATCTTATGCGTCACGTATACGTGTCGCTCGTCCCCAACGGGTTAAAGCAGACCTGCCAAGTCTCCGGCTTTTTGGATACCAGTAATTGAGTACAGAAAATGCTGCTTCAGTTAATCAGAGCATTTTTCGATTTAAAGAACGACATTTTCTCTAAAAAACTACTGGTGGGCAAAAATCCGGAGACTTGGCAACTCTGTTATAGTTATAATTTACAATTTTAGATTGTTGTAGAGAAACACATGAGATAAACAAGGATGTAGTTTTCATTTTCTAAATTTAATAGCCTTTATAAAAAATTTGCTTAAAGATGTAAAATAATGCATTTTAAGGAAAATTCATAAAAGAAGTAGACATCTATATACAATAGCTTGTAATTTTGCGACCTCTATTTTTAATTGATATTTTTCGTAGTAGATTTTTAAACATTTTCAAGAAGAATATCTCTTAAGAAAATTATATTATAAAAATAGTGATTCATAAAAAATAAAAGACGCAGCGACCCCGTTTGTATGTGCATTTAATGTTTAAAATTAAGTACCTAAATCTATAAGATAAATATATTATTCGTAAAGTGATATGATAAAAGGACGTCCTACAGCTTTGGTCTAAAATTGACGTGATTTTTCCTTTTTTTTTTTTAGGTTACAAAGAAAAGAAGTATCATCATTGGACTTTTTGCAATATATTTATTGACAGTTCATTTACATATTTATTTTTATTGTGCGTAAAAAAACGAGTAAAAGGACTTGTGCGACGTGGACTATCTGCAGATGCTCGCCGTGGAATACCTGTAAGTGCTCGCCTTGAATTTCTAGTCGGGCGACTGTTTTTCTGAAGCCACAAACATCTGAAACAAATTTGATACTTCTCGATGGAGTAAGCTACAAATAAACCATTCCATGTCTTTTAAAAATTAATACTTTTGCTTATTAATCTAATTATTTGACTAAATATTTTGCAAAAAGAGTTTTAATTACCTGTACATTCAATCACTTGTAATGAAAAACATATGTATATCTCTACTATTATTATACAATTTTTTTAATAACTCTTCTGTTGGTTAATTTGGTTGATTTTATCACGGCCGATTATCTGCACGAGGAATATAGGCCCTAGGGCGGAGTGCCCTCCGTGGGGGGTCTTTCTAAAGGATCCTAACCCGTATTTACGGCAAGGTTCGAAGAAAACTCACGGAAAACTCCGAACGGATCGGTCGACGAGCGTGACAGGGGTTTGAACCAAGCACCTGCCGTGTACCAGCTTTTGAGAACAGAACCTCTCAGCCACTGGTGGGGCTAATAACTCTTCGGGCTAATGCATATGATTATTGAGATGGAACAATTTCTCGATGCATAAAGGGGCAAACAACTTTTAAGAAAACTACTTTTAAGAAACCTTTTAAGATAATCTGTAGTAATTTTGGAAAAATATATTCAAGTTTGCTTTCAAGCCATTAGTAAATTAAATTTGATTTATAAGCGTCCCGCTTTAAAGGTGATAAACAACAATAATTTTATTATTTTCAAAAATATAAATATTTTACACGAATGAAATTCAAAATAATTTTTTTAATGAAAATGTTACAGTTCAAATAAAACAAAATTTTCTTCCTTATGTTTTTAATGAATAATTCAGTCAATAAATATGAAACAACAAGGTATGGCAATAAAGTTCGGTGAATGAGCTCATTAATAAAAGATTCTTATCTAAATCAGTAAAAATGTTTTACGTTCCTACAAAATAATCTATGTCGTTTGCAAAGCACTGACGACGACTGCAGAATTCAAGATGAATAATTTAATGAATAATTCAGTCAATAAATATGAAACAACAAGGTATGGCAATAAAGTTCGGTGAATGAGCTCATTAATAAAACATTCTTATCTAAATCAGTAAAAATGTTTTACGTTCCTACAAAATAATCTATGTCGTTTGCAATGCACTGACGACGACTGCAGAATTCAAGATGAATAATTTAATGAATAATTCAGTCAATAAATATGAACCAACAAGGTATAGCAATAAAGTTCGGTGAATGAGCTCATTAATAAAACATTCTTATCTAAATCAGTAAAAATGTTTTACGTTCCTACAAAATAATCTATGTCGTTTGCAATGCACTGACGACGACTGCAGAATTCAAGATGAATAATTTAATGAATAATTCAGTCAATAAATGTGAAACAACAAGGTATAGCAATAAAGTTCGGTGAATGGGCTCATTAATAAAACATTCTTATCTAAATCAGTAAAAATGTTTTACGTTCCTACAAAATAATCGATGTCGTTTGCAATGCACTGACGATGACTGTAGAATTCAAGAAAATTGCTCGAAAAACTCCGTTTCCGGAGAGAGCAATCGTTACATATTTTTAAAATTACCGAGCAACATTCGGCCATCATTTTGTGCGAAATATTTCCACTAGAGTATGAGATTTCTCCGCTTTTGTGCATACCAGTATAATCTTACAGAAAATGTTTTTTTTTTATTTAACCGGAACATTCTGCGATTTAAGAGCTTACGCTAGTCCCGCGAAGAAACGCTCAAGCCAAAGTCTATGAAAAGGTTCTTGGCAGATTTCTCGCTCGCATTTTAATATTTTTAAATGATTTTTTTGCATAGGATAGCTGAGGGCGATCTCTAACATAGTTAGTTTCTACTTTTTTGATTTTGGTTACAGTTTTTTTATAAGCGGATATTTTCAATTTTGGAACCGGTTGGAACCGGCTTTGAAAGTGAAAGTACCCTTATATAAAAAAAAACTGGAACCAAAATCGAAAAAGTAAAAACTAACAACGCTAGAGATCGACCTCAGCTATCCTATGCAAAAAACATCATTTTAAAATATTAAAATGCGAGCGTGAAATCTGCCAAGAACCTTCCCATAGACTTAACATTAGCTGGCGCGTTTTTTCGCACGACTGATGTAGGCTCTTAACAGAACAACGTATTCTCTAAGATTATATTAATATGGAAAAAACGGTGAAATCTCATCCCTGGGTGTGATTTAAATTATTTTTCTAAAGTTTCAAATTGTCACGCAAAAAATTGTATACAGAATTATCGAGTTTCACTAATTACATGAGTAATTGTCTATTTACGTACAGTAATATTTCTGTGTATGTAGACATATACTTACAAACATACACACTTATACAATTACTGAAATACAGTCAAATATGGCGCCAGTACAAATTCAAATTTGCGCTAACTGGCCAATTTTTTTCAAAATTCTAATTCGGAGCCATTTTTTCTTACCAAGAGCTACCGTTAATCAAAATGCTTTCTGAATGAGCTTTGGCCTATTTATTTTTTTAACGACTTGATCATGTGTGACAAAACTTTACAGATATATGAAAGCATTAGGATAATTTGATAGTGAAAAATGTAGTTGCAAAACCAAAACAGACATTACGGGGAGTGATTGAGGAGTGTTTATATAGTAATGGACACATTTACATACAAAGATTTAAAAGAAATCGATGCTATGAATTGCATCTACGAATGATCATTACGTGATCATATAAATGAGGAAATTGTATGGAATAAGTTATAATTTTTTAGTTTTTAAAATTCATAAAATGTTTTAACGAATTTATCATTATTAGACATCATACAATACTTCATTTTTCTTATCCTGTTAATTTAAATCACTAAAATCAAAATAAGATTTAACTTGCTTTTTAAATCATTTCCATAGAAGTTTAGCGAAATTCCAATTCCCTATGTACATTTTCTAAACAATTTTATTACAGAGTTGTCACTGGCGACCTTCTTCTTATTCGACTCACACCACTTTCTCTAAACAAAATGTTTATGTTATTTTTCACCGACATGCTCCAGATAATCATACTTTAGGTTAATATCACACGAACGATTATTTCGACGCTCACGGTTTCCGCATGAAAAATGTCATCTTTGCTGTAGCCAAAGCCGTTAAATAATAAGCCCAGTCAGATAAATGGGAAACTTTTCGCAAGTTGAAAATAGCGCCATCTAGCGGATGGGATGCTTGCATTCGGCACCAAGAATATTTTAATAAAATTTTGCTTCTAAAATTAAAGCTTAAAAGAAGGAGTTCATATTTTCTAAAAAAGTCGTTTGTAAATTCCGGTGTCAGTCAGTAATCTCACATTTTACGAACAGAATTGTCTGTCTTGGAAAGTGTTAATTGCATAGTGATGTAAATTTCCATCACTTTTTTATTTAACTTTTAATAAATAAATCAACTTCTTCGCCACCACTATATTTATATAGAAATATTAATCTAGTAAATTTCCCCATTTTTTATTTCATTATAGTTTTAGCTTTAATGTAAAAGATCCCAATTAGTGATGGGGTATTCGAATTCAAAATGTCTGAGGTCTCGATTCAGCCAAGTTCTCAAGTGATCTCGATTCGGACAAAAGTATTCGAATACAAGCCACCTGGCATTTATGTCAGAAACGAAAACAAAAACTGCGGTTTTTATAGTGATGGGAGTATTCGAATACAAAATGTCTGTGTTCTCGTTTCAGCCAAGTTCTCAAGTGGTCACGATTTCAGACAGGAGTATTCGAATACAAGTCACCTGGCATCTATATTGGAGACGAAAACTGCGGTTTTCGACTGTTATTCAGTTCTCATAGCTGGAGTTTTCTATGGTTTCATAAGGTGCGCCAGCTAATGCTAGACTACTCGGCGCTGTTTGATACTTTTCTCTGGAATTTTGCGGTTAGCAGAATAATCAGCGATCGTTTAGTTTTGAAACTTTGTTTTATTTTTTTAAGCGTACAATCAATTCAACTAATATATATATATATACTTTTAGTTAAATCGATCATATGGATTTTAATTTAAGAAAACGATTATAATGAATAACATTCTATGAATTTGTATTTAAGAAACGTAAATATAATTCGTTTTTTATTAAATTTTTAAAAATTTTACGATCAAAATAATTACTCATAGTGGAAAATAAAATTGTACGTTCGTAAAAAAAAAGAAAGAAAGAAAGAAAGAAATCTTGATTTCGCTAATTAAAGAAAAATTGCTTACTTTTACGGGCGTATGCAGGGGAGGGCCGGTTCTTCGCCTTCTAAATCTTAGAAAATAATAAGATATAAATTGCAATACTAAGAGACATGGACGTCGGCAGAATTATACATTGGGACGGGCAAGATTTTGGAACACGTGTGGCAATGGGCCACAGCCTGCTTTTAAAATTGCAGAATATAAACAGGAAATAATCTAAACTAAGATTTTTTTTGTCAGAGTTATCATGCAAGATAATTTTTAAACTTATCAACATAAAAAGCAATACAAGAATTTATCAATTAAGAAATACTAAATACAAAAAAGTTTCTTTTTTTTTTTTACCAACATGTTTTTAAAAAGGAAATTGAAGTTCTTTTTTCTGTCAAAGGGCTTTGCCCCCCTGAATCCTTTTTTTAAGATAAGTTTGAAACACATGAGCATTAACAGGAAAGCAAAATTAAAAAAAATCCCTGACGGCTCGGCCTACAGGCACAGGTAGATTTCGAAGGCGCAGACCGTGAGGTGCCTGTTTGTTAAGAATTGCGGAAGAAATGAACTTTTTGTCATGATGCGGCATTTGGAAACGCCCACTTCGAAACCTAACTTGTTTGCAGGCGGAGCCAGCAGGGATTGATTTTGTTTTAATTTTTTTTTTTTGTGCTATAAGCAGGGCCATACAGAAAGACCGCGGGACCCGGTAAAGTTTCCAATGCGGGACCCCACCATAAACCTGATAAAATAAAACCTGCTTAAACGAAAATGTACAGGAAATTCCATTTTAAATAGCTTTTTCGTCTTAAAAGGTATAAATGCATGGAATTATTTGGCTAGACCGTGATTTTTTTCCGCTTACAGCAGAATTCCATTATAAACAGTCTTTACTGTATTAGTAAATAGATATGTTGGATAGTACTTTTTTAGAAAATCTATATAGTATTTTCTTACAATTTTATTACTTTTCTTTTACAGTATTTTACAGTCGTATTACAGTTTATGATGCGTTGGTAACACCTTTTCATATAAGGACTCCTATAGAAATTTAAAATATTGAAAATATAATTAAATTTTAATTCAGTTCATGGGTTAAGTCGCCGATTTTCTGACGCTATTGCAACTTTTGTTATTGTTTTACAATTTAGAAAATATTTGTTCTATAAAACATAAATAAATAAATGCCGGCATCTTTGCTATGTGAGTTCGGCTGATTTTGAATAAAACCTGGATTTTGTTTCGAATGTTTAATGCCTCCTGAGCATCCCCCTCCTAACCAGTCCGTAAAGACGTTCAAGAAACGTCTGACTTTTGAATTTTATTATTTGTTAATTATTTTAATGAAAATTCTTATGTAAAAAATACTATTCTACTTTTTCTGGTATTTATTTAAAAACCAGTACCAACAGTCGGGCCCCCTAAGAGACTCGGGACCTGGTAATTTCTAACAGCTCTACCCCCCTCTGTACGGGCCTGGCTATAAGGGTTGGACCTATAAAAAAACTTGTCAATATAAAAGTTTTAGATATTAAGAGGATTTATAATAAATTTAAACGGATTTGATATCTTCAGAATTGACGAAGTCATGAACTTTTTTCTTCTAAACCCCCCTTCCCCCCCCCCCCCACTTGGAGCCATTTATAATGATATCAAAATCTGTCCTACATAAATTTTCGGCCCTTTTCCTAGAAGTAATAATAACTTTAAACGGATTCGATACGTATCATAATTAAGAAATTATGGGTCCTTTTTCTGTTTTCACGAAAAGCCTCCTCACCCCTCCCTTGGTTCGATTTTGCCCATTCACGAACTTGACCGAGATTTTATGCCCCTTGATTTTATGTATTAGTTTGGAAGAGATTTGAGCAGAATTATGGGAGTTATCGTGTCCATAAAAAAGTGACATAGATAGATAGATAGATAGATATATTTTTCAACTAGGGGTGGTTTTGGGTTCTGGGAGTCATAATCGGCGTTGATCTGCAAAAAATTTTCAAAAATTCCAACTTAGGGGAGAATGTAATAGGTAGTATTTCTTCGAAATCTACCTAAAATTATCTTACCCTGGGAGGGGGTGGTGTAGGGTTCAATGGGATAGAGTCATCCAGACAAAAAATTCTTGCCTTTTTTTCTCTCTAATGACAATCGTAATATTTATATCAAGACTCAAAAACATTAAAAAGAAAAGAAATTGTTCTGCAGCTGTAAATTATAAAACGTTATCATAAACAAAAGATAAGCGTTTGTACGAAAAATAAACATTTCATTTGCTGAAAGAGGCGCTACTCATACTTTTCTAATAGACTGATGTGAATCTGACACGTGATCATAAAAAAAAGCAAACGATTTTACGTAGAATAAACATTCGAAGAGTGAAACAGACGAAGTGTCGTCCCTCATTTATTAGTTTGAATGAAGTCTGGAGTAGTTCTTAGTGCTACTACATTTGAATACAAAGAATCGATTCTGATTTCGATTCTGAAAAGTTTTCGAAAACTAAGGTACCGATTCTTAAAAGATCTCGAATCGGCCCATCACTAATCCCAATAATTAGCAAGCTTTTAAAGGAAGTGCAAAAACAAAACATCGATAAAAACGATAAAAATCGTATAAAATATCGATATAAATAAATCGTATCGTTTCTCTGCGACGCACTTCTGTTTCGCCTTCCTTCCGCAGCAGATGAAGTGGCGGTAGTGTGCCGCTAACAAATTTAACACTATCTGACTGAGCTTATTATTTAATGGCTTTGGCTGTAGCGGCCACACAGTCGTAGATTCTACGTTCCGTGCCCGCCAGAGCACAGTAGACATTCCGTCTCTCGCCGAAAGACTTCCAGTCGATGTTTTTAACTAAGCAAGATGGATATTTTGCAGGAAATAAATTATTCGCTAATTTTATATCATTTATACAAGAAATTAGAAAAACAAATGTACACAGACGGTACTGGGTTGATCCACTTATAAGTGATAGACTATTTACCAGTCTTTTTATTTAAAACATCCAAAGTTGCAACCATACCCAGAAGAATTTTTTAACTATTATCGAATGTCAGAGTCATTATTTGAGAAGTTACTGGGGAAATTGACTCCAAGTCTTATAAAAGAAAACACTAACATGAGATCATCTATTCCTCCAGAAAAAATGCTAGAATCGCCGTGACCTCATGTATCCGTTCACTATGCTGTAGTTTTCACTGCAATATTAGCAACATTTAAATTAATATAATTCTGAAAATCTGGTGCATTTTTAAAACATTAAGTAATGACTGATAGTCTCAAGGATTATATTCATATGCGTAATTAAGTTTTTATATCAAATTTGAAGTATCATGTTTTTTTTTTAGCATTTTAAAAACATTACAGAGAAAATAACGTTACAATTTTGCCGTTTTGCTTGGCGGTCAGAGGGTTAACACTGAGGTAAGTTACGTATCACACTTTTTTTCCCTAATTTTTCATTATTTTATATATTCTGGCGAAACTATCAGAGGCTAATTCACCTTTTTTTTCTTTTCACTTTCTTTAGTTATGTAATGTATATGAAAAATTATGTTTAGAAAACTCCATTTATACTAAACTAGCTGTTACCCGTGACTTCGTTCACGCAACATTAAAAGAAGAATAAATACATTAATTAAGAAAATATTTCACTCCCGATAGTTAAAAACATTAAAATTAACTAACTATTTATCACATTTCATAGGCGACAATACGGTATTTTTTTGTTATAGGGACCTTGACATAACTCAGTCTTTAAAAAGTGAAATTTTGTGCCAAATAATCGCGAAAATGAAATTGTAACCAATGCAAAAAGGAGGGCCAAATAAAATCGTGGAAATAGACGAATTGGGTAAAAACAAATGTCAATTTTACCTGATAAACAATTTTACTTTTAACGCCTTTGTGAAATGTTTTAACAGCCATCATTCAAAAAAACATTAATTGGAAATAGTACATGCTTTTTCTTTAAATTCAGTTCTGTCTCCTTGGTTTAATGTATAGCTGAAACAAATCTTATTTTCTAAATGACAGTATGTTGACAGGCAATTTTTGTTCTCCAGAATAAATTGATTCATGAAGTTTGAATATGTGAAAATATGTTTTTATTTTTCGGATAATTTACTGAAATCAAGATTTTGTTTTCACCATCTATTCAAAGTGAAAATCAATTCTGTTTTTCAGTTTTAATGAGAAAATGGTGTAAAAAATATACAGATTTATTTTATTTCTCCTTTTTTTATACACAAATATGGAGTAATTTACTTTCCGTTTTTAGAGAAACTTCGTTAAAATTAACAAAAAAGAAAAAAAAATCTTGGCATCTAATTTAATTTTTAAAATTATGACAGTTTGTGTAACATTCTCGGATCAATGATAACCGGTATAAAGTAAATCACGTTGCGTTCGATATTCTGGCACTGTAAATGAAAATTGTAAATTCACGGGCGTTCTCCGTGAATTGCTGCCGTAATTTTACGGGAAATGCCCCCTTTACAAGGTAAACGGTCCATTTCAGTAAATTTCATGTTTTTACGGGCAAAAACCGTTTATCTAATAACAAAGCTCGTTTATCTAGTCACAAAACCGGTTTTCTTATGGACATTGTCTGGAATCTCTGCTGCAGTAATTTTACTGCAGCAATTTTTTACAGTGAGGAGTAGTTGCGAAATACAAACATAGATTCGTGTTCATTTTGCTTTTCTTAAAATTATGATGCGATTTTTAGCAGAAAATTCTCATCTGTATATAACGGATCTTCATGCTTAATAATCAGTATAGATAAAAAAACATTTAAATTTTTCGTTATAAATATGGCGTGAAACTCATCTACTTTCTATACTTACTGATCCTTGTGTTATTAATGTAAGGAATTGATTCACACTCATTTTAAAACACATTGGAAAATTCCCGTTTTATTTCAAATATGACGCCTCTTTTTTTCCCGCAGAGAAATCCCTTTTTAATGCCATAATTCTTGTTAATTTTCTTTTCCAGGCAATTAATTTCAGTACTGGCATAGGGGAAATTTTGTTGCTTTAACGAAATAATATTAAATCTTTAGTTTTTATCAACAAAAATGGAACTATTAACAATCGTAATTTTTTTTTAGGTAATCGAGTTATTTCTTTTAGTTTTAAGAATGAAAATAAATATTTCTCGCTATCCATGACATCATTTTCGATATGGATAATTTTGCGGAGCATATTATTGACATTTGCTGACCATTTTCTTTTGAAACTTCTTTTTACTTTTTTAAAATTTAAATAAAAAATACGGTATAGTTATATTAGCCCTGCGCAGACGGTAAAACGCCAAGAATTATTACCATACAACAGAAAAAAGCGAAGAAAAAAAAACCAAGATCATTTTATTTCACCAATCAAAGATATCCGCTTTATTTTTTATGTATGGCGTCATATTCGCCTGTTTCCTATGGTTATTCATATTGAAACCTTGTATTATTATCAAAAACTAAAAAAAAGTACGTTTTATTTCTAATAATATTATTTAATCATCTTTTTAATTCTTTAATTTTTTTATTTTATTTTTATTTTTCACGTGAACATTTTTCAATTGAAACTAAATTGCTGACTAAAAATTATTATTCCGGAATTCGAATTAGTTTTGGCAACGATAAAGTATTAGCAACGGTAAAGTAAATTTAACCATGTTAAAATATTATACGAAAAAAATGTCCATTTACTCTCTATGAAAAAACGAAATTTTGAATTATTAAGAAAAATATTTGAATAAAATAAACAAAAACCAGCCTATGTTCAAATGAGGGTTATAATCAATCTGTATGCAAAAATACAGGATCATTAAAGGCTCCATTTTGACGCTGGCTTCAGCCTAACATTTGCGCACAATCAGATTTATAATATTATTAGGATTATTATATTAAAGTAGAAAATTGTATATATTTTTAAATTGTTAAATTTAACATGGTGCCTTGACAAATGATGGGAGGAGGAGAGAGGGGGGGGGGGTTACACTAAGTTTTTTATTCCTGCAGAAAAGTAGAGCTCCGGTACTTTCTAGTACATATATCTAGTTTTTCTACATGTCATATGTGGAAAAAATTAAATTAGTGCATTAATTAAATGACGTTTCTGTAATATGAATATATTTTAAACACTTCATTAAAATTTATCTGACAAAAAAAATATGCTTAAAATAAATAGTATAACTGTCGTTAGGAAAAAATCGTTTAATATTCGAAATGAAATTAAATAAACAATTGAAGATATAAAAAGAATATTGTTACAAAAGAATCACCATGACTAAGAACATAAAAAAATGTTATAAGAATACAATCTAAAATATGACACAATTTTTGCACTTTTAAAGTATAATTAAAATAATATACATGTTAGGAAATGTCATCTTCTGTACGTGGAAGATTACATGGTGAGGTAATTGCATTTGAAGCCGCATGTGTGGCAGGCGGAGCGCATTCGGTCGATGATGGTTGCTGATGTGAGGGGACAGGGATCTGAAAGAATCTGATATGTGAGGGGACAAGGTACCGTGTTTCATGATATTGAGGGCTCTCTTGACCTGTTTAAAAGACTGGAGAAAGTTGAAAATATGTACAGTGTAGAGTACAGTGTAGTCTTCGGTACATGGAAAATTACATGGTGAGGTAATTGCATTTGAAGCCGCAGATGTGGTAGGTGGAGCACATTCGGTAGATGATGGTTGCTGATGTGAGGGGACAGGGATCTGAAAGAATCTGAGATGTGAGGGGGCAAGGTACCGTGTTTCATGATATTGAGGGCTCTCTTGACCTGTTTGGTAAAAGACTGGAGAAAGTTGAAAATATGTACAGTGTAGAGTACAGTGTAGTCTTCGGTACATGGAAAATTACATGGTGAGGTAATTGCATTTGAAGCCGCAGATGTGGCAGGTGGAGCACATTCGGTAGATGATGGTTGCTGATGTGAGGGGACTGGGATCTGAAAGAATCTGAGATGTGAGGGGGCAAGGTACCGTGTTTCATGATATTGAGGGCTCTCTTGACCTGTTTGGTAAAAGACTGGAGAAAGTTGAAAATATGTACAGTGTAGAGTACAGTGTAGTCTTCGGTACATGGAAAATTACATGGTGAGGTAATTGCATTTGAAGCCGCAGATGTGGTAGGTGGAGCACATTCGGTAGATGATGGTTGCTGATGTGAGGGGACAGGGATCTGAAAGAATCTGAGATGTGAGGGGGCAAGGTACCGTGTTTCATGATATTGAGGGCTCTCTTGACCTGTTTGGTAAAAGACTGGAGAAAGTTGAAAATATGTACAGTGTAGAGTACAGTGTAGTCTTCGGTACATGGAAAATTACATGGTGAGGTAATTGCATTTGAAGCCGCAGATGTGGTAGGTGGAGCACATTCGGTAGATGATGGTTGCTGATGTGAGGGGACAGGGATCTGAAAGAATCTGAGATGTGAGGGGGCAAGGTACCGTGTTTCATGATATTGAGGGCTCTCTTGACCTGTTTGGTAAAAGACTGGAGAAAGTTGAAAATATGTACAGTGTAGAGTACAGTGTAGTCTTCGGTACATGGAAAATTACATGGTGAGGTAATTGCATTTGAAGCCGCAGATGTGGCAGGTGGAGCACATTCGGTAGATGATGGTTGCTGATGTGAGGGGACTGGGATCTGAAAGAATCTGAGATGTGAGGGGGCAAGGTACCGTGTTTCATGATATTGAGGGCTCTCTTGACCTGTTTGGTAAAAGACTGGAGAAAGTTGAAAATATGTACAGTGTAGAGTACAGTGTAGTCTTCGGTACATGGAAAATTACATGGTGAGGTAATTGCATTTGAAGCCGCAGATGTGGTAGGTGGAGCACATTCGGTAGATGATGGTTGCTGATGTGAGGGGACAGGGATCTGAAAGAATCTGAGATGTGAGGGGGCAAGGTACCGTGTTTCATGATATTGAGGGCTCTCTTGACCTGTTTGGTAAAAGACTGGAGAAAGTTGAAAATATGTACAGTGTAGAGTACAGTGTAGTCTTCGGTACATGGAAAATTACATGGTGAGGTAATTGCATTTGAAGCCGCAGATGTGGCAGGTGGAGCACATTCGGTAGATGATGGTTGCTGATGTGAGGGGACTGGGATCTGAAAGGATCTGAGATATGAGAGGAGAGGGTACCGTATTTGATGATATCGAGGGCTCCCTTGACCTATTTGGTAAAAGACTGGAGAAGGTTGAAAATATGTACAGTGTAGAGTACAGTGTAGTCTTCGGTACATGGAAAATTACATGGTGAGGTAATTGCATTTGAAGCCGCAGATGTGGCAGGTGGAGCACATTCGGTAGATGATGGTTGCTGATGTGAGGGGACTGGGATCTGAAAGGATCTGAGATATGAGAGGAGAGGGTACCGTATTTGATGATATCGAGGGCTCCCTTGACCTGTTTGGTAAAAGACTGGAGAAGGTTGAAAATATGTGCGGTGTAGAGTAGGTGATTGTGGGTAATTATGGTGCCTTGTGGATTGTTGAAAAGGTTTTGAATTGCAGATTCTTCTTCCCTCGTGGGAAGACTTTGTAAATATACATGATGGTATGAACTCTAAACTGAATTTTTTGATCAGGTTACAGTTTCTTAGCTTTAGACAATATCGATTTAAAAAATGACATATCTTCGTCATCATTGTCTTCTTGAATTCTTTTCTTCGTTAGTTCTATGGCTTCTTTTACGTAGCTTCAAAACTCGTTTTCTATTTCAGAATTGCGTTTTTGTTTCGTATTTTGTGCTACGTGTGGTTGAGCTTTTAACGGGACTAGATTGGGAAGAATTTTCACCAGTCGGTTCATCGTTGACATTAGGTCATGTTGGATTATGCGCTTTCTAAAGTTTCTCGTAACTGGATGCATATCTTCAAGAAACCCAGCTTTTCTGCATAAATACACTGGTTTGGAAAACTTAAGCAACAAACACAAAATGCTAATTTCTGAACACGTGAGTACTCAAAAGGAAATTCTATAAAGAGCAAGTGTAGAAAAGAGGTACTACCCTAACAGCACGGCCAGATGTGAAGTCCCCTTGACATCACACATGGTTAGAAGTGTCACAATCGCTACGGTGAATCAAATGTGGGATATTTCACTGTCTCATTATTACTCTCAAATGATTGTTAACACTGAAAAGTCACTGGTGACTGTCGCTTTGTGATGGATCACCAAGTGACATTACAATGAAGTCACTTTGGGATTCTCAAGTCACTGTCAGTTGAAGATTGAACTTTGAAGTCATTGTGAGCATTGCATTGCGATCAGTCGCCAAATAATGTCACAATGAAGTCGCATGGTTACTTCCCGGTGATCGACACTCTATTGTGAAGTCATCATTGCACTCCTTTTTGAAAAGTCACCAGATGATTTCATTTTCTGTCACTTGGGAACTCGTCACAGAACAGCTATCATGATGACTTTACAATGGAGTGTCAAAATGACAGTCACAAGATGACTTCATTGTAAACTCACCTGGTGACTCGACAAAAAGCACCAGTCATGGTGACTGTTCAATGGAGTGACCAAATGAGAGTAAAAATGAGACGAATGAAAGATATCACATTTCTGTTCATTGCAGTGACTGCGACAATTGTGACCATTTGTCTTGTCAAGAAGACTTCACATCGACTGTCTGTGCTGTTAAGTTAGTACCTATTTTCTACACTTGCTGTTTATAGAATTTCCTTTTGAGTACTCACGTGTTCAGAAATTAGCATTTTGTGTTTGTTGCTTAAGTTTTGCACACTAGTGTATATTTGTGACAAAGATTTTTTGATGATCCGCTTTTATTTCTTTTTTCCCTTTTTTTATATTTCACATAACTTTCTCTAACAGTTTTCCACTTTGTATGTTGTTGTGTTTTTTTGAAAAATAAATAAATGAAATGAAGTAATTATGGAACTGAAATTAAAAATATATATATATATATTATCCATAGTGTTATTTCTTTCAGTATAAACCAAAAATCGTCGTGGCACTTATCATAAAACCATTTAATATCTAATCCGTTTATAAAATACTCCAAAATGTCTCTTTCAATTTTGGAATAATATAAACGTAAGCAATACATATAAAAATAATTTGCTACGGAAATAATTATATTTCCTGATTTCGTTTATTATTTTTAAACTTATACTAGTAAAGGAATGAAAGAAATATCAAAGAAAACTAGTCGGATGTGTCAATCCCAAAACTTTCTTCTATCTCACACAGGTTTCACATACACTAAAAAGAATCAGCACAAATTTATATCAAGGTCTAACTGAAACTCAAGTTTTATTAAATTCCGTACAATATATCTTGAGATAAGACTATCGCTAAAATCGTCTAAATCCTGCAAAATTCTGCATAGCAGCGGCACCTGCTGGGCGATTTTTACCAAAAACTATTCAGCACCAATTTATATCAGAGCCTAACTGAATCTAAAGTTTTATTAAATTCCGAGCATTAGTTCTTGAGATAGAGCTATTGCGGAAATCGAGAAGAATGCTGCATAGCAGCGCCACCTGCCGGTCGATTTTTACCAAAAGCTAATCATCACCCATTTATATCAAGAACTAACTGAATCTAAAGTTTTATTAAATTCCGAGCATTAGTTCTTGAGATAGAGCTATTGCGAAAATCGCGAAAAATGCTCCACAGCAGCGCCACCTGCCGGGCGATTTTTACCAAAAGCTAATCAGCACCAATTTATATCAGAGCCTAACTGAATCTAAAGTTTTATTAAATTCCGAGCATTAGTTCTTGAGATAGAGCTATTGCGGAAATCGAGAAGAATGCTGCATAGCAGCGCCACCTGCCGGTCGATTTTTACCAAAAGCTAATCATCACCCATTTATATCAAGAACTAACTGAATCTAAAGTTTTATTAAATTCCGAGCATTAGTTCTTGAGATAGAGCTATTGCGGAAATCGAGAAGAATGCTGCATAGCAGCGCCACCTGCCGGTCGATTTTTACCAAAAGCTAATCATCACCCATTTATTTCAAGAACTAACTGAATCTAAAGTTTTATTAAATTCCGAGCATTAGTTCTTGAGATAGAGCTATTGCGAAAATCGCGAAAAATGCTCCACAGCAGCGCCACCTGCCGGGCGATTTTTACCAAAAGCTAATCATCACCCATTTATATCAAGAACTAACTGAATCTAAAGTTTTATTAAATTCCGAGCATCAGTTCTTGAGATAGAGCTATTGCGAAAATCGCGAAAAATGCTCCACAGCAGCGCCACCTGCCGGGCGATTTTTACCAAAAGCTAATCAGCACCCATTTATATCAGGAACTAACTGAATCTAAAGTTTTACTAAAGTCCGAGCATTAGTTCTTGAGATAGAGCGCCCACAAAATTTTTGTCACAGACAGACATTTTCTAAAAACAGTCAAATCGTGTTCAGGACCTTCTAAAACGTATAAATCCGTCGAAAACCGGAAGTCGAAAATTTTCATGAATCCAATACTTTCTTCTTGTAAACATAGAAGAAAGTAAAAAGTAGAGATGCATTTTATGAAAACGCCATCAAAGAAGAAATCGACAAACGTCAAAATATTTCAAAATATGTTGCTAACATCTAACCAAATTTAAAATTCTGAAAGCGTTAACATTTTTTTTAAATTTCAGCTTCAAAGAATATATAGCACTGTGGAGAGAAAATATAATATTGAATGATGAATAATGAAGAATATTTATTTATTATTTTTTAAACTTTTATTTTAGATATCTACCTACAATGAACAGTTTAACAGATGTAGCCGAAAAATTTTTCATTGGTAGATCAACAGCTTGTAAAATTGTTCGGAAAGTTTGTGCTGACATTTGGGACACCATGAAAGAAGAATGCATTATATTACCTACTAGAGAAAAATAGATACAAATAGTAAGCAATTGAGGGGGTGGGGGCAAGAAAGTGCCAAGCCATATTTTAGCTGAAATAGATCTAACACTGTAATCTATTGCTTAATATTTTAAATTAAAATATTCTAATATAAATGCTGATCGATTACACCATGAAACCTTACAACATTAAAGACTTGAGTATAAAACATCACAAATTTACTGAATGGTGTGTACAAAGGTCAAATTTAGAATTTTATACATGCATTAAAATTAAAAAAATCGACGTTTCGACCACATTCTATGGTCATCCTCAGGAAATATTTGCTATATTGCTTCTAAAGTTTCAAAAACTTTTATTTATTTATTACCTTTTTTTTAGTTTTTGAAACTTTAGAAGCAATATAGCAAATATTTCCTGAGGATGACCATAGAAGGTTGTCGAAACGTCGATTTTTTTAATTTTAATGCATGTATAAAATTCTAAATTTGACATTTGTACACACCATTCAATAAATTTGTGATGTTTTATACTCACGGTCATTAATGTTGTAAAATATTTTACATATAGTTTGTTTTTAATGTCACTTGATGGCAGCATATATCCCAGGTTTCGTTTTGGCCCCATACGGTTATGCCCCCCATGAAGATAGCTAATTTATTAAAAACGTAAAAGCAATATCATTAAAGTAATGCCATATTGTTACTCAGAATATCTGAAATGTTACTAAGGCATTGGCGAAAAAACTTCATGTTATGTATCTTGATTTGAGTATTTGATCAAATTTTCAAATTGAAATATCTCAGAATTTCGAAAATGTGGCTTAACACACTCTTACCCCGACCCCCTCAATTTTCAAGCATGAGCTCATTTTCCTTAACTGCATTGGAACAATAGACGGGAAACACATTAGAATTACAAAACCATACAGCAGCGGTTCATTGTTTTATAATTATAAAAAACAAGTCTTCTATTGTCTTACTAGTATTGGCTGATTCAGACTATCGTTTCATTTATGTCATTATAGGACTTAAATGAATGTCACTATAAACACAATTCCCTGTAAAGTCACAGGTATTTTTACTGCTGTTGATGAGGCAACTGTGATTACAACAGAAAATGACGTCTCAAAAATATGGAACCTGGACACCTATTTTGTTGCAAAATTAGTTTTACAAGGTGCATTTTGTCATACAATATTAAAATTTATCTTATTATTTTTTACAATTTAACAATTGTTTTGTAATTGTAATAATACGTAAGTAAATAAATGAAACAAAAAGTAATAGTCTAAGTTAATTACGAGGTTTCTAATCCAAGATTAAACTTCAGTCAAATTTCGTGATTACAAACCTTCCTAATCCTTTTAACATTTTGTTGGCGAGTGGCATTTTCAGTGTTTTTGAATGTGTAGTTGACAAATCCAGATATTACACATGTCCGTGAACTGAATAACCTGCTTCTGAATTACTTCTAAGCAAATAATACGTATAAGGTCGTTTTTTCTTTGGCAAAATGTCACTATCCTATGAGTAAATACTGTTAACATCTGAAAATTCACGATCACTACAAGAATAATTGCATAAATTATCAACAATTATTTCACTTTCATCACTATCGTAATCGTGAAAATTCATTTTCTAATTGGGTAATATAAAAAATTCAGTAAAGTAAAACACAACTTTCTATAATGTTACAGGTATTTAAATGCTGTTGATGACGCAACTGTGATTACAATCTCCCACTTTCAGTGTTTGTTCAGTTCAATTATTCTGAACACAATTTTCCGCCAGAAAAGTTTTAACGAAAACTCTTATACATATAGTATGGAAGATACAATTCGCCAAAAAAGAGCGGAATGTTCGTAATTTACTTTTTGGGCTACCTGCACTTTAAATGTAATACATAGTTCAAAACTTGTATCATTAAATACAGCACTTCATACTTCATGGAAATGTTGGATTTAGCAGTTGAGTTTCGTGAATGAATAAAAATGTGCTTACGTACTTAAATAAATGTTTTTTACTTTTATAATACCCAAAAATAGATGAGCAATAATTTTAAAAATTCATTGTTTAAAATTTGTAAAACTCTTACAAAAATTAGATTTTCTTATTATTTTCACTCGTCCTATAGTACAAAGTTTTTGTCAATAAATAAGCCCCTTTTTAGGGTTTCGTTCATCTAACGAAACCCTACGAAGTCACGCTTCTCTGTCTGTCAGTCACAGAGCTTGTTCTCAGAAACTGTATAACTTAGAGACTTCAAATTTTGTGTACTTACAGCTGAATACCTACTGTCACGCTGAAAATCATAAAATTTTGGAAACGTCGTATTATCTTAATATACAGAGATGAAAATCCAGAAATCTAACAGCCTCTTACTATTAAATTTAAACATTTTTCCAGGGTTGCTACGGGTCAGCGAATTTTTCTGAATAAACACTAGTATTTTCTTATAGAAAAACTCAGCTTATGTAATCACGTGGTCAGATAAGGTGAGTTTTTTTATAAGAAAATATTGGTATTTTCCCTGAAAAATTCCCTGACCCGTAACAGCCCTGTTTTTCGCTATAGCTGTTGCCAACAGTAAAAAATCCACAATAAAATTCTTTCTACAAAAATTAATTTTCTATTGAAAGATTTTCACGTGAAAAATGAAAATAAAATAAAAAGTTTTACCAATTGAAAAAAAATATATATTAATATGCCGTCGTATTTGTAAAGTAACGGAAATTTTCAAATATTTCTCAATAATACAAGGAGTATAAATATGTGTAAGTACAGAAATCATGTTAATAGGACGTCATTAGAAAATTGAAAAGAAAATTTATCTGACGTCATATTGGAAGTTTAATGGACTTTTTCAAATATTTCAGAATAATAAAAAGAGAGTATCGATATGTGTAATAGAGAAAGAAAGTAGATATGACGTCAGCAAGTGATTATAACGTCATATGAGTTTGAGGAACGTCTTGAATCATGATAAAAACTCGATTATGGAAACATTGGCATATTTTAACATTTTGAAGGTCTCTATACAACATGTTTAATTTTGAAATTGATTTTTTTTAATATCGCATTTAGTCCACATGACAGATATTATTAAGACAGAGTATAATAGCGGGCTTCGCCCGCTATCGGGCCGGTTCAGGTATTCGGAAAAATGAAAAAATAGACTGGTAAATTTTTACTTTATAAAAAAAAAAACATGGCTTTTTCTTTTTCTTTTTTTTTTTATTTTCTTTAATGAAATTTATTTAGATTTATTAAAGAAAGGATGAAGTGTTTTGAAAGGAATATTAAACGAAACCCTTTGTGCGATCTTCCATCTCACTTACCCAGTTCTATTTTAAAATCCTGGTAGCATGTTTTTTATTTAACACGTTTACTGCCGGGTTAAAATTACCGGAATTTTATTTTATTTAGAAAATTTGAATCCATACCAGAAAATACTAAGTATTTGCTTTATTTAATTACAGATACTTCGTGATTACATAAAATAAAAATTCTTCTTTCGAAATTTCCGGTACGAATTCGTAATTTTAGATTGAAAAACCACGAGTATACTCGTGGTTGGCAGCGAATGGGTTAATTCAGATTGCATGATTTGCAATACTTTTATGAAATACTAGTATTTCATTTAATTAATCCCAGTTAATGAAAAAATAATTAAAGATAATATTACTATTACAGACACGTGGTAGCAATCTGAACTTCAGAAAATGCCCAACTGGCTCGTAACGTAACACCATTATTATCTTTATTTTATTATTTCCAAACTGTCATTAATTAAAACTCCGTTTCTTGACTTTGGTGAAAATGGACTATCAACATAACTCTAATCTAAGAAGTATCCACGCCGTTATATTTTTGTTTCTAAAATTTTACGGTGGAAGAAATATTATTTGTTTATGTTAAATGAAGTCAAAGACGTACAATATACTGTTAATTCGATTTTGAAGGATATTTATTTCTAGAACGTTTAACACCAAAGTTTGAAACTCAAGGACAAGCGAATCGTTATCAAATATCTATATAATAAAGAAAAACATGTCCGTTATAATGCCTCGAGTAACACACACGTTATATTGATGAGGATAACAACTTGAAAAATAAATTTCGTTTTGCGGCAATGCTTTAACTTCGAAACACCATACAATTTCAAATTTTACTCTATCCAATAGATAAAATGATGTTCATTCAAACGCAGTATGTTTCAAAACTGTATCGCAATTTACGGAGTTTTTGTTAATTGTTTTTAAAATAATATGAAAGCATGAATTTTTTAAAATTGATCTCTATCACGTGCAACCCTATTACAAAGGATTATGCCGTGTTCGCTTAAAATAATACAAATAATTCAGCATATTTTCAGGCTAATATTCCATACGAAATTAAAACGTCATCAATAAATAAATATGGTAATAAAATAATATAAATAAAACACAATTACACAGCTTAACAGACACAATTTAACAGACGTGTAATGGAACTACGTTCTTAAATAATCGAAATTATCAGAACAAAAGAAACTGCTGTAAATAGCAAAACCTTTGGTGATTTCTTCGCTAATTAACTACTTGCTATTATGAAAGTATCTCTGTTAATATATTTCAAAATTTCATTTGAATACATATTTGATATTTTTCATATAAATAGGTTTTTATTAAATGTCAAAATCTATTAGAGTTTCCAATTTAAAAATGGTTTTTCCCTATATTGTGTAATCAGGGAAGATCGGGTTGGATCACCTAGTTTTATAAAACGCAAATGAGGAACTCGTTTGTTCTTGGATGAGCAGATTTTTTTTAATTATTTGTGCGTTCAATATATGTATTACAATTAATGCCATATACAAATAACGCATAAAAGGAATTTTATGATAGAGTTGTTTGCGAGGTTGGAAGGCATGCGACTATACTCTCATCTTTTGCACCAATCCCACTAATATTTCTAAAATGATCGGTTTATTTCAACCAAGTTTCAAAACAGATTCTTTTTTTAAGAAATGAAAATTTCATGAACAAAACATAAATTTAAATAAATAAATATTCATCGGATAAATTTTCAGCTTCAAAACGTAGTTATTTGAAACAAATTGGCACATAATTTACGTTTTACGTAAGAAAAATTGGATGCCGGCAAGTAAGAATGATGACTAAGTAGCCTGAGATGAAATCGGATGAGACATTGAAATCGGAACCATTGGGAATATCCAAGAGTGTACCGGAATTCAAATCCAATTCTTCTGCAGTATTACCTTGCATCTGAGTGCAGTCCGAATATTACTAGCTAAACATGAAAACGTGAAAAAACTAGTCGTTGGGGGCCACCGTAATACTTACCCATCATGTATATGTATAATGTAAAATATTAAAATAAAAATGTGTAAACTACTTATAAAATGCATTGCAATTCAAATAAAATCGTGGCTTGATGACGTCATAAAAAGGCTCGATTACTGAATTGCTTGAAAGAGGTTTTTCCTTATAACTCCAAAAATAATACACCTATTAACTAGCGGTTTATTGCATCTGATTAAGCGTCAAATGTCCAATTAAAATATATATTTGAAGTGAAATTTAGATGAAATACAGGGTCATAAAAAATCGAAGAGTGTGGAAAATAGAATTCCAAATATCTCGGCAACTCATTATCCGATCGACTTCATGTTTTATGCAAAATTTATGTTTCTTTATTGTCTTTTATATTTACTCCTTAAAATAAACAATTTCGAAAATTTTTATATACCTTTCATCAGAACGAATATTTCGAGAGTCCGAAAAAAAATGTTCCGGTTAATCGAGGTTATTGAAATGAAATAGGCTTCTTCCCATTATTACATACTAAGTACATACCAAATTGCAAGTCTCTATCTCAATTTGTTCGGGAGATAGAGCGTTTACAGACACACAGACACACAGACGGACGGCAAATTTTTTTTTCTAAAAATATGTTTTTCGGAATCTCCAGTGTCTGAAACGTGTAAATCCGTCAAAATTTTTTTTTTCGATTTTCAAAACGATTACAAGACTTACCCTATACTACGTATGATGGGTAAGTAATATGGGCTTCCTATGTTTTAAAAATATGGGATTTTGCAATATATATTCATATGTTCCGGTTACAATTTTTTAGTGTAGCTAGCTTCTTTTCATTCTATTTTCATATTTTATTTAGCTATTCATTGATAAATCAACATGCATGCATTTATTTAAACCTTCTACTTCCGTAAGAGTAATTTATAACACGACTTCCAAAATAAATTTTATCCAGAAAAATTGTTTAATAAAAATATTTACATATTATTTTACTTTGTGAGAAACAAGACGCCCTTATCATAGATCAGACTTGACAATCCGGAGAAAGTCTATGGGAGAAAATGTCCGCGGTAATTGCCAACTTATTAATTGACTTTCTCCGGAAAGTATCGCCGCCTGGTGGATATTACCGCAGAGTTGCCAAGTCTCCGGCTTTTTGAACACCAGTATATTTTTAGAGAAAATGTTGTTCTTTTAAATCCCAGAATTCTCCGATCAAACAAAACAAAATTGTCTGTACTAAGAAACTGGTATCCAAAAAAAGAATAGAAAAATCTAGCAGCTCTGCTACCGCATAGCTGCCAACTTTTACGCTTTCTTCTTACCACTAAAATTTAATAGAATTTTTTTCGTTATGTCATCACACGATCTTGTCAAGATAAAATTCACTATAAAATTTTAGTGGTAGGAAAAAAGCGTAAAAGTTGGCAGCTATGATACCGATACTAGTTCATAAGCAAATGCATAGAACAAATGGAGCTGTGAAAAAATTTAGTGTTATTTCGTTTCGTAAATATTCCTATTACTGACGATTGATGGCGCTAGTAGCAGGACAAGTATAGCGGTCAAAGGAAACTTTCTGATTGAGAGGTCTGATACTATGATAAGGAGGTCTTGGAGAGAAGTTACCAAAACATTCCAATTCCCTTTCAAATCTAGCTACGAACTGCTGGGTGCAGCTGGCGAGTTTATGAGAAAGAATTTGACGATAAGGAATTTGCATGGCGTAGTAACAACGTGCTTGAATTTTATGCTGATGAAACTCATTGTTTGTAGTAATATCTTATGATGTCATTATATATTGCGTGTTATAGTTAAATTATTCTTACATGTGTTTTTCAAAATTTGCTGCGATCATAAAAAGGACATATAAAGATAAATATGTTACAAATAAAGACTTTATTCTCTAGAAATTATTTTCTTTGGAAAAATATTTTTTCCCTATTCATAAACTCTCTTACAGTTGTTACTGTAACTACTGCCAAATTTTATTTAATTCGGCTCCATTTAATAATGAGACATATACTTTTTTAACTGGGCGTAAAGTTCATTGCAACGCGGAAGAACTGAAATCTTCCTCAAGCTGTTCGATATATATATTCGTTCGATATACCGGGTGATTATAATTAAAGTTACGATTTCAAAAATCGATAATTTTAAAACTACTGGTAAGAATGACTTGATATTTTAGCAGAACAATCGTGAGGCAATGGAATTTTGTTTGGCGAAGGAAAAAAAATAGTTCAAAATTGTGCCGATAGATGGCGTTGTCAGGGTAATGTCAGGGGAAAGACCAAAAATGTATTCTTGAACCCTTTCCGGCGCGGAGTAAATTTGTTTGCAAAAGGATGAAATAATAGACTGACACCGGAATTTACAAACGAATCCATTAGTAAAAAGAAACTTGCTTATTTTTCTGGTTCTTAATGAAAGGAAAATTTTAATTAAATACCGGGTGATTATAATTAAAGTTACGATTTCAAAAATCGATAATTTTAATTAAAACTACTGGTCAGATTAGATTGACTTGATACTTTAGCAGAACAATCGTGAGGCAATGGAATTTTGTTTGGCGAAGGAAAAAAAAAAGTTTCAAAATGTGCCCATAGATGGCGCTGTCTGGGTTCACCTTGTCTGAAGTTATGCAAATCACTAATACGTGACATGCGCACCGCAGACATAGCAACCATAAAAATGCAGAGCAGCAGCTCTTTGGCTGAATGCTTCATCATGACTCTGACTATGAAGGATCGCGCTCTGCTCTTGAAGCTTTTTTATAAGAACGATGACTGTGCACTTACAGCTATTAGGAAGTTTCGGACATTAAAATCCATAAAAAAAGGTCCAATAACAACAAATGGTCTGCAAAAAATGATTGCTAAATTCGAAGAGACCGGTTCATTTGACGTTAAACGGGATAGAGGAAGGAAACCAGTTTCAGCTGCGGCAGTGGAAGATGTGGCTACAGCATTACAGGAACATACTGACAGTGATGCTGGAATCAGCAGTGCAAGGGGGATTGGCCGAATGCTGGATATGCCGAACAGCACGGTGCGTAAAGTCCTACGGAAGGTCTTACGCTGTTATCCGTACAAGATAACTCATGTGCAGGAGTTGCTACCTGCTGACCTGGAAGCACGTCAATCTTTTGCACTACAATTTCTTGCCCGGATGGAAGTGGACAACGGATGGCCATGGAACATTCTGTGGTCTGACGAAGCCCACTTTCATTTGCAAGGTTCTGTAAATACGCAAAATTGCAGGATATGGGCGACCGAGAATCCGTCCCAGCTACAGCCATTACCTCTTCAGTCTGAAAAGGTCACTGTGTGGTGCGGAATAACGGCAGCGTTTATCGTCGGTCCATTTTTCTTCGAGGAGATCACACCTGCGGGTCCCGTTACCTGCACAGTTACTGGCAAGCGGTATGAAGCACTTTTGCGTAATCATGTTCTTCCGGCACTTCAACAGCATCAGTGTGTGGATCGCATAATATTCATGCAAGATGGCGCTCCTCCGCACATTGCTACTACTGTGAAGCAGCTACTGAGTGATAATTTCGGAGATGATAGGATCATAAGCCGCCATTTTCCAACAACGTGGCTGCCACGTTCCCCCGACTTAAACCCGTGTGATTTCTGGCTTTGGAGGTACCTGAAGAATGTTGTTTATAGTGGCGGATTCAGAATCTAGCCGACTTGAAGGCAAGCATCACACAACACACCCATTGCATTAGTACAGATACCCTCCGATCTGTTGTGGAGCATGCCGTTTTGCGCTTCCAATTAGTAGCGGAACAAGGCGGAGGGCATATTGAGCAACTTATGCCTTAATAATCAGTAAGGTGTTTGTTCCATGAAGCTCTTTTTTTTTCTTTTTTTGTCATTATCGCTGTCGTCGCTGTAAACACGTAGTCTTGTCTTTTCGCTAATAAATTTTTAGTAAATCTCTGAACTCTATTTTTTTCCTTTTGGCAACATCATTCCTATGTTTAACCCTTTAACGGGCGGTGGTCACAAAAAACGACACCCAATTTTAATTCTAAAACTGACAAACTGCACCAAGAATATTTAATTAAAATTTTCCTTTCATTAAGAACCAGAAAATAAGCAAGTTTCTTTTTACTAATGGATTCGTTTGTAAATTCCGGTGTCAGTCTATTATTTCATCATTTTGCAAAGAAATTTACACCGCGCCGGAAAGGGTTCAAGAATACATTTTTGGTCTTTCCCCTGACATTACCCTGACAACGCCATCTATCGGCACAATTTGGAACTATTTCTTTTCCTTCGCCAAACAAAATTCCATTGCCTCACGATTGTTCTGCTAAAATATCAAGTCATTCTGACCACTAGTTTTAAAATTATCGATTTTTGAAATCGTAACTTTAATTATAATCACCCGGTATATTGCATTAAAATATGCATCATGTCTCGTGTATCATATATGCATTTATAAAAGCGTAATATAATTTAGTTTTTCATTTTCGTTTCAATACATCAGTTTTAAATTAAAACATAATACTGAGAAATTGTTTTGCATCCCTATACTCTTTTGTTATACTGCATATCACTCTGTACATATGATCGCTAGTTTCAGTGAGGAAATGTATATTTCATGGAAAATGAACTACGACATGAAAGTGCATGGAATGAATAAAGAAATTAACAGTATCCCTTTTATTATAAAATATTAAGTGAATCAAATTTGAAATCATGACCACAACTTTTCTCCAGGTTTAAACAATGCTCTAAAACTTTCAATTTTTTATAAAATTACACGGATGTGACAATCCCAAAACTTTCTTCTTTATCATACATGTTAACACTTTAAAATTTGCTATCACATTGTCAATAAAATCAATATTTTTTGAAATTTTGTTGTACGTCAGCTGCTTGCGAATCATCTGGTTACTTTCGACGCATTAGAAGCCAATGTACAACACGACTATGAAAAGGCGTTCTGCCCTGTACCGGTGGGAAAAATCCGCCTCCCAATTTCTTGTTTTTAATGTTTTAGCTCATTTTACTGGAAAACACTAAGCTAACATCCGGGGAAGCCGATTACAGAAGATTCATTCCTAGTTCTCGTCAATAATCAATCAGAATCGCGCCAAATTAGTCAGTTATAGCCATGTGCATGCATGGCAACCTATTTTTCTCGCCATGTTTGGTGAGAATTTGACGCTTTCGAATATGATTATAGTGTTAAACATATAATTGAAAAAATGGTTACAACAATGAAAGACAATTTGCAAGATACCATGTTCCCTAAAACTTATACATTAAATGAAGGAATCCTCTTTCAAAATGTTAGCCACGCTAAAATTTCAAACTGCTATACGTCAGCCATTTTTTAAGATGGTTGGGAAAACTAAAATGGCTCCAAATCCTTGGATCAGGGCCTAACATTTAATGCAAAAACTTTTGGGATTTCTAATTTTTTTGTAAATTTTTTTGAATTCGAAATCTTTAAGTTTCTAACACAGCGCCTCCTTCCCGCGAAATATCACCAAGATTAACTGGTACTTGCAGGATAATTTGGTTCAGTTCTATGCATAAATTCACACACATTTTGATGATACAGAGAGAACACACTGACAGACAGACATCTTATAAAAATATGCGTTTCGGAATCTCTGACTGCTAAAACGTGTAAATCCGTCAAAAACCGGAAGTCGAAAAAAAATTCGAGATTACAAAACTTTCTTGTATTATAGGTAAAAGAAAGTAAAAAAGCACAATGTGAAATATTTTAAACTGGTAGCCGATGCGGAATTTTGTTCAAATTATCTTATATGTAATGTTAGCAAATAACAAAATTTTGCATTTGTTTATCACGAAAACTTAATGTGATAGCGAAAAACATGAACTTCATTAAAATAATATTAATAAACTTAATGCAATTTCTTGTCAAAATATCTTTGACAAATAACTTATTACATGAACATTTATCAAAATTTTTCATTTGTCAATCACGAATACTGAGAAAGCTAAGAAAAAGGAACTATTTTCTGATAATATATAAAATCAAACTAAACACATAAACAATTGTTAAATACCATGCGTCAAACTATTCTATGCACTGTGAAATCCACAGACGCTGTTCATGATATGAACAGTGTCCCAACCCTCATTCTCAACCTTTCACCATCAAGAAACTTATATTTATTAGATTTATTTCACATAATACTAGATTTTCATTAAATTTCACAATTAGAAACACAATTGTGAAATTAAAAGTAAAACTTTTTTAGTTACCAAAGAAGGAGTTTTAAAGTATGCATTTTAAATGGGCAGGGGTGTTGAATCTTTGAAATATTTGAATTTGGAAATAATAATATAAGTTAAAGAGAAATATTTTTAAGCGTTTCTTTAAACTAGAACGTCTGCATGTGGAAATTTAAATAATGTGATAAAAACATATTTGAAACCAAATTTTTTTAAATATTATTTAATGCATTTATTTATTTTCTCTGTGGTACGTATTTGATTTATTTTATTAAGAAACATTTTGTTCAAAAGATAGCTGACAGTTTCACCCCCTGTTTTATTCGGAAATCCGAATTCATACCGAAATTTCAGAAAATAGAATTTTGACATTAGTTTCATGAAATGCCTGTCATTAAATAAAGAAAAATTATTATTGGGAACTTCTGGTGTGGATTCGGAATTATCTTAATTAAAAAGAAGATCAAATTCGCAACTCTAGTTCGAAATATGTATATTTGGTTTCTGTCAAATTCAGCATTATGGCCTTTCTAGTATTAAAAAAAACTGCACAAATAGTTCGTATAATTATCCTAGTTACGAATAAAAATATGTGCAGTGTTCTGAATGCAAGCAATGATTAAACGTATGATTAAACTGGCTTATTTCAAAACGCTACGAACATTTTTTAAAATAAGTCACACTCAAGATTTCTCTTGAACTACTTAATATGTTTACGGATTCACAGAGTTATTGATTAATATTCAAGGATATAGAATAATCTTCAAAGATTTATAGATTATATCTGTATCTTAAAGAAAAAAACAATTAAAAAAAATAGGCTACACAAAGAAATATGCATAGATAAACTTTGACAAAATAAGCAATCCGTTTAACTTTATTTAAAAATATAAATTTTGCAAAAATATTTACATACTTTGTTTCAAACATATAAAATTAGAAATAATTTATAAATCCGTGAAGATTCAATGTTGGAATATTAAGTTATTGAAAAGAAATATTAAACGCAAATATTGAAAAAAGCACGTTTTACATAGATGCCAAAATTTCATTATTCCTAGGGAATTTTACGTGATTCATACATATTTACAACCTGAAATATTAATTAACCAAAATTTTTAAAATAAAATATAATAAATATCATATACAGTCCTCGGAGCGTTCACTTTTTAAACAAACCAAATCAAAATTTTCCCTAACAAATATTTACTTACGAAAATTAAACTGCAATATTCTACTATTTCAGACCTGATGTTAGAAAAAAAGAGGGTCAGAGTATTATAAAATAGTTCAATTATACGTGTTGACCTTCTTAAAACTTAAGTAATTCTAGTGTATTATTTAGTTTAGATTGATAAATAATTTTGAATTTCAGGGAAACACAGTCTGTAGCACTTCCTTTACATAATTGGACTCATTTAATCAATATTAAGTGCTTTAACCCTAAAGGATGAAATTAGAATGTTATCGAACCTGTCTCCAAAGCTATGGAAGATAACACAAAACGTCAATTGCAAAAGTGCAAAGCATCCACGACGTAGTATAAAATAATGGCTTATATATATATGTTACAGTCAATATGATTAATCCGGTCTACATTAATAATAACCGGTTATTAGTAATAATGACCGGATTAATCATATTGACCGTAACATATAAATATATAAATAATCTTATTTAATCTGCATATCAAAATAATCTTATTTATCTTATAATAACTGTCAGAATCAATTTTAAAATGTATTCACTGCTTACTTTGATCGATATAGGGAGGCTGGTTTTTACAAATGTTTTTGATCTTACAGCTGCAAGTTTTATACCATAAGTAACGATCCGTAACGTTAAATCACAATGATCCATAACCCTAAATCTTGCTTTTTATGTAACTCAGAACTGAGAAAATATATATTTACTACAGATAAATTTCTTATACTTGTCCTCGGCATTAAATGCAAGTGCAGCTGATCAAATTTATAAAAGAGGAACAAAATTTTCGAAAATTTTAAATTGTCTAGAAATTAAATTTCTCCAATATTTTGACCTACTTTATGCATTTTTTGCTAGTTTCAAATAATGCTAAATATTATTGGAACACAATTGTATCCAAAACTGAAAAAAAAAATATATATATATGAAAAAAGGTAGGAAAAGTTTTAGAAAACTTGTGCTTTCCTTGCATCCTATCTCGTAAATTTTCTTTTGATAATCGAACATAATAAAGAACAGCACAATACCAATAGTGTAGTCCATAAATATAAAAATTTAAGTACCGAAAACTATTCACTAACTAGTATCCATTTTTTTTTTAATTATTAGAAGTCAGATCTGAAGAAATTGCAAAAAGCCAGGTTTATTCAAACAACGATTGTGTAGAATAATTGTGAGATCTAGTTCACATTTCGGATGAATATCAAGACCTATTCTACTTTTTTAATAGGAAAATATCTGATAGGAAACTTTCAGAATTACGGTTGTACGAACCGTAAACGTTGAAGGGCGTAGACAAGCGATACCTGTGAAGGCAAAACTTGATATTCAATTATCTCAAAACATTGTATTTCAACGAAGCTTGGATAACTTTTGAATAAATTGTTGGCATCGAGTATTATTTTTATTTTTTTAAACAAAGGAAATTCAGTTTTCCATAAATTATATCTAAAGAACAAACATCTTTTTTTTTTAACTTGCGATAAGAAACATAACCACTTCTTATGGGTTTTGAATTTTATAAATTGAGAAATATATATATATATATATATATGTAGATAGATAGATAAATATAATGTATGTTTTACTGGGACATAGACAAGAGATAGCTGCGAAGGTAAAACTTGAAACTCATTAACTTAAAACACTGTTTTTCAACTACGCCGCTATAACATTTGAACATAATTAATGGATTCACGTCTTTGCTATTTTTTCAACAAAGGAAATTCTGTTTTCTATAAATTATATCTAAAAAATATATTTTTTTTTAATTACGGTAAAAATAAACCACTTTTTATTGGTTTTGGTTTTTATAGATTTGGAATGTTTTTATAAATATTTTTTGTATGTTTTTCAGGTATAATCAAAAGAAAATGTAAAAAGTAGTATAAAAAAGAAATGACCTTTCAAAAATATGGCAGCTTTTTAGCAACTGAATTTCGTGTAAAAATAAAAGTGTGTTTCCATACTTATTTAAATGACATTTCATTTTTTTTTTTAAGATATCCAAAAATATATGGGCAAGATTTTCAAAAAATTATGTTTAAAAATTGTAAAACTGTTACTGAAGTAGATTTTCTGATTTTTTCCTTGTCTTATTTAATTTAAAAATTTTTGTCATTAAGTTAGTCAAAAATTTATATGCTAAATAATTGGTAGGTTGATATACATTTTTCATTCAGATTTAATTATTGCTATAACTTTTTCAAATTAGTACTTTTCCTTACTTAATAGATTAATCACAAAGTAAAAAAGGCGAATATTACGATTTCGGAAAAGTTTTTGTAATCTCTGAATTAAAAAAAAAAAAAAAACGTTAAACCGGGTGCACTGGTCACAGGATAACTTCATTATGCGTTTGATTATACTCCCAGGGATGCCTATTATAGACTACCCTGTTTCTCGAATTTCCTCAAAACCGTCCAAAAAAATAATTACCATGAATAAACATTTAAAATTCCTTAAAATTTTTGTTCTGAAGCATTTCCGGTGGTATTTACAATATTTGTGCAAGCTTATTGCCGTGAAACAATTAGAATACGCTGTTCGTTCGATTTTTAAGGATAAATATTTCTAAAAATTCTAACCAGGAAATCACGCCATTGTGTAATAATGACAAAAATCTAAGTAAGCAGTAATCGAAAGAGCATAATGAAATGTGTTTTTTAACACATAAATATTTCGAACTCGTCTCCTTGTTATCTACTTATAATAAAATCCGAAGGCAAGAAACTGTCTGTAACTCTTCCGGGAACGACCATAGTTAAACGCCATGTTAGGCTTAATGAATAACTTATGCTACATAAGATTCTGCTGTTTAAATATTTGTAAAAGCATATTAAAGCTTTTAAATCTTTTAATTTTGTTTAAAACCTTCAAAAACTATTTCATAAAAAAATGTATATCAACATTTCTGCAAACATTTTTTTTTCAGTAAGCACTTTTATTTTTCAGAAGTAGCGGTGATTTATTTCGTAGGGAGAAATTTGAGGTTGATTCAGTATATTGGCGCCATCTACTGGCGGATTTTTAAATTTGCTTCCATCGTAAATACGGACTCATTATCCGGGATCCTCGGGACCAAAGGTTTTCCGAGTTTTGGAATTTTCCGGATTTCGGGTCCTCCTAAAATTCACGATTATTTGACAAAATTCATGTTTTATTTTTCGTGATTCTTTGATAAAATTTGCATTTTTTCTGCTATTCTATGACAAAATTTGCGTTTTTCTTCTACGATCCTTTGACGAAATTTCATTTTTTCGTACTCCTTTGAAGAAATTTGCGTTTTCTTTTTGCGATCCTTTGAGGAAATTTGCGTTTTTCGCTATTCTTTAAATAAATTTGCCTTTTATTCACGATCCTTTGACAAAATTCGAGTTTTTTCTGAGATTGATGAAATTAGCGTTTTATTTTTTGCGATCCTTTGACGAAATTTCACTTTTTTCGCGATCCCTTAACGAAATTAGAAATTTTTTCGCAGTGCTTTGAAGAAATTTGTGTTTTTTTTTTCTAGACCCTTTGAAGAAATTCATGTTTTTCCGCGATTATTTGACGAAATTCGCGGGGTTTTTTTTGCGATCCTTTAACCATTTTTTTTTTTTTTTGGTGATCCTTTTTGGAAATTTTACATTTTTTCGGAGTCCTTGGAAGAAATTTGCGTCTTCTTCGCAATCATTTGACGAAAATCGCGTTTTTCTGCGATTTGTTAACAAAATTAGCGTTTTTTTTTTTTTTTTTTTTTTTTTTTTTTGCAATCCTGCAACGAAATTTGCGGGTTTTTTTTTCGAATTTTTGACAAAATTTACGTTGTTTCCCCAATCATTTGAAGAAATTGTCTATTTTTTCTGCGAACGATAGACATAATTGATTTTTTTTCGGCGACGATCGTTTAAAATTTGAGATATTTATGTTCGAAATTTTGGACTAAAGACAAAAATTTTCGAAACCGAACGCCTTAAATTTTTAGGAAAACTTGAACAGGATCGCCCTTGATGAAATAAATACATGACTATTTTTTGTTTCTAACGAATCGTAATATAAATTAATTTTAAACTAAAATTTGAGAGAGAAATGATTTGTTTTTTATTTCGGGAAGAGAGGGGGGGGGGGAGGGTACCGCGTTCACCCGCCACCGAAGTAATAATATTTTAGTGATTAAACATTGAAACACAATGGACTGAAAAAAAATCGGTATCAGAAATTGGTAAAATTTTCGAAAAATTTCAGAAAATCTAAAATTTTAGTAAAAATTTACAAATTTAGAAAGTTTTCGAATATTTCTTTCCGGACTTCGGGTCTTTCCGGATTTTGGATTTTCGGATAATGGGTCATATTCTGTAAAACGACTCATTCTTTTCAAACGTAATTGAAATATAAGAAATGCATAGTACAGCGTAATTTCCATTTAATTTTGTTTATGTAATCAAACAATGAGTTATGTGGTGAGTCAAGCTGTTTTAAAACTCATTAATAACACTTTTTTACAAAAACTTTCGCGCATGGATTATTTGTTAATTATATAATTTGAATGTTTTGTCCAATCGTTGAACTATTTCAGAAATTTAATCATTTGTGATTTTTAAAATGTATTTTCTACAATACAAACCTTTCAATAATAAATCTTCATGCTGTTTGTTTGTATGAAGTCTTATGAAAATGAAACGCAGATCAACAATCCGTCATTTTTGACCGGGTTATATACTACACTATATTGCCAAAGATGACCGGTCACTTGGATTTTAGTCGTTTTGTTAACTATCTAGAAAAATACATGAGGAATTAACCTGAAACTGCAGGTGTGTAAACAATATAGTATCGGTTATATATATTTCCGCGAAGATTTTTTCCCGAAACACCATAGGGGACTTTCAACAAATTGAAAATAACGAATATCTTTTGGAATACTCTGTAAAAACTAATGTAGCAAAATCGTTCCAACTCAAGATTATTAATAAGTGACTTATTGTAATATACTGTGTCCATTTTTATAAGGATAGTATGTATACTCGAAGAGAAATTAAGGTTTTGATAAAAACAGTCCCAAATTTCGCCAAGTTTTTTGCTTATAATTTGCAGAGTTCTTAATGTAAAAAAAGTTATTTTGAGAAAATATGTCAAACAACACTGTACATAATACTCTGCAATCGGAATTAAAAAATAATAAAAATTGGATGAAAATAGAGCAGGTTTACTAAAAAATGTTTCACTGCGCATGCGCGAATGCTATCAAAATATAATGTACATAAATGTATTAGCTAAGTATATAGAGCAACTTTTGTGAAAGTCTCAAAATCATAGCTTGAAAATTCTGAAAATTATCGTCGATAGAATAAGCTCGAAATCCGTTGTTCCCAAAAAGAAGCAAAAAAATGAGGGTTGTATCCAAATATAGTAGTACGTGCAATATTCTGCACGCTATCTTGGCACTAATCAACAGATATTTGATACAACCACTCATCTTTTTACTTATTTTTGGGAACAACGGATTTCGAGCTTATTCTATCAATGCTATGATTTTGAGACTTTCCCAAAAGTTGCTCTATATACTTAGCTAATACATTATGCATATTATATTTTGATTGAATTCGCGCATGCGCAGTGAAACATTTTTTAGTGAACCTGGTCATTTTTCATCCAATTTTTATTATTGTTTAATTCCGATTGCAGAGTATTATGTACAATGTTGTTTGACATATTTTCTCAAAATAACTTTTTTTTATATTAAGAACTCTGCAAATTATAGGCAAAGAACTTGGTGAAATTTGGGACTGTTTTTATAAAAATCTTAATTTCTCTTTTAGTATACATGATATCCTCATAAAAATGAACACAGTATATTACAAGGAGCCACATATTAATAATCTCGAGTTTGAACGCTTTTGCTACATTAGTTTTTATAGGGTAATCCAAAAGATATTCGTTCTTTTACAATTTGTTGACAGTCCCCTATGGAGTTCCGGAAAAAATCTTCACGGAAATATATAACCTATACTATACTGTTTACACAACTGCAGTTTCAGGTTAATTCCTCATGTATTTTTCTAGATAGTTTACAAAACGTCTAAAATCGCAAGTGACCGGTCACCTTTGGCAATATAGTGTAGTATCGATATAAAGCCTTAAAATTTAATAATTTATTTGATTATTTAGGGAATTTCTTGATCTTTGATTATTTAGGGAAAGGGCGTAGTTCTGATTCAGAAATTTTAATAATCAGATTAATATAAAATACAAAATATATTTAGATATAGTAATATAAAGTTAAAAGAAGCCCGCAAAAAAATGCTATTGACAAATATGGGCTGAACAAAAATCATTAAAGCATAGAAAATTGTGGCACCAAGACTATTTCATGAACTTAATTCTCGAGCAGTGGTCCACCATCTATGAAAAACAAAATTGCAAGGGTGTTTCAAATGGAAATCGCCCAGTTTGCACTAACCCAGACTTGTTCCAAGCATACGGAATCATGTTGGACTATTGTGCGCACTAAACTGGAAATGGAAAAGTGACTGAAGTTTGATGATGTTGTTACGTTGAAAACTTAATAACTGTTCCTTCCATCCTATTAAATCAATAAATTAGCAAATTTTAAGACTTTATATCCCGATAATGGGGAGACGAAAGCAAATGGTTTATGCGTCAAAAACACGTTTTACTATGCTCTTTCGATTACTGCTTATTTAGATTTTTTTTGAAGTGAAAACTTCTTTAGGCGCGTTCGGCATTTTTTGAGATGGGAAAAAAACATTGAACTCGCGACACTGTTACAGTAACCGACACTGTTACTGACACCTCTGTATATTTGTAGTGAAAACTTCTTTAGGCGCGTTGGGTATTTTTTGAGATGGGAAAAACCATTGAACTCACGACACTGTTACTGTAACCGACACCTCTGTATATAAGTATGCACATGTATTGTGTATAGTTAGGTATGAGGTAGGGCGTGGCGGGCGCGTCGCGCGCCGCATGCTTGCCTGTGCACTATTGCACCGCGGTGTAATAAGTGCAGAAAAATGTAAGCGGTATAGTAACGCAGAAAAAATGTAAGCGGTATAGTAACGCAGAAAAATGTAAGCTGTATATTAAGCGGTATAGTAAGCACAGAAAAATGTAAGCGGTATAGTAACACAGAAAAAATGTAAGCGGTATAGAAAACGCAGAAAAATGTAAGCTGTATAGTAAGCGCAGAAAAATGTAAGCGGTATAGCAAGTGCAGAAAAATGTAAGCGGTATTGTAAGCGGCATAGTAAGCGGTATAATAACGCAGAAAAATGTAAGCAATATATTAAGCGGTATAGTAAGCGGTATAGTAAGCGCAGAAAAATGTAAGCGGTATAGTAACGTAGAAAAATGTAAGCGGTATAGTAACGCAGAAAAATGTAAGCGGTATAGTAACGCAGAAAAATGTAAGCGGTATAGTAAACGCATAAAAATGTAAGCGGTATAGTAAGTGCATAAAAATGTAAGCGGTGTAGTAAGCGGTATAGTAAGCGGTATAGTAACGCAGAAAAATGTAAGCGGTATAGTAAGCGGTGTAATAACGCAGAAAAATGTAAGCTGTATAGTAAGCGGTATAGTAAGCGGTATAGTACGACTGAAGTCTAGTTCCCGAAATTTTTTTATGTAAAATAATATGCATTATTTTTCATGTACAATAGCGCATTAAATGAAAATTGTAATATAATTTTTGTAGTGGTAGTTTATAATAATGAATAAAAAAACACTTCATTTAAAAGTATTTCCTGCACAATAAAACATTTCCTGATGATTCAAAAAATACACACGTAATTGTTGAAGTTTTCACTTCTGTCGGCACTCCCGGAGTGCCATTGATTTTTTTTTTAAATTATTACACTAACGGCGTTGTTTCCTGGTAAGAACAAAATTAGAAACTGAAGGGTAAGTGAGTCGTTAGCAAATACCGCACTGAAAAGCACATGACGAATTTGTTTTTTCCTAGATCAGCAGTTGTTTGAAACATAACATTCATGAATGTTATATAAAAGTTACCCGAAAAAGCTTTTATATGACAGAGATACAGAGATGTTTGTGAGGTTGTAAGGTATGGAACAATATTCCATACCGGCCAAAATCGAACTGAACTTCCGTACAATGTAGGTTAATTTATCCGAGCTTAAACGCGTTTCAAACAAGAATTTTGTTTAAGAAATTCATTAAAGAGGTTACACAAAAGAACAAGAAACTACATATATATTATTTTGTCGGATATATTTTAAGGTTAGAAGCGTCTTTAACCTAGATCTAATTAACTTAAATTGTACGGTAGTTTAGTTGGAAATTTCAGGTATGATAATCTCATATTTTGCACATAACGACTAAGTAGGCCGAGATCTCTGTTTAAATTAAAGTCTGAACCTTTACCAATATCCAAAAGTGAACCGGAATTCAAATCAGTCACTTCTTGGGGAGTACCCTGCATCTGAATTTTTTGTGAGAATATTATAAGTAAAAAATGAAACAAAAATGGCAAAAAGCAAATTTTAACAGCACAGATGATGACTCGACAATACGAGTGATGCTGATTTAGCACGATGCTTTGAAACATGCAATTTATTTATAAAAATATATCCAAGAATATTGTTTTCGATTAAAAAGGAGTTACATATACACCTAATAATACTTGCTATACTTGGTGTCTTGATATATACTTGGAATTTCCAACTTGACACTATTATTACAGGGTTCGTACGGTTCTGGGAATTTTCCAGGAGTGTTACCAATATTTTTTTATAGAAAAATAAATGTAGGTTAAACTCGCCAAAATTCGCCTTCTTTTAAGGAGAGATTTTTTATAAAAAAATACTGGTACAGAAGAATTTCCAGTTCGCAAAATTCCAGGAGCCGTACGAACCCTGTTATTATGTCACCACCATACTGCACTACTTTTTGGGATTCATTTCTAATGTTAAATGGAGAACAAATTTCTGCTGACAACTCAAGTGTCCTTAGTGCTTAGTGCATAGCTTTATGATTTTTAGGCACAACTAACTCTGGAGATAAGTTTCCGCCTTATTTGATCACAGAAATCTGTGATTAAAAACTTTGAAGATTTCTTTGTGAAATTAATGGGGACAAAAAATCGTACAGTGCGTCTCAAAAGCATATGGACAAGCGATTTTTTGAAATAACTGGCCAACAAATGAAGCACTAAGCATGCAAAAAATGATACACATATGGAACCATAACATAAGTTTATCACAAGAAAGAAATTAAGTATAAGTTTTACAGAATTTTTGTAAAAAATCAAAATCAAAATAGGCTGTCCTAAAATTATATGAACTTTTCGAGTATTTTGTATTTAAATTCAAATTTTGGATCAATTCGTTTGAATTATTTTGAAAATCTTATCACGCATGCTGTGAGCTAGTGTTTGGAGATTATGTGACTGTAAAGAGAACCAAATGAGCTCTACTTGTTTTTTCAATTACTGAATAGTCAAAAATTGACGACCATGGGCATACATCTCTCGAGCAAGTACTCCCCAAAGGTTTTCAATTGAATTCAAGTCTGGGCTCTGTTGGTTGACCAGTCCATAACACCCAGCAAAGAGGAAATTGCTGGTCAGCATCAAGATAGATTCTGGAAATGATGGAGAAGTGCTGGCTAAAGGTCTACCACTGCATGACCACTGCTGGACAGCTTCAGTCTACTTTGCTGTTGGAAATCATCAGATAAAATTGTGATCGGCCTCTGTTTTAGCTAATGCGCTGGCCCACCACACGATGGAAGTGCACGAACTTTTGCAGTATTATTGCTGGGAACCCTTACGCTAGGTGGCGTTGACATCGAAGACATTGAGTATTTCGGAATTCATCGTTTGGCAACAATCTGGCTACTTGGAATTTCATTCCGGAATTTTTGTTCTTTTATTAGCGACCATTACGAACATTGTGATTGTGATCAAGAACAATAACAAATATTAACAATGAATGACAAAGAAGAGTAAGTATGTAAAATTTTATAAATCTTAACGTGAACATTTTGTAATTTCGTTATTGCAATATTTTATTTTACATTTCTTTTACACTTCGAAAACCATGATATCCAAAATATTATTTCTTTCAGTTATTAGCGAATTTTCCAGAATAATTTTAACTGGTATGTATTTTCATAGCAAAGAAAAAGCTGATTGATATTAACTATAACATCAACTACTTAATTATAACGCCGATAGATTACGGAGTCTTTTGCAAAGAAACACCACAAAATAGTTTCTATTTTAATATTTGCATAATAGTAAACTATCAAATATTTATCGAAGAATAAATTTAATGGTAAAATTAGTATTTGATTTTGCTTTTCAATCGTTTTGATTTTGCTTATTATAAAAATATTGTATTAATTGTTATCTTGGCAAATTTATTTCATTTTATTTTTCTTTATAAAATTTCTATGTATTAATGTAACGATTTCAGTCAGAAATGAAACATTTTAACTTTTTTAAAATCTTAATTTTAAGTGTCTTTAAGATCGGTTAGAATGCTATTTTCTTTTTACTGTATATTGTAAGAGGTCATATAGAAACGTTATAGTTTATACTTTTTACTAAAAAAGTTCTTTCCGAAGCCAAACATCTTTTGAAAAAAAAGTATATATTAATCATAAAACAGAATTGAAGCACACTTGTGAAGTAGATGGATGGGTAACTGAGATTTCTCACTCTTCTTGTGTTTACCATATAATTTTAGAATCCAATAGAATTCATCCTATATTATCAATTATTTTTCATATTTAAATAAATAAGTTTTATGCTTAAAATTGAAGTTACAATTTTTTTTTCAAAAATATTTAAATATTCACAAAAAACATTGTTAATTTATCCTAGATAGATCCCTAGTATGCAACTGTTTGTACATTGTAGAATCATATATCATATAAATGCAATGAACTTGTGTGAAAAGTATTATAAAACAGGAATACTGTGCTTGCATAACTTATTATGATGTTATATATGTTTGGCAGTCTTTATGTATATATGTTTGCTGATAAGAATAAAATATTTTTAAAAAGGAAAATAAGTTTTAAATAGGAAAAAAAGAAAAGTTATTTTCTTGTGTTGTTATACCAATGTGATATGATGAATATTCTCCATGCACTGGATGATGGCCCGATGTAGCCGTCAACCACCGATAGATGATGGCGGCTTTACAAAAACCGCTGGGGGATGTCTGCTCGTAATGAAACAGGGTTTGTACGGATCAAGGAATTTTCGTTATAGAAAAGGAAATCTAGTATAGCTCGCGAAGCTTCGCCTTCCTTTAAGGAATTTTCTGTAAGAAAATACTGGTACCGAAGAATTTCCTGTTCGCAAAATTCCAGGAGGTGTACGAACCCTGTAAAAAAGCTGACTGATGGTTTACCACTGTATAAACATTGCAGGATAAGTCATGGTGGTGGATTAAAAGTGCTGGCCCAGCAAAGTAATAGCAGTAGGATAGGTGCTAGCACTGCAGGAAAAGTGCTGGATTGAAGTAATGTGATGGCATACCAATACTGGCCTGCTGTTGGCCATCACTGATGGGCCAGCTGCATTCCGCGCGGACACTTTTCGACAGGTTTAAGTAATGGCACCATTGCACTTTATCGCTGATGGCAGTGCTGGCTGCCATCTGTTTTCCAGCTGATGGCCCACCATTTTTCTCTTTGCTGGACAGGCACTTTATTCTGCGTACACTAAGCTATTGTTAAGCGAGAAGTGTTAATCGACGCATTTTCCTGATGGAATTTCCAGTTTTCCCCTTCTAAGATGTTAACAATTGGAAGTAGATTGCTTTAGAGGACATTTTTATAATCCTCAGAGAACTATCAACCATTAAGAAAAGCAATATGCGTTTTTCATTTGAAACAGAACTTACCTCACAGCATGGCAGTACACCCTCCTTGTTGCCGACAAAAGAACTCGCTAGGTTCTCGTCGTAGATCATAAGAACAGTATTACGGAGCCATCAGGGCCATCGACATTTAATTTATTTCGTCACTGAAGAAAAGAGACAGAGATTTAACGATTCATCCATGCAATGTCCATTCATCCATCCGTCCAACGATTCATCCGTCTTTTAGTCCAACGAACGAATTCATTTCTATGGTGAATTTTAACATAGGTTTCCAACACATTCTGCGATATTTATGAAATTTGCTTGCCTATATACGACGGCGAACAGTAGATCTCGAAATACGAAACGCTAAAATCCTCGCAATTTCACGGACTTCTTTTGTGTTGAATCTGCTAGCAAAATCTCGCTATCTTGTCGCTGATATGTTTTTCTTGGTCGACCATTTTTGAAATCGCATTGTCACCTTTTGATAAATTTTCATAAATTTCAGATCTGTTACGCTTCATTTGTTTAGCAATATCAAAAACTTTTTGAGATTTCAAAAGCCAAATTTTAGCTACATCAGCTGTAGAGAATTGAACGTTGGAAAGCATTGTCCAAATATTCGACAATTGAAGAACGTGTATACGAAGAAGATGTATCGTGAAGATCGTGACATCGTGAAGAACGAATATATTTCGAAGTGGTTACATCACATGTACAGACCGCAGAATATGCAATTTATCTTTTAGATACGGTGGAAATAAAAACGATTCTTTTCATTAACCATATATTTTTCGGACAGCTTATTTTAAATTTTATTTTTTTACAAGCAATCTGTGATATAAACATATTTCTGTATTGTAATAAACTTATGTTATGATTCCACTTGCTAATTATTTTTCTTGATTATTGCATGAATTTTTGAATTGTTATTTTAAAAAAATCGTCTGTCCATATACTTTTGAGACGCACTGTAGTAGTTGATAGTCGAGTCTTAGTCGAACAAATAGGACTTTTTGCTAATAATTAGGAATTGTATTTGGTTTTCATCATAAAGAAGAAATATTTTGGATTTATAAGAAGTTTTAATATTTTTATATTTCTTGTAAGAAAAGTAGAATTTAATTTAATTTCAAAATCCTTAAGAAAATAAATTTAACTATTTCAAAAATTGTATTGCACAAGAATAATTTAAATAGATGTTAAACAGAAATGTTAAAAGATTCATGAGAGGTTGTAAAATGCTAAAGTGTTTGTTTAAAATACTTTACATCACGACAGATAAATTCATTGAACAAATTACTCTTGTGTATAAGGCTTTTTAAAATTTTTGCTTTTACTTTCTTATTTAAGACACTATGTTGTTGATTTTTTATGTGTTTCTAATATATATATTTGTAATTTAATAATTATACGGTATATTATTGTGCTATGTTTGAATCTAAAATGTCATAAGCTGAGATATAGAACTGGTGCATAATTTGTATTAAATATGTTAATCATACTTTTAAGTAATTACTTGTCATAAAGCAAAAATTATTTTAGTAGAACCTTATGCAAGTTAACTTTCTAGAAATATAGAGGTTTCCCTCGACTAATGTGGTTAAATGATCTCGCAACATTACCACACTAATCGAAACAAACATTCAAAGGGAAGAACTTTAATATATATACAGTCAACTATCTTAAATCCCAATACACATAAACAAACAATGAAATAATATACTACGATATTGTTTTGAAGGTTTTATTGTTAGAAAGTAAATATTAGAGCTTGATTTAGAACTTTTTAAATAAATTTTACCTAAATTACATAAATTTCCATTAACATTAACGTTTGAGCTATAGAAATTACTGACAATCAAGAAACATTATAAAGTCTATTTTATGTTCAATTCTGTATGAAACAGACCATTGTCTGTTTGAGACATGACTAGTCACATTTCTTTTAAATTTTTATGTTATTTTCACAGAAATTCGGCACCAATAACTGACAAAATTTGCCACTTCTTCCGTACTGTGCATTCTAATCGAATTTTTTCCTATACTAGTGAAAGGAATAATCTAAAAAAATTATCGCGTTAACTGAAAATCGCATAAATCAGGGAAAAACTGTTTACGTTTACAAAATGTACAATGATTTAAATAAAAAGTTTACCCATTTCAGTAACTGCTTTTATATGCGTTATGGTTTAAGACTTAAGTGATAACTGTAAAGTGAAAGAAATAATATTCAACTGGAACTCATATATACGAACTATATATTATATACAGACTATAGAATAGATACATATTATATAACAGATACAGACTTATTTAACAACGCATGTATACTGAAGAAAATTTATATGTGGTGTAGATATTATGGAGTTGGGATTTCAAAATGAAATTCTGATTTAATTCTCATTGCCAAAATAGTCCATAACCCGAAGACTCCTATTAACCATTTCAAAAGCAAAGTAATTATTTTGCTTACTTGTTCAAATGATTGAATGCTACCATATTTTAACTACAAATTTGTTTAAAAAAGAATAACACCGCCCGTCGTACCCCCCCCCCTCCCTCCAGCCCCCGAGACACACACACACACACACATTCATTATAAAAAAATTAAAAAAGGCTTTGTGCAATTTGTAAATTTTTAATTTAAATTGAGTAGTATACATGTACAACCACCCTTAAAGAGGTTACATACTTATATAAAAGTGACAAGGCGGCAATCTTGGATTTAAAATTTCATGATCAATAGCCCACTTAGCATATATTCTTTAGCAATAGCCACAGATATCCTCTGCTTTAACAATGGACATAATATTTCATATTGAAATTATGTTATGATTTTGTAAATGAAAATATTCCAAGTAGTGATTAAAAATGATCAGTTTATTTTAAGTCTCAGAAATCAACAAATATTTAAAGTCTGTGCTACATTTCTTAATGTGTTTTCTCTGTTTTAATTAAAATGTTAGGGAGCATTCATTAATAGAACTCGATTAATTTTAATAAAAATAATTCAAATTTCAGTTAACGTATTAACAGTATTACTAAATAGTTTTATCAATTGAGTCAAATTTTAACTATTTTTATTATAAGAACGGCCTTGTTCCATTAAAACAGCGTTTTCTTTTTTACACTACTATATTTTCTGTGCCGTATCAATTTCTGTTTTCCTAATACAGAAAATTTAAGATCGTAAACATAGGTGTGTGTAATTTTTTTCACCTTTCGTAGAAATTATTTTTTTATAAATTTATGTGAGCTTTTAATACAATTTATTGTAGCTAGATATTCGAAGCTTCTTATATTTGTATTGCAAAATTGTTTCTTTAAAATGATCCAAAAGTATGAATGCAATTGTGATATCACAGGAACAATTTGGGAATATCTTAAAATTTTTTATATGGAATTCTGAATGTTTCAGTAACTGCTGTTTTTATACATTACATTTTGAAAAATTAAATTCACTAAAAAAGAGTGGATCAATGTTCATAATTTATTTTTTAATTTACAAGCACATTAAATATATTGCACATTGTTCTAAGCTTGTACCGGAAAATCCAACTCTTCCAGGGCTCGTACGGTTTTACCACAATTTTTTTATAGAATTTTTTGCCTTAATTAAATGCCGAAAAGTACTACAAAGCTTAGTACTTAAGCGAAGTGTCTAAAATTTCTGCTATTAACATTTTAAGTACAAAAATTATATTAAGATTTTTTGGTAAAAACGTACGAACCCTGTCTTAATTTTTCGTGGAAACGTTGGATTTAGCAATTCAGTCTTATTTAAGAATATAAGTGTGCTTCGTGTTTATTTAATTTTTTTATAGTACCCAAAAATATATGAGTAAGATTAAAAAATGCATTTCTTTAAAAATTATAAAACTGTTACAAAAATTAACTTTTCTTATTTTTCCCCTCATGTTATTTAATTGCAAAATCTCCGTCATTAAAAAATGCAAATTGTTCTACTTTAAAATATTGATAACTTGGTTTTATTTAATTCAGATTGCATGTTTGTTACTACTTTTATGAAATAGTAATATTTGCCTTATTTAATCCCAGATTAATGACGTGGTAGATTAGGCGATTATTACTGTTCGAAACAAGCGGCAGAAAGCTGAATTCTAAAAAAAAAAAAAAAACCTAACCGGTAGCACTGCTTCTAAAATAACATTATTACTCTCTAACATTCCTTGTCAGAGTTGTCACGTGATATTTGTGTCATCTGCTGATTGGCTGAGTATCCAAAAGTACATAAAGTCTTTGTTTTTAAAATTTTCCGGTGACAATAATAATAATAATAATAATTGTTTTTGTTAACTGAAGTTATGCAAGTAGAGTAACCTGTTAATTCGTGTTTGAAGGATACAAATTTCAAAAAAGTCTAACAAAGAAGTTTGAAATTCAAGAACAAGTGAATTGTTAGGAAACATTTATACTAAGTAGCCAAATGATGTCAGTGAGTAACGCTTCAGTCATACTGACGGTGGCAAGGACAGAACCAAAATATTTTGATACTTACTACAATTTTTTAACTTATACACACAATTTCGGTTTTTCAGTGTTGAGTAATAGAATACAATGTTTAAAAAGTGTATTTCAATTTAATTATTTTTTAATGGTTTATAAAATAATTTTCAAGCAAGAATTATTTTTCGAATATTTCTCCATCGCGTTATTACAAAAGAATAACACGTTTTCGCTTTAAACAAATAAATAAATCAGCAGTTTTTCCGGGTATTTTCCATAACAAAATTAAAACTTTATGAATTAATAAATATAATAATATTATAATCAAAACAAAAAGGTTACATATATGTAATCTAATTACGTGTTTAACCTTTCTAACCTGAATGAGTCGAATCGACCCGTTTGTATAATTTATTTCATTTGATTCGAACCAGAAATGTTTTTATAAAGTGAGTTAAATAAAAGTCACATTTAACTAAATTAAATAAATATGCTAAAGAGCTTAAAAATAAATTCTGGTGTGAAATATTTTTTATCAAAGTTCATCAACAATTTCAGCAAGGTAGGAAGGTTACATTCTAGAAATTATCAGAATAAAACAAACTGCTGCAAGTAGAGTAATCTTTGGTGGTTTCTATACCTATTAACTCCTGGCATGCGGCTAATATAAAAGAATCAATTTTAATGAATTTCAAAAAATTATTCAATGCATAATTGATCTTTTTCAAATAAATATATTTTTTGATGAAAAATCTAGAAAATTATATTAAATGATCAACATCTATTAGAGTTTTCAATAGTACAATGTTTTTACGTATATTTTGTAACCCAGGCACGCTTAGTTAGATATTTTAATTTTATTAAAATGCAGATGAAGAATGCAGCTGTTCTTCATTAGTAGTTGTTTGAAACATTAATGTATTCAGTATCTGTATTACAATAAATGCCATATAAAAGTCACGCGAAAAAGAAATTTACTGACTGGGTTTTTTCAGGCATTTAAAACCCTTTCCGGCGCGGAGTAAGTTTGTTTTTAAAATGATGAAATTATCGACTGACACCAGAATTTACAAAAGAATTTAATAGAAAATAAAACGTGCTTATTTCCCCGTAGTTTATAAAAGTAAAAATTTAATTAAATATTATTGGTGCCGTTTGTCAGGTTTGGAATTAAAATTAGGTGTCCCTTTTTGTGACCACCGCCCGCTAAAGGGTTAAGATGTTTGAGGCTATTCTCATTTATTTTTTGCACATATCGCATTCCTGCCAACATCCCATTAATCTTTCGAAAAATTTAGGTTAATTTGATCCTGCTGAAATATGTTTTCAAGCAAAAATAAATTCTGGTGTGAAATGTTTTTATCAAAATTGAGTACAATTTCAACAGGGTAGGAAGATTAAATTATAGAAATTATCAGAGTAAAACAAACTGTTGTAAGTAGAGAAATATTTGGTGGTTTCTATACCTATTAACTACTGGCATGCGGCTAGTATAAAAGAATCAATTTGAATGAATTTCAAAAAATTATTGAATGCATAATTGATCTTTTTCAAATAAATATACTTTTTGATGAAAAATCTAGAAAATTATATTAAACGCACAACATCTATTAGAATTTTCAAACGTAAAATGCTTTTTACGTATATTTTGTAACCCAGGCACGCTTAGTTGGATAACTTAATTTTATTAAAATGCAGATGAAGAATGCAGCTGTTCTTCATTAGCAGCTGTTTGAAACATTAATGTATTCAATATCTGTATTACAATAAATGCCATATAAAAGTCACACGAAAAAGAAATTTACTGACTGGGTTTTTGTGAGACATTTAGGATATTTGGTGCTATTCTCGTTTATTTTTGGCACATATCGCATACCTGTCAACATACAATTAATCGTTCGAAAATTTTGGTTAATTTGACCAAGCTGAAACACGTTTTCAACCAGAAATAGTTTTAAGAAATGAAATTTCAGTGTCGCTAAAACAGTGGTTAATCAGTGTAATCAGCTTTAAGGGTATTCCGAACTGACATCAGCTTTACAAGACTAATACAAAAAACGTACTAATATTTAAAATGAGAGACAATTTAAAAAGCTAAGTTTAAGAATAAAGATTATTTAAGAGAAAAAATATGAACATTACTGTTTGAAGTAGGGTGACGGGGAAGTCTAAGCCAAAAGAAGTGGCATAAGTCACAGGATAAACAAAATAAGGCATTTATCAGAGTAGTTTTTTGTTGCTGCTGTTACAGAGTATTAGATGTTATATAGATTCTTCTTCATTTTTTAAGTAGAAAGAGAAATAGAAAAGAATAACTGGAAAAGTTTGAAGAACTAGAGTTAACTCTACAAGTTTTCTGACATGGTTGTTTGTTAGGGTGGAAGGTTCTAGGAACTATTGTCATGTTTTGCAATACTGCATACTTTCCTACAACCCATAAATTAATAAAACATTGTTAGTTAATTTGACCCAAAATAAACACGTTTTGATGTAGAATTGTTTTATGAAAAGAAATCTGTAAGTAATGAAATAAAATTAACTAAATAACGATTATTTAACCCTTTATCAGGGCCTGATTACCAACGGGGCACACTTCCACCAGTAAAAAAGAATAGATTTTTTTCACTTATTCATAGCAGTAATTTTGCATGATAATAAGACGAATTTTGCATTTAACAAGACGAAAATTTCTATTAAATTTTACTGGTGGAAGTGTGCCCCGTCGGTAATCAGGCCCTGCCCTTTATATCCTGAATTAATTTTCCAGCTACTTTTTAGATGCTCAGAATCCTCGATTATTCCCACCAGTTATTTTTTTTTTTTGTAAAGTTTTCCTTATCTAATCATAGCATTTTTGCGATTCAATTAGGTGAAAATATCTCATTTGAAAAACCGGTGGTAAAAGATTAAAAATTCTGTAAAAGACGCTCGTCGCGAAAGGGTTAAAGTGGTACTTATAAGTACCGTCAGGATAAAAAGGGTTAAATAAATTTTATGTTTCAAAACTTGGTTAACCTGGATCAAATTAACACATGTTTTACGTAAGAAAAAAATGGATGTTTTCAAGCATGCGTAACGGCTTAGTATGAGATCTCTATTTATATGAAAATCCGAGCCTTTGGCAATATTCAAGGATACCTGGAATCCAGTACATGTTCAGTTGTATCCTGCATCGAGTTTTGTATGAATATTACTAGCTTAACTTGAAAGGATGACAAAACCATAGCTGCAAACATCGCACTAAACTTCCGTACAATGTAGATTACTTTTACCGAGGTTAAATACGTTTCAAACAAGAATTTTTATAAAACATCAAATCATATACATTGCACTTAAGAACATGAAACTAAATATATATTATTTTTTCAGTTATATTTTCTGGTTAGAATGTATTAAACCTGGATCAAAATATCTCATATTCTAAGGAAATTTAGTTGAAAGTTGGCATGTACGCAAAAATTATCTTTTAACAGCCCAGATGATACCTCGACATTAAGAGCGAAGAAGATTTTGCACGATGCTTAGAATTAATTATTTTGTTTATAAATAGATAGACAAAAGTTTTTTCTCTCTTAAAAAGGGTGTATTTTAGTACATACATAACACAAAAACTACTTACTATATACACATTTTTATTCATTGGAACTGTTTTACTTTTATTTACATCTGTGTAAATATCTATGACTATAGATCTGCTAAGTACACGTTTCTAAAAATACATTCAGATTCAGATAACTGTTTCATATCACGCATGAATTAAAAAATATATACCAGTATCATACATTATATAAAAATAATTTACCTATTGATAGCGTTTCGTTGCTTTATATTGCAAATGTCATTGCGTTAAACCTGAACACTTGAGGTATGTTTACTACAAAAAATATATTAAAAAATAAGGAAAAAGATAATAAGTCAAGAGAATAATTGTTTTTTCTTTCGTTTGGAATACATCGAGGAAATTCAGAATCAAGTCAATTGATTGTACAATTCTCAAACAGACAATTCCAGGCTCCAATTATTTAAACCATATTATATATTCTAAAAAATAATCATTTAATTAAAATAGTTGTAAAATATCAAATATATACATATTTATGGATTTTATGTATATATTTATGTTAACCATAAAGGACTGACGCATGCAAAAATGTACACATTTTAATTCAGATTTCAAACTAAAGTACTAACGAAGACAATTTTGAACAAAATAAAGAAACAGAGAGCGTAAAATTCCTGAAAATATTACGCTATACGTGTGTGTTTCATTTTGATTATATTATATGCTAAAAATAGTACTTGATAAAAAAAATACATGAATATAAAAATACATGCTATAATTTCTTCGTTCACAATGTCAAGATGTCATTTGGACCCAGTGTTACCCGTTGTGTTTTTTTTTATTCAGATTTTCATCACTTTCTTATAGTAATTTTCGTTTTATTAAATCTGTCATTAAATAAGGCGAATTTTTAACTATTTTTAAAACCATTATTATTACCACTATTTTTAAAAAGTGGTAATAATCCAGCGATCTAAAAAAGAATAAACTTCGCGGAACTAGCAACACTGTATGAAACCCTTCTTAGCATAATTACTTGCCTTATTAAAATCTGTTTCAAAACAAGTGATGTCATTTCTTAACCCATATGCATAATTAGCACATATGGGCGCAGAATTTGTTTGGTCTGCATCAGTAAAAGCGTATATATGTGCAATTGTTAAATAATATTCTAACCTGAAAGCATGTATAGACAGCTATTAAATGCTTAATTCACGTGGGCGTGTCTTACACTTTAACACATAAATTCGTTTTTTGCTTAAATTCTTAACCCTAAACTTTTAAATTAAGTATATATTTATCCAACATTTATCTATAATAATATAGCAGCAACAATTTTCTGAAACAGGATTTTTTTGTCTGAATAGAGAATTTCATGTGTCGCAACAGAAAAGGAATATATTTTAAGTATGAAATCGATGATTTAGAAATTTGATGCTGCTATATTACGATAGATAATTGCTGGGAAAACAGAAAAATACTTAATTTAAAAGTTTAGATTCTAAACAAATCGAATGCAAGGCTAATTTATGTGCAAAAGTGTATGCCTTTGTGAATGTCGGATGCATAAACTTTATCGATCTAAGTAAAGTTATGGATTTTTGGCTTATGCCAATTGGTTTTCTGTGTTATTTCCATTTTGATACGATAGCGGAAATAGATCGTTACCAGGATTGATTTTCTTATGCTTCTAAATGGGATAAAGTTGTTCAGTTACGACAAACTTTTTTCTTGAAGTTTAACCAATCCAGTACACAATCTTACGTATCGGTGAAAACGTGCTGAACTCCATTAAATATTTGTCACAAAACTTTTCTGGTTTCAAATATATTTAATTATATTCAATTATATTTCAATTATTTGCTAAAGTTTACTACATAAGTCCCTAAATATGTAGAAAGATTGCTTAAACTGATTTCAATGAATAAATATTTCTAATATATCTAAGATAAAAGCTTGAAATTGCATATAGTATTTTCTAAAGACTTGCTTATTTTAAGAAAATATTTTATAAAACTGTACACGAATAATTCAACTGTTATAGGATAAACATCTGATCGAAACACGTATGTGTACAACATCTGTATTACAATATCTTTCATAAATATAGACCGAGATCTCAGTTTACAATGGAATAAGAACCATTATGAATATCAAAGAGCAGTGGCGTAGACAGGGTGAGGGGTCCAGAAGCTCTGGATACCACTAATATTGCAATGTTTTCTTTGCCTTATCTAATCGGAAAACTTTCTGCAATAATAAAGGATTAGAAAACTTTACAATATTACTGGTATCCAGTTCATTTCAACACCCCCCCCCCTTACCTGGCTACGGCACTGTCAAAGAGAGAACCGAAATTAGATTCCAGAACTTCTTGACAACAAGTAACATCGAACAGTAGTCTTTCTGAGAATATCATTCAGTAAACATGAACAAAATCATAAAATGCATCTTTCAAGAGCGCAGATGACATCTCGACAGTGCCAGCAATACAGAAGTATGACGATGTTTATTATCAAGTATTTTTTTGAATAGATATATAGATATTTTTTCTCGCTGACAATAGATGTATTTTAGTTTATATATAACACAAAACGACTTACTGTGTACATAATTTTATTCAATGTAACTGTTTTACAACTATTTGTGTTAATGTCTATGAGTTAGATCAGTTAACAGCAGGTTTGTAAAGCTATTTCCGTAAAGTGCCTTCAAATCATGCATGAAATAAAAACATATTATTGTTTAATAAGATTAAACATCTTTCATTTTTGTTATAAGAAATGAATTTAAAACATTATTATTGAAATATACAGGGAATTATAGAATTAAAAAATATATATATTCCGGTGTATCTTCGGTAATATTCTAGTTATATTTACAATTTCCGATTGTTATAGAGAATACATTATTGAAACAAGCATATCATACTTTAACTTTCTAGCTTTAATAGGTTTTACAAAAAGTGTGCCTAAAGTTGCAAAAAATGCATTTGCGAAGGACATAGATAAATATTTACACATATAGCAGTAGTCGCAGCAGCCTATATTCTTTATATATTTACTACTACAATTTTAAATCTTCGTAATATATTATTTAAACAAGCATATGTAATTTAAATTTTCTAGCTTTGTATAATTATTCGCTAATAATTGTACAATATATACATTATCATAAAAAAATGCAATAAGAATCTATCTCGAAGATTATATTATAAAAATAATGATAGAAAATTTATAAAAAATAATATGACGCAGCAACCTTGGATATACAGATTTTTAATTACTCATATTAAAAACATAGATATAAAAACAAATCTATAATTCGTGAAGAGATCCGTTAATGGGAGTTTGTACAACTTTGGCCTAAAATTCCCGTGATTATTACATTTTTTTCGGTCTCAAAAAAAAAAAAAAAAAAATATTACCATCGGACTTTTTACATTTATTGACATTTTGCTTATGTATTTAAAATTTTGTGTAATAATAATAATAATAATAATAATAATGCGTTTTGTGCGACGTGCACATGCAGGTGACAACCGTAATTTTAAAATCGGGCGACAGTTATTCTATTGCCACAAGCATTTGAAACAAATTTGGTCTCCAAACAAACGAAGAGCGTTAAAGTCTCTGTTGCTTATATTAACATTTGGTTTTAAAAGTTGATTTTTGACAAAATAGAGTTTATTTGAACCAGGGATGAGAGTGCTCCGACACGAATGCCCGATTGTCACCACTAAATTTTAGTAGTATTTGTCACCGTATTTAAGGACAGAATTTCTGAAATTCAATACGATGGACAATACTGTTAAAATTTAGTGGTATAAAACGGACATTCGGGTCGGATTGATCTCATCCCAGTTGAAGAAAGAAAGATAATTTTTTCGTCTTTTTATTTAACCTTTTTCTAGCCTCCAAAAAATAATCAATTAAAATTATATTTTTGGTCGTAACATCACAAGCAAAAACCAGTACTCTCTGTTTAAAAAAAAAAACCCGAAGGAAATTGGTCGAATATTTCTCGAGAATATAGTTCTCACGGTCGACCAGTTTGAAAAACATTGTTTAATAAAATAAATCGTTTTGATACGATTTTGACATGTTTATATTTGAAATGATTTCGAGGCGCATTTCAGACATTGTTTCCAAATTGCATTTTTCGACATGGCTTCGAGACGCAATAAACTACGAGCAAAGATCAGTACGTAGGAAGGCGTTTTCTGACTACTGCTGCGTTACATTCAAAAACAAAGATTCCAAGAAATTGGAACATCATGAAACCGCTTTAGGGTAAGAATCTACACACTTAAAGGGTGAAAAAAGTGTAAGAAAAATAATCGAAATTTTGAATTAAAGAAGTAGACCTTCCCTTTAAAGATATTTTATTGTTTATTTTCTTAACTTTAGTATAAAGTATAACCTAATCAGCGTATTTTATACATTTCATCTGTGAAATATGTATTAACTAATATTACGGAATTTTATTTTTCCCTTCTTATAAGGATTAAACGAATAAAATTATTTTAATTACTTTATGCCAGGGTTGCCAGTTTGGCCTCTTTTTTTAGTCAGAGAAGCCGAATTCATACCGGAAAGTTTGAGAGAAAACATTTTACTTGAAGTAATCACGAAATAGACTGTCATTATGTAAAGAAAAAATGTGCATTTAAATTACTGGTACGGATTAAAAATTTCTGAATAGAAAAGGAAACCAAACTGGCAACCCTGCTTCATCCTGAAATTATGGAATCTGCTAACATTTTATTTTTACGATATTGAAACATCGTACATACTTTTTGATACGAACTAACAAGCAAATATTAAATATTTAAAGGAGATCAAAAACTTCAACAAATATGAGTAGGTTTACATTAAATAACATGAACGTTAAATGAACTTTGTGGACTACTTTGGATTGTAATTGAAAATTTAATAATAAATTTTAAACTATAAAAATTGATTAAAAAACAGTAAAACATACCTGATTTTTTAAAACTGTTATTGAATACGTTATATGATTTGAAAATGATATTTTGAAATTCTAGCTGTTAGTGTGAATGGGAAAATTCTACTGAAATTCCATCAAAATATTTTAAAGCAAATTAACTTTATAATGCAGGCGAAGAAAATAACTTATTTATTTCAAAATTAATTTGTCCGAAAATTTTGGTGGCAGATAATCATGTCAATATTTTAGCAACACAATTGTTTTGGTTCTGAAAGTGTTAATTAGATTCCATTTATTTTTCCGTAAACATAATTATTGTAAAATACATTTTAATTATTATTTTTATTTTCTATTAGCATTAATTTATCAGTTTGTGTCATACATGCGAATTTGATATTTTAATGTCAATGTTTGCATCACAGTATATTTGTCTAATTTACCAAGAGATAACTCGTTAAACAAAAACTCTTGAAAAATCTAATTTTTGTTAAAGAATTTTATGAAATTATATACATGTCAAAAATAGTATTTTTTAATTTTGTGTTTATTTGCTTGATACTTTAATCTCATATTTGGCATTCGTTAGGCAAAAATCCAGTGCAGTGTCTGTAACTCATTTTTACCTTTAGTGCATATATGCGTGCAATTTCCTGATTATATTTCTTATTCAGAAAGTCCGAATTCGCACCAGAATATCTTAATAGTATTTTTTTTACCTAAAGTAAAAAAAATTCTTGCAAAATTTCCGGTATGTATTCGGAATTTACGCATAATAAAGAAACTCCTGAAATGTGCCAATAATGCTATTAGTTAATATAATGTACTAATATAACTTACTTAAAAAACGTTAAGATTTCTGGATTTATTTATGCCCAGTAAGAAATATCTACAAGTGAAAACCCACGGGTCCAAAGTATTATTGCGAGAGCATTACTGAATCATCTGAATTAAAGGTGTCTACTGCATTTTGTTTCTGCAGGGTATTTTTAGTTAGACAAACCTAACTCGAAATATAGTTACATCAGATAAAGTACATTTTATATTTTCTCCTTAAGGTATATATCTCTTTTTTTACTTTTTAATTTATTTTTCCCAATGTAACATTAATGTTTACATTAGCATCTTTCGTACCTGTTGGTCGCCACGGCACAAAATTTGAAGCTGATACACTGAGTAGTTCAATAGTGTATAGAGAGATTGGAGTAGGGGTGTTTTAATTCTGGCCACCCTGTATATAAATTCTATAGAACATATACAGGACTGCACAAAAATCTTCAGTACTTTTCCGTTTATCGGAAGACTCCACCAGTGGCTGAGAGGTTCGGCTGTCAAAGCTGGTAGACGGGAAGTGCTGGGTTCAAACTTCTATCGTGCTCGTCGACCTAACTCTTCGGAGTTTTCCGTGGTTTTCTTCGAACCTTGACGTAAATACAGTTTAGGATCCCTTAGAAAGATCCCCACGAACGGCACTCACCCCCCCCCACACACTGGCCTATATTCCTAGCACGGATAGGCCATACTAAATAGCCAACCAATTAACCATTTATCGGCGGAATTTTCAGTTGGGGGAATTTTATCTGTTCTATGCGTTTCCTAAATACAATAAATTTTACACTCCTATGTACATTGTCGGAAAAACTCGTCTTTATACACTAAATTATTCCTCATTTTTCAACGAATAATTTCCGTTATCCTAGAAACATGTTTTTTCTGCGAATTCTTCCCTTAAATCTGAAAAGGAGGAGGAAATTCCGTTTATTCCCTGCGCGTATGCCCATCGACTCTATCAATACGAAACTTAGAATTTATTTTAAAAATAAAAAACAAAATTTCTATAAATTAATATTTCTTATTCATTTAAAACCAACAAAACAAAACAAAAAGGTTTTCTAATTAAAAATAGAGTAACAATTATTTTTTTATCCATTTAAAAGTATTCACAACTTATATTTTAATATTATAAAAAAAATATTCGCATTTAAAATTATTCAAAATGAACACATTTAATATATATATATATATTATTTACAATGAGAATATTATATGGGAAAAATTAGTTTTACTCAAAAAAAAATATTTATCCTTGAATTTAGTCTGTAATATTCGTAATTTACATCTAACAATTCAATTGAAAATACGTATAATTCATATTTTTATCCTCTATTAATACTAAAGTGTTAAAATCCCAATCACCATCTTATATCGGCGAAATCTTCCCGAAATTAACTTCAAAATTCACAGTTTTCTAAACAACAAATTTATCAAACCGTATCCATTTCAAGAAAGCACGATATGTTTATTTCCTTCTTTGCCGATCACCTGATAGCGCAATGGTTTACATACGAGAATCATAATGGTTAGGTCCCGGGATCAAATCCAAAGACGGCGACATGTTCTTGAAATTAATAAAATAATAAGAACTTTGATGAGTTTACTTTGGTGTTTTTATTTTTTATCTCCACTTTCTTTCTTCAATTGACGTATATTTTACCCCCTGTAACAGAGGAAAAAGAAACGGACATTCCACAAATAACGGAAATATATCGGCAGCACTGCTGCCTGTCAAATTTCTGTGATTTGAAGTAAGTATTTCTGAGAGTGTAGCATATATACAACTCTATATATTCTATATAGGGCTGAATTCAGATACTTTTCCGGTTTTTGTATGTAATTGCTGGCATTGGGTTTTCAAAAGTGTTATGCGTTTTTCAAATTGTTTACTTAGACATAATCTTTGATCATATTATACGATGAAATCTTGTTACAGTATTCAGAATGCATTGGAAAGTGTTTCATTATCTACACTTCATGCAATTTTTTTTTTCTTGTCATTTTTCGAATGAGTTAGAGGTGTCCATTTCAGAAGACCTCACTCCGTGAATTCTTAATTTTATCACGAACACCTTCGCAGGACTAGCAGAATGCACAACTACACTAATTATTTGTATCTAAATTTTTGCGGTGTGAACTATATTAGTTTCTCATTTTTAATCAAGTTACATAAATATTTAGAATATTCGCTTTAAACTTATCTTAATGGATATATATTTTTGAAATATCTAAGAGCAAAATTTAAGGTGAATAAATTCTATTCTAAAGACTTATTCTTCAACAAATCTTTATGAAATATTTTATTAACACTGGAACTACCGGAAATTTTATTTAAAACTACTTAACTTATTCATTTATCGTACTTCTGTGAGTTTTATATTTCATTTATTTTAAAAAGAAATTTCTGGTTCGAATCGGAATATATTCATATGGTAACCGTCAAAATGACGGCTCATGGTAGTTCCGGTGTTAAACCACACACGAAGAATTCGTCTGTTATTCGATGACCAGCTGTTCAAAACATTTATATCTCCGAGACCTGTATTAGAAAATCTGCCACAAAGAATTTCATCAAAAAGGAGTTTTCTGAGAGAGATGTTTGTGTAGTTGGAACTTACGAGTGCTAACAACCTTTGCACATAAAGGATAAGTAGGCCAAAATCGCAGTTTACGTTGGAATCCGAACGACTACCAATATCCAAGAGAAAACCGAAATTCGAATTCGGCACTTCTTGACTAGTATATGCACAAGTGGTCTTTATAGGAGTATCATTAGCTAAACATGAAAAAAAAATCATAAGAGTCATTTTTAAGAGCACAGGTGACTACTTGACGGTGTGATTAGAGCATATTTAGCATGAGTTTATAATCAAATATTTTGTTTATAAATACATATACGAATACTTTTTCTCCCTGAAAAAAGATGCAATTTATTTTATAAATAGCAAAAAAACTACTTACTATAGGCATAATTTTATTCATTGGAACTGTTTTACATTTTTTAAATCTCTGTAAATGTCTATGACAACAGATCTCTTATGTAAACTTTTACAAAAATAATTCCAGCTAACTTCTTTATATCTTGCATGAAATAAAAAAAATAAAAATCATATCATGTAATAATAATAAACGGTTTTCCTTTTTGTATTAAGAAATGAATTTAAATCATAACTACTGAAACATTCAGAAAATTGTAGTAAAAAATATATTCTAGTATACCTTGTATAATATTGTAGTTATAATTCGGATAGTTCTAGAATCTATAGAAATAAATTTGTTGAATCAGGCAGAGATGAAAGTAAACTTTCCAGCTTTAAAATGTTTTATAAAATGCGTGCCAAAAGTTATAACGAAAATAATTTTAAGAAGAACACATAAAAACAATTCAGCATCATATATTTTTATTCATTATATTTATTGACATTTACTTATTTATTTAAATTTGTGTGTGTAAAAGAAGCATAATATATTTCTTTATCATCATATTTATTGGTAATTCAATTCAATATATAAATTTTTGTGTGTAAAAAAGAAATAATAATACGCCTTGTACAACATGCAGTACTTGCAGGTGCGTGCCTTGAACTTCCAATCGAACGACCGATTTTTTCTTGTCACAAACATGTGAATCAATTTTAATCACCAAATTATGGAAGGAAATTAAATTGTCTGGAGCGTATATCATCTAGTTTAAAAACTTTATTTTTAAAATACTCGCGGTTATTTGAACGTGGTTATTTGAGGTCTTTTCGCTCTCTTTTTACCTTTTGCGAGTTCGAAAAAATAATTAAGCAATGAAAATTATACTTTTCAGCGGTACAGTCTCCAGTAAAAACCTTTCATAAAAGAACAAGTTGGAAATTGTACGTCGAACATGACAAATGAGGTGTGTTCGTACTATAGCTAGTTATATAAATATTCAGATCTTGATGATTTTTAATTCTGTTAAATGAATTATATTGTATGCAGATTAAATTCTGTAATAAAATAAAATAAGTATCTCGGTCGCTTGACGGTTAAACCTCGGAAGCTCCTATAACAAGAAAGCACCGATTTAAACAAGAAAAAAAATCAAATTTCTTAATAAATGTTTTTATTAATATTTTCTAAAGTTTTGATTCGATTTTCATAAAATTTGAAATGTCTCGACTAAATTTTGCAAAGATAATATACCTTAAATTTCAAACCATTCGGTTAGGTAGTTTTTGCGTTATTATATGCGGACGAACTGACATACAGACGGACGGTCCAGACGACAACAATAGGTGCTACGTATTTATATAATTACGAACGCATCTAATAATAAGAAGGAAATAGCTCTCAAGAAACTTGGTCGCCCAGTTTGAAAAACCTGGTTTCGAGACGGTTTCTACATATATTTGAGATGGTTTTCTTCGACATGGTTTCGAGATATATTTTCGTCATGGTTTTGAAACCAAATAAACTTGATCCGCGGATTATACGCGTGAAATTACGGTATTCTTAAGTTCGTATATGAATAGAAATTTCAATTTTGATATTCCAACTGTTTCTGGAAAAGAAAAACTTGCTTATAATTCTTATTATTTTTCACATTCTGCATATTTATTTACAAATTACCCTATGAAGAGAATTGGTGCATACAGATCAAATTTGATAACATTTCTGATTGGTCTCCTTCGTCACATGAGACTTCTGACATCGCTGTTGTTTTTAAACACTCATCGCCATTCCATCTCGGCCGCGAGCGGAGACGCAAGCATTCTTACATTGTCTACACTTTTACATATTTTTTTAATCTTTTTTACTTTGACACTAACGATTGAGCTTTAGAGGCTCTGATACAGCTGTTTGCTGCTCTATATGTACGTTATTTATGCTATTTTTTACATTGATCATTTATTTTAATATAACGGAACAAAGTTCAATCCACCCATTTCAAATAATCGTGTCACTATATTCAGAAGTAATGTGTCCGATTGACACAAGTCAAATAAGCTTATCATAAACAAAAGAAACCTATTTATGAATGTATGTGATCATCTTTTTAGGGAATTAGATAAATTCAATTGATAAATTCACTTTCCGAATTGAAAGATATGTATTTCACTTCGGTCAGATTTGCACAATGTTTTGGAAAATATCGAAATGTCGATGCTTTGCCAAAAATCATTAAATTAAAAATCTTAACACCGAAAAATTAAACATTTTTTTTAAATTCTAGAAAATGGGTAAAATACCTGAAGTACCACATGAAAGAATTCGCACAAAGAAGAAACGTAGACGACGTGCCAATCATTCATTATGTTATTAACGGCATACCAGATACTCCAAACAATAAAGCAATTAATTTTGGCTGTCATACCCTCGCTGAATTAAAAAAATAGCTCCAAAGTTACCAGCAGATATGCCAGCAGAGTTCAAAATTTAACCAAACAAAGTTTTCGTCTATACATAATATTCCTAAGCTTAGCAAAGAGATAAAGCTACAAAATAATGTGCTTTAACTGCGAAGCCAGTGGCGACCAGTCTAGTGAATGTATCCATCAAAACAAGGGAGAGAGATGTTTTAATTGTTCTCGCTTTGGCCGTGTAGCATTTCAGTGTACTGAGCGAAGTACTGACCTAAGCACTCGACTAAATTCAACCTCCCTCCCCAGAAGTCGCCGTCTGGCCGAGACAAACAAATTCACATAGTAGAGATGCGTCACTCTCAACAACGCATGCAGAAATTAGTAAAATTTTCCAACCTACAGATAGATTCTTTGGTGTACACGCACAGACCATTGACACTTTTTTTAACAATATTATCTGTGCATAAAAATACTTCTTAATTGAAATAACTGTAAATTATGAAACATATAGATATTTATAGACATTTAAATGTTGACTATAAAGGACTAACACATGCAAAAATGTAACAAAATAAAGAAACGGGTCTATTTCATATTGATGATGTTAAGTGCTAATAATCAGATAAAGAAATACGTTATAACAGGGTTCGTACATTTTTATCACAATATTTTAATATATTTTTTTGCCTTATTTAAATGCAGAAAAGTATTACAAATAATGCAATTAAACGAGGTATCTATAATGTCGGGTATTTAAATATTAAAGAGAAAAATTCTATTAAAATATTGTGGTAAAAACATACGAACCCTGTATAACAAAAAAACATGAATATAAACACCAAGCTGTGTTCCCAGTGCCAAGTAGTATAATGTAGCCAATATGTGTCCAGTGTTGCTAATTGCGTGTTTTTTTTATCAAAATGACAAACTTTTTTTTAATACTAATATGCGTTTTATTTATTCTGCCATTAAACAAGGTGACTATCACAATTTTTGAAAAGTGATATCAATTCAGCAATCTAAAAAAAGAAACCTCGCAAAACCGTATTTTACCCTCAGTAGCATTAATACCAGCAGTGTTTTCAGTAGGTCATTTTTTTTAATTCAAATTTCTAGATTGCATCACTTGTTTCAAGTAGAAATACTCCTTATTAAATGACAGATCAAATAATGCGATAATTAGGCCAAATACACGACTTTAAGAAAGCAGTGTGTATCAAACAATCTGAGATTTTAAAAATGTAGCCTACTGGCAACGCTGAATACCGCCTTATTAATGTACGTCTCAAACACTACAACTGAATAACCATTTATCAAAGCTGCGCGTATTTGACAATCTCGTTTCTTGAGCAGAATAATACCAATAAACTCGCCGGTATACACAGCATATTTTACAGCGTTAAATATTTGTCTCAAAACTTTTCCGGTGTAATTATATTATTTGCTCATATTTAGTAAAGTAACATAAATATTTAGATAAATCGGTTAAACTGATTTTAATGAATAAATAATCCTAAAATATCTAACAGTAAAATTTGAAATTGAATACGGTTTTTGCTAGAGACTCGTTTATTCTTAAATTACTTTAGCAGATATTTTATTAAACCGTACTCGCAGAATTCTTCTGTTTATGTAAGAGCTGCTAATTTGAAACACTTGGTGTTCAACATTTGTATCACAATAACTGTCAAATATTTACGTGTAAAAACAGTTTTCTGAAATATATTTTTCTAAGGTTGGAAGTTATGGTGTGCTACTGTCAACTTTTGCACATAAGGGCTAAGTAGAGCGAGATCTTAGTTTGTATTGGGAAACGAACGATTACGAATATCAAATAGTGAACCGTAATTCGAATCCGGCGCTTCTTGACTATTATCCTGAATCAGTGTTTATGAGAGTACCATTAACGAAAATAAAAGAAATCATAGAAGCATTTTTTAAAACCGCAATTGATATCTCAACAGTGCGAGCAAAGCATGATGGATACAATTAAATATATTGCTCAGAAATAGATAGTTAAATGTTTTTTATCGCTGAAAACATATGTATTTTAGTTTATAGCTAACACAAAAACTACATTATATAATTTTATTCAGTGGAACTGTTTGGCTTTTATTTATATCTGTAAATGTCTATGGCTATATATCAGTCATGAGCTAGTTTAGAAGAATTTCTAGTCAACTTCTTCAAATCATGCCTGAATTTTTAAAATACATGATTTAACAATAATAAATACTTCTTAAATAACGCATGATTTTTTAAGTACGTGATTTAACAATAATAATAGCTTCTTAAATTATGCCTGAATATTTTTAAATACATGATTTAACAATAATAAAACACGTTTTTCATTTTTAACACTTTCAAAAATAGTAGAAAAGTGTTTATGAATTGGGTTTTTCTGCCCGCCTATCTGTCTCTGATCGATCTAACTCGCGTAAACAGGGCTCCCAAAGGGTCCGCCAACTAAATACCAATATTGTTTAACAGAAAATTTCATTGTGGGTTTCAAGAACATTTCCGCAAAATCGACCTCCGAAGGTGTTTTCTGAAAAAAATTGAAGAAAAATTTAAAACAAATTTTTTTAAAAGAAAATACCGGTTTTCAAAAAACGGACCGTTTGGGAGCCCTGTGTAATTGTACTACGATTGCCCTGTAATTGATATACTGTATGGATGTTTACCATGGCATGCAAGGTATTGAAAATGAAGTTTTTAGCATTTATAAATTTACAAGTGCACTCAAAACCATTTTTTAATACTAATATTTTTGTCATGTATTCTGCCACTAAACAAACGACTATTACAATTTTTGAAAAGTGATATCAATTTAGCAATCTAAAAAAAGAAAACCTCGCAAAACCGCATGTTACCCTCAGTAGCATTAATACCAGCAGTGTTGCCAGTGTTAGGAAAAAGCAGTCCCTAGTTCTTATCACCATGCTTATTCTTTTACTTACCTCATTTACATTTCATTAAAGTAATTTATAATACATTATATAATATACTTTCATGATATAATATCCTTTTATTTAATTATTAAATATAATACAATACTTTAAATATATTAAAGATAATTACTTTTACAACTTACCTTTTATTTAATTTATCCTTAAGAAATATACTTGATAAATATTTTTCAGTGATATCTGTGATAAATGTTTTTATTAAAAATAACATTAAGTCACTTTTAATAAACTTTCTTTTAAACTACCGTTTCATATTTTATAATGTTTAAAGCCCTTTTACTTCACATTTCAATCCCTTGCTCACGACATTTCCGGATAGCATCGTATCGACACATCGACCGTATCTCTTGTTTATCTGAGTAGTTCTTACGAATGCTCATAGATGGCGGTGTGATTCAACGCAGTCTAGGGATCCTACATTAGAGAGAGATTGGACATTGACGGAAAGTCCGCCATATTAGTTACAAAGCAGGTGGAACGCCGTAGAACGCAATGCATTTTCACCCGCGTCCAACACTTTTTATTCTATTAAAATCACCAGAAATTCATTTCATATGCCTTCACAGAGTCATTTAGAACATAAACATAAGCACAATTCCGTTTTAATGAATAAGAATTCTCAGAAAATGCTTTTTCTTTTATTCGGCTGAATTGCAGGGTTAACATTTCGGGACTTTACATTATGCTTAAAATATTCGAATTTTATTATAAACAAATATTCAAGTTTTGGGGGTTTTTTTCCCCCTTAAAATAAACATTTTAATTTATGCATAACACAAGAAATGCTACATAATGTAATTTTTTGTAGCGTGGGTATTTATTTTTTACTTTCCTCTGTTTAAATGGTCATGACTCATGATGTAGATTAGTTATGTTACTTTTTTAAGTAAATAAATAAAATTTCTTAGAGGGAACTCTTTTAATTTTATAAGGTTAAAAATATATCATTTAATAGCAATAAATTTAAAAAATATACTGAAATATTCAGAAAAGTATAAATTTTTTAAACTTATTCCTAATATACCTTCTTTATTAATGTATTTACATTAATAAATTTAGATAGTTTTAAAGAAACTAATTGGTTGTATGAAATTAAAAAGCTTCAATTTTCTAGAATAATACACTTTATAATACTAAGTATATTTAAATATGCAAAAAAAAAAAAAAAAAAAAAAAATACATTCCGAGAAACTGAATAAAAAAATTTACACACATATGCTTAGTAATGTTTATTTATATAGAGGTTTATATATTGTGAATTTATATATTTTTGCAATTGTCAGAGTCAGGGCTTTTATACATAGATATTTTTTTTATGCTGAAAATTTAAATGCTTACGTCTTGTGCTCTCAAATTCCGCGGATATGTAAAAAAGAAATTATTAAAAAATGAACAGTTTAACAATTTATTCAATTATTCCTTATAATTTATAAACAATTTCATATTTTAAAAAGAGTGCACTATATACAATTTTATTCTGTATTACCTTCTTAAAATAAATGTTTCAAAATGTAAACAGAAATTCATCGCCAATAACGTTTGTCAATTACCGCCAACTGTGTCAAACTTCGAAACTCCAAATTATTTACACGTTTTGCTCACTCGCTACAAAAAGATTTAAATCAAAATTAGTTTTAAAATGTAAAACAAGAGACGCAGAAACGAAATTGCTTTGTTTGTGTTACTCATTTCGATAGTTATTATTTAATGAAATTGTTTAAAGTTGACCGCATACTCAACAATTGAACTCTGACAATTTAAAATATGTTACAAAATAAATAAACATTACTAAATATTAAAAAGTAACTATAAACAACAAAAGAAAATTATCTATTAATAGTGTACTAAGTCTTGATACAATATTTAAAATGTTGAATCTTTAAAATCCAAATTTTCTTTAGAAAGCAATACCAGCGTATACATACGACGTAACTAAAATGGCGGATTTGTCAAATCTGCCGGCGACGCAATGTCCAATCTCTCTCTAATGTAGGATCCCTAACGCAGTCGTGGTTCGTTCCTTGCCTCGTGCCGATGTTGTTAGATTTGCATACGGCATTCGAGAAGCTGATAGAAGAAGCGATCGGACATGCGTGGAAGCTTTTCTTTTAGGGTGTTGTAAGTATAAATAGTTCTGTCCATTGACATTCGTGGCTTGCATCCTTTAATTGTTTGTTTTTATCCTCGTGTAGCGTCTGGAGAAATGAGAAGGCTGTTGTTTTAATCTTACCGGTATAATGCAATTGAACGGAGTTTCGTTTATAAAGTATTGTTTTAGTTTTACATGTGAAGGAATATAATTGTTAAGATTAAGATCGTAAAGCTGTGTTTGATTTCTTTGGAACTTTGGACATTTTAGTATTTTTTAACGATGATAGATAATGATGAAGCCTGATGGTTTTCCCCCGTATGTTTTTAAGGTGAAATACGTGTGGTGAACCTGGCTGGATACCTTCCTCATCGAGTGAACATCGAGTGTCAACTTTGTGTTAGTCAACGTGCTCATTGTTCTAAAGTATCGACATATAAGTGTTTAAATATCTTCAATTGGATTTTCCTTTTATGTGGTGCTTTTCAATTAAAGTTGTGCCGGAGATCTATTTGCTGTTTCTTGGATATTAAAACAAGTTTCATTCAAGTTTTTCACAAATCAAATAAAGTTAAAAATGAACGTTTTAATTTATTTACCTTGAGTTCCAGAAGGGAAATATGATTTGTTTAATGAAGCTTTGATTACACGTCATGATGTCTGTCTATCGTTTATTTAAATAAGTTTATTTCTATTTTTAAGTAAGTGATTATATATATTTAAGTTTACTATATTTGCATTTTTTACATGTGTTAAGTTTTGAATAAATATATTGATTGTTTTAAATATAGTTGTCTTTAATTCTAACCTTCATAGAATTCATACATTTACTTTAATAGTTAGTTTAGTTGGACATATATTTCATGTTAAAAATTGAATCTTAATTTAATAGTTTAAATTAACTTTTTGGGGTTATTAAAATCAGCTAATACGCTTTTACTGCAAATTTCATCTGCTATTTCTTTAAACCCCAGTCAGTACATTTGTGCTGACCAATAAGGGTTATGGGCATTAATATAACAATGGGGCTTTTTCATATATTAATATAAGTTGTATTTAATTTAATTAAAATATAAATTGTTTTTACAGTTTGTCTTGATTTGCTTGAAATGCATTTTTAGTTAATGGAGATGTCTTTTGGTTAAATTTATTGCCTAAGTTTAAGTTTTACCTTAAATATGTAATTAAAATTGTTTTTGAAAGTATAAATAAATATAATTGAAATTGTTAATTTTTTTTTTTTGAAATAGTGTTTAAAGTAAAAGTAAAATATGTTCATTTTTTATAATAAAAATATTTGTTTAAAAATGTAGCTTTATCTTGTTGACTTTAACAGGTCTAGTATATGATATGATAAATTATTAACTTCAGCCATTAAAGGATGTTAGCGATATGCTTAGTAGGGGGGGCCGAAGCATAAATCATGTTGAAATTGCACTTAACTTTAAGTAAATATTGAAATAATTGTTAACAGTTTTGATGAAATGTAATTATAATGTAACCATTTGTAAAGTTTAGTAGCATAATCTGTAGAAATTAGTAAATATTTTTTTGAAGTAATTAAGTGAATTTGAGATATTTAAATTTCTTTTATTCCGGACTCATGGCGTGTTTAAAAATTGTTTTGAATATTAAGAGAATTTTTTTAATAAAATTAGTATCTTCTCTGTGAAAATATAAGTATACCGGAGGATTGTGAGGGATGCAGGAATTTTGTTCAAGTTTATGGAAGATTAGTGAATCTATGCTGTTTTAATTGAAGTCAACTATAGAAAATTACTCTTCTGTGGAATTTGTTTATTTGAAAGTCAAGAATATGGAAGGTGATCTTGATTATATGAAATGTTTTACGTAAAGTTTGTGATAGTGAAACTGGTATAAGGATTGTTTTTATAACTTTGAAAAGTGTGAGCTAGTGGAGCGTGATGGCGCCCTGGTGTGTTTTTTTTTAAAGAAATAGCCTGCTGATTGAAGTTATGCTGGTTTTTCATGTGGTTTCATGATCATTCTTGCTTCATTTTTTAACATGTTTTTCAGAGGAGAACTATAGCGAACTGTTGAACTGTTGACTTAGTGAATGAAATTGCTCCATTTTTTATCAGATGATCTCACGAGGATTTTTAATGTTTTTTTATCCAGTTTATTGTCATGTTATAAATATCTTTTAAGGTGTTAGAAAGGTGTTAAAGATGTGTTAGAAGTATACCTACTGCATAGGAATGTTTTACAAGTGTTACAAATAAATGCCCCATCGTCTGTGAATACTTTTACCTGCTAATGCATTTAATGTTATTGTGTTTTGCATATGTATTTTTTTTTTTGAAAAAAAAAAAGAGAATTGCAGGGCCTTTAACTAAAAATGTAACTAAACTATTCTAATTGAGATAATTATGGTTAGACTAAAGTAGTATATGTTTAAATATGTAAATTAATAAGATTAAATATGTTTTAAGATAATGGAAGGTTAAACTAAACTGAAGTATAATTAAATTAAAAATTTTTTTTGGTACTAGAAGAAATGTTTTTAAGAAATCGAATTTTTTTTTTTTTTGCAGTTTCTTTAACTTAATATTTAAATTGATTTGTCATTTATTGAGTTTTGTTTTGTCAGGTAGCCATTTTAAGTGTCTGAATGAAGGGGTAACTTTTTAACCTTAAATTTTTTTAGGCTAATTTTGAGGTTAAGTAATTAAGAGTGCCATTTTGACACAGTCTGCCTGACAATTTGCTTAATTAATGAATTGACATTTTGGATTTTTTTTTATATGTTGAATCAGTAACTGTTTAAGAAAGTAAAATTTTTTTTGATCCTCCTGAATTAATGTTGGGGTTTAATCTATTGAACTTTAATTTTAAATAGTAATGGTTATATATATATATTTTCCTCTCCTAATTCTGTTATAAATTTTTGGATGTTTGTGGTAGAAGTTAACAATTACCCAGTTATTCAGATTTGGATTGTGCAAGATAAATAATAGTAGTTAAGTTTGAATTGTTTTAAAGCAATATTGAATTGGTTTAATTTTTTTTTTTAGAAGTTAATAAAGGGATATCAATAGTAAATTTTTTTTATTGTTAAATTGGATATTTTTTTTATATAAAAGTTTAAATGAGTTGAGTGAATATTTGGGTTTTGCATACTGCTAAATGAATTGATGACATTTTTAAGGTTAGGTCATATTGGGTTGATTATACAACCAATTTATAGTATGTTGCACAAATCCTGTGTTTACTGACTCATTGAAAAATTGTTAAATATATATATTTTGCTCTTGTCCTGAATATTTCTGATTTCGTATTAAGATTGCAGATAGTATATATGGACTATACAGAATAACTTTAGGGTTTTATTGATGAAATGAATAGATTTGGTCTTCATGTTTTTAATATGTTGAAGTTATTTTTATAAGTATTTTTAATCAATTGCATCGTAATGAATTTTTTTTGTGTTTAGTGATATAGTTTTTTTAGTTACGTTGAATAAATTTTTATTTAAATGATTATATTCTGTTAATTTACTAGTGTTTGTCCGGGGGATCTTGTGTTTTTGAATAAGGGTTTTCTGGAATATTTTGGAAATTTTTTTTAAATTTTCAGTGTTTGAAGTTTAGAGTGTCCTGAGTATACTAAATGACAGCTCTTTTAGGTTGCTGTATGTTAGATGGTTGCTCAGTGAGATATTATTGAAAGGAGGCTTAAACTTAGATTTCCTGGATTTGATGCTAATTTGTTTTGTTTTGTTTCTGTTTTAATTGCTCTATTGAAATTGGCCATCATTCACATGATTTTTAAGGGAACAGTTAATGTAGGAAGTTTTGGATTTTTCCTAGGACTGTCATGTTTCGACGGGGGAGGGGAGTTGATTTCAGATGTTTGATACTCCTTCTGTCTGGTAATAAAGATGCGGGAAGTATTTGCTTGGCATCGTGTGCATCGGAACAGTCTTGACTGGTGGTTTTGAGCTAAATGCTCTGTTCTCATGATGAATATACCATCTTGAGATATTTTAGTTAGTAATTTTGTTACGTTAATTCTCATTTTAACAGTGTTGACATTTACCGGTTTTTATTTATATATTTTTTTTTAGATAAATTTTTAAAGTAGTTTTTGAGAATGGTATAACGGGGAGTGGTGTTTTTGGAGAGTGTCAGTTTTGCATATAATCCATTGTTAATGTGGATTTATGTGTTTGGCCAGTTAAGCTGTATGAAGGATGTCACATGAATTGCTAGGTGAGATTTTTTTTTGCATTGTCTTAATCGGATGAAATGATCGGATGGTTTCTTTTAATGAGCAATGTTTGTTGAAAATGGTTTTAGGTTTTGTGAATTAGTTTTTAAATTATAAATTTTTATATAGTATAGATTTTTTTTTGACACGTGTTAGAGGGTATTTTGTTTTGCAGATGTAAAATCTAGTGAAAGAAAAATTGAAAAGGGGGGCCCTGTGGTTTTTAATTGTTTTGATAAGATGTTAATTCTAGTGTTAATGGTTAGATTTTTAATAAGTGTTAGATAAATTTTTAGAAAAACAGTTTAAATTATTTATGCAAATTATGTAATAGGTTGAAAGGTTGCCTATTTGGAAAGTTGGGTTAATTTTAATGAACCTGAAGGTCTAGATTCTTGTTGAATCATTTTTTTTAGGATAAGGATTCGAAGACATGGTAATTTGCTGTTCAAATTGTATGGACAACTGGAATGTAATTTAAGTAGAGCTGTTTTCTCTTGGCAGGTGTTGAATTCCTGTAATTTGAAAGGTTTGATAGTATTTGTTAGTGAGTGGTGCTGGTGCAATGAGCTTCAGAGATGTTTTGTATTTTTTTTTAAGACCTAGATGTAAAATGATGTTGAAAGATAAGATAATTTTTTTTTTTTTTTTTTTTTTTTTTTTTTTTACGAATATTTAAGGAAAGTTGTGTCAAGTGTCCGGATGCTTGATAGATTAATTGTAAGGATTTTTTAGAGTCTGTTTGGTGCCTGTAGTAGTCATAGTTGAAAATCATTGGAAGTGGTGGACGTGTTAATGCTCTACTACCATAACAGCTGTAATGCTGTAATTTCGGTTTTTAAACTACTGGTGTTTGAAGGGTTTCTTTTTAAAGTTTTTGTCAATTTTTGAGTAAGTTTTTACTCATCCGGGTCTACATTTTACCTTTGTCCATTTTTTTTTTGAGAGGATGTGTATGAACTCTCTAGCGCTAGAGTAAATGGGATAGAGTGTGTGATGGCAAAAGGAACCGAGGCGTCGGTGTCGAATGGACGGTCAGAATGAATGTTATGTTCCACTTTATATGTGCCTGGTCTATCTGGTTTTTGATAAGGTGATTTGTAGCACTAAAAATTGTTTTTAATTGATTTAATAAGTAATATGTTGTTGAGGGTGTTTGTGAAGAGCATTTTTCCGGGTTTACCATAAATGTAAAGCATTAAATTAGTGAGGATTGACATGTTTCCTAGGAATGTACTCTGGACTGATAAACAGATGCCATATGGATTAGTTGATTTGGAAGTTTTGAAGTGAGTGGAATATGAAGTTTTCAACCGGCATTGCTTGATAAAAGGTCTATAATATAAAAACGTTCAAAATTTTTTTTTATTGGTAACATATGTTTAATGAAGTTATAATGAAATTTAATGAAGTATGATATGCATGTGACAGGAATAGATTCAAATTTGTTTCAGATGGGTGTATTTTTAATTAAGATTCCTTATAAAGAACTTTAAATTTTTGAATGTGTTGAAATGTTATAATATTGCAGTATTTGCATATTTTTGATGGTGATAGACCTGTGGGAAGAGGTACTGATGATGAACTGGACTGTTTTATATATTTTGTTATGTGTGTTAATGTATTTTGTCTATATATGTGTTTGTTTTTGTAGCATTCTGGAACTCATCGTAATTTCTAGGTTTCTCCAGCCTTCTTTCTTCATTCAGTTTTTTTTGTGTCAGGTAAATTTTTTGAGATGGAATGTTTTTGACTAGTTGATGTAGGTTTCTTGAGCGTATGGAGAGTTTATTTTAGCCATTGGAGGATCATTGGTTTTGGGTAACAATTCTTTGTGATTGTAGGTGGTTTTTCTGTTGGCAAGGCTTTCCATGTGCATGGATGATAAGAGGGGGGGCATTTGTTAGGAAAAAGCAGTCCCTAGTTCTTATCACCATGCTTATTCTTTTACTTACCTCATTTACATTTCATTAAAGTCATTTATAATACATTATATAATATACTTTCGTGATATAATATCCTATTATTTAATTATTAAATATAATACAATACTTTAAATATATTAAAGATAATTACTTTTACAACTTACCTTTTATTTAATTTATCCTTAAGAAATATACTTGATAAATATTTTTCAGTGATATCTGTGATAAATGTTTTTATTAAAAATAACATTAAGTCACTTTTAATAAACTTTCTTTTAAACTACCGTTTCATATTTTATAATGTTTAAAGCCCTTTTACTTCACATTTCAATCCCTTGCTCACGACATTTCCGGATAGCATCGTATCGACACATCGACCGTATCTCTTGTTTATCTGAGTAGTTCTTACGAATGCTCATAGATGGCGGTGTGATTCAACGCAGTCGTGGTTCGTTCCTTGCCTCGTGCCGATGTTGTTAGATTTGCATACGGCATTCGAGAAGCTGATAGAAGAAGCGATCGGACATGCGTGGAAGCTTTTCTTTTAGGGTGTTGTAAGTATAAATAGTTCTGTCCATTGATATTCGTGTCTTGCATCCTTTAGTTGTTTGTTTTTATCCTCGTGTAGCGTCTGGAGAAATGAGAAGGCTGTTGTTTTAATAGTACCGGTATAATGCAATTGAACGGAGTTTCGTTTATAAAGTATTGTTTTAGTTTTACATGTGAAGGAATATAATTGTTAAGATTAAGTTCGTAAAGCAGTTTTTGATTTCTTTGGAACTTTGGACATTTTAGTATTTTTTAACGATGATAGATAATGATGAAGCCTGATGTTTTTTTCCCGTATGTTTTTAAGGTGAAATACGTGTGGTGAACCTGGCTGGATATCTTCCTCATCGAGTGAACATCGAGTGTCAACTTTGTGTTAGTCAACGTGCTCATTGTTCTAAAGTATCGACATATAAGTGTTTAAATATCTTCAATTGGATTTTCCTTTGATGTGGTGCTTTTCAATTAAAGTTGTGCTGGAGATCTATTTGCTGTATCTTGGTTATTAAAACAAGTTTCATTCATGTTTTTCACAAATCAAATAAAGTTAAAAATGAACGTTTTAATTTATTTACCTTGGGTTCCAGAAGGGAAATATGATTTGTTTAATGAAGCTTTGATTACACGTCATGATGTCTGTCTATCGTTTATTTAAATAAGTTTATTTCTCTTTTTAAATAAGTGATTATTTATATTTAAGTTTACTATATTTGCATTTTTTACATGTGTTAAGTTTTGAATAAATATATTGATTGTTTTAAATATAGTTGTCTTTAATTCTAGCCTTCATGGAATTCATACATTTACTTTAATAGTTAGTTTAGTTGGACATATATTTCATGTTAAAAATTGAATTGCGAGAATTAGGCCAATTACACGACTTTAAGAAAGTAGTGTGTATCAAACAATCTGAGTTTTTAAAAATTTAGCCTACTGGCAACGCCGAATACCAAGGTGGTATTCGGCGTTGTCAGTAGGCTAAATTTTTAAAAACTCAGATTAAACACCACAACTGAATAACCATTTATCAAAGCTGTGCTTATGGGACAGCCTCGTTTCTTGAGCGAAAAGTCAACTATTTAAATTACGCCGACATCCGGAGAATATTTTACTGCATTAAATATTTGTCTCAAAACTTTTCCGGTGTAAATTTTATTATTTGCTCATGTTTAGTAAAGTAACGTAAATATTTAGAACAATCGGTTAAACTGATTTTAATGGATGAACAATCCTAAAATATCTAACATTAAAATTTGAAATTGAATACGGTTTTTGCTAAAGACTTGTTTATTCTTAAAATACTTTAGCAGATATTTTATTAAACTGTACTCGAATAATTCTTCTGTTTATGTATTAGCTGCTAATTAGAAACACTTGTGTGTTCAACATCTGTATCACAATAACTGTCAAATATTTAAGTGAAAAAACAGTTTTCTGAAATAGATTTTTCTAAGTTTGGAAGTTATGGTGTGCTACTGTCAACTTTTGCACATAAGGGCTAAGTAGAGCGAGATCTTAGTTTGTATTGGGAAACGAACGATTACGAATATCAAAGAGTGAACCGTAATTCGAATCCAGCACTTCTTGACTATTATCCTGAATCAGTGTTTATGAGAGTACCATTAACGAAAATAAAAAAATCATAAAAGCATTTTTTAAAACCGCAAATGATATCTCAACAGTGCGAGCAAAGCATGATGGATATAATTAAATATATTGTTCAGAAATAGATATTTAAATGTTTTTTATCGCTGAAAACATTTGTATTTTAGTTTATAGCTAACACAAAAACTACATTATATAATTTTATTCAGTGGAACTGTTTGGCTTTTATTTATATCTGTAAATGTCTATTGCTATATATCAGTTATGATCACGTTTAGAAGAATTTCTAGTCAACTTCTTCAAATCATGCCTGAATTTTTAAAATACAGGATTTAACAATAATAAAAATTTCTTAAATCATGTCTGAATATTTAAAATATATGATGTAACAATAATAAACACATTTTTCATTTTGAACATTTTCAAAGAGAAAAGTAGAAAAGTGTTTATGAATTGTTTTTTTTTTCTGTCCGTCTATCTGTCTCTGAGTGATCTGACTCGCATAAACAGGGCTCTCAAATGGTCCGCCAACTGAATACCAATTTTTTTTAACAGAAAATTTCACTGTAGGATTCAACAACATTTCCGCAAAAATCTACCTCGGATGGTAATTTCTGCAAAATTTGAAGAAAAATCTAAAACTAAATTTTTTCTAAGAAAATACCGGTATTCAAAAAGCGGACCATTTGGGAGCCCTGCGTAAATGTACTACCATTGCCTTGTAATTGATATAAATAGTCTAAGAGCTAGCAACGTTTTCGTCACCTGATTTTAGCAAGGATCATTTTTCTATATATTTTCGGTCTCTATTGTGTAATACGCATGCGGCCGGTCTGGCTTGCGAGAGACGTTGCGTTTACCTGTAGGGTGAAGGGCAATGCAGGTAAAAAAGTGTCAAAATTACGTCATTTTAGCATGGATTTTGTTTATAATACTTGATTCTGCTAACTATTCGTGATATTAAACCATTATTGCCAGACCGTTTCAACGTTGCTAAGACCGTGCCAGACCATGATTTAGAGGTAAAATAAGGTGTCAAATTCACGTCATTTTAGCAAAGCTGAAATTTTAGTATGTTATACTTTGGCTATCAGGTAAGCCATAATTAATTTGCCAGACCGAAATTCCGTTGCTAAATTACTGCCAGACGCCGATTTATACCTGGCAGAAAAAGCGCCTATTAGAAGAGTTGGCAGCTTTTGTAGTACTTTGGCTACTTTCAATTCACAGCCACGCTATGATTGTTGCCAAAGCAACGATCCTTGATTTCTATAAAAGTATATATATATATATGATTTGTCGAAATAAATGCTTAAATAAAAATATTTCTTACACTTACTTAACGTGTCTTTAATGGAAAAATTTGCTTCCTTGATTATCGCGGCAAAAAACACACGTTTTTCCATTACTAGCCAACGCAATTAAATTTCATTTCGAAAACACAGAGAACATGCTATGAATGATATTATTTCAAACCACAAATGATCGATTGACCTTGAAAAGTAGCAGTTGACATTGCCTATTTCTTGCTAGCCGCTATAAGTTTATCCAGAAAATTAAAAGAAAATATTATATATTGTATTATTTAAAATTAAAAGCCGATATTAATAAACACAAATTATAATATTACTTAAAAATTAAGGGAGAAATTAAATAAGCATAACAGTTGACAATTTACGCCATGGAGTTTTTCTTTCGCTCTTTTTTCACTTCTTTGGCGATTTCATAAATCTCTATATTTATAAAAGAACATGTCCGGATGACTCAGAATCAACGCCGAGCTTCTACCGCTGCTCCTAGGACTATGAAATTTGGAAGACATGTTCTTTACACAACTTAGGCGCGTACTAAGAAAGTATTTTTGAAAATTCACAGCATAAGGGGGTCAAATTGTGTGTCGAACGTTTTAGATAATTTCGTCTTTCCAGCATATCTCAACAGGAGTTTTAAGTAGGAGCTTGAAATTTGGGACAACAATTCTACAAAAGAATAGTTAAACATGTATTTCAGGCGATTTTAGAAATTCAACCACTAAGTGGGTTAAATGGGGGATCGAAAATTTTGGTCATTTCACATTTTTACCATATCTCATCAGCAGTTTGTAAATACCGGTATTCAAAAAGCGGACCATTTGGGAGCCCTGCGTAAATGTACTACCATTGCCTTGTAATTGATATAAATAGTCTAAGAGCTAGCAACGTTTTCGTCACCTGATTTTAGCAAGGATCATTTTTCTATATATTTTCGGTCTATATTGTGTAATACGCATGCGACCGGTATGGCTTGTGGGAGATGTTGCGTTTACCTGTAGGGTGAGGGGCAATGCAGGTAAAAAAGTGTCAAAATTACGTCATTTTAGCATGGATTTTGTTTATAATACTTGATTCTGCTAACTATTCAGATATTGATATTAAACCATTATTGCCAGACCGTTTCAACGTTGCTCAGACCGTGCCAGACCCTGATTTAGAGGTAAAATAAGGTGTCAAATTAACGTCATTTTAGCAAAGCTGAAATTTTAGTATGTTATACTTTGGCTATCAGGTAAGCCATAATTAATTTGCCAGACCGAAATTCCATTGCTAAATTACTGCCAGACGCCGATTTATACCTGTCAGAAAAAGCGCCTATTAGAAGAGTTGGCAGCTTTTGTAGTGCTTTGGCTACTTTCAATTCACAGCCACGCTATGCATTGGATGCTTTTTTTTGTATTTTTTGATTTAAAGTGGCGTGAAATTCGGGTTACCCAATCTACTAAAAAAATAGTTAAACACGTTTTTCAGCGATTTTAGAAGTTCAACCACTAAGGGGGTTAAATGAGGCTGGGGGGGGGGGGTCAAACGTTTTAGGTCCTTTGGTCTTTTCACCATATCTCCGTAACAGTTTTAGGTAGGAGCGTGAAATTCAGGATAAAAAATTTACTAAAAAAATAGTTAAACACGTATTTCAGCCACTAAGGCGGGGGGGGGGGGCGGTAAATAAATCGAATGTTTTAAGTCATTTTGCCATAACGCAGTAGAAGTTATAGGTAGGAGCGTGAAATTAAGGATAACAAATGTACTAAAAATATTTAAATAGATATTTCAGCGATTTTAAATATTCATCCACCAAGGGGGTTAAACGGGGATCGAACGTTTTAGATCATTTCGCCATTTCTCAGCTGCAATTTTAAGTACGAGCGTGAAATTCCAGCATTACAAATCTACTAAAAAATAGTTAAACACGTAATTCAGCTATTTAAGCTGAAGCGAGTTTGTCACGAAAATCGGCTATGAACCCGATCATGGAAGATTAGACGAATAAGACAACTATAGCTGATTTTTTATTAGATATTTTGCGTGATATTTTTCCAAGGAAAACTTTTTTTTTATTTTCATATTTTATAAATTGTTTTTGTGCTTTTTGTCTTAAAATTAAAAAATAATTAAAATTTAAATTTAATTAAAAATAAGACTAAAATTTTTATAGAAAATAGAATAAATTTCCTCCTCTGTTCAAAATATATTTTTTTGATTTAAAGATTTGCGATTTAAATACTAATCACCATATTTATGGGCTCAGGTATGCACAAGGCTGCGTTACAGTGATTGTCGTATGGTCAGTTGACAGGCGTGCAACCTAAAGGGCTCTGTTAAAATAATTTAATTTTATCGATTTATACTCGCATAATGACTGAACCTGTTTATAATGACCGCTGTATTAACGATATATGGGTGAGAAAAACTCAGATCATTGCAATTTTGACCACGACATTAACAATTTATGGGCGTGAAAACACACTGCCATGTATCTTAGCCAATCTCATTTTTCTTTATTTTATCTAAAAGCTGTCCCTTCCTCTTAGATAATCACGGGCAGGGCCGAGCAGTACATTGTTAGGGAGCTCATGAAAAAGAATATTATTTTTGTCACGAAATTTTTACTTACGTGTTTTTTTTTTATATTCTTATTAGTTATTTTCATATAGTATAAAATAAAGTTTTTTATTTACATTTTTCTTTTTGCATGTAAAATACACTTTCTAGTGCCCCAAACAAAGTCAGCGCTGTGCGCTGCAAAAGGTATCTGGGCCCCACTCGGAAGCGACCGGCTAGTTAAAGATATATGGTTGAGAAGCACACAGGGTCCCGTTATTTTGAACACCGTATTAACAATGTATTAGAGTAATATCACAGTGCCCATTTACAACGATCGCCATATATTTTATGCTATCTCATTTTTGTATATTTTATCTGAAAGCTCTCCTATTCCTATGGGCACTGCCGAGCGTGTCTTTGTCAGGGGGCTAATGGAGAAAAACGTATTATTTATGTCGCGAAATTTTTATTTATGTGCTTTATTGATATACTTATTAGTTATTTTCGTATAATTTAAAATAAAGTATTTTATTTATATTTTTCTGTTTGCATGTAAAATGCACTTTCTGGTTCCTAAGCGAAGTCCGGGCTAAACGCTGCGGAAGGAAACTTGGCCCCACACGGAAGTGACCGGCTAGACGGGCAAAGATCGGCTTGTTAATAATTTTTTCTTTTAAAGAAATTAGAAAAAATTGTGGATAAATATTTTATTTTCAAAATTTAACTAAGTCAAATAACAATTACAATTAATTGATACATTAATTACATAAATTAAGCCTTTATTTCGATAAAATCATATGTATATACACTTCTATAGAAAGTAACAATCATTGCTTTGGCAACACTAACGGTTGGGGATTTCTCTGCCAGATTTAAATCGGCGTCTGGCAGTAATTTAGCAACGGAATTTCGGTGTGGCAAATTTATTATAGCTTATCTGATAGCCAAAGTATAACATACTAAAATTTCAGCTGAGCTAAAATGACGTGAATTTGACACCTTATTTTACCTCAAAATCAGGGTCTGGCACGGTCTTAGCAACGTTCAAACGGTCTGGCAATAATGGTTTAATAAGACGAATAGTTAGCAGAATCAAGTATTATAAACAAAATCCATGCTAAAATGACGTAATTTTGACACTTTTTTACCTGCATAGCCCCTCACCCCTCAGGTAAACGCAACGTCTCCCGCCAGCCAGACCGGCCGCATACGTATTATACAATATAGAGCGAGAATATATAGAAAAATGAGCCTTGCTAAAATCACGTGTTCATAGCTGCCAACTTTTACGCTTTTCTGCTACCACTAAAATTTAATAGAAATATTTGCCTTAATGAATCACATGGTTTTCAATAAGGCTAAATTTACTATAAACTTTTAGTGGCAGGAAAAAAGCGTAAAAGTTGGCTGCTATGCGCGTTTTCTGACGTTGTTAGCTCTTAGACTAAAAGTATGGGTGTTAACCGTGGCATGTTAGGTATTGAAAATGATGTATTGTAACATTTATAGTTAATTTACAAGTGCACTCAAAAGCATTTTTAATACTAATATTTCTTTCATGTATTCTGCCATTAAAGAAGGAGACTATTACAATTTTTAAAAAGTGATATCAATTCAGCAGTGTAAAAATAGAAACCTCTCAAAACCATATGTTACACGTTACATTATAGTCTGTAGGTGAAAATGATTTGCACTGTATTTTAGTTCTGTTACAATATTTTAAACATAATGAAATTTATATACATTACTGAAATGAATTTAAAATGGTTACTATGTAGTACCTACAGTCCGTGTACAGGGAAACTCAAAAGTACTCTATTATTCTGTGGTCTAGGAAGAAAAATTGTTTGCGACGCATTTTAATATCATAATGAAATGGATATGAATTTTTCAGGTGCATTACAATACGCTTTCTGTATAATTAGGTGTGCAAAAGATTTATCATTCATTTACAGGGTCACACAAAATAGTTATGTTCTATAATGATCTACGGGGAAAACTTTTCGCAGCGTAATTTTATTATGTTGCACTATTTCAAACATGATGAGAGTCATGTTTACTAAAGTAAAATACATATTCGGAATAATCGATTAAACTAATTTTAATGGATAAATAATCCTGAAATATCTCAGAGCAAAATTTTAAATTGAATACAGTTTTTACTGAAGACTTACTTATTCTTAAACTAGTCTTTGGCCGATATTCTATTAAACTGTACACGAAGAATTCGTCTGTTATTGAGTGTATGACCTGAAGTTCGATACATTTGTGTGTGCAACATCTTTATTAGAATAACTGTCAAATATTCATGTAAAAAAAGTGTTTTGTGAAAGAGTTGTTTGTGAAGTTGGAAGTTATGGAGCGCTACTCTCAAATTTTGCACATAAGACCTATGTAGGACAAGATCTTAGTTTACATTGGGATACGACAACTAAGAATACCAAAGAGAGAACCATAATTTGAATCCAGTACTTCTTGATTAGATCTGCACCAGTGATCTTTATGAGAGTATTATTAGGTAAACATCAGAAATAATCATAAGAAGCATATTTTATGAGCCAGAAGTCATTTCAAAAGTTGCATAAAAGCATATTTACCCGGGTGTTTATAATCATGTATTTTGTTTATAAATTGCTAGACAAATGATTTTTCTTGCATTATATAGATGAATTTTAGTTTATTTTAGTTAGAACTACTTACAATTTACATAATTTCATTCAGTGGAACTTTTAATTTTTTTTGTTGCATCTATGCAAAAGTCTATGACTATAGATCAGTTAAGTACACGTTTGTAAAAAAAATTACGGATAACATTTTCAAATCATGCATGAAGTAAAAAAGTAAGAAAATACCATTTAACAATAAGAAAAAAACGTTTTTCATTTTGTTATGAGAAACGAGTTGAAAACGTAAATACTGAAATAATCAAAAAATTATAGAAAAAAGTACACTCCAATATATCTTTTGTAATATTATAGTTATATTTACAATTTTAGGTGGTTTTAGAGAAATACATTATTTAAACAAGTGTTTGAAGTTTACAATTTCTAACTTTAACAGGTTTTACAAAACGTGTGCCTAAATTTGTATACAAATGCATTTTAAGATAAACACATAAGAAAATTACATATATTGCCAGCATAGCAGCATCCATTATTTTTTATATATTTGCTACCACTATTTATAATATATATTCTTCGTAGTATTTTTATTAAACATGTTTAGTAGGAATCTTTAAAGAAAATTGTAATAAATCGGTAATACACATTTTCAAAAAATATTGGACGCAGTCACCTTGGATGTATATAACTTTTATGACCGGTTATTGACACATATTGAGTTCCTTGGATGATTGTAGAACCGAAAAAGGTATAATTTATGTACCTTTTCTTTAATATTCTTTGAATTACAAGATGTAATTTTTGCACGTCACAGAAAAAATGTATATTTCACCAGACATTTCTTCCCATTGAAATCTGCCCTTTTTAATTGATACAATGAACAGACTCAAACATATTCTAGGTATGTATTATATTTAGAAATTTATTTTTACGAACCGAAAATTTTATAAATTCATTATAAAATGTATTAATTCCGAGCAGCGAAGCCCGACCTATGCATGGTCAAAATTAGCTTTGAGTTAAAATATCATGACCCGTGACCAAAATGACCCACTAACAAATTTTTTCGAACATGTGACCAAGCCCAAATGTCTTCGCGTGCCCGAAACCCTTAGTTTATGAAATTTAGTAAAAACAGCCTGAACCGTTTTTTAGATAAAATAAACTTGACCCACAGTGACCCAAAAAGGACCCACTATTAGGATTTTCTCGAGCATGTGACTTAACCCAACAGTCTTCTCGCACCCAAAAACCATAAGATGCAAAATTTAGTTTAAATAGGCTTAGCCGTTTTTTAAATAAAATTAGCTTGACCCACAGTGACCCGAATATGACCCACTAATCGAATTTTCTCGGACATCTGACATAGCCCAATGATTTTCTCGTGCCTGAAACTCGTAGGATACAAAATTTAATCAAAATCGTTGGATCCGTTTTTAGATAAAATTAACTTGACACGGGTTGACTCCAAAATGACCCACTAATCGAAAGTTCTCGAACATGTGACCCAGCCCAATAGTCTTCTCGTGCCCGAAAATGGTCGGATACAAAATTTCGTCAAAATCGTTTGAATCGTTTTTTAGATACAATTAGCTTGACCATGACCCAAAATGACCCATTAATAGATTTTTCTCGAACACGTGACCTAGCCCAATGGTTTTCTGGAGCCCCAAAACGGTAGGATACAAAATTTCGTCAAAATCGTTAAAGCCGTTTATAAGATAAAATTTGCATATATATATGTGTGTGGTTATGTGTGCATATATATATATATATATATGCACACATAACCACACACACACAAAATTTAAAAAAAAAAGTATGAATGAACATTTCAAAAATAACATGAAACATAAGTTTTATAATTCCATTTTAAAATTGTTTCATTTAAATTTGAAAAAAAGTATACTAATACATAAAAATATATAGACACCTTTAATTTTGTTTAATTCTTAACGAACGAATGCCGCCGTACTTGCGAAAACTAATTTTTATTGTGCAAATTTGCTGTTTCCAACTGTTTTTTGGCACCATTTTTTCGAACAAACATTTCTTCATTATTTAATTGCTGAAACTTTGAGATTAAGTGAAGAGGAGATTTCTGTGAAAAAATGCTGGTATCGAAATTCAAGGATTTTACACTCAAGTTCAAATCCTTAAATTCTGTCACCAGCATTTTTGCACAGAAAGTTACGTTTTATGTAATCGCAAAATTTCAGCAGTTAAATAATGCAAAAATTGTTTGTCAGAAAAAGTGGTGTAAAGGAAAATAATTGGAACAACACATTTGGACAATAAAAACTGATTGTCATGATTATGACGGCATTCGTTCTTTAAGGGTTAAAATTTCTTTGAATGTTTTTTTTTTTTTTTTTTTTTTTTTTTTTTTTTTTTTTTTGAATTGACAGAACCTTTTCGAATTTTATTTAATGAGACTTGTATTTCTATTCTCTGTGCTATAGAAAGAAACTTCTATACATAAAATTACTTAAAGAATTACTTGAAAATAATTTTTCTTGAGTACGTTTAAACTAAAAAAATATAAATACATATACTCGCTGTTTCTACACTTATAAAATTAATAAATACCCAAATGGAATTCAGAAGAGGAAATAAATGAGTCGCATATTTCTTATGACTACGGTGCTGACTTCATGTAGAAGTATATACATGGCGGTGAACTGGTGATAATGGGGAAAGGAAAACCTGCTAACAGAGAAGTTTGTTATGATGTGAAAGGAAATTAGCTATTTAAAATTAATAAAGTTAGTATTTCAAAAATGCTTTTTGTGTATTATTTCATTCAGAGTTAAATCTTAGTACATAAAAATATTCTACGTATTCTTAATAATATACTATAATTAATTATAAAATGCATTGACGCTATCAAATTTAATGCCAAACAGGATAATGTCTTACAAGATTTTATGGAAATATAGCTGCAAACCATATAAGACTTTCGTTGCATAGCGAGGTGTGTTGGAAAAGAACAACAAAACTCATCTAACTATGAAGATGAAGATGTGTTTCTCCGCTGAATTTATAGAGTTATTTTAATATTTGTGATAAACATTATTCTTTAATAAGCTAATAATGTTGAGATAACTTATCATGATTAACCATTTTGTGCTTCACGTGTATGCTTTGAACGTATGCACGCATATGCTTTGAACGTATGCACGTATATGCTTTTAAGGGTGAACAAAATTCGTGAATCCGCTATTTTTGCACAGTAATTTTTACCGTATCTAATCATCTATATTCAGCGATTAAATAAAGCGAAAATTATTATTCGGAAAATATGCGGGGGGGGGGGGGGGGGAAATTAAACTAAGGAGACCGGGCGTTGGGTACAAAGGGCTTAATATACTTTTAAGGCTAACAATAAGACTAATATGTTTCAGGGGGCATTATAATTTTGGAAATGCTCAGGTGAACGTGGCCAAATTTAAAGTTGGAAACCACTGATATAAGGGGACAGTCTTTTGTGATCAAGAGAATCCATTCAAAAGAAAATCATCTTGATCCACTTGACAGAATCCACTCAAAAGAAATGATGATACACTCAAAAGAAAGTCTTAAATAGTTATCGGAAAATTTAATAAGATGTTCTTTAACCCCTTCAGGGTCGCTTAATATTTGAAAAAACCATCAAAAAAGTACCTATTTTTTTATTACAGAAATTAAATAATTATAAGGTTTCTAAATAAAATGTGCAATTAGTTTTTTTAAGGCAAAAAAACAGTATGTTATAGAACAAATTCACATTTGTAGAAATGCCATCATACGAGAATTCTGTGTCTTAACACCTTAAGCACCGCCCCCCGATAAGTGTAGGCTACTTTTTTTATAATTCATATTATTTGATTCCCACCCGTTTTTTGATGTAGAAATATTCACTGTAGTTTACGGCAGATAAAATGATGCGAAACTAAAGACAATTACACTATTTTTAAAAAACTGGTGGGAATCAAACAATCTAAATTAAAAAAAAAAGTAGTCTACACTGCCCGTGAAAATCACGGGCGCGAGAATTAAGAGATACAAACCATACAAATTAATGCGAATAAGACCTTTAATTTTCACATTTTTATAAATAATATTGAATATAATATACATACATTAAACATCGATTATCAATACCTTTATGAATACGACATATTTCGAAACATGCAATACAAAGTACAACATTACAAACAGCGCAATGGAATCTTCAGATGGAAATTCCAGTTACATTTTTCTGGTTTCAGAAGTTTTTTCCAGCAGTTAAATCTTGAGTCCGGAAATATGACGGGCACGAGAAATAACGAACGACACCTCAGCCCGTGATATTGACGTGAGCGAGAATTAAGGGGTTAATATAATTTGTGCAGATTTTACACTGAAAGATTCTTTAAAATGTTTCTAGTAATAAATGGAATGTTTTTGGTAGTTTTCAGTGTAACCCTTACAGGCGCTATGGGAATAAACTTCTCACTCAATTTTAACCCCTTAATTGTCGCGCCCGAGATACTCACGGGCTATGTATTTTACCTTTTTTTTATTCAGTTTGATTCCCACCAGTTTTTTTTTAAATAGTGAAATTGGCTTTAGTCACGCTTCATTTTAGCAGCCATTAAAAAAGGTGAATATTTCTACTTCAAAAAAGTGGTGGAAATCACAAAATTTGAATTTAAAAAAAAGTAGCTTACACAAAAATACAACGACGCTTAAGGGGTTAATTCTCAAATACTGAGATAGCAGTCGCACAAGGATTTTTGAAAATATATTTTGCTTTTACAATGCACGTAAAGAAAAGCAGTGTTTTTTCTTTTCAAATCCATTTCTTAATAGATTCTGGTGGCAGTCACGCAATTCAGCATTTCAGAAACAGAATTGATTTGCCCATGTAGAGATTAATTCCTTTTATTTTCTCTGAAATTTATGCATATACAGTGACCTCTCACTTATACGCGATACACAGAAATTATTTTTCAGCACCAGTTTTTTTTTTTTTTTTTTTTTTTTTTTTTTTTTTTTTAAAGACAACTTTTACTTTATTACAAAGCAGAATTTATAAATCGAATTTTACTGTTTTAAAATAGTGGTGTGAAAAAGTAATTACTAAACATCGCATATAAGTGATAGGTCACTGCATTTGTAACACATTTATATATATATATATAACTCTATAAAGAGTTAAACAAAAGTATACGAACAATGTCTATTTCTTAGCTAATTCAATCCTGGAAATTAAAATATGGAGCCAAAAGAGGGTGTTAGAATTTCAAAAATCAAAGTTGATAAATTTTTTATATATAAACGACCAGTATTTCAAAAACTGAATTCATATTTGTAAAATAGATACAATTCCCAATCAAATGGTAGCTCTAGAAACTTTTGGCAACAATTTGATAATAAAATGATATAAGTGTTTCGATTGCACGAAAAGGACTAAGCACGAATCCACGTTTGATTTTGAATCACAGAACGCACTGGAACAACTTACTCAATATATGAGATCCGCTTTCATAATATTAGAATATCTTTAATCCTTTTGAAACTATAGTACATGCGTGAATTTTGAGAATTTCTTTTTTATTCAGAAATTCTGGATGATAATTTTTGTTTTGTTTAGTGACCAATATTTCCTGATTACATAAAGTAAAAATTCTTTTCCGGAATATCCGGTATGGATTGGGAATTTTTGGATTAAAGGAAAAAATTCCATAAATGCACGCACATATGCGTTAAAGGTACAAATAAATTACGGGGGGCAGAAAGTTTTGGAATGAAAAAAATATGTATTTTTTATGAATAATATTATTTAAACTTTTTGAATCTTTCAGAATGACGAACAGTTGGTCCAATGGGAAATATCCTAAATTTATGGTAGTAGGAGCCGTAACCGTTTGGTCAGGCAGACAAGTGACATTTGAGAAGGCAAAACATTAAATTTTCTATAAAACATAAGTAAATAAATGGAAAAAGTAACAGTCATTTACACTGTTCCTAATCCAAAATCAAACTTAGTCGATTTTTGAACATTTTAAACTTTTCTCGTTCCCTTAAGTAAAGCTCCTGTACATATACAGGGTTGCCACGCACAGGGACTTTTTCAGTGGAAATACCAGTATTTCTTACAAAAAAAATTCATCTTATGTAATCATGCAATTACATAAGGCGAGTTTTTCTGTAAGAAAATACTGGTATTTCCTGGTATCCCTGTTCCGTGGCAACCCTGATATAACATGAGAAATAAAATTAGCCCAAAAAGAGGGACCAATGTTCATAATTTAAATTTGTTTTACAAGCATTTTAAATAGACTATATAGTTCTACATACAAGTGTCGAAAATACAACTCTGTATCTACAAATACAACTCGTCATAATTGGTGAAAATGATAAACTTAGAAAGAGAGTTTCGTGTAAGAAAAAAAAATGTCCTTTCTTACCCACTTAAATGGCATTTTACTTTTTTATAATACCCAGAAATATAAGTAAAAATTAAAAAATTCACTTGTTTAAAAATTGTACAATTGTTACAAAAAATTAAATTTTCCTTTTTCCCCAGATGGCTTGTTTGATTCCAAAGCTGCTGTCAACAATAAGGCAAATATATCTATTCTAAAATATTGGTAGATTGGATTTGTTTTCAGGTTTTCTGGTGGCTATCACTATTTCAAATTTGTAATATTTGCCCTACTTAAAAATAGGTTAATGATAAGGCGAATATTACATAAACGGGTAAGTAAATTAAATATAACTTAGTAGTTTACGGAGAATCAACGTTTCCCTCATTCAAAGAAATTTCTTGGAAAAAACCAATCAGAAATTTTAGAAATCAGTATATTTCCAAGAAAAACAGGGATGCGAAAATCAATGGGCTGTAAAAATAACTTTTCATTTTAGAAACGATTAGTTAATGTTAACTTGTTAATTTAAATTCTTCCTTTTCAAAATAATTTTTTTATGTAAGAAAAAGTTTTCAGTTGATGATGACTATGATGTTATATTCAGTTATAATAAACGTTCGTCATACACAGAAGAAAATTTCTATATTTTTTTACAGTTTGTGCACTAACACATCATTTACCTTAAAAGAATATTTTGCAATTGTGTCTTAAAAAAGGCAATAGCAAGATTTGAGAATGTATTTAGTGCTACAGGTAGAAAAGTTAAAAAATAGGGGAAATGGAAAAAAATTCAGAATCTGATCAATAGAGAATTCTAAATCAAACAATTTTAGGCTTAAATTGTTTTAACCATATTATCAGTGCCATAAGAACATTCTTTGAATTTAATGATTTTAAATAACTAATAATATCGAACATGAACATATTTTTGGACCTTATGTATATATTAACACATTCGCATTTGGAAACGGGAATTCTCGTTTTTATTCAAAAAATATCATTGTCTGATGCATAAACTTGAGAAAACTATCTAGGAAACAATTTACGAAATACTTTCACACGGGGGAGGGTTGGGTTGGGTTGATTGTTGACGGCCAATTATCTACACTAGGGATATAGGCCCGGGGGGGAGTGCCCTTCGTGGGGGTCTTTCTAAGGGAACCTAATCCGTATTTACGCATGGATAAATCCACGGCTCGAAGAAAACACACGGGGGAGGGGCTGCTATTGTTTTAAAACTCAGATGTCACAAAACCATACCGATACGAATATGTTAATGTTTACCATAAATGACTAGCACATGGAAAAATGTACACGTTTTAATTGAAATTCCAAATAAAGGTACTAACTATGAAACTTTTTGAACAAAATCACGAAACAGATACCGTGATATGGCTAAAAATATAAAGCTTTATATTTCTATTTCATATTGATGATGTTATGTGCTAGCACTAGATAAAGAAATACATAATAATAAAATACATGAATATAAACCCCATACTATATCTGCTTCTTTCGCAATGTTAACACGTTGACGGACACTTGCGGCTATAGTCGTCAAAGTGAAGTTCACAATGTGGCATGAAGGCTATAGCCGCCCAAAACGAAACGGTCGTTTTTAGACACTACGGCTATAGCAGCACAAATGTGCATTTACCGGCGTACAAGTAGAAGCCCAGCGTCATGTTTTAGAGACAATTTTTTAGGTTGAAGTTCGTTTTTCCCCTGTTATACGAGTTGCAGCTTCAGTATGCACGTGCAGGGTGGCTAGTGTCAGGGAAAAATACAGTAAAAAAATGATAATTACCAGTATATTCTTATATAAAAATTCAAATTGATTATTTGATCGAATAATCAAGATAAATTTTTGTATAAGAATATACTGGTGTTTATCAATTTTTTTAACTGTATTTTTCCCTGACCACTAGCCACCCTGACGTGGTTGTGAAGGGAGTAGTGCAACCTAATTAAAGGTGTTGAATTAATCAAAATTAAATTTATTTAAGCAGAAAGAGTAAAACTATACTTCTAATATTCTAAAAATTACAAAAACATATAGTGTCAATTTTCGAACTTCCCTATTTCCTACTGTCCGTCAACGTGTTAAGATGTCATATATGCCCAGTGTTGGTAGTTGCACGATTTTTTTTTAATTCAGATTGACAACACTTTTTTGAATAGTAATATTCGTTTTATTTAGTCTGCATTAAATAAGGGGAATATCACAAATTTTAAAAAGTAGTAACAATCCAGCAATCTGAATACAGCAAAGCCATTAAATAATAAGCCCAGTCAGATAGTGTTAAATTTGTTAGCGACACACTAGCGCCAAACCTCTGCTGCGGAAGGAGGACAAAACAGAAGTGCGTCGCAGAGAAACGATACGATTTATTTATATCGATATTTTATACGATTTTTATCTATTTTTTATTTTTGCACTTCCTTTAAAAGCTTGCTAATTATTGGGATCTTTTACATTAAAGCTAAAACTATAATGAAAAAAAATGGTGGAAATTTACTGGATTAATATTTCTATATAAATATAGTGGTGGCGAAGAAGTTGATTTATTTATTAAAAGTTAAATAAAAAGTGATGGAAATTTACATCACTATGCAATTAACCCTTTCCGGCACAGACAAATTATGTTCGTAAAATGTGAAATTACTGACTGACACCGGAATTTACAAACGACTTTTTTAGAAAATATGAACTCCTTATTTTAAGCTTTAATTTTAGAGGCAAAATTTTATTAAAATATTCTTGGTGCCGAATGCAGCACTCCCAACCGCTAGGTGGCGCTATTTTCAACTTGCGAAAAGTTTCCCATTTATCTGACTGTGCTTATTATTTAATGGCTTTGGAATACAGAAAGAAACCTACCACAACTGGCAACACCGTACGTTTCCCTATCTTCTAGCATAAACCTTCGCATTTCTTAAAGCTGTCCATTTAAGACAGCTTCATTTCTTGAAGTCCTCAAGCAGGGAGTAAAACTTACAAGATGTACTCCCACATTCAACTACATTAAACATTTATTTGAAAACTTTTCTGGTATTAATTTTATTTTTTATTCTTGTTTCCTGAACTGACAGACATTTAGAAAAATCTGTCTAACTGATTTTTGGGGGATGAATGTTCCAAAAACATCTAAGAGCAAACTTTGAAACTGAATATCATTTTCAAAACACTAACCTATTCTTATATAAGTCTTTAATACACATTTTATTAACCCGCACACGAAGAATTCATGCAGATGAGCAGATGTTCGAAATATTTATTTGTTCAACATACGTATTACAATAACTGTCATAAATATTTATGTGTAGAGGGTGGTTTCTCAAAGAGTTGTATGAGAAGTTAAAAGTTATGGGGCGCTACCCTCACATTTTGCACATAAGGGCTTAGTTGACCGTGATTTCGCTTTATTTTAGTATCCGAACCACTACAGATATCTAAGAGAAACCCGAAATTCCAATCCGGCACTTCTTGAATAATACCCTGCATCAGTAGACCTTAGGATAGTATCATGTGCAAAGCAAATATCAGACAAAACATGTTTTAAAAGCACAGATGACATCTTGACAGAGCCAGCAAAACAGATCTAGCATGAGGATTATAATAATGAAGTATTTTGTTTATAAATAGCTATATGAATGTTGTTTCTCGTTTTAAGTTGATGTATTTTAGTTTATATATAACACAAAAACTACTTACTATGTACACAGTTATATTCGGTGGAACTGATTTACTTTTATTTGCATCTGTGTAAATGTCTATGACTATAATCCAGTTAAGAACACGTTTGTAAAAATAATTCCTGATAACTTCTTCAAATCATGCATGAAATAAAAAATTAAAATGTATCATTAAACAATAAGAAGAAACATTTATCATTTGTATTATAAGAAATGAATTTAAATCATAGTGTCTCAAACATTCAGAAAATTAGAGAAAGAAAGAAATTCCTGTACATATTCTATAATATTATAGTTATATATACAATTTTAGATGATTCTGGAGAAATAATTTAGTTACATAAACATGTAAAGTTTCCACTTTCTAGCTTTAATAGGTTTTATAAAAATTGTGCCTCATGTTGTAAAACATGCATTTTAAAAATACATGTAAAAACATTGACACATTTAGCAGATTTGGCAGCATTCTATATATTGTATATATAGCTACCACTATCTTTAATCAATAATCTTTGTGATATTTTTTTTAGACAATTGCAATAAGAACTTATAAAAAATATTATGCTATAAAAATTTTGGTAGAAGACTTAAAAAATATAGGCCGCAGCGAACTTGGATATACTTTGTTATACATAACTGAAATGACTCAAATTAAATGCGTAGTTATTTAAAACATATCTTATTATGCGTGTAAAGATATGTTAGGGGGTGGATAAGCTTCTTTCGTTTAAAATTAACGTAATATTTACGAGTTTATTTTCGATCACAAAGAAAAGAGATGTCACCTTCGGACTTTTCGTAATATATTTATCAATATTTCATTTATATATTTTATTTATGTGGTTGTAAAATAATGAATACTATACATTGTACAACGGGGAGTACCGGCAGGTGCGCTCCGTGAACTTCCGGTCGGTGGAGCGTTGATGTCACATTTGACGCAAATTTCGCTGTCAAATTAAGAAAAGGCATTACATTCTCTGGAGATTATACCAATACTTAGTATTAAATGTTAATTTTTGACGAAATAGCCGTCATTTGAATGAAAAGTGTAATTTTTGCGGCTTTTTATTTACCTTTTGCGAGCTCGAAAAAATAATTAAAAAGGAAAATTATGATTTTCGTTAATATAAGCTCCGGCATAAACCATTGCATTTCTTTTTAAAAAATGTAGGAAATCGGTCAAATAGTTCTCGAGAAAAATGGTCGGCCAATTTGAAAACATGATTTCAAGAAAAATGGTTTCCAGACGGTTTCGGCATGACTTCAAGAAGCATTTTTGACATGGTTTACAGATTGTTTTTTAAATACGTTTTCGAGTGGTTTCGAGACGCAGTAAACTTTGAAAGTAAAAACACGCGTAAGAAGCCGTTTTCTAAATGCAGCGGCGTTACATTCAAGGCGCCAAAAATATTTTAAGGAATTGGAACATAATCTACATGACTATAATCTACACACGTGAGGGGAAAAAATGCAAAAAGAAACTCGAATTTTTTTACCGACTTATTTTTTCTTTTATAAAGAATTATTAATTACCTTAATAAAAGTATAGCGCCCTTTTTATGTAGAATAAAGCTCTAAAATTTCAAGCTAAACATATTTTTAAATGGTTATTTTCTCAACCATTTATAAAGGTGTAGCTTTTCCTTTAAAAAAAAAAAAAAATATATATATATATATACATACATATATATGTTACAACATAGTGGCAATGAGGAATAGACATATGATTTAAGAGATGCGTAGGTGGGGCGTAACCAAAAAAGTTTGAGAAACGCTGGTCTATGTGTTTTCGGGATCAATGCATCCACGCAAAGAAAAATCTTAACTGTTACGGGGAAATTTAAACCTTTCGCGACGAGCGTCTTTTATTTTACCAGTTTTAATTATTGAGCATCAGTTTTTTAGAATTGTAATTTTCGCATATTTGATCGATTGAAAATTCTGATAGGATATGTAAAATTTTTGCACTAAAATACCAGTGTTAAATTCAACGATTCCGTGCAACATTTACGGGTCAACCGACAAGCCGTAGTATATGTGTCGCTCGTCGCGAAGTTGTTGAAATATATATTTTTTTTTAATATAAATTGTGACTAATTCAGGATTTGTACGCTTTTACCGCAAATTTTTAATAAAATTTTTCTTCTTATTTAAATAAGAAATGTATTTAAAATACAGCAATTAAACGGGGCTACTGCAATTTCTGCTATTTAAATATTAAATTGAAAAATTCTATTAAAACAAGGTTCGTACGCCTCCTGGAATTTTGCGAACAGGAAATTCTTCGGTACAAGTATTTTCTTACAGAAAATCAATGCTTAAAGGAAGGCGAAGTTTCGCGAGTTTAACCAAGATTTCTTTTTCTAAAAGAAAAAATACTGGTAACTCTCCTGGAAAATTCCCTGACCCGTACGAACCCTGTTGAAATTTGTGGTAAAGCGTATGAACCCTGTAATTTATATTTAAATTGACTATATTTTTTTCTGACAGGAGAGTTACCAGTATACAGGAGAGTTACCAGTATTTTTTCTTTTAGAAAAAGAAATCTAGGTTAAACTCGCGAAACTTCGCCTTCCTTTAAGCATTGATTTTCTGTCTAATCTTTCTCGCTAATTGAGGGCTTTCGCTACTTCGCTTTGTAAGATCTTATTTTTATTCTTCGAAAGTTATGGATAAACTCTTAACACATTTTTTTAATAATTCTATAAATATTTAAACAAAAGTATATGAGCAGTGCCTCTTTCTGGGCTAATTCGCTCGAAACAACTCAAGTATTACATCAATAGTCGGTTTCGAATTTGAAAAATCAAAATTGATAAAGCTTTCATTCGTCGCTACCATGTCAAACTATCGAATATGAAAAAATGCATTTTTCATTACTTTTAAAAATGGGCCGATGTCATCACTAAATTTTAATAGTATTCTTCACAAGGGTTGCCAGTTTGGCCCCCTTTTTCATTCAGAAATTCCAAATTCAAACCGGAAATTTCGAACAGAAGTATTTGTTTTATTTAGTGACAGACATTTCGTGATTATTTAAAGTAAAAATATTTCTCTCAAAATTTCCAGTATGAATTCGAAATCGCGGAATAAATAAGAAGGACAATCTAACAACTCTGTTATTCACACAAATTCTATTAGTATTGATTCTAGGCGAAGAATTCTAATAAAATTTAGTGGTGACAATCGACCTATTTTAAAAATAATGAAAAATGCATTTTTTCACATACGATCGTTCGACATGGTAGCGACGAATGTAGAGAACCACCATTTCAAAAAATGTATTCATATTTTTAAAAACACAGGTAATTCCTAGTTGAGTGGTAGTTTCCGCATCTTTCTGAAAAAATTCGGCATTCAAATAATATGGGTGGTTTCCCCCTGTTTTTCTTTTTAGGTGCGTTCGTAATTATATAAATACGTAGCACCTATAGTCGTCGTTTGGTCCGTCCGTCTGTCCGTCCGTCTGTCTGTCTGTCTGTCCGCATATAACAACGCAAAAACTACCCAACCAAATGGTTTGCAATTTAAAATATATTATCTTTGCAGAATTTTGTCGAGACATTTCAAATTTTATTAAAATGGAATCAAAACTTTAGGAGATATTAATAAAAATATTTATTAAGAAATTTGAATTTTTTTTTTAAATCGGTGCTTTTTTGTTATAGGAGCTTCCGATGGATGTTAAATCGTCAAGCGACCGAGATGCTTATTTTATGACAGAAATTAATCTGCAGACGATATAATTCATTTCACAGAATTAAAAATCATCAAGATGTGAATATTTATATAACTAGCTGATACATATATATCTGAATATTTATATAACTAGTTAAGATATTTGTATGAACAGTGTCATAAAATATATACTTAACTAGCTATTTAACCCGTTCTACGCACGGGAGATCATGAATTTAATTCTAAAACGTGCGTACGAACGCACCTCGTTTGTAACGTTTGACGTACAATTTCCAACTTGTTTTGATTTATAGTACAAGAAGGACTAGTTTTAAACAAAAGTTCGATTTTGAACGACAGAACGCAATGGAATAACTCATGTGTTGAAATTTACATTCATAATCTTAGAATATGCTTAAAGGGACCAAAAGGTTTTTAAATAACGAAGGAAATGTATTTATTTTTATTATTATTTTATAATGTTTGAACCTTTAAGAATGTTGCACTGTCTATCTGAGAAAAAAATTCGTAAAACGAGTTCGTACGACTCGTAAACTTTGAGACACGCAGACGAGTCATATTGGCGAAGGCAAAACTATAAACTCAGTTATCTAAAAGCACTGTTTTTCAGCAGTTTTGCCACGATACATTTAGAAGAAGTTAACAGATTTACATGCTTCATTTTATTAAACAAAGGACCTTATATTTTCTACATATTGTATCTGAAAAACAAAGAAATATTTTCAAGTTATAACAAAAATATAATAATGTTTTATGCATTTTAAATATTTTATTACAAATTTTCGTTTGTTTGTCAGGTATTATAGAGAGACAATTTAATAAGTTATACAAAAGAAATAACGACTCCAAAATGTAGCACCAACTTTATTATTGCGGAAAAATTAGTTTTTCAAGATTAATTTTGTCGTTTTTAATATTATTATTATTATTATTATACAATACATAAGTGAACAAAGGAAAAAAATGTAATAGTCCAAAATTATTTACATGGCTCCTAATCCAGATCAAATATCGGGTATTTTTTGTTATTTTAAATGTTTCTATTAGCTTTAACACTTTGTATGTTGGTCTTTTTAAATTTCTAGCGTTCAAATCCCGTTTTTGCACATGTGAATCAAATTAATAACCTGCATCTGAATAACTGCTAGACAATTAAGAAATAGGAGGGCGTTTTTTTATTAGAAAAATGTCGTTTCCTCTGTATAATTACTGTCACCATATGAGTGTTTACGTTCATTACAAGAATAATCTGATAACGTATCAGCAATTAATATTTAATTTTCACCACAAGCAGATTCGAACAAATCCCATTTCAAAATGGGTAAGATTATATATATATATTAGTAACAAAACACAGCCTCTTGTACCGCCACAGGAATTTCACTGATGTTCATCACGAAATCAAGATTAAAATTTCCCGCTTTCAACGTGTGTTCTATTCAAGACTGTGATCACAGTCCTGAATTACAGTTCGCTTGCAAAGTATTAAGTCAAATTTTTATACATATAGCATGAAACTTACAATTCACCATAAAAGTGTGGGCAAATGTTCATAAATAGATTTTTGGTTACAGGCACTTTCAATATAATACATATCTCTACTCTTGTATCTTAAAATACAACACTTCATTTTTCGTAAAAATGTTGGATTAAGCAATTCAGTTTCGTGTAAAAATAAAAGTGTGCTTCAGTACTTATATATCTGTATTTTATTTTTTTAATAATGCCACAAAATATATGAGAAAACTTTAAAAACATTCCTTTGTTTAAAATTTTTTGAACTTTTACAGAAGGTATGATTTTCTTATTTCACCTCTCTTTTATTTAATTGAAATGTTTATCTTATTAATTAAGGCAATGTTTTCTGTACTAAAATATTGGTAGTACTTTCTTTTTTTTTAATTTAAATTTCACAATTTCTACTACTTTTGTGCAATAATAATATTTGATTTATTTTATACTAGATTAATGTCAGAATAAATAAGGCAATTATTACTATTACAAATTAGTGGCAGCAGTCTAAATCCTTAAAAATGCAAAACGGGTGGTGGGACACCTTAGACAACACTTTAACTTCACTTGATTTTCTCAAAGCTGTCATTCCAAGACAACTTCGTTTCGTGAACTAGAGCACCGTCAGGCAAATTTACAATGATTTCTTCACCAAGTATTGAAATTATATTATATCTTTGCTTTTAAAAATTTCCGGTGGGGAAAATAATATTTGTTTATGTTAGCTGAAATCAAAAACGTAGAATTACCTGTTAATTCGGTTTTGATGGATAGCTATTTCTAGGACGTTTAACAACAAAGTTTGAAACTCAAGAACAAGCTAATTGTTAGTAAATATGTATATTATAAAGAAAAAAAACATGTCAGTGAAAAACATTGACGTCATTCTGACGGTGGCAACGAATTTGCAACGTGCTAATATTCCAAAACGAAATTAAAACTTTCTCAATTAATAAATAACATAAAAATTTAACAGTCGTGTAATCTAACTATGTGCTTAAATCATAGAAATTATAAGATTAAAAAAACTGCTGTACATATCTAAATCTACTGAGATTTCTTTTGAAATTAACTCCTGGCATGTGGCTAAAATGAAAGTATCGCTTTTAATGAATATCAAAACTTTTTACAACAAACAAATATTTTTCATATAAATATACTTTTTGATGCACAGTCTAGAAAAATATATTAAATGTAACAAATCTATTACATTTTACAATAAAAAAAAAAAAAAGATTTTACACATATATTCTGTAACACGGAAACACCGGGATACTGTAGCAGTTCACAATCACTTTTATACCAGTATTTTAATAAACTAAATTTCTCCTTCTTTAATCGTAGAATATTACGGGATTAGACAAGGCTAAATTTAATATACTAGCAGAAGTGATTGTGAGCCACTGCCGAGTGGAATCCCCTAATGTTATTACAACGTAGTTGAAAAATTCGTCTGTTCTTAGATGAGCGGTTCTTTGAAATAGAATGTGTTCAATATCTGTGTTACGAAAAATTCCATATAAAAGTCACACGAAAAAGGAGCTTTTGACAAAACTGTTTGTGAGATTGGAAGGCATAGTGCGCTAGTCTCTTCTTTTGCGAATACGCACAACATTCCATTAATTTTTTGAAAATTTTTAGTTAATGTGACTTAGATTAACCCTAAAACTACCAGAAATTTTATTCAACCGTAATTTAAAAAATAACAGACACCAGATATTTTATTAAAAATTATTTAAGTTTCTATTTACTTCAGGTTCTACCCCTCTGCTAGAATAATCACCTTGTACTATTATATTTTTCGTCTTTTATATTTAAAATTTAAAAATAAAATATTCTATATATTTCCTATACTCATACTTATATTTATGTTAATTCAACTATATTTAAATGTATGGTGATGAAAATTACCTTTAAAAAAACTGCGGTAGACTTACGCTATTACTGCTTTACTGTGCCTTTACTGCGAACGATTCTCCTTTAGAAACAGTTAAAAATATTTTCTCATCATCTATTTACTTATTTTTTCTACGAAATTATTTTTAATTAATGCTTTTCTACTCATTTTTCTATTTTTTTTCTCCTCCTTCCATTCTTAAACTGCAAATTAAATCTGATTGGCTGCTTTACGCAAGCTAATGTTGATTGGCTATTTTACTTTATTTCGGATTGGCTGATGAAGTTGATGGCAAAATCCTCTGCTTTTCTTTAATTTTACAGTGCATTTTTGCTACTTTTCATACTCTTTTTTTTCATGGTTCCTTTAAGAAGTGATACACAAATACTCATATACATGGGATGGAGTTGAAAAATGTTGTATCGAAACAATCTACTGTTTCTATATCTGATTCAGTGGCTTATATTAAACTTATTTTATGAAACAATTTTTGGTTTGGATAGTTATTTTTATGTACATGTCGGGCCCATTGAACCCGTCTGGTAGTCGAAGTGTTAAAAACGTTATGAACCAGAATTTTCTTTAAGTAAATAAAGTTCCACATAAATACATAAAAATCAATAAAGATCTATTAAAAAATTTTCGGGTTTCGAAACGTGGTTAAACTGGATCAAATTAACACAAATTTTATATAGGAATAATTGGATTTTGGCAAGTAGTATGAGTAAAGATATGTAGAATGAGATCTCCATTTTCATTAAAATCTGAACCATGGAAATATAATGACAATAGGAGCATGGAAATACGAGCGAAGAAGATTTAGCACGATGATTAGAATCAGGATATTGTTTTCAAATATATATATATATGAGTTTTTTATCGGAAAAAAGGTGTACTTTAGGGTATATATAGAAAACAAAAACTACTTTCTATATATATAATTTTATTTAGTCGAATTGTATTTCTTTTACTTACATCTATGTAAATGACTATGACTATAGATCATTTAAAAACACGTTTCTAAAATAACTGTTAGATAATTTTTTCAAATCATGTACAAATTTTAAATATCTTATTTAATATATAAAAAAAAAACATTTTTCATTTTTCTTAACCCTTTCAGAGGTACTCAAGTAGCTAAACAGTTGAAATGATTGAATGACACCAAAATTTACGAACAAATTTATCTGAAAATAAGTAATTACACGTAAATTTTATGAACAAAATTTTGTTCCAAAATTATTGTGGCATTGTACATGTTGCAAATAAAAATGAGGTCGGAAATAAAATATCCCATCGCCCCTCACGGAATGGGTTAAAGGAAATGAAATTAAAATATAATTACTGAAAGATTTAGGGAATTATAGAAATAAAATGTATTCCAGTACATTTTCTTTTATACAGTAACATTTACAATTTTTAGATAGTTTTAGAGAAACAAAATTTCAACGTGCTAGATTTAATAGGTTTTATAAAAAGTATACTGAAAATTATTAAAAATACATTCTGACAAAAACTCAAAAAGATTTACAAGTATACATAATATATCACACATATATTTTATGTCTCCAATCGAATACATAGATATTAAATTTAACCATTCTATTATATTATACGAGAAGAGATATTTTAATAAAATTTTATTATTCATCTAATTTGCGTAATTCAAATGATATGTATGGTATTTTATAGATTATTAGAAAAATAATAATACGTATAACTGAATTAAATCTTTTTTTTCGTACTTAAAAGTGTAAAATGTACAATCACATTTCAACACTTCCTGCTATAAATTTGAAACTATGCGATAATATATTTTTTACGATATTTAACATGTTAACCGCCGCAGACTGTGACGAAGTGGCCTTTTTCGTATACATTGACAAAGCGTTTGTGAGTGTTTATCGTGGCGGCTGACAATTACCGATTCGTGACAATGTTTGTTAATTTTATACAAAGTGTAAAATTTATACATTTGTAATGAAAAAATATCAAACCTCAGTTTTTTACACGCTGAACGCTTAATTGAAATCGGTAAACATACCTCGGGGGGAGGAGTTGCTTTTTTACATACATATAATAAATTATCAATAGTCCAGTTTCTTCAAGGATCAATGACGATTAATACGTATACCTACGTGGTGCGTAATACCCACGTTTACCAAAAATCTATGTGGGAACGATCGAAGGATTCCGATCGAAGATTCGATTTTGGATCGAAGGATGGAAGGTTTGCAGCATCAGATGATAGATCGGACGATATGATCAGACGACAATTCTTCTCGCAGAGCTCTGTACCTGGAGCATCTAATGGTGTGCATGAAAATTTGGAGATGGGCAAGTCTTGCGTATTTCGGAATGGTTAGAGTGAGCTTCAGCCAACCGAAACAGCAGGATGCAACAGTCGAACATGCAGCAGATAACGGGGGAAAGGCCCTCATCTAAAAAAGACAACTTTTCAGTTACCATACAATTACATATACAAATACAATAATAAAATTTTCCAAACCCCCAAAAATATTCACAAGAACATTAGAACAATATTTCTAATAATAAAAAATGAATAATTAAATTATCAAGTTTAGAGAAAAATTAGTCCTGGTTCACTTTTTTTGTATTAGTAGTAAATTTAGTTACCCCATCCTAAAAAACCAAATGTTTTTTTGCTATATCAGTTTGTGGGATAGTTTCGCTATAGAGATTTTCAAAGTAACTTGCAATCTCGAGAAAAGAATGGATTTTCAATTCATTTTTTTATTTTTTGGTGTATTTCGGAGATCCGATAGAAATCTCCAACTGACTCATTTGCAGAGTCACGGCCAAACTCGATCAGCTTCGTTTCTTCTGAACGAATGAACCCTTGGCAGAGTACAACTGTTGCGAGGCAGGTGGCACCATCTTTTCTGCTGTTTTAGCAACTTTAGTTTTTTCTTTCTGTTTTGCATAATTAGAAGGTTTTTATCCTTCTTTACGGCATCAGCGTAAGATTTGCGGTATTGGGGCATTAAAGAATATTTTTGTAGCTTGAGGGGTGTCCCTCTCCACAATTAACGCAGAGAGGGGGGGTCTCCTCATTTTCTTTGCTTTTTTTGGAACAAACACGAAAATCGTGATTTTGTCCGCAGCCAACACAAGTGGGAGGAATGTAACTGTCATTAGCAAGATGGAAAAAGCCCTGGCAGTTCCAGGATTAAACTGCCGTGCGAGGGGCTCTATAATTTTCTTTAGACACTCTGATTTTAAATAAGGACGCAAGTTTGAAAATGGTTTTGGACTTTGTTTTTAGGAAGATGCAAGAGAAAGAGTCGAAGAATTTTTCCGTCTTTCCTGCTTGACATCTGGATGATTTAAAAATTAATTAAGCCTTCCATAACAAGTGAATTTTGAATTTTGACTATTGGAATACTTTTAGGTAGGCCGCTTAGGACTACGTTTAGAGGTGTTTCAATGTCGGGAGAGACATAGAAATTAAAATTTTTCCTTTTCTGAAAGTTAAAAAAAAATTTCTTTGGCGTTGAAGAAGGTGGGCATGATTTTTATCCACTTGCCAGTAATAGTAGCCGAAAAGTTTGGATCGCAATCATTTTCAATTTTTTCCGTAAGTTCAATAACGTTGGTAATATTCCTCACCATAATGTGCTTGGGTTTGATATTTTTAGTAGCGGTATTGGGCTCTTCGGCTTTTGACTCTTGGAAGGGTTCATTAATGGTGTTGTTGGTGTCGATTGACTCCGAGGTAACATTATCATTTGGGATTTCAGAAGAAACAATTTCAGTGGCCCCCCGTCGGCATCCTTATCCGTGAAATTCATGCTAGCTGAACTTTCGACTTCCGAAGCTTTCTAAATTAAACTTATTATCGGCATTTTGTTTTTAGGGCTTGGGTTTACTATGCATTTGCTCTCATATTGCAAGTTATTATTTTTTTAATTTTCTTTCCTTCTTCCAAGTTATTATTTTTTTTTAAATTTTCTTTCGCTCTTTCAAGTTATTATTTTTTAATTTTCTTTTCTTTTTTGAAAGGGGGTTTAGCCTGAACTGGTGTAGTGAGAATTCCTTCCCTTAGCTTGCAGTTGTTCTTCCTTGGCCAAAACATTAGCTGGATTGAGAACACACCAATTTCCATGAACATCGAAAGCGAAGCGAGTTCCGTCGCTCAAATCCTTTAGTTTGCGATTACATTTGGACAAGGTAATGTCAATATGACTCCCCTTCTGGATGGGAGCATTGGGATCGTCGAACCAGTCTATGAGACCCTATCCGTACTGCCCAGGTACACTTGACCGGCTGCGGGAGTAGCCCGACTCATCCTATGATAAAGTCCACTTCACGGTAAATTGTCTTCAATACAAATATTGATAGTACAAGTGATACTCGTATGGTATGGCGCCCGGGAACATTGTTGGCACATGTATTCGTGTGCCACGACAGTCAATGTGTTCAGTCCCGCAAAAAGGGTGGTGCGGGCGATGCTCAAGCACCAAGCGACACGCACTTAATATCGGCGGCATGCACTTCATTTGCTCCTTCAGTTACTACTATTGATGCCACGAGGATCGATAGAAAATGTACATAATTTCACTTGTGATTTCTATAATAAATTCTAGAAGTACCAAGCTCCAACTATAACGTAATATGTGCGTTAACTTGATCCAGGTTTAGTACGTTTCGCACCAGAAATTTTTTTAAGGAATCAAATTAAATAAATTCCACGTAGAAACCTGAATTTAAATAAGTAAAGATTCATCAAATAAATTTTCTGGTTTGAAACGTTGCTCAACTCGGTCAAATCATCATATTACGGAAGATTAGTGGGAATTTGGCACCTCTGTAAATGCAAATCGTTAGTTTCCGAACTACACTTTCAAACGATTCCTTTTGCACTCATAAAAACTTGTACTCGCTAGATTCATGGCTCCGCTAAACCATTTTATTTTAGAGAATTTTTTGTAAGCCAAAGAACCTTCTGAAGATCTTTGCGCGGCACTACTGTGTAAATAGAACACTAATTCTCGCTTAAGGCTGTTCTCAAATCCAAAAGAACTAATTTCTGATTTGTTTCTGGATTAATTTTTGTTCGGAAACGCATGCAATTGGTAGTTGTTCTTATTCAGAAACTATGTAATAGAAATACTTTTCCCTTTTTTGGTAAAGCAGAAGATCTTTCAGAAAATACTGTGAATGTCGGGGTTTTGAAACAATTCCCAACGCTGTATCTCAAGAAAGAGGGAAAACGCGTCGTCAAGTGAAACAAATCGCGTATAAGACAATAAGTAATTTATTTTTCAAGAAAATGAAAAATTAATTTCAATTACCAATCGCTTCCAATTTTATGCCTTTGCGTTTAAAAATGAGTCGGATAATGTTTCATAAAATTTCGCGTTGTTGAGTAAGTCATTTGAGAACCGCCTTAAATTTGACTGTCCGCACCAGTCTCCAGACAGCGTTGTTGCCGATTTGAATGTGTTAAACTTGTTGCTTTCTGTTTGGTTAGAGCTTTTATCAGATCTCCCAGCTTTCCTAAAACTTTGCTAACACTATTTTAAATGGATATCTTGACTATAAACTTAATGGAATTTGCTTAGACGATTTTTGAATTGAAATTGTGGCAGGCAAAGTTTAAAAATTTAGGAACGCTCCGAGCACTGAATTTATGCAAACTTTAAACATTTAATGGAGACTTGGAAAATTCCCTCAAAACTTTTTATTATCAGTTTGTTAGTATCGTGAAACATGACCGCATCATGTTAAATTAATGTATAATAATAAGAATGTATAACCTGATTTTGCGATACCTGTCTTCAGTATTATAAATTTGATGCGAAACAGGCAGAAATAGATCTTACCGTCTCCATCGATATTTAAAACACTACCATCTGTTATATTATAATGAAAAACAAAATCGACAGATAAGAAAACAAATTTGACATGACTTTATATTTCACAAATGTGTCTTGGAATAAACATTACAAATCAAAATGCTTTTTTTGCTTCGTATAAAAAAAATTCAAAACGGGTGTTTTGCACATGAGCTGTGATCATTTACCTAAAGCCAGTTTTGAAAATATGACTGCATGAAGCAATTTTTAATTATAAGATATCTCTCATTAATAGGAATTACGTTCAAAAAAACTAAATTTGTCACATCAATATGCTAGTGTTTTTCATTTAAGACTAAAGTGTATTAATCTAATGAATTAGGTTTTTCTCAAGGACTGAAAAATCGGCCTTATTTTGTAAATATATAGAATAAATATTATATTGTTTATTTTGGTCTAAGTGTACACATATTTATCAGTTATATCCCTAGCAAAACTTTCTCATTCACATTTATAATACAGTACAGTCAGCGTAAAAGAAGCGATACATTGGTGTTTATTTGCACATCGTCAACGATAAAATCCCACCCCATATGCCATTATGCCGAGTAAAATGTCTTCTTTCAGAACATGAATGTAAATATTGAAATACGGGTCATCTAGAGAGGAAACAAAGTACCCAACCTCGATATTTTAAATGGTACCATCCATTTTTGTCACTTTATTTGAGTTACTTCGATATGAGTTACTTCGTTATATATTTTGTTAAATCTTCATGAAGTTAGAAGAAATCCAAATTTGTGAATTCTAATGCTAATCTCAAGTGACAAAACCTTTCGAAAAAATCATTAGTTGTAAAATTTTTATGTTTCGTTAACCCCTTCGCGACGAGCGTCCTTTACAGAATTTTTAATCTTTTGCCACCGGTTTTTTAAAACAGAAATTTTCGCCTAGTTGAATCTCAACAATACTGTCATTAAATAAGACAAAGTTTACAATAAAAAGTTACTGGTGGGAATAATCGAGGATTCTGAGCACCTTATGCGTCATGTATACGTGTCGCTTGTCCCCAAGGGGTTAATTGTTCTGTTGAACATGGGAGGGATACAAACATATTTTAGAAATTTTTGGGCTTAGATGCTTTACACTGACGCTAAAAAAAAATTAATCGGTTAAAAAAAAGAAAAAAGTCGCCAAACTTTGGGGACTGTTTTTCTTTTATGGCAACCCGGCTATTAAGCTTATGTATTCAGTTACTGTAGTAGCTTGGCGCAGTCTTGGAAGTAGCGCCAACCAAACAGTCGCCAATCTTTTGTTTACATTTTAGCGTCAGTGTAACACATCTGTTCCGATTTTTGTTTTGCTGGAAATCATAATTTCAATTTTTAAAATTATTAATAGATAAATTCAAATTAAAAAATAACAAATTACGACCTGCATCAATTTTTACAAAAACAGAATGGGCATTGTTAAAAACATAGGTGCGTAAGTTCAAAGTACATTGCAATAATTTTTAGAGACGTAATTTAGAGAAAAATTTTACTTTTGGAAGAGCTAAAGGGACTGTAATTAGATTGTCACCACTTTTAAAATAATAATATTCGTCTTATTTAATCCGTCATTAAATAAGAAAGGATTACTATTTTAAAAAATTGGAAAAAACCCCAATCTAAATACATAAACCTCAATCAACTGGCAACAAATCATTTCTCTTAACATAGTGTCAATAAATACTTCGTTAAGAGCCTACATCAGTTACGCGAATAAACGCGCGAGCTAATGTTAAGCCTATGGGAAGATTCTTGCGCGATTTCTCTCTCGCATTTTAATATTTTTAAATGATTTTTTTTTTTTTTTTTTTTTTTTTTTTTTTTTTTGCATAGGATAGCTGAGGTCGATATCTCTAACGTTGTTAGTTTTTACTTTTTCGACTTTGGTTCCAGTTATTTTTAATATAAGGGTACTTTCACTTTCAGAACCGGTTCCGAAATTAGAAATGTCCGCTTATAAAAAAAACTGATGGGGAATACAATGAGATGTGCGTCGTGAATTTCCAATCGAGCGGTATTTTTTCTCCGATCACAAGCATGTGAAATTTGGTTGCCAAATTATGGAAGAACATTAAATTCTCTGGAGCTTATATCATCATATAGATCAATTATTTGAAATTTGACAAAATGGCGGTCATTTGAACAAAAATTGTCATCTTTTTTGCACTTTTTTCATCTTTTGCGTGCTCGAAAAAAAAATTAATTAATGAAAATTACACTTTTCGGCGTATCTGCATTATAATCTCCAGCAAAAACAGTTAAATTTCTTTTTTTTTTTTAAAGAAGAAAATCAATCAAATAGTTCTTGAGAAAAATGGTCGTCAAATAGGTCTTGAGAAAAACAGTTTGAAAACATGGTTTCGAGACGCACTCGACATGGTGTGTTTTTACGTGGCTTCCAGATGCAATAAACTTCCAGCGTAGATTGCTGCAACATTACGTTCAACGAGAAAAAAAAAATATTGTAAGGAGTTGGGATATCGCAAATCCGCTGTAGGACAACAGTCTACACACTAAAGGAACGCACAAAATGTAAAACATGAAAGAAATCCAAAATTTTGACTTTGTTTTAAAATTTTATTATTTGTTTCCTTCTATTTAACATTATCCATATCCTATTAAGTGTATTGTATTCACTTGTGAAAAAAAACATTTATTATTAAGTAATTTTATTTTATTCATACTTATAAATGCAAAACGAATAAAATTCGTTTAATTCTTCATCCTATAAATTTGCAATTGCAGAATCTGCTAATATTTTATTGTTACTATATTTAAACATGCTACAAACTTTTTGATAGGAACTGTTATCCAAATATTATATATCTAAGGGAAACGCAAAACTCAAACAAATATCAGTCCATTTACATCAAATAAGATGGAACGTTAAATAAAAATGGAAATTAATAAAAAATTTAATAATAAATTTTAAAATTCAAAAATTGAAAATTAATTAACAATAATCAACGGAAGAAAATGCTTTATTACTTAAAACTATTATCGAACGTTATTATTCAATGTTGTTATTGAACACGTTATGCGACATTAAAGTGATATTTTGAAATTTCAGCTCTTACTGTGAAAGGGAAACGTGTTAATAAGCCTTATATATTTCCTGTATTCTGTCGAATTATTTATATTTACCTGTTGGAAGGGCTACGGTGTATGCATTATACCAATCAAGACTCCCTTATCATAGATCAGACTTGACAATCCGGAGAAAGTCTATGGGAGAAAATGTCCGCGGTCATTGCCAACTTATTCATTGACTTTCTCCGGAAAGTATCGCCGCCTGGCGGATACTACCGCACAGTTGCCATGTTTCGGGCTTTTTGAACACCAGTATATTTTTAGAGAAAATGTTGTTCTTTTAAATCCCAGAATTCTCCGATCAAACAAAACAAAATTATCTCTACTAAAAAACTGGTATCCAAAAAGATAATAGAAAAATCTATAGAAAAATCTAGCTGGTCTGCTACCGCATAGCTGCCAACTTTTACGCTTTTTTCTTACCACTAAAATTTAATAGAATTTTTTTGTCATGTAATCACACGATATTGTCAATTTAATAAGATAAAATTTACTATAAAATTTTAGTGGTAGGAAAACTACTAGTTCATAAGCAAATGCATAGAATAAATGGAGGTGTGAAAAAATTTTGTGTTATTTCGTGTCGTAAATACTATTACTGACGATTGATGGCGCTAGTAGCAGGACAAGTATAGCGGTCAAAGGCAACTTGCTGATTGAGAGGTCTGATACTATGATAAGGAGGTCTTGATACCAATTAATTGTATTTCCTAATTGCGGACATCGCACGAAAATATTTGAAGAATAATTTGTTTTTATAATGCAAGTTAAAAATAGCATTCATCAATTTCGAAATGAGTTTGTTGATAAATTCAGGTGACAGTTAATTATTTCAACATTTAAGCCACAGAACTGGTTTTGTTCTGAAATGTTTGCATTTTCACTTTATATTCCCGTAAACACAAGTATTCTAATAATACATTGTTATTATTATGTTAGGTTTCGTACACTTTTACCACATTTTTTTAAATAGAATTTTTATATTTAATATATACATAGAATAAACTGCCGGCGCATCGTTTAATCGCAAGATTTGTAATACTTTTCTGCATTCAAATAAGGCAAACAATTGTATTAAAAGATGTGGTAAAAGCATACGAACCCTGTATTTTTATATTCTAATAGTAATAATTTATATCAGTTTGTGTCATACATGCGAATTTTCTCTTTCGGTGCACATCACAGTGTTTTTTTGTCTAATTTAGTAGGGAAAATATCGATAAACAGAATCTCTTAAGACATCTAAGATTTTTAACGTAATTTTTAAAAAAATTATACCTGTTGCAAATAGTACTTTTTGATATTTTGCTTATTTTCTCGACAGCGTTTGGGGATTACATAAAGTAAAATATATGCTTTCGGAATTACCGGTATGGATTTGGATATTCTGAATATAAAAGAAATTACTGAAACACACTAATGATTCAATGGGTTAATTATAATATAATAGTATTTACTTTGGAAACACTAAGATTTTCTTGATTTATTTTTATACAATATACAGTAACAAATATCTACAAGCAAAAATCGACGAGTCCACAGTATTATTGGGAGAAAATTGCTGAATCTTCAGAATAGAAGATATCTACAGCAATAAGTTTCGCTTATTACTTTTTATTAGACCAACATAACTCGACATATATTGGGTTGTCGGGTACATTCATGCCGTTTGGGAAAATCAATTCGTACCTGAAAATTCTACCAGTTAATTATTAGACATTAGATATCGGAATCAATGTATAATAATTAAACAATAGAATTTTCCGATACGAATTGATTTTTCAAACCGGCACGAACTTTCCGGACAACCCAATAGTTACATCACATAAAGGATATTTTATTTTATATTTTTCTCTTACAGTATATATATATATATATATATATATACATATATATATATATATATATATATATATATATATATATATATATATATATATATATATATATAATCTTTTTTTTATTTTAATCTATTTTTAAATGTCAAAATATCTTTTGTATTCTTTTATTAGAAATTTTCTGATGAAAAAAGTTCTTTTAAACTTTCGGTGAAAAGAAACCTTGGAAAAATTTACTATTTAGAGAAAAAGAAAAAAAATAGAAATCGTTATTTATTTGGTATAAATTACAATTAAGGATTTATTGCATAGAGTCATAAAGAATTACTTCTTCCTTTAGAACTAATTTTTATTTGGCATTACTTTTTATATGTAAGCACTGAAATCATCTGTGTACTGGAATATCGTTTCCAATGGAGTTATATGGATCTCAATGCCAATGGATTCCAACGGATTCCTATGGATCCCAATTCAAATGGATTTCCATTTGAAAATGGAATATCGTTTTAAATGGAAAATCTAGAGATTGAGATTAAAAATAAAACAAAAAATAATAATTTATCTCATCTTCTATGTATAGCAAAGTTGCTAAAAACATAGTTCACCTTTTCTCTACAATACACAAACGACAATGAATTAATATTTAGCCACACAGACAATTTTTTTAATGTATTTTCCAAATAAGTGCTATTTCCTATTTTTGACGATTATCTCAAATCATATGTACAGAATTGAAAATTTAGATGATTTATTTCAAATAATTTACCTGTTATTTCACAGTCTGTTCTGCTGACATTTTTGTGATCCGTTATGTATAATTTTAATAGGAATAAATAAACGAATACCTACGAAACTACGAATACCTACAAAAAATATATATAACATTTTGTATTGGAGTATGATATTACAAAAAAAAATGCTGTTTCTATTTTCTTTCTAAATAGCTAGATAAAAAAATTAGCATTTATTCTAAAATACCTGGGATATTTTAATGTTTGTTAAAAATGTTAATCACCTAATAATTATAAAATACTTCAAAATCATATTAGTCTTATACATTATATTAAAGTATTGAGTAAACTGGTGTGATACTATAAAAGCATGAAAAACTTCTTAATAAAACCATAAAAATAAGGAATGCGCTTGTCCGAAAGAACTTTGGCTGGCCTTCCAGAAGCATAGCATGATTCTTGCTCCTTCCTTCAAAGTCGTTCCACGTCTTCTTTACGCTTAGCGAAGAAAGACAAAGTTATTTCGAAATGCCTAGCGCATTACTTATTTATATGGTGTTATTAAGAATTTTTTTATGCTTTCATACATTATATCTATAAAAACTGATAAAATTTAGAATAAAAACGATGTATTTCTTTAATTTTGAAAATTGATTATTAAATTTAAATAAATATTTCAGTATATTACTAGTATATTATTTAATGATGGAAAAGAAGACAAACACAAGAATGAAAAACTTAAAAAAATTTGAGATTTCGAAAAATTATTTGATGTTTTTTAACGAAAAATACAGAAAACATTTCGTTTTATTTCGAAATACTATGTCAGTTTTACGTAAGTAAATAAGGCATAATTTCACCCACTCGTTGCCGACCACGAGTATACACGTGGTTTAAAATATCTTAAGAGTATCAAGCAAGAACAGACCTTGTTCCAAAATCACGAAAAGGAACAACAATTAACAGAACAATTTTCTTGTTTCCTATCGTATTCTCAACTCAAAGAATTTTTTTAATTAAAAAGAAAAATTCCTCTTTATCAAAGTTGCCAAGTCTCCGGATTTTTCCATACCAGTAATTTCTTATAGAAAATGTTGTTATTTTAAATCGCAAAATGCTCCGATTATATAAAACAACATTTTCTGTACTAAATTACTGGTATCCAAAAAGCCGGAGACTTGGCAGGTCTTCTCCTTATGATGCGAGAAATGTTCGACTGCATCTTGTAAATTTCGCTTATCCTGATATTCCTTGTCCTCATTTTGGAAATTTGATTTTGGAAAGTTGTGTTTTAGGACTCGAATGCTTCCAAGTAAAACAAGTTGGAAATTGTACGTCAAACATTACAAACGAGGTGCGTTCGTACGCACGTTTTAGAATTAAATTCATGATATCCCGTGCATAGAACGGGTTAAACAGCTAGTTAAGTATATATTTTATGACACTGTTCATACAAATATCTTAACTAGTTATATAAATATTCATATATATGTATCAGCTAGTTATATAAATATTCAGAGCTTGATGATTTTTAATTCTGTGAAATGAATTATATCGTCTGCAGATTAATTTCTGTAATAAAATAAGTATCTCGGTCGCTTGACGATTTAACATCCATCGGAAACTCATATAACAAAAAAGCACCGATTTAAAAAAAAAATCAAATTTCTTAATAAATATTTTTATTAATATCTCCTAAAGTTTTGATTCGATTTTGATAAAATTTGAAATGTCTCGACAAATTTATGCAAAGATAATATATTTCAAATTGCAAACCATTTGGTTGGGTAGTTTTTGCGTTGTTATATGCGGACAGACAGACAGACGGACGGACAGACAGACAGACGGACGGACAGACGGACGGACCAAACGACGACTATAGGTGCTACGTATTTATATAATTACGAACGCACCTAAAAACTATAACTACTTGAGTTTCACCTGACTGTACATTTTCCTATAAGTTGAAATGCATGGAGGAAAGTGTATTATCACAAAACGCAAAAACTACACAAAACATCTAGTTAAAACTCAGATATTTCTTTTAAAACACTAATTACAATGATAAAAAATAAATATCTCTCTGATAGTATTACACTACAAGCGAGACTGAGATATTTTCTAATCTTGCAGAAACTTTTATATATATATATAATTTCGCAGTTTCTCACGAGTTTCTAGACCTTTAGGAGGAGAGCCAATCAGAAATTAATATATTTCCGAATTTAACAGACACGTCCGAGGACACGTAATAGGCCGCAAAAGGACCTCTATCTTTCAAAAACACTTACGTAAACATTACTGTTTGTTTTCAGGGGTTTTAATTATTCCTTTTCCGAATGCTTTTTAAGATATAAAAAATTTAGCTTGAGTTGATGACTATGGCATTACATTGAATTATCGTATACGTTAATAATAAACAGAAGAAAATTTCCTATATTTTTTAAAACATATCTTTTTTTAACATCGCAAATGATCTTAAATGCATTGTGTACAATTGTGTCCTGAGCACTGGCGATACCGCATCAAGATTTGGCATTATATTTAGAGCCACAAGCAGCAGTATGAAAAAAGAGAAATTCTAATAAGTTGAGCTGATCATTGTTTTTCTTTTATTTTAAACTTTTCGATGACATTCCTAATAAGATCAATAGACCAATCTGAAACAAAAAATTCTAGGCTTCAATTGATTGAACCATATTATCTGTGTTGTAAAAATATTCTTTTATTTTATATAATTGTAAAATATCAAACATATTGATATTTATGAACCTTATGTACATATTAATATTCACCATAAATGACTAAGACATGCAAAAATATACCCATTTGAATTCCAATTCAAAACTAAAAAACTAACTGAGAAAATTTTCAACAAAATAAAGAAACAGTGTGATATGACTAAAAATAATAAGCTCTACGTTGCTATTCCATATTGATGAAGTTTTATACTATAAATAAACTATATAAATAAAATTTATTGATATAAATACCATGCTAAACTTTCTTCGTTCACAATATCAAGATGTTAGACGTGAGACGTGTAACCATATGCGCGTTTTTTTAATTCAGATTGTTATCACTCTTTGAATACTAATATTTGTTTTATTTAATAAGCCATTAAAGAAGGCGAATATTGCTATTTTAATAAATGCAGCATCCCAGCAAACTAATAAAAGGAGTATGGCGGTACTGGCACCGTTGTATATTCCCACAACTTTGCCGTGATTTTAACTGTATAGGATTAGCATTAATAAAATTAAAGGCGTCCGTTTTAGGTAGCCCCATTTCGTGAATTTTAACAACTTAGACTACACTGAAAGAAAACAACAACAGCTTCCTAAAGTAGATTCTATATTTGTCTAAAAATCTTTTCGGTGTGAGTTTATTTGCGTATGTATACTGAAGTTATAAAACTATATAAATTAATCACTTAAAAGAATTTTAAATGATACATAATGATAAACATTCCTAAAATTTCTAGGAGCGAAAGATGAAACTGTATATAACATTTGCTATAGAATTACTTATTCTTAAATAAGTCTTCAGAAAATAAACTATTAAACCTCACACGAAGAAATAATTCATCTGTTTTTGTATGAGAAGCTTCTAAATACAGTTATGTGTCCAATATCTGAATTGCAATAACCGTCATAAATATTTGCGTAAAAAGGGTGTTTTATGAAAGAGAAGTTTGTGAAGTTCAAAATAACGGGACGCTATGCTCACCTTTTGCACAGGGCATAATTTGCGCCGGAGTCTACTGGACCTTCGTTCCCGTACTTCTCAGTTTTTTGTAAATATTTAAATATTGGCCAGAATTCACCGAAGCTCATAAACACTGCGCTCCGGAGTCCACTGCTTCCGAAAAACGAATCCTAAATTATATTTTCCTTTCCCTCCCATCTCCAATCGTTTGCCTTCTTTTGTCTCAAAGGACTTATAAGTGACGTATTGTGTCGCTCACGTAAGAGATGGAGATGAAACGGACTCGATTTTTATATCAGTCTTCGGATTTTTGCACGCTCGAGCTCAATCTGTCTTAATTTTCAAAATATTATTCATTTCCATTTCAAGTCATTTTAATGCTATTTTGATCAGTATAAAAAGTAAACAGAAATAGCTTTTTTCTATTCTATGCATAGCTGAGAAGTATGCATGTTTTGTATTAATACTTATTCCGAATCATAATCCTGAGCTTATTTAATCGCAGAATTTCTCGATTAATTAACGTTAATATTAGGACAAGGTTTCTATTTGGATGTAGTAACAACTAAAAAGTGTAATACTTGATAGCTAAGTATAAGCAGATAGATGTATTTATTTTATTTATTTTTTTTTTTTTTTTTTTTTTTTTTTTTGCTAAATAAAAAAAACAATGTTTTAAATTTTGAAAATAATGTATGAAAGATAAATTTGCAGATCGAAGTGACGGCGGAGAGGGGTACGCTACGGCTGCTAGTACTGCAGAATATTAGAGCTCCGGTACTTTTTTTTTTAAAATTAAGCCCTGTTTTTGCACGTAAGGGTTAAGTTGACCCAGAGATCAGTTTATATAGGAGTCCGAGGTACAATATCCATGAAAGAATAGAAATTTGAATCCACACTACTTGACTGAAAGTATCATTAACTGAATTTGAAAAAATAAAAAAACCATAAGAAACATTGAGAGCAGATGATGACATCTCGACAGTGGGAGCAAAGCCGATTTAGCATGGTGTTTATAATTAAGTATTTGGTTCACTAGTAAATCTACTGATCAGAGGCCTCAACGTCAGCTCTACAAATTATTGTTCGTTAATCTCACTAATTTTTAACATTATCTGCATAAAATTTGATATCCTAAAATTCAATTTCTTAAAGTTATTTAAATATTTATAAAAATATAAAATTTATCGAAAGTTTCGGAAATTTTGAGAAGTATCGCATAAAACGCAATGTTATGCAATGATTGGATAAACTACTTATCCCTTTATTTTTTCAGAATAATAGTACATTTCATTCATGTTCAGAATAACAATACACAGATGTAAATAAATTTACATCTGTGTATGACTATATGACTATTGATCAACAGGGTTCGCACGCTCTTAAGCCACGCCCCATTTTGTAAGGACTCTGCCACCAGTATAATTGAAAGATCATTTTAAAAAAAACATAGACAAAACGTAGAAAAAAAAGAAAAGAAAAGAAAAATTAGAAAGAAAATAAAAATGAAATAAAAATATTCAAATTATCCACATTTGTAATTTTTCTTTAATACTTTCCTATCAAAAAGTTACTTTAGTCAACAAAAACATCTATTGTTCAAATGCCTTCAACACGGCAAAAAAACATTGGCAATGGGAGGAGGACTACTTGTTGACTCCACCTTTTATTGCTCAGGTGTCACCATGCAATAAAATGGCTTGTAGAGTTCTTGTTTGAACTTTCTTATCAGCCGTCTCTTTGATACTGGGTGGTCACATCTGCAGGCAGGTTTTCAGTTCCAATCTCAATGGCACGGAACAGTCGTTTCTCCAAGTTAGAAACTTATTTTTCAAGAGCGGAAATACTAGAGATTTACGGAAATCGGTGCGTGGGAAACGACTTCACGTATCGTTTGTACTTCTTTAAACAGGATTTTGTAATTAAAAAAAAGAAAAAGAAAAGAAGGTGTACTGTTTCTGTTTACTGGGTAGAAACATTAAAAATTACTGTGGGGTCAGACCATTATGTGGTTGGCGCCACTAAATAAGTTATCACAAAATCAGACTTGACCCCTTCGCGAGGAGCGTCTTTTACAGAATTTTTAATCTTTTGCCACCGGTTTTTCAAAACAGAAATTTTCGCCTAATTGAATCTCAGAAATGCTGTCATTAAATAAGGCAAATTTTGCAATAAAAAGTAACCGATGGGAATAATCGAAGATTCTGAGCGCCTTATGCGTCACGCATACGTGTCGCTCGTCCCCAAGGGGTTAACAATCACAGACATTTTGCTAAGCTTTCTATTTTCTGTTTTATAATGTTTAAAACGTAGTAACGTTGGCATGGCCTGATATCTTCTACCAAACAGACAATCTTTGAAATGATATAATAAAAATATAAGTATAAGTCTATAAAATAGTGATTTGAGTATAAACAGCTTGAAAAATAGATTGAATATTCTGAACGTCTAAAAATATAATACAACTTTGCAATTTTATTTTAATTTATCATTTCCTTATTTTTTTTATGAAATATTATGAATAGCATTTCGAAATTATTTCATTTTTAATTTTGGTTCATAATATTTATGACATTATATATGAAGCTTTTTTTATCGTTTTATCTTAATATAACTTCAATATGATTAGACATTTTTTATTAATCACTTTGCGCACTTAATCTATCTTAAATATGATTAAATTAAAATATTTAGAGCATTTTTTAAAGTTATTTTCGAAGTTGATCTAACATTGTTCGTGCGCTTTTACCACAATTTGTTAATAGAATTTTTCGCCTTATTTAATTGCAAGAAAATATTACAAATCCTGCAATTAAACGAAGTGCCTACAATTTCTGCTATTTCAATATTAAATGGAACAATTATGTTAAAAAATTGTGGTAAAATCCTAAGCACCCTGTCTAAGTGTCATTTTCAACCAAATTTTACAGGGGTTTTACCCAATTTCAGAAAATAAATATAGAAGGCTATGAAGCTGCCAGAATTCTCCGGCTGAAGAAATCTAGATAGCTATTCCAGTAGTCAACACTTAGTATAATAACTGGTCTTTTAAATAAATTAAATCATAATACTACTTTTTTTCCGTGTATTGGAATCAGTAGTTATGTTAACATGATTTATTGAATCAAATTTTACTATCTTAGAGTTTCAAAATGGGAAATGCAACAATAAAATCATATAAAAATAATGTTACATTTATACAAAAATTCTGCAGACTAACTACATCAACGAAATTCATTTCCAGGGGTGATTGTGTTCCGGTATTTCGTACACCACTAAATTTATATAGCAATCTTTTTCCTGTTTAATTGATGAACTCTGTGATGTCATACTAAGAATGGTGCTATATAAATTTAGTGGTGTACAAAATACCGGAACATTTTTTATTTCAGTTTGCCTCCAATTTTTCAAGTCATATTCGTTTTATACAATCTGACATTAAATAAGGGGATTATTATTATTTTTTTTTAATTGTAACAATCCAGCAATCTAAAAAAGTACGTGGCGAGACTAGCAACTTGCATACTCCCTTAACGAGGCACCAACACCGTCCATATTATAATCTGTTCGAAACACATTTCTGGAAGCTGTTCAATTAGGACAGCTTCATTTCATGAATCACAAGTGTAGAGCATAGCGAAGCACACACAATACGATAGCATCTTGAACTACATTAAATATTTGTCTATAAACTTTTACGGTGTAAATTTATTATTTAATGTGGTATAATGAAATCGCATAAAAATTTTGAATAATCGGTTAAATAGAATTTAATTAATACATATTCCTAAAATTTCTAAGATCAAAAGTTGAAACCGAATATAGTATTTGCTGAGAAATTACTTAGTCTTAAATAAGTCTTTAGATAATATTGTATTGACAGGTATATGAAAATTTCTTCTCTTATGGGATGATAGCTGTTCTATATTTTTATGTATCCAATGTCTGTGTTATAATAACTGTCATAAATTGTTATATGAAAAGGGAATTTTCTGAAAGAATTATTTGTGGTGTTGGAAGTAATGAGACTCTTCTCACCTTTTGCACATAACGGTTTTGTAGACTGAGATATTAATTTGCAATTACAATAGAATCTTAACCATTACTAAAATCCAATAGATAACTGAAATTAGAATCAGGGACGTACTGACTAATTTCCATCATCCGTTGTCTTTATGAGAGTATCATTCGCTAAACAGGAAAAAAAATCTTAAGAAACATCTTAAAGAGCACAGATGCTGTAGAGAAATGTTCCTCTACATAATTCTAAAAACAACTTTCAACATATCCCTGTACAACTGGCTCGGCGTTCAGAAAAGAACGCATTTCTGCTTTAAAAGGCAAGTGAAAGCAAATCGCCAGTCTCCTCTTAGTGAGGTTCTCTGATCTGCGGGCATCTGAATTCCCCCATCACTTCCACGGTGATCATGGAGCCAGCAAACACAAAATGATTTTTCTTCCCGCCTTTCCTCCACCGGTCTGGTAACACGTTCTGTAGCGTCTCTTGAGAGGGAAATTAGCAAGCAACGTTGCGGCTCGGCAGCATTCATTTTTTGAGGACGCTGACCGAAACCGGTCTGTTTTGAATTCACGTAAGAAAAATGAAGTTTCTCTGCTGATGGATGCCTTAAAGTTCAAGAAGTAATTTAAAGAGGAAGATAATATCTCTATCTGACTGCTAGAATTTCCTGAACTGCTAAATTCCTAAAGCTTCTGTACAGTGTTCTCTAAGATGATGAATTTATATGCTTTCTTTGCCGTGTTGTATGAGTGATGATAAAAAAAGCTTCTCCTACAATTCTCCATTTATCCAGCTTGATGATATAATAACTTTCCAAAGATTAATTTTTGTGGCTTTCTTCCGCACGATGAACATGTGCCTTGTAGCCTTTTGGTGAATTCTACATTTTATTTGTGTGAAACAAAGGTTCGCGATCAGTCAGTGCAACGCGAGTCTGTGTAGTATTATCTTCAACCTCTTGATAATAAAAGTCTCTAACTAGTACATTGTTTCGTCATCTACAAAATATATGTCTTCTGAGAATTAGTGTGATGTTTGGCACATGAATTTTATGCAATCCAAAAATTTTTTTCAGTTTTTCCAACATCGTGAATTTGTGATGTGCAACATAAATACACTACGACGTGTATAGTCCTATATGAATTTGATATTTGAAATAAATATTTTAGTGTGAGATTAAGTTAGTTCAGTGAAAAGATGTTTAAGGATATTCAAGAAACAAAAAATAGCGTTAAAATTTCATTCATCTTACCAGGAAACCACGCCATAGTGTAATAATGAAAAAAATGTAAGTAAGCAGCAATCGAAAGAGAATTATGAAACGTGTTTTTTGACACATAAATCATTTGCCCGCATCTCATTGTTTTCGAGATATAAAGGCATAAATTTTGCTAATTTATTTATGTAATTAAGTGAAAAAGGCGTGGTTTCGATTCAGAATTTTTAATTATTAGATTAATATGAAATACAGACACATTTAGATATAGTAATATAAAAATGAAAGAAGCCCTTAAAAAATGCTATTAACAAATATGGCACTGAACCAAAAAATGATTGAAGCGTAAAAAGTCGTGGCGCCAAGAGAATTTGATTAACTTAAATCTAGTGCAATGATTACAATGATCAACCTCCTGCGAAGATTAAAATTGAAAGGGCGTTTCAAATGCAAGTGGCCGAGTTTGAACTAATCCAGACTTGTAACAAGCAATAGCGAATTATTTCGGAGTATTACGGCGTACTAACTGGAAATGGACAAGTGACTGGAGTTTGATGACGTTGTTACGTCGAACACGTTAACGATTCTTTCTTCAATCCTTTCGACTCCACCTTACCTCCTACTAAATCAATAACTTTGCAAATTTTAAGACTTTATATCTCGATAACGGGGAGACGAGGGCAAATGATTTATGCGTCAAAAGAAACATTTCATAATTCCCTTTCAATTGCTGCTTATTTAGATTTTTTAATTGTTACACTAATGGCGTGGTTTCCTGGTTAGACCAAAAAAATAGTGCACTTTTTCTCACGATGTGATAAATAATTAAGTCTATAAATTGAAACATGCTACGTTTCTCATAAGTATAATTATGATTAAAGAACATCGGACATACACGTATTTCTATATATTTATGTGTCTATAATAATAATCGAGAATTAATTAATTATTGTCATGTGTTTAATAATTTTTCTGCCTATAAATATTGCCTTGCATTTTTTTTCATAATGAATAATCAATTAATTTTTCATATTTAATTTAGGTTCAGTGTTATCATTTCAGTGTTTTACAATATAGTCATTTTACAAAGTAATTTGGGGTTATGCAGATATTTATTATTTATTATTATGATTCAAAGTTCGTGCCACTATATATCTTTATAATGTTAACTAAATTAATCTTTCTCAAATTAATTTAAAACACACAGCTTATAAATATTTATTGTTAATTATCTACTATACTTTTTTCTTATTTCAAAGTCCTAAATTTAATATGATAGTGCTAATTAATAGCAAGTTTCCCCCTTCATTAATAACAGTATAAGTTTTTCCCCTACAGATGACGTCTCGACATTGGGAGCAAAGCAGATTTAAGCATTCTTTTTATAAAGTAGTATTTTGTTTATAAAAAGTTATACTAATGTTTTTTTTTTTTTTTTTTTTTTTTTTTTATGAAAATAGAAGTATTTTAGTTTATATATAACATAAAATTTCTTACTATATTTTAATCTTACTACATTATTTTTTTCAGTGGAAGTTTTTTACGTTTATTTACATCTATGTAAATGTTCATGACTGTAGATCAGTTAAGTACACGTTTGTAAAAATAGTTCCCTATAATTTATTTAATATGAAACAAAAAAAATATATATAATTTAACAATAATAAGAAACCTTTCTTTCATTTTTGTTCTGGGAAACAAGCTTAAATTATAATTACTGAAATATTCAGAAAACTATAGAAAAAATATTCCATCTTCTGTGATATGATAGTTATACTTACAATTTCAGGTTGTTGTGCAGAAATACATTTTTTAAACAAGCATGTGAACTAAATTTCTAGGTTTAATAGGTTTTATAAAAAATTTGCTTAAAGTTGTTAAATAATACATTTTAAAGAAAAACACATAACAAATATACATATAGTAGTTTTTGCAGTATGTTATATTTTTATATTTCTGCTGCCACTATTTTGAATTGATATGTTTCGTAGTAGATTTCATTAACACATGCAACAAGTTTCTTCAAATAATTATATTCACGAAATAATGGTATCATGTTTATAAAATATAAAGGAAGCAGCAAACTAATTTGTTTGTTGTCGAAACTTTAATGTTTTAAATTAAATACGAAAATTTGTAAGATAAATATATTATTCGTGAAGTGATGTTCTACAGCTTTGGTCTAAAATTCACGTGATTTTTGCTGCTGAGTTTTAGGCTACAAATAATAAAGATAGTATTCGGACTTTTTGCAGAATATATATTGACAATTCACTACCATATTTAATTTTATTGTGTGTAAAAAACGAATAATACGTCTTATGCGACGTGGAATACTTGTTTCATATTATGCATGCAGCGCCATGTATCGGTAGTTTTCAAACAAATTTTTTTTTTTGTTGTTAAAGAAAATCCGGTAACCTTTAAATCCCATTCTTGCAAACCGCAATGTTTTAACATTGTTTTTTTCTTTTTCATGAACTTTTAACATTTTAACGAATTTTGAATGTTTCAACGAACTGTTGGTCCACACGGAATTTAATTTTTTGGTGTGAAAAAAATTGATTATATGCCTTTTCCGACGGGAATTGCCTGCAAGTGCGCACCCTGAACTTCCATTCAGACGATCTCCTTTCTGCGGTCAGAAACAGATGAAACAAATTTGATCGCGAAATTATGAAATGGCATTAAAATCTCTGGAACTTATACCAACACTTAATTTAAAAAGCTGATTTTTGACAAAAAAGTGATCATTTAAAAAAGGTACATTTTTCGCAATTTTTTTTTAAATTGCGAGTTTGAAAAATAATTAATCAATGAAATTTATACTTCAATGGTTGGAGTATCATAGTTGAGATTTATTTCAACAGATCGAAAAATGCAAGGATCAGAACTCGAACCTGGGTACTTTGGCTTGCCGTGCCAACGCACTTCTTACTCATCCCAACGATATCCTGGCTGGCATATTTCACTCTTATTTGTTGGACAAAGCTGCGAACTGCAGCGCTAATTTCATTAATCCGAGCTATAAATATAGCATTTGTACATGATGAATCTGAAATAATACGGAAACTTCTGTATACCATGTAATTAGGTCACAATAAACAGGAAAGTATTTTCAACTAGGTAAATTATATTCAATGGTTGGAGTATCTGTGTATTTCTGGGACTCCGGAAAGGACATAGTAGAGTTCCGGGAGGAAATTATACATTTAATCATTTAAAGCATAAAATTTCAAATCTTCCAGGGGGAACATTTGAATGCTCCGGGGTTGAGTGTACACTTCGTGCCATCTCCTAAATTCAATACTGATCAGAACAAGGGTTGCCAGTTCTGAAATTTCGAATTCACAATGGAAATTTCAAAAGACGAATTTTCACTTTAGATAATCATGAACAGTTGATGTTGGTTAAGGGTCTTCCCAGTTACAGACAAATTTACGCTCAGTCTATTTGTGAGTAGAGTGCCATGTATTAAATTGAGTCGTTGGGAAAAGTTAAGATGTAGTATTAACTACAAGATCTGTCATTGAATAAAGTTAAAATTACTATTTAACATTTTATGTATGAATTTCCTAATTTAAGAAAGACCAAAATGGGAACCCTGATTAACCATAGGTGCCAACCTCTCATTAATATTCCGTAATTTGCGGGTTAATTTGATCCAGTTTAACAACGCTTTAAACAAGAAAAATTATTGGATAAATCTTTATTTATTCAACTTCAGGTTTCTACGTGGAATTTATTTAACCCTTTAGCGGGCGGTGTCCACAAGAGAGGACACGTAATTTTAATTCCAAAACTGACAATCTGCACCAAGAATATTTAATTAAATTTTTCTTTTTAGAAATTTCGGGAAAATAAGCAAGTTTTTATTTTCTAATAAATTCTTTGGTAAATTCTGGTGTCAGTCCATAATTTCATCATTTTAAAAACAGATTTACTCTGCGCAGGAAAGGGTTAACTTCATTTCTTAAAAAAATTTCTGGGGCGAAACGTGTTACACGTGGGTCAAATTAACCCGCATATTACGGAATATTAATGCGAAGTCGGTACCTATGTAGGTAAAGTTTTTCCATTCTTCTAAAAGGGTTAAAGTTGTCCGTTTAAGACAAGCTCATATCTTGAACTTCCAGAAATACAAAAAATATTGTGATACATAGCAAAAAACGTGCTCTTTTCCATAATACATTTGTCACAAAACTTTTCCGGGTTGAATTATAGTATTTTCTGATGTTTACTTCATAAGTCACATAAATATTTAGAAAGATCGTTTAAACATGTTTTATTTGATAAATATTTCTAAAATATCTAACAGCAAAACTTGAAACTGAATATTATATTTGCTATAGATTTACTTATTAATAAGAAAGTCTTTAGTAAATATTTTATAAAGATGTGCACACGAATAATTCATCGGTTATTGTATAAACAGCATCTGGAAACATTTATGTGTAAAACAGTTCTATTACAATATCTTTCATAAAAATGTACGTGAAAAAAGAGTTATTTGAAGTAGTTGTTTTTGAAGTGAGAAGGTAAGGCGTGCTTTTTCGAACTTTTGCACATAAAAGCTAAATAGACAGAGACCTCAGCTTGTATTGGAATCCGAACCATTCCATATATCCAAGAGAGAACCGTAATTACATTCCAGAATATTTTTACTGCTGGTAACATGGATCAGTGGTCTTTTTAATAATATAATTTACTAAAACATTAATATGATCATGAACAGCATCTTTTTAGAGCACACGATGGCATCTCGACAGTGCGAGCAATGCAGATTTAGAATCATGTTTATTATCAAGTATTTTTTAAAAATAGATCAGGGTTCATAAGCTATTTCAACAAATTTTTACAAGAATTTTTCGCCTTATTTAAAGTAGAAAATTGTTACAAATCCTCCAATTAAGCGAGGCGTCTGCAATTTCTGCTATTTAAATATTAACAAGAAAAATTCTATTAGAAAATTGTGGTAAAGGCGTACGAACCCTGTAGATAAACAAATATTATTGAAAATTTAGCTTTCCGTCTTTCAGAAGCGTTTTGGAAGAAAACCAATCAGAAATCACAGAAGACAATATATTTTCGAAAATAACACGGACGTCGGAAATTAATAGGCAGCAAAATGGCCTTTATATTTCAGAAATTCTTACGTAAACATTACTCTTTTTTTCTGTCGTTTTAAATTTGTCCTTTTCCGAAAACATTTTAAGATAAGAAAAATGTTTGGGTTTTGATTGTGATTATGCCAGTATATTGATTTATCGCAAATGTTTGTCATAAAATGATGAAATTTTTCTGTATATTTTACAGTGTACCCACTAATAGCATACGTTTTATTTACATCGCGAATGACCTATAATGCATTAGGTGCAATTCTGTCCTGAACACTGGCGATATAGAATCAAATTTGATAATATATTCAGTGTTACAGACAGATAGGTACGGTAGAAAATAAGGCATATTATAATAAGTTGAGGGGACTACTGTTTTTCTTTGATTTTAAACAAATCGAAAAAGTTCAAAATTGTATCAATAGACAAATCTGAAACAGACAATTATAGGGTTGTATTATTTCAATTTATTTGTGCTATAAAAATATTATTTCATTTAAAATAATTGTTAAATATCAAACATTTATATATTTTTGGACCTCATGTACACATTAATATTGACGATCAAGAACTAACAGATGCAATAATATACACATTTTAATTCCATTTCAAATCTAAAATGCTAACTGAGAAAATTTTAAACACAATAAAGAAACAGCTTAGTGTGGCTGAAAAAACTAAACTATACGTTTTTATATCATGTTCATGATGGTATATGCTATAAACAGAAAAACAAATACTTGAAAACAAAATATATTAATATAAACACCATGCTAAATCTGCTCCGATCGCAATTATCAAGATATTATATATGACCAGTGTTTCCAGTTGCGGTGTTTTTATTCAGATAGTGAACAATTTTTGAATGGTAATATTCGTTTTCATTTAATCTGCTATTAAAGAATGCGAATATTCCTATTCTTAAAAGAAAGAGTAACAAATCAGCAGATAGAAAAATGGAACCTGGAAGGATTGGCATCGACACCAGCCTCCAAAAAATTTCTTTCATTACTTAAAGCTCCGCATTTAAGACAGCCTTATTTCGGGAAAGATCTTCTGAAAAAAACGAACGCTACATCGAAAACATCCTGAACTAGTTTACATATTTGTGAAAAAACTTTTCCGGTGTAAATTTTCTTATTGTTGATATTTACTGAAGTTAAAAAATACATGTATTGTAATACGAGCAAATCTCCTATCTGTGTCTGTATATATGCAAATTTTATATTAAAAACGGCTCTAACCATTTTGTCGAAATTTTGTATTCAACCGTTTTTGGGTACACGAAGACCATTGGGCTAGGTCACGTGTTCGTAAAAATTCGATTATTGGGTCATTTTGGGGTCAAAACGGGTCAATACATTTCAATGAAAATGACGGTTGAAACAGTTATTAAGTTGTTAAACATTTGGCAGTAAACGAAGCCGCAAAGTTGGTAACATCTCGAAAATTTGGCAATATTTTGTGAAATGTTGGCAACATTGGCAACGCTTGGCGGGAACATTCACTTTTAAGATTATCAATGCAAAACACATGCTTGGTACCAAATGGAAGAATGTCGCCAAAAATGCAGCTATTTGGCGACATTTTGGCGACATTTGGTAAAGAAAAATAGCTTTTAGAATCAGAAGAAATTCCGAGAAATTCACAACAGGAGCCGAGATGCATGATTCAACCAATGAAAATCCATAGAACGTTCTTGAAAACAGAATCCCACTAATCAGGGTACATAGAACTTTCACAACACATGCTTGGCGCTAAATTAAAAAATGACGCCAAGTGGCGAAATTTGGCGAAAAAAATTGTCTTTCAGAATCTAAACGAATTTTCAATAATAATAGCCGAGGATCCCATTAGGAACCCAGATACATGACTCAAACAATCAGAGTCCATATTTCTAAAAACGAATTCAACCAATCAAGGTACATAGAAATGCTTGTTATATGTTGAACGGAGAATTTATTGTTATATCGAGATAATATTTACCAAGCTTTGCTCGGTCTTTCTAGCTAGTTTAAAATAATCGGATAAATCGATTTTCATGGATACATATTCTTAAAAATTCCTGAGAGCAAAATTTGAAATTGCTATATTATTACTACTATAAATAGTACTGCTTTTTTTATATTACTGCAATTTTATTTGCTAAAGAATTAGTTATTCTTAAATAAGTCTTTAGAAAATATTTTATTAAACTGCACAGACAGTATTCGTGTATTATAGGATAAACAGCTGTTCTAAATATTTATGATTCCGATATCTGTATTACAATAACCGTCGTAAACATTTACGCGAAAAAAGATTTTCTGAAAAAATTTGTTGTGAAATTTGAAGTAATAAGCTGCTACTTTCATCTTTTGTACATAAGGATTAGTAGACGAGATTTTGTTTAATAATAGAATCCAAACTACAACAAATATCCATAGGAGAATAGAAATTCGAATCCGACACTTCTTGGCTGAGGGTATTATTAACCGTATTTGAAAAATAATCATTATAAGCGACTTTTATAAGAACTTGATGACATCTCGAAAATGGAAGCAAAACAGATTTATCATGATGTTTATAATCAAACATTTCGTTTATAAATAGATATCCATATATTATTTCTCTCTGAAAATTGATAAATTTTAGTGTGTGTGTAGCACAAAAACTACTCTCTATACACATAATTGTATTCCGCTGAATTGTTTTATTTTATGTTACTGAAATATTTGCAATTTTAGAAGGTTCTAGAAAAATAAATTTGTTAAATAAGCATGTGATGTTTTGATTTTGCTACCTTTAATAGGTTTTATAAACAGCGTGCCTAAAGTTGTAAAAAATGCATTTAAAAAAAAAAAACACGTAGAAACATTAGACTTATGAGGGTTTGCTGCATGCTATATTTTTCATATGTTTTATCATTTACTGAAACTTTGTCGCAGATTTCTTTAACATATGAAATAAGAATTTATGACGAAAATTAAATTATAAAAACAGTAGTAGCATTAAATTATAAAAATAGTAGTAACATAAATTATAAAAATAGTAGTATATATAAAAGAATGTAGGACGCAACAACATCGGTTTTTGAAATTTTTAAAGACTCGAATTCAATAACTTTTCATTCAATGTAATAATTCAAATAGAATTTCTATTTGGAAAGTTCTGTTTTAGAACCAGAATGCATGCAATTGAAAAACTAGAAATTAGAGTAAAAATTCACTCGCTGTTTTTTATACGCAGGGACCAGTGTTGCAATTAGGCTACTTTTTTAAAATTCAGATTGTTTGAAACCCACCACTTTATTTAAATAGTGTAATTTGCCTTATTCTCCCATTATTTAATCTGCCATTAAATAAGGCAAATATTTCTACTTCAAGAAAGTGGTGGCAAGCAAGCAATATGCATAAAGAAATCTAGCAAACTGGCAATATTGGCGGTGACATTGACAGGATAAACGTTCAGATGCTTTAGATACCACTAATTGTGTAAAGTTATTTTATTTTCACCACGTTAAGTATCTGAAAATTCTGCAATGAGATAAATAAAAGAATATTTCTTTAAAATAGTGCTCTCTAGTTCTCCGTCCTGGCTACGTAGCTACCTATAAGTTAAAATGTATGGAATTAATTGTATTACTGCACATAGCAAAAAATACATGAGATAGGATTTAGAAATGTATTTTAAAACCGTGTTTATAAGGATAAAGATTTTAAAAAATTATCTTAGCGCATTCCACTGCATAAACGGAAACCACTGACGTTTTTTCCAATCTTCCGAAAATTTTACGAAAATTAAATTTGACTTCGTACTTTACCAGGTGTTTATAAACTTTTCCTTAATTCATAGAAACATTTAGCAGACGAACCATTTGAAAATGTTAGAAATCACTATACTTAAAAAATTAACAGTCCTGTAGAAATTAACGGGCATCAAAATGACATTTTTATTTCAAAAAAGTTTCTGTAAACGTTACTCATTGTTCTCAGCGATTTTAAATTCCCGCTTTTCTAAATATTTTTTCAAGGTAAGAAAAAAGTTTTGGTTTTGATGATGACTATGCAGTTATATTGCGTTATTGTAAACGTTTGTTATAAGAACAAAGAAATTACATTCATTTCTACGTTTTTTGCATTGTACTTAACTAACACCATAACTTTGCAGTACATCGCGAATGTAATTACTGTAAAAGCATTTATTGTAATTCTGTCCTGAACACTTGCGATATATTATCATGATTTGACAATATGTTTAGTGCTACATATAGCATCAGTGTAAGTAAAAATAAGAGAATTTATAAAAAGCTAATAAGACCTATTTTAAATAAACATGTCGGTGAAATTCGTAATCGCATGAATATATTTTTCTAAAATAGACATTTCTAGGCCACAATTATTTCAATGATATTATATGTGCTATAAAATAATCTTTTAATTAAAATAAGTGATATGGCTAAAAATATTAAGAGAAACGCTTCTATTTCATATTGATGATGTCATGTACCATTATACTACAATGCTTGAATTATATTTTGGGAGATGGTTTTTTAAACAGATATTAATGTTAGATACCACTAAATTTAAATTATATTGCTTCGTCATATTTTATCGTAAAATTAAATGTTTTCGCAAGGCGAATATTTCTTTTCAAATTTGTTGTTAGAATGCAACTAAAACAAATTATTAAAGAAATTTTTTTAATTTATTTGTTTATGCATCAGCGCGTAGTGTAGGTTTAATATATTAAACCAAACATAATAAAAAGTACGTGATTATAAATAAGATGCAAAATCTGTTTTGTTCACATTGCCAAGGTGTCATATATACACAGAGTTCCAAATTAGGCGGGGTTCTTTTTCATAAAGAGTGTCACCACTTTTTTAGTAGTATTTTTCCTTTTTTTTCTATTTAACCATTGAATAAGGCGAAACTAAATGTATGATCTCTGTAAAGAGTCTTATTTTTTTCTTTTTTGAGATGGGTTCGACCCTCTGTAAGTTTCGTCTGTCGTCTTCTGGGATGTAATGGAATTTTTTTATTTTTTCACTTTTTTATTGATAACTTCTATTTTTAGCTCACAGGCTATCAAAGCCTGAGAGCTTATGTGCCCGCCGGTTCTGTATGTACGTACGTATGTATGTATGTACGTAACGCGATAACTCTTGATAGAACTAACCGTTTTACTTTAAATTTTTTTTATAGGTTCCTTGTGATAAGGCGCTTCCCTGATTAGTTTTGGAGGTTCATTGGTTAAGCATAAAGGGGGGAAACGGGGGGCTAACCCCCCATAATTTAGATAAATGGGTTTTTCATGCAGAATTATCCCATTTTCTTCAAATTTTGTATATAGGTTCATTTTGATAATGTGCTTCTGTCAATAGTTTTGGGGGTTCATTGGTTAAGTATAAAGGGGGAAAGGGGGGATAACCCCCCCCTAATTTAGATAAATGAGTTTTTCATGCAGAATTATCCGATTTTCTTCATATTTTGTATATAGGTTCATTGTGATAATGCGCTTCTCTGAATAGTTTTGGGGGTTCATTGGTTAAATATAAAGGGGGAAAGGGGGGCTAATCCCCCCTTAATTTAGATAAATGGGTTTTTCATGCAGAATTATCCGATTTTCTTCAAATTTTGTATATATATTCATTGTAATTAGAGACTTCCCTGATTAGTTTAAGGGGTTCATTAGTTAACTATGAGGGGGGTAACGGGGGGATGACCCCCCTTAATATATTGTTGGTTTCTTTATTTTTCGAGGGGCATATTTCAAATTCTTTGAAATAAGAGTATAATATACAATTAGTGTGAATAGCCTGTGAGCTCAATGCCCTCAGTTTAACTGGGCAGTTTTCTTTTTATTTTATTATATTTTTAAATATTTTTATTTAATTTTTAACTTTATAAATTTCTCACGTCTCCTATTTGCCTCGCAAGTTGCTTACCTATAACCTGAAAGTTCAGTTGGTACGCAATTAGCTATTCCATTCGCTAATTACATTGCTCCATTGTTAGATCGAGCATAACTACTTCTAAACAGTTGTTCGAACAAACAATCTAAAAAAAGAAAACCTCGCAGAAGTGGCAGAAATATAGGTGCCCCGAAATAGCGTCATTAGTATCCTTATTTGAGTCTCAAACACTGTTGCCATTTTTTAAAACAGTCCAATTACGACAACCTTATTTCTTGAACTTTTTAATGTACATAATTGTATCAAGCGACACAAAGATAATGCTTAACTACATTGAATATTCGTCTCGTAAATTTTACTGTTATAATTATATTATTTGGTCACATTTACTGAAGTCACATGAATCGTATAATAGGTTAAATTGGTTTTAAAAGATAAATATTCTTAGAACAAAATGGAAACAGACTATAATGTTTGTTAAAGACTTACGTATTCATAAGTAAAACTTCATCAAATTATTTTATTAAACCGCAAACGAAATATTCGTCTGTCATTGCATTCGAAACATTTATGTGTTCAACACTGCATTAAAGTAACTGTCATAAATATTTATGTGGAAAAGGAGTTTTCAAGAGTTGCTTGTGACGTTGGATGTTATTTGGCGCTACTCTCATCTTTTCCACTTAAGGACTAAGTAGAGGCGATAATTGTTTACACTCCACGGCTCCCAGCTGTCCGTTTTTTGAATAACAGTATTTTGACAGTTTTCGTAGTAGGTTTCTACAACATTTGCCACAAAAAGTACCTTTAGAGTAGGTTTCTACGCAATTTGCTGAAGACGTCTAAAAAGAAAATCTTTTTTTTTTTTTTATAAGAGTGGTATTAAAAAACAGGCGGAATGGGAGACCTGACTTTGGAGTACGAACTTTTATGAATATCAAAGAGAGAATCAAAATCCGAATCCTGCAATTCTTAACTAGTATCCTGCATCACTCGTCTTTATGAGTATAACATTAACGAAATATTAAAAATTCATGAAAATCTTTCTTTAACGCCTTCGCGACGAGCGTCTTTTACAGAATTTTTAATCTTTTACCACCGGTTTTTCAAAACAGAAATTTTCGACTATTTGAATAGCAGAAATGCTAAAATTAAATAAGGCAAATCTTACAATAAAAAGTAACTGATGGGAATAATCGAGAATTCTGAGCATCTTACGCTCGTCCCCAAGGGGTTAAGAGCAATATGGCATCTCCACAGAATTTATATCTTAATCAGATATTTATATCTTAATACCGAACATAAAAATATGTATATTTTAACACAATTTATATATTTAAAATACAGAATAATGTATTACATATTGATTTTTGCAGTTTATCGATGCATAATTTTTGTAGGTGAAAGAATAAACATGTTTAGGCTCAATCTTAAGTTACAGATATAATCTAAAGCAGGGCTCGCCAACTGTTATTCCACGAGAAAGGTTTGGTAGTTCGCAAAATAGATCTGAACAATAATTGAATTTTTATGTTTTATTAATAATAAAACAAAAAAATATATTATAAAAAAATCTTATGTTTTTAAAATTTTAGATTTTTAAAAAAAATATATACTGTTAATATAAATTCATAATTATGATGTTAATTATTATTCATTTGCAAAACAAATCAATTTTAAATTTTGAAAAAATCAAAAAACAAATTAAAAATTCTCGAATACAGTGCGTTAAGAAATTATAAGACCACTAACGAATTGGTGCACCTCTGAAGACACAATATGCAAATTTTTAGCGTGTGTATTTAAAATTTATCGTAGATCGTTTTCTGTTATAATTGCTACATTAAAATTTAAGTTACATTTTATTAATATCTTCTAATTCTTTTTAAACGTAAATAAGATGACTGTTAAGAAATTATAAGACCACCTGAGGAAATCAGCATATTATACGTCACATCAGAGTCATTATAAAATGTACCTGTTTGTATATCGTAAAAGTATTCCCGAGAAGCAGAGGTGCAGGTTTAGATAGTGTTATTTACGATATAGTTGAATATGCCGCGGGGTAAACAGTTGTCTGCGACCGAAGTCAGAAAAATTTGGTTTTATAAGAGTGCCGGTAAATCTGAACCAGAAATTGCTCAGTTAATGAAGCGTTCTAAAACTGCCATTCACAATGAAATAATTAGAAGAAAGGATTCAAATAAATTTAAACGATCTGGAAGAAAAAGGATTTTGACAGCACGGGGTAATCGACAAATATTTAGATTATCAATTCAAAAAGGTCTTTCAACTCGGGAAATTTCCAACCGTTTCAGCAAAAGAACCTCACACGTAACAGTTTGGAACAGTCTGAAATCAAATAATGCAAAATGAATGAAACTGTTGAAAAAACCGAAGTTAATGAAACATCATAAAGAAGAAAGACTGAAGTGGTCTAAAAATATCATGTCATGGGACAAGAAATGGAAACAAGTCATATTTTCAAATAAAACATTTTTTTTTTTAATCTTGAAAGTCCGTAATGTTATATACACTATTCGCATGATTTGAGGAAGGAACCGAAACAATGCTTCAGTCGACAAATGGGGGAAGGATCAGTAATGGTTTGGGGAACTTTTAGTTATGATGGATTATGCGATTTAACCCGAATTTCGGGACGTATGAACTCTGCGTAATATCAGGCTATGTTATATGATCATTTTATACCGTTTGGGCCTTTTTTAGGTGGTACTAACTGGATGTTTCAGCAGGACAATGCTTCTTGCCATGTGTCTAAATCCACCCAGCAATGGTTTAAAAAAGAAAAAAATCATGTTTTATCATGGACAAGTCGAAGTCCAGACGTGAAACCTATGAAAAATCTTTGGGGCGTATTAAGTTGCAAAGTTTATGCTAATAATAAACAGTTTTTATCTGCCAATAAACTAGAAGTAGCCATTCTAAAATAATGGCACAATACTACTGAATCTTTACTTAATCACCTGGTCGCTTGTATGAAAAACAGAGTGTTTGAGGTTATAAGAAAAATGGACGACCAGAATCGTATTAATTTACATATTATTTTTGTTTTTAGACAAGTGGTCTTAAAATTTGTTAACAGTGTATTTTTCAATAATTGCTTATATTTTTTGTAACATACTTATTTATTGCATTATTCAAAATTATTGCAAATTAATTTTAATAAATATGTTGTATTTTTATATCTCATGTGCTTAAACTATAATTAGAGACTTTATTTACTTCAAATTTTTCAAAATTAAAGTGGTCTTACAATATTTTAACGCACTGTATTTGAGTCGATAATTCTCGATACCTAATCCCAAATATTTGAGTCACTTTGCGAAGAAATGGTTTCCATGTGTATTCGCATTCTTCAAATCACATTGAAGTAAGATCGCTATCCATGGGAAAAATGCTAACCCAACTTCTCACCCTGTGCAAAAAATGAAATTTCTTTTCCAACAGAAAAAAAAATTGAGCTCTATGGACTATGAGTGGGTCGAAAAGCTTGCATAACTGGCAGCAATTTTTCATTGCCGAATGAATCAAATAAAACATTTTAAGAACAAATTTTGGAAGTGTTTAAACTTCGAAGTATAATGAATGCTTTTCAAAGGAAAAAAATAGGATGGTTGCCTGAACAAAATCTAAAAATTTTCAGGAAAATAGGAGAGAGAAAGAAGTCAGTCGACATGTGCCAACCATTCTTCAACAGCATATACAATAACTAACACAATGTATTTATCGCTATTATCAAAAGAAAACTCTGAGGCATGGTAATATGTAAATAATAGAACACTTTGTAGAAAACAATAGCTGTGATAGTTGTTGATGTTTGAAAATCGGCAACAGGTCTTCTCCATATTACTATAAAAGAAATGCCTTCACGGAGGACTTTTTAATGGAAAGTGATGCGAATTACCGTTCTTGTGCAAGGAATACCCGGAAAATGCTGTCACATTATCAAAATTCACTAAATAAAAAATATTTACGACGAAACATTGTTATTTTTTTTTATAAATTCTACAAAATTTGTTTAAAATACTTGAAGTGCTTCAAACGAGAATAGATCTTGTTCCAAAATCACGAAAATCAATTAGCTATGAAAAGAGGAATAGTCTTGTTTTCAACAAAAATATTGTTTTCTTAGCTCTAAAAACTTTTTAACTAAGATAAAAATTCCTTGTTGTGTTACGAGAAAATTTTGATTCTCGCATCGACATTACGCTTATCCACTTTCTTTTCATTCTGAAAATATTTAATTTGGAAAACTCGAGAAAAAACGAGAATTTGGAAAAACGAGAATGCTTACAACTGTAAAACTGTAACCGTTAGAGCAAAATCTCGCTATATGTTTTCTTTTATTATGAAATGTATGATTAAAACTGTATTACCTCCCAAGTTGAAATATACACAAAACATCTAATTACAACTTAGATATTTCTTTTATAATTATAATTATAAGGATAAAAAAATCTTTTTCCGTGCGTAATACATTGAAAATAAAATAAACTTTCCAATCTTGCAGAATTTTTTACGAAAATTAAAACTTCGTTCCATGTATCTATAAATGTTTTCCTTAATCACAGAAATCTTTCGAAGAAGAACAAATCAGAAATATAAAATGCCAATATACTTCTAAAATTAACAGTCATGTCGGAAATTAATGAATAGCAAAAGGACCATTTTATTTCAGAAATATTTCCGCAAATGTCACCTACTGTTTTCTTTGATTTTGAATTCTGTCTTTTTCTAATAAATTTTTAACATAAGAAGAAGCTGTTGATTTTGATAATGACTATGACTTTAGTTTAAGTTATCATAAACGTTTGTCATAAACAAAAGAAAATTTTCTATATTTTAAAATTGTACCTAATAACTAAATATCTTTGATTTACATATCGTGTGCCATTACCATAAGTACATAGGTTGCAATTGTGTCCTCAACACTGGAGATATATTAAGAAGATTTGACTATATATCTAGACAGCTGACAGCAGTAAGAACAAGTAGGGAAAATGGTATAAAGTCAAGGAATCCATTTTTTTTTAACATATTGGTGAAATTCGGAATCAGGTCAATTGGCAATTTTGAAATAGGAAATTCTATGCTTTTTTTACGACCACATTATCTGTGCCATAAAAATATTTTTTTATTGAAGTAATTGTAAATTATAAAACGTATACATATTTATGGACCTTATGTACATATAGTACTGTGGGCAAAAAATAGTAAGACTTTTTAATTTAAATTGCGCGCGAAAACCCATTCGTCGAAATATTTTTTTTCTAGGTTGGTATGACTGTCAGTGACATCTGTGCCAAATGTCACATCAAAATAATCATTAGTGTTTAGTATACGCTTGTCTTTCTGAAGTACAAAAAGTGTATTCGGCGATTTTTACAATGAGTGAAATTATTCAACAAAGAAGTTCCATTAAATTTTGTGTGCGGAATCAAATTTCTGGTGCCGAAACGTTCAGAATGTTGCAAAAGGCCTTCGGTGATAATTGTTTGCCGCGAGCAAGTGTTTTTGATTGGTACAAATTATTTAAAGAGGGTCGAGAACGCGTTGACGACGAACCACGTCCATGACGGCTATCAACATTAACTGATGATCAACACGTCAATAAAATCAAGGAATTGGTGCTTGAGAATTGACGATTAACAGTCAGAGACCTTACTGGCATCGTTGGAATATCCGAAGGATCAGTGAAAACCATTTTGAAAGATGCACCGATAATGCACCGTCGCATACTGCATTAATTCTTGGTGAGTTTTTCGCCAAATTTTCAACCAATATCGTGCCGCAACCACCCTTTTCGCCTGATTTAGCTCCGTGTGACTTCTGGCTATTCAGCAAACTCAAACGACCGCTCCGGGGAAACCGTTTTGAGTCAATTGAAGACATTAAACGTGAATCGCTAGGCGCATTGAAGGGTATTCCGGAAATTGACTTTAACAACTGTTTCGGGGATTGGAAGAAACGTTGGCACAAGTGTATTGGGGCCAGGGGGGATTACTTTGAGGGGGACAAAATAGATTTGGAAGAATAAATTAAGAATTTTAAAATTATGAACAAAGTCTTACTATTTTTTGCCCACAGTAGTATATGTTGACAATATAGGACTAACACATGGAAAAATGCACACATTTTGTGTCAGATTCCAAATTAAAATATTAAGTAATACAATTTTGAACAAAATAAAGAAACGTGTCTGTTTCTCATATTGATGATATTAAGTTCTAATAATAAACAAACAAATACATTATAACAAAATACATGACTATAAACAACATGCTATATTCAAAATACCAAGTAGTCATATGTGCCCAGTGAAGCTAATGCGCATTTTTTGTATTCAGAGTGAGACACTTTTTAATTCTAATATTCGATTTATTTATTCTGCCATTAAACAAGTGGAGTATTTAAAAAAAAATTGATATCATGTCATCAATCTAAAAAAAGAAACCTCGCAAAACCGTATGTTACCCTGACTTAGTATCAATACCTGAAATGTTGCCAGTAGGCTACTTTTTTAAAAATTCAGATTGCTTGATGTCACCACTTTTTTTAAGTAGAAATAATTACCTTATTTAATGACAGATTAAATAACCCGACAATATGGGCAATTACACAATTTTTTATAAGTGGTGGGAATCAAGCAATCTGAACATTTTTAAAAAGTAGCCTACTGGATCAGACTTAGGAAACTATTTCTCAAACAGCATGACTGTTTAGCTATTTCTCAAAGCTGTGCATGTATGACAGCCTCGTTTCTTGAACTCTTTTAACCCCTTAATCGTCGCGCCCTTTAAGTGTAGGCTACTTTTTAAAAATTCAGATTGCTTGATTACCACCAGTTTTTTAAGTAGAAATGTTCATCTTATTTAATAAACAGATAAAATAAGGCAAGAATAAAGCCAATAACACTATTTTAAAAAACTGGTGGGAATCAAACAATCTGAATAAAACAGGCGTAGCCTAGGCTGCCCGTGAATGTCTCGGGCACGACGATTAAGGAGTTAACATACTTATATCTTTGAAATATCAAAAGCATCCTGAACTACATTAAATATTTGTCTCAAAACTTTTCCGGTACCTTTATATTATTTGCTCATGTTTATTAAAGTATCATAAATAATTAGAATAATTTGTTAAACTAATTTTAATGGATAAATAATTCTGAAATGTGCAAGAGCGAAATTTGTAATTAAATACACTTTTTATTAAATACTTTTTCTTAAATTAGTCTTTAGCAGATACTTAATTAAACTGTACAGGAAGATTTCGACTGTTATTGTATAAACTGCTGTTCTAAACATTTTTGTGTCCGACATCAGTATTACAATAACTGTCATATATTTACGTGAAAAAACAGTTTTCTGAAAAAGCTGTAGTAAAGTTGAAAGTTATGGAGCGCTTCTCTCAACTTTTGCACATAAGGTCTAAGTAGTCCGAGATCTTAGTTTGTAATCCAAATCACTGCGAATATCCAAGAGAGAACCGAAATTCGAATCTGGCACTTCTTGACTATTTTCCTGCATCAGTGATGTTTATGAGAGTATCATTAGCGAAAATAAATCATAAATGCATTTTTAAGAGCACAAATGATATCTCAACAGTGCGTGCAAAGCATGATGTATATAATCAAGTATATTGTTTGTACATAGATATTTAAATTTTTTCTCACTGAAAATAGACGTATTTTAGTTTATAGCTAACACAAAAACTACTTATTAAGTATATAATTTTATTCAGTGGAGCTGTTTGACTTTTACTTATATCAGTGTAAATGTCTATGACTATATATCAGTTATGTATACGTTTGAAAAGAAATTCCAAATAACTTTCCCAAATCATGCATGATTTTCTTTAAATACATGATTTAACAATAATAAGAAACGTTTTCCATTTTTAAGACTTTGAAACATAGTATAAACGTGTTTATAAATTTGGATTGTCTGCCTGTCAATTTGATTCTCCGTGATCTACCACGCATAAACGTACTACCCAGTAATACATATGTTGTATTGATGTTTAGCATAGCATGTTAAGTATTGAAATGAAATGTGTAGCATTTATAGTTTATTTACAAGTGCACTCAAAAGCATTTGTTATTGCTAATATTCGTTTCATTTGTTCTGTCGTTAAACAAGGCGGTTATTGCAATTTTTAACAAACGATATCAATTCAGCAATCTAAAAAAAGCTCACAAATCAGTATGTTACCCGTTACATTATGGTCTATGGGTGAAAACATTCGCAGTTTATTTTGATGTTGATAAGCTATTTAAGACATAATAAAATGTATATACATTATTGAAATTCACTTGAAAAAGTTCAGTACGTCTACACGAGAACTCAAAAGTATTCCGTTATTTTATGGTCTATGACAAAAAAAAATATTTGTGACGTATGTTAATGATGCTATTCTTTTTAAATCATAATGAAATTGATATGAATTTTTCAGCTGCATTAAAATACGCTTACTGTAGAAATATGGTGTGCAAAGCATTTATTATTAATTTACATGGTCAAACGAAAAAGTTATGTTCTTTATGGTAAACGGAGAAAACGGTTTTCAGCGTATTTTAAGTATGTTGCACTATTTCACAATGATTAGAGACATGTTTACTAAAGAAACATAAATATTTGGAATAAACGGTTAAAGTGTTTTTAATGGATAAATAATCTTGAAATATCTAACAACAAAAAATTGAAATTGAATACTTATTTTGGCTGAAAACTTACTTATTCTTAAATTAGCAATGATATTTTATTAAACCGTACACGGAGAATTCGACTGTTATTGTATGAGCAGTCGTTCGAAACATTTGTACGTCCAACATCTATATTACAATAACTGTCAAATATTTACGTGAAAATAGTGTTTTCTGAAACGTTTGTTTGTAAAATTGAAAGTTATGAGGCGCTACTCTCAAATTTTGCACCTAAGGGCTATGTAGGCCAAGACCTTAGTTTACATTGGGATCCGAATCACTAAGAATATCAAAGAGAGAGCCGTGATTCAACTTCGGCATTCCTTAACTAGATCTGCATTAGTGGTCTTTATGATAGTATTATTAGGTACACATGACAAAAAATCATAAGTCGCATTTTTAATAAGCACAGAAGACATTTCGAAAGTGCCAGAAAAGCATATTTACGGTCTCTCGAAAAATTGGAATTGTGTTTTAAATATATAGATTATAAATTAATTTTTAATTTCATCTAAATACACATATTTATTAGTTATATTCTTAGCAAAGCTTTCTTTTCCCCATTTATAATACAGGCAGTGTAAAAAAGATACACTGACGGTGATTGACTGATCGTTTACGATAAAATCACACCAAATGTATCAGCAGTTCTTAAACCAAATAATTATTTTAAGAGCTTTTTTAATATGAAAATCGTTCAAAATAATTCTGTTAAAAAAGTTTTATTCGAACAACAACCATGCGTAGTAATTTCACCATATTTGAAAGGACATGGTCGACAAGCTTGCAGTGTGCAGTGTGTAATTAATTTTTTAATTTGACAATTTTTTTGAAATTTTATTTTTAGAAAATTGATGTTGCTGATTACGATAGATAAATTTTGGATAAATATAAAAATATTTAATTTCAAAATTTGGGTTTCGAACAATTCAAGTACAAAGATAATTTAAGTGCAAAATTGCACCCATAAATTGGCATGTATGAACATCATTGAGCTAAATGAAAGTGCGAATTTTTATTTACGTTGTTTGGCTTTAATTTTTTATACGTTTCGAAATACACACTTTATAATCATTATTTTCATGCAATGGGGTAAATGTTTCGCTTTGGGTTAAGGCTGTCCCTTTAGGCCAACCTCATTTCTTGAGTTTTGTGGAATGGATTTACACACATGTCGCACAAGTAGAAGCATTCTCAAGTACATTATATAATTGTCTAAAATGTTTTCCGATGCAGAAAATATTATTTTTTTATGTTTAAGGAATTCACAGAAATATTTAGAATTAATTGGTTAAACTGATTTTAATGGATATATCGTATAATGGACAGGGTGATTATAAAATAACTATCCCGATATATGAGCCCTAACTATTATACAGTTCACAGAAACTGAATGAAATTTTGGTTTAAAGTATTTTGAAGTATGCGCTCAAGAATCATAGGAAAAACAACAGTTAAATTCCAAGAGTTATGGTTACAGTTAGAAAATTACGAAAATTTCAACTGCCAACACCTACTTTTTTTTTATTGGAATATGATCTTCATTGTGAAAAACCATAAAAAGCGTTGGAACGCTACCTAGAGCAAAAAAAATCACCCGCGCTAGACAGACTAAGAAAAAAATTGAAAATAACTAATAAGAACAGAAAACAAAACATTTTATTATATTTCACAAATTTTCCACTTCCCACACTATAACACTTTGCATGCGGCAGATGGTGGATAGCACTGAACAATAAAATGTTTTACATTCTGTTGGTTCTTTGCCCTTTATTGTTTGTTTTCACTTTTCTTCTTAGTCTGTCTCGCGCCGGCGATTTTCTTGCTACTGGCACCGCACAGAGTGGTATTTTGCTGAAAAACCTGGCCAAAATTATTTCATAGATTTTATGCATTCTATTGCAGATAAAATGTTTTAAGAAAACGTAAAATATTTTATTACATTGAAAACAAACCACCTTTCGTAGAATTTACGAAAATATGTGTAACAAAGTAATGTCCTACTGACCAGAATTCTTTTGATCATAGTCATCCACATCAACCGCTTCAGAATCACTTGAAACACTAGATTCTGACAATTAATTGCTTTTCAGAAAATTTTTTACTTTTTGTGGAGTGTTTTCGCATATTACAACTTAAATGAGGATCGGAACTCAAAAGTAGCCGATTGAGCACATCTTAATTGCATTCTTTGCGCAAGACTTTTCTTAAAAGGTTTTGCTTATATGAACGGAAATGTTTGCTTCAGACGCTACATTTGATAACTGCCCGATTTGGAGCAATGCATGACCTGTAATGGTAGCCCCATGACTCAATATTTTGTGTAATGTGGGTGACATTGTGGCCAACCGTAATGATTTACATAATGGTTAAAGTAAGCTGCCCCGCAGGCTCCTTTGAGGGAGCGCAACGCACGTAGAAGACCACCGAACCCAAGTCCTGAGAGACTTTTATCACGCCAGTATCTTTGACTCGCTACGGCGCTTCGGCCGGTGAGAGGACCGTCACCTACGGACCCTCTAATCTTGAACCCACGTGTAAACGACGTAGGCCGTTGCGATACGTGGTGAAACCACGGGGATTCACCACGTGACACTTGGAGACGGACCGGCGCCGGCGTCCCCCAACAGCTTCGGAGTTGAAAACCCAGAAGGGAACCAGGCCCTAGGCCTTACATCGGAATGTTCCAACCCGTACTTGCTCTAAAACGATTCGAGAGCTGTGAAAACCTATAGAGATAGTCACGGTTCCCTCTCGTAGTGGACCATATATAATGGTTGGAGGTATCATTTGCAAATTCTTAAAATTTTTTTGTATATATTTTATAATTACTAGATAACACTTCTAGAATAGTTTTTAAGATTCGCATTTATTTTTATGTCAGTTTCTGTAATTTTGGCTGATGTTTCTGTATCTAAGAAAAATCTTCTTGAGGTGTTTCTGTCATTGGTGTTTACGAAATCGGCTTTCTCAATGCCTACAAGTAATTCCATCTCCATTTTAAACTTCTCGTGTATTGAATTTTTTCTTTTACTGACAATCTATTTCTCCTTATCACTTCTTACTTGCAATTTTTTTTTAATTGGAAGCTTATAAGCAGGATGTAGAATTGACTCGAAAAATTTGATCCTAACATTGCGTATTGAGAGACTGAATTTCAAAGAATCAGGGTTAATATTTTAAACTATTTTTAACTTATTGAAATCTTTGGATGTTTGTTTACAAATACATACCTACCAACATCACACTAAACTTCCGTACAATGTAGGTTAACCCCTTCAGGGACAAAGTACTATTGTAGTTAAAATATTGAAATGATTGATTGACACCAGGATTCACGAACGAATTTATTTCTAAATAAGTAAAAGCTTTTTCTCATTTACCTTAAAAATTAAAAATTTGATTATAAAATTCTGGTGTCAATGTGGCATTTTGGGATTAAAATTAAGTGGTATATATAATATACCGGTGCCCTTCAAGGGGTTAAGTTAACCGAGGTTAAACACGTTTCAAACCAGTATTTTGTTTAAGAAATGCATTCAAATAAGTTCCATGTAATATCATGAAACTAAATATATATATATATTTTGAATATATTTTCTGGTTAGAAACATCTTTAAACTGGATCAAATTAACTTACATTGTACGGAAGTTGGCAGGTATGCCAATATAGTATCGCATCGTGGAATTGGTGCTGGTGCATTGCAAAGTTTAGCATCGACCATAGTCAGCATTAGTCTGTACTGAATTTGCCGTATGCGATATGCTGTGAGTAACTCGGTGTTTATTAAATTTCGTTCCTGTTCTTCAATGTATTTTACTTCCTCTTGGAGTATGTCTTTATCTTCATAAATGAATCTTATTCGTATAGGACGGCAAAAATATGGTGATGAAGGTACAAGGTTCTGCCACCATACTTTTTGAAATTTATTTATGTTACCTATTAATCTCAAAGGAACTAAAGAGCTTTGGAAAATGTTTGAGACATTGTCAAAAGAGTTTTCAAACTTTTGTTTGAACATATGTTGTTGGGAGCCGTCACGATACCATTTGCAGAAGAGTTCTAAATTTTTCAAATTCTACCTCACTCGCTGATGTGAAAACATGTTCTATGTACTATTTACACAGTCTTTGTGTAGTGTGAAGTTTTACATCCGCCATGTTTTCAGTACTTGTAATATCTCTTGGGTAACATTGCTCTTTAGCTCTCTGAAGACGTGAATAGCAACGGTACATATTTTTATTAGGAGTTCGCATGATATTATATTGATTGTATGTGAGATCTGCTGCAACACACATGGTCAAAGCCTCAGTCGGTGATAACTTCAATGTACTTAAGTTTGTTGTCTCAGTCAAATTTGAAATTTTTCGATATTTTGTTGCCCTAGTTAGGATGGTTGTAAAGTCTTTAATAATTTTTGCGATATCTGCATGTCCGGCAGTTCTTTCGCTCATTTGAGCTGCATATGTCAATTCTTCCTGGCTTATTTCAGATCTTAATTGTTCGATTTATTGCCTCTTACTTCTGCCACTACAATCTTTAAATTATTTTTCTGGACGAACGGGTTTTTTTATTGTCCAGATAGGTAAATAAAGCGTACCTTTCGGACATTCTTCATTGTTTTCTCGAAAACGTTGTTCAATGAAACGCGAAGAAGCTCATTTCTGATTATGATGATGTTTGAAAGATTTTAATTTGTAACGGGGCAAGTGTATTTCATTTTTTGGACATTTCGTAATTTCGACAAGTTTCTTTTCTAGAAACTCAAATTTCTTGTTTATTTTTCTGTTGTCACACTGCTTTATTACATCACATATATATTTTCTTGATATATTTTATTATTGTTTCCATATTGAATAAAAAAATAATATATATGTATCTAGTACATTTCTTCTTAATAATATAAAACTCTCTTACCTCGTTAGTGAGTAAAAAACACCATTCCATATGTTTGATCTAAAATATATTTTTCAAAATAACAGCAGCATTTTAGACAAAACACAACAAAATTTACATAATACGAACACTTGGTACAAAACGAAAATGTAATATTATTTACAGAGAATCATTTAGTGAACGTTATCATTATACGATCAAAAAACTGCTTGCTTAAAAAGAACACATCGAACAACTTAAACAATAAACAAAAGATGTTTTCACTTCAATTTGCAGATTTGAGGTCTGCGCACTAAAGAGTCTTCAGTAGGGAGTGAGATACTACTGCATACATTAAATGTAAACAGTTTAATAAATTAGAAAAGTTTAATAAACTAAAAAAAAAAAATCATTTTTTTATTTCAAATTTTCTTTTAGTTATAAAATAAAAGAGGGGTGAAATAGGGTGGATTTTATTTCATATATTTTAAATAGCTAATATATACATTATAAAAACACAAGAGTTCTTATTGAACTCAGTTTAACTCCCTATTAGATTACCTTTTTATCTAAAATATTTAACTAAAATAACTATGGTCGTCTTTAAAAACCGTAAAATGTTTCTGAAATTCGACTAAGAATAGTATTTTAGAATTTCGATAAAAAGATACATGGGCCAAAAGCATAAAAAGAGACTTGCACAAGACATGAATTCGAAGTGAAATACCAGACGAATGGAGAGGCTATAGAACTAAATGAACTCGTTATAATATGGACTGGATAGTGCACTTATACCAACCAAAAAATGAACAACTAAAAAAGTGATTTGAAATTTTGACTTTTGGCTAGCTTTTTCAGTGAAAGACCACACTGTGCACCGTTTCAACGCTTTTCATGGTTTTTCACAATAAAGATCACATTCCAATAAAAAAAAGTAGGTGTTGCCATTTGAAATTTTCGAAATGTTGTCACTGTAACCTTAACTGTTAGAATTGTATATAGAATTGAATAACTGTTTTTCATATGATTCTTGAGTGCATACCTTAAAATACTTTAAACCAAAACTTCATTAGTAAACAAATACTTATTCTGTAACAAGGATGTCCATTTCAGAACTTCCTCATTTCTCGATTATCATTGCATTATCTTAACTCTCAAACAAGTTGCCGAACAGTTGATGTCGGTTAAGGGGCTTCCGAGTTGCGATCAACTTTACGCCCAGTCTATATGTGAGTAACCTGTCTTGTAAATATTGAGCCGTTGGGAAAAGTTAAATGTAGTATTAACTACAAAAGAAAGAACAATTAAAAATAGAAGAAAAATTAAACAATGGGAATAAAAAGGTAAAGCTATAGAGATTACGGATAGAGTCTAATAAATGGAAAAAAGTAAAATGGTATAGCTGTAGTTAAAATTAACTACTGAAAAAAGTTGAAAAAGTGTAAAATAGGGTTCGGAACATGTTCGAAAACAGTACATAAATGCCAGGTGGAAAATGCAGGCAAAGCTAAGATTTAACAAAAATAGCACTTAAAAAAGAACAAACATTTTTATATTATTATTATTATTATTATTATTTTTACAAAAGTTTTTTATTAATATTTAAATTTTATTATTATAATGTATAGCATAGGAATAAGTTTAAATAGGAAAATACAAATTTATATAAAAGTAAGAGAGAGAAATTTGCAGGATGGTGAGCACTAATGCTCATAATCAATAATGCAAGAATATTTTGGACGCTTGCGGTGATGTGGTTCGAATGCGTCATAATCCGGCAATTCTGCGAATATATTATTAGGGAGATCATATAATTTATCATAGGCAGCAGCATTCTCAACTACATACAATATTAGTCATACATATTTTCCGGTGTGAGTTATATTATTTGCTCATGTTTAGGAAATTTTCTTAAATATTTCGAATAATTGGTTGCTAAACTGATTTTAATGGATATACATTTCTAAAATATGTAAGAGTTAAATTTGAAACTGAATAAAGTATTTTCTATACACATACGTATTCTTCAACACGTCTTCATCAATATCAGTTCCGCAAATGATGACAAGAAAGAAAAATTAAATTACATTGGGATGACGTCAAAAATTCAAGATAGGTCTTAATGAACAAATTTCAGATATAAAATTTGACCGCCCCCCTGCCGCAATATCTAGTTTAAATCCAAGATGTGATTCAAACAAGGCCAAGATCATTAAGAAAATGTTTGGTTATTACAGTTTATCTATCAGAGAATCTTTAGAGATTATATGCAGAAACAATAACATTTGGCACGCATCTATACTTTATTCTACATTATTTATAAAATTCGGATTAATTTACTCAGTTAGTGGCTAGTCTTCCTTCATCAACCAACCACATATCCTACATTCATTCTCGAACATTCCAAAGGATATTATTTAGAAAAGAGAGAGTTTCGTATTTTCTCTTTTTAACCCTGACGACGAGTACGAGGGTTCTTCAAAGTAGTAGGTTTTAGATACAATTTTATACTTTATTTTGTATTTTATTATAGTTTATGTATTTAACAAATTATAAGACACCTTTTAGTAACTTTGACTGATTTAACCCTTTATATCCTGAATTAATTTTCCAGCTACTTTTTAGATGCTCAGAATCAATTCTCGATTATTCCCACCAGTTATTTTTTTTTTGTAAAGTTTTTCTTATCTAATCATAGCATTTTTGCGATTCAATAAGGTGAAAATTTCTCATTTGAAAAACCGGTGGTAACAGATTAAAAATTCTGTAAAAGACGCTCGTCGCGAAGGGTTTAAAGTGGTACTTATAAGTACCGTCAGGATAAAAAGGGTTAATTCTGAATTATTAATAAAAAAATATATATATAATTTCATAATAAGAAGAAACATTTTTGATTTTTGTAATACGACATGAATTTAAATCTTAATTGCTGAAACGTTCAAACAGTTATAGAAAAAAAATATATATTCCAATATATTTTCTGTAATATTATAGTTACATTTAAAAAGTTAAATGATTAGATGATTTAGTTAAACAAGCGTGAGAAGTTTCAAAATTCTAGCTGTAAAATGTTTTATATAATGCTTAGTAAAAGTTATAAAAAATTCATATTTAGAAAATCACGTAAAAACATTCACACACATGGCAGGGGTTGAGCATCTTACATTTTTATATTTATTACCATCACATATTTATTGATATTTTACTTATATATTTAAATTTTTGTGTGTAAAAAAATAATAGTACGCCGTGTGCGACGGGGGATACTTGCAGGGGCGCCCCGTCAACTTCCAATCGGTCGACTGTTTTTCTCCTATCAGAAGTATATGAATTAAATTTGGTTGCCAAATTATGGAGGGACATTACATTCTCTAAAGCATAAATTATTTTATTTAAAAATTTGTTTTTTAACAAAATGGTGGTCATTTGAATACAAAACGTATTTTTTTCGTTCATTTATTACATTTGCGAGCTCGAGAAATGTAAATAATCAAAGAAAAATCTAGTTTTCGGTGGTATAATCTCCAGCTTAAACGATTACTTTCCTTAAAAAATATTGAAGAAAATCGGTCAAATAGTTCTCGAGAAAAATGGTCGCCCAGTTTGAAAAATATGGTTTAAAAAAATGGTTTCGAGACGGTTTCGACATGGATTCAAGATGAGGGTTTTCGATTAATGTTTTCGAGATGCAATAAACTTGGTAGAGCTGCACGTAGGTAGCAGTTTTCTGGCTGTTGCGGCGTTTAACCAGCAAGAAAATTCTAAGGGTCTGACATATCACGAAACCGGCTTAGGGCAACAATCTACACATTTTAGGGATGCAAAAAAGGGAAAATCAAAATTAAATCTTTTGACTCAAAAAAGTAGTATTTCCCTTTAATAGAATTTTATTATTTTATTTCTACAATATAGTGCAGTAGCTCATCCCAAGCTTTTATTGGCCACGCTCCACCAAAGGATCGTAAAAATTCCAACGCCTCCCTCCGCCTACTCTATATTATATACTAGTAGCATTACCTTCTTTGAATTTCCAAGTAGCCTGGCACCACTACTACTTATGATAAGAACATTTCTATTTAATATTTTAATCACGCAATTTGCAATCACCTCGTTTAATCTAAAAGTTTGTTACATTTTACAAGTCCTATTAACCCCTTGAAGGGCACCGGTATATTATATATACCACTTAATATTAATCCCAAAATGCCACAGTGACACCAGAATTTTATAATCAAATTTTTAATTTATAAGGTACAAGAGGAAAAGCTTTAACTTATTTTAAAATAAATTAGTTTGTGAATCCTGGTGTCAATCAATCATTTCAATATTTTAGCTACAAGAGTACTTTGCCCCTAAAGGGGTTAAGCTTAAGTGGTAGCCAGAATGTTCATGGATTTATAGCAATAGTTATTTACAGTGAACTAACTAACAAAAATGAATAATATACCTCACCAAGTTCAGGAATAAATATTGGGGAAGGTAATCCTACCAATAATAATGACACAATGCTTGAAATTGATATTTAAATTCTGCAGAAAATTTCCTAACAAAGAATTACATCCATGTTTTTCTAGCATAGTTCTGTATGAAAAAAAAGTAAAAAAAAAAAAAAAACTCTGAGGCTGAATCTGGATTGAATACCTACGAGGGACGGTAAGGAATGTAGAATTCCAGGGCAGATATAAAAAAAAAAATAACTGTAAAAATGAACGCAGCCTAATTTTTAGTACATATTTATATAGAACAATAGTTCCCGTTTCGTTAAAAAAAATAAGTAGAACTACTTTCCTTGATACAGATTTATCCAGACAGCTCCAAATTTAAAAATCAGCATCAGGGGCAAGGGGAGGTAAGGGATTTAATTGGAAAGAAACCCCATTTTAAGGAACTCCAATATCGTTCAACGCTTATTTATCTCGTTACTATTGTTATAAAATCCTGCAATGGCATGTTTTATATTATAAGAAATTAAAAAGACCCAAGAGTATACACAAAAAACTTATTAGTAAGGGACTATTAATAGAATTATTAGCAAGTCGAGATTATTTGAGAATTACTCGATTCCGAAATACTGTGTCGGTTTGAAGCTAGTCAAATAAGCTTATTTTAGACATAATGAAACTTATTTGTGAAAGTATGTGCCGATTTGTTGTGGTACTTACTTAAATTTAATTACAAAAAAAAAATTTCCGATTCGACACAGGCGTATTTTACTTTGGTTGTATTCGCACAATGTTTTGGAAAATATCGGAAGGTTAAAAAAATCCAGAAATAGTATAAATACCTCAATTGTTTTAAGCAAGAACAGAACTTGTTCCAAAATCACGAAAATGTTTTAACAATTAATAGAGCCATATTTTTGTTTTCAACGTTCTCAACTCTAAGAAACTGTTTAACTAAAATAAAAATTCCTGATTATGATGCGAGAAAAATTTGGTTGTCCCTGAGAAATTAGGTTTATCCAGGTAGGTGTTCTCCTCATTCATTCAACTCCTCATTCTGTTTAATTCGAAAAGGGCCGTTTTAGAAACGAACAATTTCCAAGTAAAAACTATAACCATTACAGTTCAATCTCAATATCAGTTTTTCTATAAGCAGTAACGTAGACCTCGTGGGATTTCCGATGTTTTGGATACCTTTAACTTTGTAAAGTTATTTTCGCTTTGTTTAATAGCGGAAATTTCTTCAATTAGATAAGGCGAATTTTTTTTTACATATAGTGGCATCCAGAGCCTCTAGAGCCCCACCTAACTATGTCACTGCCTACAAGCTGAAATGTATGGAAGAAATTGTATTCTCACTCAAGGCAAAAATACACAAAACACATAGTTACAACTTAGGAATTCCTTTTAAAAAATAATTATAAAGGTAAAAAAATATTGCTCTGAGCGCAATACACTGCAAAAAAAGACTGAAATTCTTTCTAATACTGCAAAAAAAATTAAGCTAATTAAATATAACTTAGTAGTTTACCAAGAGTCTATAAACCTTTCCCTCATGCAAAGAAATCACTGGGAGAAGATTCAATCATAAATTTCAGAAAGCAGTATATTTCCGATATTAACAGGGACGCGGAAATTAATGGGTAGCAAAAATTACTTTTCATTTTAGAAACGATTAGATAACTGTTACCTATTTTGTACTTTGATTTTGAATTCGTCTTTTTCCGAACAAATTTTAAGGTAAGAAAATGTTTCAGTATTGATAATGACTCTCCAGTTATATTCAGTAATAGTAAGAGTTAGTCCTAAACTGAAGAAAAATTTCTATATTTGTTACTGTTTACATACTAACACCAAATCTTTGTTTTCATCGCGAATATCATTTCTTTAAAATCGTTGATTGCAATTGTATCTTGAAAAAAGACGATATCAAGATTTGATAATGTATTTAGTGCTACAGATATCAGTAGGAAAAATAAGGGAAATGAAAAAATAAAAAATTCACATGCTGATCAATGGAGAATTCTAAAATAGGCAGTTCTAGGCTTCAATTGTGTCAACAATATTATCTGTGCTATAAGATATTCTTTGAATTAAAATAACTAAAAATATAAAACATGAACGTATTTATGGACCTTGTGTATATATTAACACGTTCGCATTGGGAAACGAGAATTCTCGTTTATACAGGGTGTTTCTAAACTCATGGTACAAACTTTAAGGGTAGGTACAGCACACAGTAACAATCATTTATTGTATAGGAATGTATGGGACCAAGTGGCGCATTAAGGTAAAAACACCAGGGGGCAATTAGGCCCCTTTTTTAATTTTCAAAATTTCTCATTCATACCAGAAAATTTTTATGCTATCCTTTTCTTGACATTTCATAATGACTTAACAATAAAATTCTTCTTTGAAAATTTTTGGTATGGAATCGAAATTTTTGAATTAAAAAAAAGCCCAGAATTGGCAAACTTATCAAACGAAATACATGCATAAAAAATATAAAATGTTTATTTACAAGTAAATAATAATGCATACAATAATATTACAATAAGTGTTCAAAATTGCGCCCAACAACTGTGATACATGCTTCGCAGCGTAGGTGGAACGATTGGCGTACACTTCTAAAGATGTCGGGCATTTCCCGCACACGTGCAGCAGCTTCGGATTTTCGTCTGAGTCAATTGGAGTCTCATAAACTCTTCAGATGTCCCCATAAAAAGAAATCAAGGCTCGATAAATCGGGAGATCGCGGTGGCCAAGGAACTGGTCCACCACGCACAATCTATCGCGTCGCAAATGTGGCATTCAGGTAACTGCCCACATCAGTGGTGAAGTGCGCGGGCGCTCCATCATGTTGAAACCACATCCGGTTACGAATGGCGATCGGAACATCTTGCAGCAGTTCTGGTAAAACCTGTTGAAAAAAAATAAGGTAACATTGACCATCCAGCCTCTTTGGTAGTAGGTATGGGCTAATGAAGCAATTATTAACAATACCCGCCCACAAATTCACAGAAAATCGTTGTTGATAAGCATGTGGCCGCGTTGTATGTGGATTATTGGTTGCCCAAAGATGGAAATTGTGCGCATTAAATACACCCTAGCGTGTAAATACTGCATCATCTGTAAATAGAATATGAGCAGTAAAGTCTGGCTGCAATATATGTTGCTGCAAAAGCCACTGGCAAAATTTCAACCGCAGAAGATAGTCTTCCAGATTCAAATTTTGTACACGTTGAAAACGGAAGGGATGAAATCGATTTTCATTTAACACTCTCCAAACGGTCGGATGACTCACACCTGAATTCTGTGCAACCGCTCTTGTACTTGATTCGGGCATTTCACTCACAAAATTCAAAATAATTTCTTCCAGACTTGCACTGCGTATAGCTCTTTCTCGCCAGTTTCCTGTCTGGTGACGAGGAAAGAACCTGTTTCAGAAAGATGACGGTGTAAGCGCTGAAACATTCTATGATCAGGCAATCTTCTGCGAGGAAACTGCTCCTGATACATTCGCAGGGCAGCCCTGGCGTTGCCATTTGCACGACCATACATGAAATGCATGTCGGCTTTTTCGGCATATGTAAAGTCTTCCATGACGAACGATAGCACAATTAAAAATGGCGATTTCTTCTCTTTGAATGAATGGTATTGAACGGTGACCAGTCACTTACTGCCCTTTACTAGCCTCTACTGCCTTCTACCTACTGCCGGTGGAATCAACCAAAAACTCCATTTCTATCTCAAAAAATTTCTATTTCTATTTTCATTTCAAAAAATTTCGATTTCATACCAAAAATTTTCAAAGAAGAATTTTACTATTAAGCAATTATGAAATGTCAAGAAAAGGATAGCATAAAAATTTTCTGGTATGAATGAGAAATTTTGAAAATTAAAAAAGGGGCCTAATTGCCCCCCTGGTGTTTTTACCTTAATGCGTCACTTGGTCCCATACATTCCTACACAATAAATGATTATTACTGCGTGCTCTACCTATCCTTAAAGTTTGTACCATGAGTTTAGAAACACCATGTATATATATATATTTTTAGTGCTATATATATATATAAACAGTGACTAAGATTGAGGCTTCTACAGTGGCGTAGCTACACATTCAGCGCCCTGGAGCAAATAAAATTGGTACGCCCCTTGCCACTATAAAAACACTTCTGCTAGCTCTGTTTGAGGTTTAAACTCGTATATTATATTCTTATTTATATTTAAAACCCTGTTTTTTATTTAAAAAATAAAGTATTTTCATAATAAAATATTTGACGAAATAAATACAAATAAAATATTAAAATAAACTATAATTGTTTAAGTTCGGACTACCTACTGGTTTTTACGACGAATTGAGCAGTATATCCGATTTAAATGGTCCCATGGGCGCAGTGCAATCTACCACTAACTTCTATTGTTCCTTTCAAGGCTTTTGAAGCAATATAGAATGCTAATAAAGAAACACACTATTGTCGAGATATTTTTAAGACGCGTTTTTTCCGTTTTCAGTACCGAAAGCTCTGAAAATTCATAAAATTCGAGTTATTATAACTCGGTAAGTTTTGATCGTACAAAAAATGAAAGTTTTGTTTTACTTGTTAGTGAATATAGAAAATTTTACTAAATTAATAGTTTTACTAATTATAGAACTTAGCGACAGTAAAAAAAATAAATAAATTTTGTAATCTTTAAAAAAATAACTACTTTGATATAAAGGATTTTAATAGGATCATAGTTGCCAACCTCCCGATTTTTTTCATACCAATATTTTTATGTAAAAATATTTGTTTTCTTTAAACGTACAATTTCTGAAATTTAACAAAGAGAAAATTTCTGTAAGATTTTACTGGTATTCAAAAAATCGGGGCGTATCTATCCTACAAACAGGGGCGTAGCTACCGTGGAGCAGTTCGCTCCAACTGCTCCACGGTAGCTACGCCACTGGGCTTCTATCTTATAGAAAATGAATTTATATCCTATTGGCCATATATTTTTACATTGTAAAACATTTTATAATAAATCCGTATATTGAATAATATTTACTGACTCATAAACTCAGTGGAGGATCATAGATGGCTTTATTTGGGGCACTAAATGCATGGCTGAAAAATTTATTTGTTTCATACCACTATTTTTTTAGTGAAATCTTTAATTCCTTTCATTCCATAAACAAAGTAAAGAGTTGTTTTAAAAAGTTCTGGTAAGAAAATAATAAAAATTTCAGCCATGCATTTAGTGCCCCCCAAAACGACAGTCGCGAATCGCTACTGCATAAACTTGAATAAACTCTTTAGGAAACAATTAACGGGATATTGGATTGTCCGGAAACTTCGTGCTGGATCGAAAATAAATTCGTACCGGAAAATTCTGCCTCTTAATAATTAGCCATTAGATAACGGAATCAAGGTTTAATAATTAAATGATAGAATTTTCCGGGATGAATTGATTTTTCCAACTGTCAGGAACTTTAAGGATAACCCAATATTTTCATTCGAGGGAGAAGTTGCTATTGTCTTAAAACTCTGATGTCACAAAAACATACCGATGCGAATATGTTAATGTTTAGCATAAATGACAAGAGCATGCAAAAATGTACACATTTTGATTCAAATTCCGAATTAAAGTACTAACTAAGAAAATTTGGAACAAAATACGAAACAGATGCGTGATATAGATAAAAATATTAAGCTTTATGTCTCAGTTTCATATTGATGCTGTTATGTGCTAATACTAGATAAACAAATACATGATAATAAAACACATCAATATACTGCATCTTTCACGTGTCATTTGAGCCCAGTGTTGCCAGTTGCGCGTTTTTCAAAATTGAGATTGACAACACTTTTTGTATAGTAATATTCGTTTTTTTTTAGTCTGCATTAAATAAGGGGAATATTATAATTTTTAAAAAGTAGTAACAATCAGCAATCTAAATAAAGAAACTTCAAATAACTGTTTCCCTATCTTAGCATCAATGCCTGCCTTAGAAGTTATTGATGGGAGGGATATTCTTTATGCGGATATGTTTCTTAAAGTCTCTTTAAGAAAACTTTATTTCTTGAACTAAAGAAAAAAAAGAGCAGTATACGCACACGTAACCGTACCCATACTCAACTACATTAAATATTTATCAGAAAACTTTTCCGGTGTAAACTTTACTTTTGCTCTTGCTTACTGAACTCACAACTGATTTTAAGGAATGAATGCTCCAAAAATATGTAAGAGCAAAATTCGAAACTGAATATAACACATGGGCTGATAAGTTCCCTGTCTAATAACGAAACCACAACTTTTTAACATAACTTTATAACTTAATAGTTTTATAACTTTATAACTTTAATAAATAACATAATTTTAATAATAAATAATAATAATTAATAATAATAATAATAATAATAATAATAATTTAATAATAATAATTTAATAAATAAATAATAATAATAATTTTATAATAAATAACATAATTTTATAACGAAAAAGCTCCAAACAGTGCTCAGAATCATCGATTCGTTGTTGTTTTTGGTCAAAAGTCAACACGCGCGGCACCCACTTTGACAACAGCTTTTGCATAGACAAATGTTCATTCAAAATAAAACCTACACGTTCCTTGGATATCTTCAGAGTCTGCGCTGTCTCCTGGAACCTCACTTTATGGTTTCCCAAAACGATTTTGTAGGACTTTTTTTTATGTTTTCCGGAATAATCACCTCTTTTGCATGGTGCATCACTGGTGTCCGTACGACCACGTTTAAATTCAGCAAACCAGTCAATAATGGTTGATTTACCTGGTGCAGTGTCCGGATAGCGCTTATCAAGCCAAGCTTTTGTTTGAAAGGTGTTTTTTCTCATCAAATAACAATTCTTGAAATTTTTGTTTACCCATTGTTTTGTTTATCAACAAATTCGTTCAACTAAAACCACTATAATGTTTTATCCACACGGCGAATCGTCATGAAATTTTTTTCTGCTACCTTTTAAAGGTTAGTATTTAAAAAAAAAGCATCGGTTCGGCGATTGCAACGCCATCTGTGTGTCAGACCGGGAACTTATCAGCCGTTGTGTTAGTTTGCAAAAGACTAACTTATTCTTAAATAATTCTTTAGTAAATATTTTGTTAACCCGCACACGAAGAATTCATCTGCAATAGGATGAGCAGTTGTTCGAAACATGTAAGTTCTCAATATCCCTGTTAGAATAACTGCAATAAACGTGTAAAGGGTGCTTTCTCAACGAGTTGTATGAGAAGTAGGATGTTATTTGGCGCTACTCTCAACTTTTGCACATAAGGCAGCGGTTCCCAACCTGGGGTACGTCGAGGTTCTGCAGAGGGTACGTACAAATAATGTAGGTAATGGTGGAATTCACAAACATGGTTTCACTGAAAGCACATACAGAAATTTGATGCTTTTCGCATTAAAAATTACAAAATTATTCTCATGTGTAATTCCAATGTGTTACGCTAAAAATTAGGGGAGAGGCCCACAAGACATAAAAATTCATTGATAATTCAATGTCACTAGCTCCGCCCACTATATTGCATGAGTACTTATATATTTCTTCGCGAAAACTGCCATTAATTATTACACAATATTATTTTGTCACAACATTTATCTTTTTGTTTCGTGTTTAATAGTAACTGCAGAACGCCTTAATTAATTCAGAGTTCCTACTCCTAATGCTTTATTTTGAAACGCGTCAAAAAACAGGCCCTCATTTACGTTCTCAAATAGGCGGGGTTATGTCACTAATTTATATTAATAGGAAAGCTTCCTTCTTTTCAATGAGTATATTACTAATGTTTAAAAAGCATATTTGCGATATATGAGCGAGGGGTGGGGCCGTGTTTCTAATAAAAGGGGGTACTTTGAAATGAATAGCCCATGCAAAGGGGTTCGTGACGGAAAAAAAGGTTGGGAAGCGATGACATAAGGGCTTAGTAGACAAAGATTTCCGTTTACACAGGAATAAAGAAACAATACGGACATCTAAGAGAAACCCAAATTCGAAACCGGTACTTCTTGACTAATACCCTGCATCAGTGGTCTTTATGAGAGTATCATTAGCTAAACATGAACAAATATCCGAAAATGCATCTTTTAAGAGCACAGATGACTTCTCGACAGACCCAGCAAAACAGATCCAGCATGAGGTTTATAATCTTGTATTTTGTTTATAAATACTAATGTTCTTTATCGTTTTAAATTGAGGTATTTTTATTTATTATGTAGCGAATTTTAAGAAAACTAATACCGATTTGAAATTTTCAGATCATATGCAGAAAAATTTTCTGCATCTGGCAATTAAATTTTTGTAAAATTCGGCCTGTAATTTTTTTTAAACTTTTGCAAAAATTCGGCGGCAAAAAAAAATCGTCGTCAAAAAAATCCGACATAGTTTCAGACAGATATCGGCTTTCATTAAAAACTGAACTATTATTTAAATGTAAATAATAATAATAAAAAAACCATACTTTCATTAAAAGTCACAAAAATGCCAACTTATATTATAAAACACAAATGTGTGCGCCGCTCAATTCTCACGTCATATTGATGCGGGTAACAGTGTGATGAAAATGGATGAATGTTGCAACAATGTATCTATTATTTTATAAAACAATCGTAACGTTATTTCTTTGCGGAAAATTTTGGGCTGACGTTAACCCTCCCTTAGGGATCGAATTTTTAAAAAATAATGTCCAATTCATTGTCCTCAGGAATACATCTATATTACAAATTTTAAAGCTCTACGTCAACAGGAAATGGGTGAAAAATGAGTCAAAAAATTTGACTGCCACATACATACAGAAATGTAAGTTAAAAGAAAGCATGTAGAAAGAGATATGTTTCTCTGACCGATCCCTTCATTCACTTTGCGAAAATGAAAATAAATAATTGTGAATTTTTACTAATGAAGATAGCTAATAATTACTAACTAATAATTAAGATAACTAATTAAGATATAGATTCGAATTTGAGGATGGGAAGGGGAGCCATCTGGCGGCTATTTAACCGTAGTGTATTCGCTATGTTCTAATTATCAGAAAAATGAAATTCTTTTTTAATTGATCGCGTTAATGTAGGGGAAGAGGGCTTTCTTAAACAAATTATTCGTTATATTTGCGGGTATGGGGAGGGAAAGGATTAACACCTTTTTATTTAATATCTCACTTATTGTACTTCAACCTCGCGACTCCTGGAGGCTGGTTGTTCATTATCTGAGAACTCTTATTATTAAAAACAATTGTATTGCTCTGATTTACACAAAACAAATTCTATTTAAGAAATTTAACATTTTTAGCTTCACCGTAGCGTTTTATAAAAGCTGTATATAGAGAATGCCTGAAATATGAAATAACGATTTTTGTAAAACTTAAATTTATGTTCCTAATACACAACCCATATTTACTTGATGCAGAACAACAATCAAAATAAATGATTTGTTGTTGAGCACATGAACAAGCGCCTCCTGGCTGGAAATCCTAGAAGTTTTCCACTAACTGTGCATTCTTATCTCAGGTTCTATGGGTCCGATTACAACGGGGTTTGGATGATGGGACATGGTTTTCAATCGCGTTACAGATTTTAGTTTCACCTACCATCACCAAGGGGCGCATTATTTTCTCGAGTTATATGGGCCCGATTATACAAAAGTTGATTCATTCAACTCCCCTCATACAGCGGGTACCAGTGTCGGATGTTCATATAGTGTCATTCCATGCTAAATCAGCAAATCAGCTGTGGCTGACATGTCATAGATTTTAATGAAAATCAGCATATAAGTGGATCATATTTATTTATGAGTAAATTTAAAATAATAGATTTCAGGATTGTTTATTTAAGTATTAAAACTTCCATTAAAAGTTGGTATAAGATCGTAGTTTTGTCTACATGCTTGAAATTTCAATTTTCATTATTAGCCGTAGGAGTGGAAAGACTTTATCAAAAATTATTTATAATTAGGAAGGAATAATAAGTAACAGATTGGAGTGATTTAGTAATTGTCCTTTCATTCCATAGTGAGAAAAAAATAAATAATCAAAAATTTTGAGAGGAAAATGCAATATTTCTATTACTTGTTTAAACTTGAAGGAAAGGTCTGAAGATTTTAAAATTGTTTGACGTTATAGATAAAAGTATATATTTAAAATATAGAAAATTTCATTCTTGCCTTTTTATTCCTTAATAAGGAAAAAAATAAATAATGAAAAATTTTGAGAGGAAAATGCAATATTTCTATTACTTGTTTAAACATGAAGGAAAGGTCTTAAGATTTTAAAATTTTTTGACGTTATAGATAAAAGTGTATATTTTAAATACAGAAACTTTCATTCTTGCCTTCAGTTTATTTTTCCTCATCAATATTTTAAATTAGAGTAGAATAAAATATTGATTTAAACGGGGCAGTGGTTATATAGTAATCAAATTTCGGTATAGATGTCAGCACTACATTTTTTTTGCAAGATGGCAGAGAAAGCGCTTAAATTTGAAGTGAAATAGCCCACAGAACGTATAAAATATTACCTTTTTGAAGTCATTTCTGCTATATTAGGAATCAAAAGGCAATCTTGAATTTTTTTCAGCATATCATGGGCTTTATGAACTTTATGGTTCTGCAATATTGTTAATGTCAGGTTTTTCCTTCATTTGTTTTTTTAAGTATACATAAGAGGAAAAATTGTGATTTTGTAATTTTTTTTTTAAGTTTCTAAGCTATTTTGAAGATGAAGAAAATAAATGGCAACTTCCAAATTTGAGAAATTTGGTTCTCATATATGTAGCATTACATCGTACATCAATTTCACATATGTTTCTAAATTCCATAGATTTTTTTAAAGCTTTTAATTTTTTCAAAATTTTCAATTTTTCAATTTTTACAACCAATTTAAGGTTAACCATGGTGTTACGAAATTATTATTATTAAATAAATATAATAATAACTGTTCATGGGTTACAATATTATGAAAAAAGTTTTCAAGATACGGAACTTTAAACTTGCAACTTTGAACGATTTCATACAAGCCATTCTATGTCACAAGTTTTTTAAATGTCCAGAACTTCCAAAATATTTTATTTTTTGTCAAGATATTTTGAATAGCTCTATTTAAATATGAACTGAATCTGTGTACCAAATTTCATTAAAATCGGTTACTACTACTATGTGGCCTATATGTATACTATGTGGCCTATATGTATACTATGTGGCCACGACTCTTTTTAAATTTTTGCTCATTTTGCATGGAATGACCCTATAGACAAATTGCACTCTCTTTCGGTGGAAGGTGGGACCAACACGCCTGCTATACGGTGCCGGAGGCAACGGGACACGTGTCGGAGTTTCGTTCGGAAGGTGGTTTGTTTGAAACAGAGTGCTCTCACTGGCGGCGGCAAAACGAGCTAAAAGATTCTGCAGCACGCCTACTATACGGTACCGCAGGCAGTGTCGGAGGTTCGTTTAGATGAGAATTAGGCCAATAGTTTACATTAGTTTTTTTTTGCCTGAAAAATTAAGAATTAAATGAGATTAAATAAGGTGTAAAAACCGCACTGAATTAATGGTATTATATCTGTTTTCATCTGGAAGTTGGGGGTGAGTTTATACAGGAGTATATAGGGTAATAGTATTTTCATTGAAAACACTAAGATTTTCTTAATTTATTTGTATACAATATCCAGCAGCAAATGTCTACAACCAAAATTCCTCGAGTCCACTGTATTATTCAGGGATGATTCTTCAGAAACGAAGATATCTACTGCATTATGTATCTACAAATTCTGTAGACAAACCTAACTGGAAATATAGTTACATCACATAAAGGATACTTTATATTTTCTGTTAAAGCATATGTATATATATATACATAATTGTAATCTATTTTTTGTGTAAAAATATCTTTTGTATTCTTACATTAGAAATTTTTTTTATGAGGAAAGTTCTTTTACACTTTCATTAAAAATAAAACTTTAAAAGAAATTACTGACTGGATGAAGAAGAAAAAAATTGTTATTTCTTTGATATAAATTAGATTTGGAATTTTATTGCATCGAGACATAAAGCAATACTTTATCTTTAGAAATCATTTTTATTTGACATTTGATATCAAAACACTAAAATCATTTGCGTAGTGAAATATCGTTTCCCAATTCAAATGGATTTACAATTGAAACTAGACTATTGTCTCGAATGGCATGTCAAGATATTGAAATTGAAAATGAGACAAACATTAGTAATCTATCTCAACTTCAGTTTACACCAAAGTTTCTGAAAACATAGTTCACTTTTTCTCTAAAATGAAACAAACGATGCGAGATAATATTTAAGCACATAAAGTCATAAATGTTTGATGTCTTTTCATTTTTTTTTTTTTTTACTATTTTTTCCGATTATCATTAATTATGTTTGCAAAATTCAAAATTAAGATTTTTTTCTTTGAAATAATTTATCAGTCAAAATATGTTACGTTTTGACCCGTTATAAAATACAAACAGTTATTATTAATAAAAAATAATAATTTATTTCAGAGTTTGATATTACAAAATAAGCTTGTTTTATTCCTTTTTGTATTTTTTAAAATTATTATTTAGGCACATAAAGTAACGATAGATACATTTTCAAAGTAATATTTCCCCCCATTTTTGTCGATTATCTTAAATTATTTTGCCGTATATATACATTTAACGTCTTAATTTAAAAACCATTAAAACACCAAATAAAATAAATTAAGACAGACTTGAGCACAGTTAAAAAATTAAATTTATAAAAAATATACTTAAAAACAAGTAAAAATACAATTTGCAAACGTTTCGCCAAGCGACACGCGAGGCATCATCAGTACAAAAAATCCATTGCATAGCAAATGAACTTTTTTTTTTTTTTTTTTTTTTTTTTTTTAACTTATCGGCTCTCGAATTATAATCGAATTGTCCGATCTCAGTCTCTTGATAATACGCAATGAATCTTAAGCACCAGCAGGAATGGAGTAATTAGAGTTGATGATCGATGCCGGTCGTTTGCTATGCAATGGATTTTTTGTACTGATGATGCCTCGCGTGTCGCTTGGCGAAACGTTTACAAATTGCATTTTTAATTGTTTTTAAGTATATTTTTTATAAATTTTATTTTTTAACTGTGTTCAAGTGTGTCTTACTTTATTTTATTTGGTGTTTTAATCTTAAATCATGTTTACAAAATTTAAAATGATTATGATTTTTTTCAAATTATTTCAAAGTCAAAACTTCATAGTCTGTACCGCTGATATGTTTGTAAGCCATAATAAAATACAGATACGTACTGATAAAAATATCATTTTATATTATATTAGAGTATGACATTGCAAAATGTGTTTGTTTTATTCCCCATTTTCTTTTTTTCAAAACAGCTGCATAACAAAATTATCATTCACTCGAATGTTGTTGATATATTTAATATTTTTTTTATAAATGCCAGCCATTAACGCAGAAAATCTAAAATAAAATATATCAAAATTTACAAATTAAAATCTGTCTAACAGTAGAAAGAAACGGTTTTTTGTTTAATTTTGAAAATTGGTTAAAAATATAAATAAATATTTCATTAAATTAGTAAAATGATGGGAGAAAGATAAAAATGATTTTAAAAAACATTTGAGAAAAATTTGAGCATTACTAAAACTATATAATACACTATAACTAATTACTAAAACTATAACCTAAAACTAATTTTAATTAACGAGCCATTCTAAGAAAAAAAAAGAGTTATACATAACAAAGCTTGGGCTCTGGAACATACGTACTACAATTGTAAAACTGCAAAACAGTCCCCTTACTTTACGGTATAACGACTTTGTCCAATTTTTAAATTAACTAATCATAACAATATAATAAAATATAACACCTTGTAATAGTATATTACTTTTAAATGCTAAAGGTGTAAAATTAACAACTATAATATAAATTAAAATAACTTTTATTAGTTGTTTTACATGTTTCGACTCTTCTGAGTCATTTTCAAAAAGACAAAATGAGAATATTCTAAAGCTGCACGGGCTTTGAAGTTATTATTTACATGTACTTATGTGTATCAAGAAGAAACCATTCAAATAAATTTCAATGAAAGTAAAATAATATTTCCCTCCAGTCTACACTATCCATCCATAATAAGAGAAACCATAGAGATACTCACGCGCAAAAATACAATATGTAACGATGCGGCATCTTTTAATTTACCGAAACTGTGGCTAGAATTACTCCATACTCAAAGATATGAAAATAAACAATCAAGTAAAAAATAATAGATAACGTGCGTAATTTTTTTTTTTTTTTTTTTTTTTTTTAAGTACATGTAAATAATAACTTCAAAGCCCGTGCAGCTTTAGAATATTCTCATTTTGTTTTTGAAAATGACTCAGAAGAGTCGAAACATGTAAAACAACTAATAAAAGTTATTTTAATTTATATTATAGTTGCTAATTTTACACCTTTAGCATTTAAAAGTAATTAACTAATCATTCTAAGAAAAAAAGGCTTACTCATAAACAAAGCTTGGGCTCTGGAACGTAAGTAGATTTTAATAGTGGTACTTTCGGAAACACAATGGTGAAAAATTGCTATAAATCGGTATATAAAATTTGTATAATAGAATTTAATCAGCGCATTAATATGTAAAATTTTGAAAAAAGATAAAAAAAAACCCCATAATTATCTGAAAACGTATATTTTTCAATAAAATACTTTTTTATTTGTTCGATCGCCTACCAGGAGAATTATTATTATTTTTTTCATGATGTCGTTTACAATCGTCTGCGTGATCCATTTGAATTATTTTTCCCTTCCTACTATGTACAGTTGCTATGATCAGAAGGGACATTTGTGGAAATATAAAACGAAAACAATTAATTAATATATAAATATATTTATAGCAAGGAAATTACCCATTTAATTTATAAATATGGAGAAATAATCTATTGCTATGTTCATTAACATTCTACTTATTTATCTGTACACAAAATTAAATAAAATTAACATATTCTACAGCTTAATATCTTCGCAAAATAGACTTTTTGTTAATAGCATGAGTGTGATTAATTGTGTTAAAATATATCGATTTTAATTTTCTTACCTTTTTTTTATACGCTCGCTATGCAACTGTTAAAGGAAAACTAAAAAAAAAAAAAAAAAAAAAAAAAAAAAAAAAAAAAAAAAAAGTTGGAAATTGTACGTCAAACGTGACAAATGAGGTGAGTCCGTACTATAGCTAGTTATATAAATATTCAGATCTTAATGATTTTTAATTCTGTGAAATGAATTATAGCGTCTGCAGTTTAATTTCTGTAATAAAATAAGTTACTCAATCGCTTGACGATTAAACCTCGGAAGCTCCTATAACAAGAAAGCACCGATTTTTTTTTTTAAATAAAATTTCTTAATAAATATTTTTATTAATATCTTCTAAAGTTTTGATTGGATTTTCATAAAATTTGAAATGTCTCGACAAAATTCTGCAAAGATAATATATCTTAAATTTCAAACCATTCGTTTGGGTAGTTTGTGCGTTGTTATATGCGGATAGACGGACAGACAGACGGGCGTACCAGACGACGACAATAGGTGCTACGTATTTATATAATTATGAAAGCACCCAAAAAGGAAAGGATTTTGGTAGCGAAAACATAAAAAAGTTCAAATGAAATCTATACTAATTATTATAAAGAACAAACGTTTGTTTGTTTGCATGGGTAATCTCTGGGACTATTGAAACGATTTCAAAAGTCATGTTTGCGAAATGATGTTGACAGTCTCTGCTCCCTCCAACATTGGATATAATTTATGTCGGCACCATTACCTGCAAAGGGGTATAGACACAAAAACAAAAGTTCTAAAATTGATTACACTAAAATTTTTGGCACTGTGATTACTTAATAAAATGTAAAAGTTCGCTAAGGACAGTTTCTAAAAAAATCAAAATTTAAAAGTGTGAAACGAGCGGAAAACGTTTTAAATTACGGAAAATGCAATTGTCAGGGACAGAAACTTGAAATTTCAAATGGGTGTTAGTTTTAAGATGTAAATGCTCGCACAAAATAGTTTTAAAAAATTCGAAATTTAAAAGGGTGCAGGAGAAAAAAAAAAAAAACGTTCTTAAATTTCGATTTCTGTGACACTGAAGGAACAAAAAATTTGACATTTGACATTAATGTTATTTGCAGGATGTAAATGCTCGTTAAGAACAGTTTCTAAAAAATTCGAAATTCAAATGGGTCAAATGAGCAGAAAATGTTCAAAATTGATCAAATATGATACATTGTAAATTATGGTTTATAAGAATTTTTTAGTGATATAACTTTGAAAATTGACACGGATATTGCGCTTTTAAGACGTAAATGCTCGCACAAAACAGTTTATCGTTTATAAAAAAATCGAATTTTATTTAGTGGACAGAAAAACTTTCTAAAATTTCAATTATATTGATACTGTTGAAGCTACAAACTTAAAATTACGATCGATGGTTACTCGTAAGATGCCAATGCAGGCTAGGATTAGTTTATAAAAATTCGAAATTAAGATAAACTGATATGCTAAATTAGGATTTATTTGGAATTTTTAGGTCTAGAAATTTTTTTTACATTTAATCGCTGACTTTAAAAGCGATTTGGTTGTTACTTTAAACACATAAATTCTCGCACAGAACAATTTCTAAAATTTCGAAATTTAAAACGGTGAAATGAGCAGAAAACGTTCTAAAATAACGATTAATTAAAAAAATTAAAGAATAATATTGGAAACAACGGGTTCTGCTAAAAAGTGGGGTACTTTTACCCGTGCAAATTGCCTTCAAAGGGATGTAAGAGCGACAAATATTCTAAAACTAGCTGACCCACCCGGCGCTACCCGGGCACTTGATAATAACAATCTGTTCTGTACGGACATGACTGAAAACTGTAAGGCTATCGAATTCAAACCAAATGAGCCAAATCCCTTTTTAATCGGGTCCATAGAACTCGAGATAGAAAAGCGCCCCTAGTGGTAAAAAGTGGAACTAATATATTTAAGCCTATCAATATCAAGTTGAATGAGCCAAATACCGTCGTATTCGGACCCATAGAACCCGAGATACTCTGACATTAAGTAAAAAATCTGAATTTATTATTCGAAAAGAGTGGTATATACAAGACTTAAGTTCACTTTAATATTATAGAGGTTGATTATTAAGTTAATTGTACTGTTTGGAATCCGTCGTATTGAAATTGAAAAGTTAGGTGCTGAGTTATGGAAACGGGGCATAGTTATAGAAAAACATTCAAGGGGGAAGGGGGGGGGAGAGGCGATGAGACTATTTTTTGTCAAACAAGACTACCGGACTACTTGTTCAAAGACTGGAAATCGTAGAAAAGCATGGAACTTAAAAAACAATGCTGAAGTTACTATTTGGAAAAAGTGGTAGGTATATTAATACCTTATATTTATGATACACGAAAGTATGGAGGGCTTCTATAAAAAATCCGCTGAGCCCCCTCTTCCTTTTAAACGATTACGTTTTCTATATGAAATTTGTTTCGGCAATTGGGATCCAAAATTGGATTCCAATTGTGGTACCCAATTGGGATCCGAGTTATAAGTGTTTGCGGTTATCGCAAACCCTTATATATGCCCTTATATGTGCGCTATACTAAAACTTAGGGGGCTTCGGTTAAGAAAAGTTACACTGTCCTCTGTAAAAATATTTCAGGCTGTTCACTCACATAAAATTTCAGCACGCTGTGACAGTTTGTAATTAGTTGAAAGAGTTTAAATTTCTCCAGCTATTAAATTCATCTTTTTATAAAATTTAGGGAGTGATAAAAAATGATTTTGGCCCCTCATGAAGGTTGATACATACACATTTTGGTGTGCCTACAACAATCAGAGTCCGAGTTAGAAGGTGGGGTGACCAAAATAGCAAGGGGCGGAAATGACTAGAGATCGAAATGGCAAGGGACCGAAATGGCTAGGGACTGAATATGTCATGTACCCTCCATTGGGTTTAGATTCGTAGCGAAATGCCAAATTATAAATGGTGTTTGTTTTGTTTAACCCCTTTAAGGTCGCTTAATATTTGAAAAAAACATTAAAAAAAGTACCTATGATTTTTATTACAGATATTGAATAATTATAAGGTTTCTAAATAAAATATGCAATTAGATTTTTTTTTTCTAAGGCAAATAAACAATATGTTATAGAACAAATTCACCTGTAGAAAAGCCATCATGCGAGAATTCTGTGTCTTAACACCTTAAGCACCGCCCACCGATAACTGTAGGCTGCTTTTTTCAATAATTCAGATTATTTGATTCCCACCCCTTTTTTGATGTAGAAATATTCACGGTAGTTTACGGCAGATAAAATGATACGAAAATAAAGTCAATTACACTATTAAAAAAAAACTGGTGGGAGTCAAACAATCTTAATTAAAAAAAAATAGTCTAAACTACCTGTGAACATCACGGGCGCGAGAATTAAGGGATTAAATTTTTCTGGTTTCAGAAGTTTTTTCCAGCAGTTAAATCTTGAACCCGGAAATATGACGGGCACGAGAAATAACAAACGACACCTCAGCCCGTTATATTGACGGGAGCGAGAATTAAGGTGTTAAGTACGGCCGATTATCTACACGAGGGATATTGGCCGAGGGGTTGTGCCCACAGTGGATAATCTTCTAAGGGCACCAAACTCGTATTTACCTACGTTAATCAAAAGTTGAGAGAAAATCATTGAAAACTGTCTTATATAAATTTTTGATGGCGTGTTGAAAGAAATAAGATAAAGAAAGTTTCAAATATTCTCTCTCCGAGTTCTTTAAAGGCGATAATATTTTAACAATCCCCCCCCCCCCAAAAAAAAAAAGTAGTTAAATGTAAAATTTGCTTTCCGAATTGCAAAACTTGTATCCGATGTTTCAAAGATTTTTCTCCAGGGGAGGGGGGTGCTAAAGTTTCGAAAGGGGGAGGTGCGCTTCTAGACTTCAATTACTCTATACTACTATACCGGGTCACTCCATGAATTCAACACTGCTTGTATAATTAATTAGTGAAATGAATGTTCATTGTAAAACCAAAGGTTTTCTTAATAAAAGTAAATAAATTTATTGCTAATTTTATTGAATAATAAATAACATGCCGGCTACAATTTGCAATGAAAATCAATGATCAAGAGTACGTATTTTATTCGAAACTTTCATTCCCTATCGTACTTTTTGATAAATTCTGCAAAGCAACTAAGACGGCGATAAATGAGTCAAATGGGTCCTACAGGAAAAACTAGCGCCAACGTTTTCCCACTTGGGAATGTTAATGTCGGACGATGCAGCAGCTCTTTAATATAGAAGCCTTAATCATGATAATATCATTTAATCTTCCGTAATCAGATAATATTTTCAAAACAAAGCAAAATAGTCTGTATTCAGTGCCTGTGGAAACTAAACGGAGGATGGCGAGCATAGATCAAAGGAGACAGAGCCCCCTAGTTTTTAATGCTTTCCAACATAGTTGAAAAGTGTTTATGAATTCGGATTTCTGTCTGTTTGTCAGTCTGTCCATCCGACCATCTGTCGTCTGTCCGTCCGTCTGTCTGTCCATCTGCCGTCTGTCCGTGCTCTAACTCGCATAAATAAACTCGAATAGTCATGCAATTGATATATGTTATTGAGGTTTACTATAGCATGTTCGGTATTGAAAATGAAGTATGTAGCACTTATACTTCGTATACAGGGGCACTCAAATGAATGGCGTTGCATTATGGTCTATTGGAAAAAATCCTTTGCAGTGTATTTTAATGATGTTACATTATTTCAAATAAATTGAAATTGATATACATCGCTGAAGTGTTCTACAAGATGCTTACCATCGAATATAGCACGTGTAGCACTTACAATTAGTTTACAAGATATCTCAAATAAATTCCATTACATTATAATCTATAGGAAAAAATCGTTTAATCATGTTACACTGTTACAAACATATTGAAATTGATATCATTTTTTAAGGTGCGCTAAAAAATGCTTTTTGTAGAATATGGAGTGTAAAGCATTTATCATTCATTTACAGGGCCACATGAAAGTATTCGGTTACATAATGGTTTACGGGGGAAAAGCGTTTGCAGCGTATTTTAATTATGTTATGGTATTTGAAATATAATGAAATTGATATACATTACTGAGGTTATATGATGTGCATTTATCGTTCCTTTACAGGGACACACAAAATATTTCGGAGGCAGTACTGTATCCGATGTATTATCTATTAGCGATAATTGCTTGAAGTGCGGTTTCAGTTAGGTATGTGTTTAACTAAATTTTTTCATACTATGTGGTATGTATAAATACTAAACATCATATACAGGGCTACAGAAAAGAATTCGTAAGCAAGGTGTTAATCAATGTGTTAAGCAATGTGTTAAGCAATGTGTTAAGCAATGAGTTAATGTGTATCAACGTAAACTGCTTAGAATATTTTTTAATCGATTTATGCATGTTGAACGTGGAATATCTTTAGTATACTAAGAAATGTTTGTTAAATATAAATAAAATAATATACAGGACAACGCAAAGAACTGGATAGATGGCCGCCTCTTTATGTTAATTTTTTGTAAGAGTAATTTCAATAGTTTTTAGCGTGATTTTTGCCTGAATTAAACTTTAGTTTAATATGTGGCTTGTATAAAAATCTTACGGTAGTATACAGCGCTGTACAAAATATTTCAAATATGTTGCCGTCTGTTGGTAGAAACTGCTGAAGATGAATTTTCAACTGTGCTTTGTGTTTTCTTATACTAAACAAAATTACAGCAAACTATATAGAGTATATACAAATCTATAGATTGTACAAGGCTGCAGAAAAGAATGGGCGTACATTTCTGGCTATGGCCTGTAATTGCTGAAATCTAGTTTTCAGCGAAATGGGTTTTGCGTTTTCCAAAATATTTACTTAGGTATGTTATTTACCTTATTAAACAGCGATGGTTTGTTAAAGTATTCTGTTAGTGTTGGAAAGTGTTTCATAATCTATGCTTGATGCATGATTTTTCTTTCTTGTTTTAAATTGAAACTGGAAATGCTGTGATGACAAAATCATAAAGGTGTCTATTTATAGTTCAATATTTCGATTGCTAAGCAAAAAAAAAGTGTAACTGTGATCTAAGATCGCACAAAGAGTTTCGTTTAATATATCCTTATAAAAACACTTTATCTTTTAATTAATAAACCCAAATAAATTTCATTTTCCAAAATAAAAAGGTCATGTTTTTTATAAAATAAAAATTTGCCGGTGTATTTTTTCGTTTTTTCGAATATCTGAATCAGGCCGATATGTCATAATAATATCTGCGACGTGAACTAAATGCGATATTTAATAAAAAGTAGTCCCCCCCTCTCCCCGTCTTTATTAATAATCTCTATTCGCATTATTAATTAAATCATTGTCTATTAGCGTTTTATTTATTTTTTATATACAAAATTCAGCATTTTGTGATAAAATACAACTTTGGTTGTAATAATGCGATTTTTATAAAAAAGTAGATTTCTGGGTTCACCTTAAAAAAATATGCATAGATTCATAATTTTCAAATTGGTAAATGTAGTATTAAAAAAACTTAGAAGAGCTTTTAATCTCTTACTACACTCAAAATCTGCGGTTTTTTTATTTCTTCCCTTCCAAAAAGCCGCTGAGAGTCTCCGATTTCACACACCAGTTTCAATCATCATATAGTAAAAAAAAATATTTTCACTAACGAAAAGGTAATTCCTAATTTCTGCTCAAATTACGCCATCGTTATAAAAATTAGATTTAAGGATTCACCTTCAAAAAAATACGCATAGATGCGTTAATTCCAAATCGATAAATGCAATTAAAAAAAATCTATAGAGCCTGAAAAAGCTGTGGGAACAGTTGCAGATTGTTCCTCTGTGAATTTTTAGAAATTCTAAAAGCTAATATTTTTGCGCGAGTTTCTGAAATTTCAAGTTCCTAGGTGGAATAGTTTATTAGATAGGGGTGTCTTTGAAAACGTCCAATCTGTTACGCCATTGCAATGCTGTGACTATGGCAACCCTCAGAATGAACTTCTTTTGCGGTTGATTTATTCTACGCTTTAGTTGAATATTTTTATCCATTAATGAGAGGGTTTTAAAGATTTTAATTAATAGCATGTATTAATGAAGACATTTTCAAAATTTTGAGATTTTCATCGTGACAGTAGGTATTCAGCTGTAAGTACACAAAATTTCAAGTCTCTAACCTTTACAGATTCTGAGATCCGACTCTGTGACGGACGGACAGAGAAGCGAGACGAATAGGGTTTCATGAGATGAACGAATCCCTAAAAAGGACCGAAAATTTAAATTACATTTCCTGTTTTAATTTTGCTGTCTTTTTAAACTGTATGAAACTCTTAACATGCATAGAATAATTAGTTTATTATTGCTAATTATTTACATTTGTTGTCAAAGTGATTCAGTTCGAATCAATGTTTCTCCACGCAATTTTCTCGGTTGTTTATTAAACATTAGACATTTCATATAAAACAAATTTGTTAATAATTAACAAAGGGGAGTTTGCTGTGCGATCAATGCTCAATACAAGGCTATGGCTGATACGGTGATTACTTTACGAAACTAATGATCTCTGCAGTAAAAAGGGTGCCGGTTACCTTTCAGTAAAGATGAAAGAACGACCAGCATGCTAAGAATTACTCGGCAAAGAGACATGTCCTTCGATGGGTAAGAAAAAATATAATTTTATAATATTCTTATGATGCTGTCATGTATAAATTACTTTTGGTAAGCGAAATGTAAAATTTCAGAATGTGTAATAGTGTGTTGCTATTCGTTATCTACGCTATCTATCTCTCTATATTATAAAGGACAAACGTGTAACGCTGACGTCATTTTGAGAATAGCAACACTTGCCGATGAAGTTTCGGTTTTGCAATTTTCGCTACTGCAATATTTTAAACTTCTAAACATCGTACATTTCAATTTTTAGACCATCGAATAGGGAAAAAAATTACTTTCAAATGCAATTTGTTTGAAAAGTCTGTTGCAATTTACTCGATTTTTCTTGTTTGTTTGATTTTGTCTTGATTTTCTCGATTTTTTAAAATAATTTTCAAGCATGATTTTTTTTTTCAAATCTAACGTTATTGGTGCAGATGATTGCGAAAGATAAATAAATCAGTTTGCATTTAGAAAAAAATTACATTAAAATCCAATTTGTTTGAAAACTTTATCGCAATTTACTCGGCTTTTCTTGTTTTTAAAATAATTTTCAAACATGATTTTTTTTTCAAATCTATCGCTATCGCGTGCAGAAGATTACGAAAGATAAATCCATTTTCATTTGGAAAACAAATGTACTATAAAATGCAATGTGTTTGAAAACTATATTGCAATTTACTCAATTTTTAGTTGCCCCCCCCCCTTTTCCCTCAAGGGGCAGTGTTGGGAGTGGGGAACTTTGATATCCCTAAATAGATCTTTAAAAAATATTCAACATGCATTTTTCCGTTTTTCAATCCGATGTATATTTCTCGAGTTTTTCGACCGTTTCCGGACTTTTCGCACACCTTGTATATGTAATTGAGGTTTTCCACGGTATGTTTGGTGTTGAAAATAAAGTATGCAGCATTAATATTTCATCTACAGGGACACTCAAAAGAATTTCGTTATACGGGGAAATATTGTTTGCAGTGCATTTTAATGATGTTACACTTTTCCAAATAAAGTGAAATTTATATATGTCATAGAGGTTCATTATACGATACTTACTATAGAATATATTTTTCGTAACCTTGATCGTTAGTTTACGGCGACACACGAAAGAACGGTATTTGTGTAATAAATGCTTGAATTTAGTTTACAATTTTTAAATCTAACTAATATTTTGCGAGTAACTCAATGTGTATTAATGCTACAGATCATGTACAGTGCTCCACCAAAGTATTACAATACACTTTTGCTTATTCCCGGAAATTGCTGGAAAGTAATTTTAACTAAATAATTTATTTCCTAACTGAACTAAATTTTTGCATGCTATATAATATATATACAAATCTATAGATCGTATACAGGGTTGCACAAAATATTCAGTCTAATTTTCATTCTGTAGATGCATATTATTTAAATTGTGTTTTCAATTGTGTTATGCGTGTTCAAATCTGTTTAATTATACATCAAATTTCATGTTATTAAACGGTGAAGTTTTTTTTACATTATTTTTAATGTGTTGGAATATGTTTCATAACCTATACTTGATGCATTATTTTTCTCTTTCGTTTTTATATAGAACTCGGAATCTTGTGTTTAAGCAGAAAAGTGTGTGTTGAATGTAAAAACTCAAAATCGAATTTCTCACCTTTGTTTTCACATAACACATAATTAAGACGGGATTTCATGACTAATCTCTTCCGTAATCATGTGAATAGCCAATTGGCGTATTATAGCGAGTATGACTTCGTGCAAAAGTGATTAGATTAAACTTTTAACTTCTCATCGCTTAATTTTATTTTCAAAATAATTTCGACTAATATGTAATTAATCAGTATGTCCTCTATTATTATCTATTTTAAATCATCATGCATTTGAAACACGTAGTAAATTTATCATTTGTATTTTCACCGTTTGACAATGAAAGTTTAAAAATAAAATTGCTTCAAAAACTACCTATTTAATAATTTTTTCTACAAATGTCTTGCCCATGGAAATCGCGGAAAACAATTTTCAGTATATTTTTACCGATCATGATACCTAGATCACCAAACCACCCTCAGTTTAAATATATATATCGCCATTACTGTTTTTTTTTTTTTTTTTTTTTTTTTGTCATTCGATAGTGCTCGTATTTATGAACGATTTGAATGCGACTAAGTATGTGTGCAAGAATTACCAATTTCTCAACCGGATTCGTTGGTCAGCTTTATCCGTCATCTTGTTTCAAAATGACTACGATATGAAGATTTCAAAATAAAAAAGGTGGGCAAAATATTAGAAATCTAAAAGTATTTTCCGTTAAGTGCTCTGCTTCGATAAGTGATTCCGGAGCATTTTTGTTTCGTCTCGATGTGAAAAAAGAGTTGAGATATAGAAGTTTGAAATTTGTAAATTGATAAATAGTTATCCATTAAAATTTATAATTAATATGATTACCAATTCTGTATTTAGAAATTTGCTATATTCTTAAAATTAAAAAAATAGCTTTTGCCCCACCCCGCAATTTTGCTACCCATTTTACCTATGTCTAAATCTTGCCCTTGATAAACACACGTGCACATCGCATGTAGAAGAATACCTGCGAAAACAGATTCTTTCAACAACAAAATCATGTCTTAAATTGAAAATTTTCCCGATCCGAAAATTATACGATACAATAATATCTTCTAAGACAAAAACCTGTTGAAAGCGGATTGTTTTATGGTTCTTTGTGAATTTGTTTTCGCATGTTTTACTGTATTTCCACATATGTATGTATATATATACAAGCAGAAAAATAACTATGTTTTATAACCCCTTTATCTTATAAATTTCCTATAAACGCTACTGCAATAATTTATATACACAATCCATTTCAGTCAAAATGGTACGTTTATTTCACATTTTTAGAATATGTTTTTAAAACTTTTAAATTATAGCATGTCTGAAACAAATAATTGATGAGGAAATATAAATTATGCTTGCATTAGAAAATTAATTTAGAGTTCAGTTCTATTAACAATTCATACTGAAGCTATTAATCAATACGATAAATAGAGAATCCCGCACGATATTTGATCCGCTAAAATATCGTGCGAATTTTAATAGAATTTCTGAAAGGTTTAGAAATATTATTCTGAAACTTTTCGATAATATTAAACAAATAGTCTTGATGAATGTTCAGTCTCATTGAGTTTTATTTCCTTTTCTCTTAATAGTAGCAAAATATATTGTTTTATTAATTGTTTCGTTTTGTTTAATTCTGTCAAAAATAGTAAAGCTTTCTTTAAGGGTGTCCGGGACAGGTTTTGAAAAGATATTTATTTGTTGCATTAGAATTTTGAGAATTTTTTTATGGGGGTTAACCATATAATTTGTAAACAAAATCAAAACATAAAACTTCTTATAAAGTTTTAAAAAATTAAAATTTAAATATTTTTTTAATGGGGTAATTTAAAATTATTATAAATCGAAATATTTCTCGTCAAATTTCAAAATTTTTCCATTTAATCAAACAGAAATATATAAATTTTAATTATGATTCAGAATTTTATAAAATATTAATTCAAAAGAAATTTAAAAGTATTTAAAATAAAAATTTTTAAAAATGATCTAAGTTAATTTAAAAAATCATATTTTTAAACGTAAATATATTTTTCAAAATTAAATGAATTCAAATTTAAAGTAAAATAATTGAAAAAGACATGTTCCAAGTTTGAACCATTTATCTTCGGTTCTTGACTTATAAGAATTTAAAAACGAGAATAGGTGAAAAACCCCATCACGCAGAAAATCGCAAACACGTTTCCTTGATAATCATTACTTTAAAGCTAGATTTTGAAAACAAAAAATATAATATATCCTGTTTTAATTAAGATAGAAGCATAATATAAGAATAATTGTAAGAGAAAAAATTCGAGAATTGTTTAATGCAATTTTTTTTAAATGGAGATTTTTGTATACCGGACGCCTTTAAGAAAAATCTCTCATATTTAGATTATTTATCATTTCTGCATTTAACAATGCATATAAATGACCTGGACGGACTGTTACCATCAGCTTAGAAAAACACATATATGTAACACAAAATAACTCTTGCCATTATGTATTAATTTTTAATAGAATTAACCATTAACTTTTGTTATCGGTCCCATAGGCCTCTGCATTTTTCAAAGTTTAACTTGTAATTTTCAATAACAAATATTTTTTTTTATATATTTACCATCATATTTTACATATACCATTCATACCATTCATACCATATCATCATATTTACCATTATTTTACCATTGTACTGATACTATCAGTTTAGAAATGCACATATATGTAACACAAAATAACTCTTGCCATTATGTATTAATTCTTAATAGAATTTACCATTAATTGCTGTTAGCGGTCTCATAATTTTTCAAACTTAAATTTGCAATTTTCAATTTAACTACAGATACTAGAGGATATTTGTTTCCTTTAGAGTCATAGTACAATAGATATCGACATCTGAATAGGTGATTTTTAATTGTAATAGTCCTGTACATAAATAAAGTTTAGTTCAGAAAAAATAGCCTATGAGTTAATCGAATCTTTTATTTATCTTTCAATCAAGCGGTATCAGAGACCCCTCACAGTAGCTATGCGACAATTTCTGTCACAGTAGTTAAGGGTTAATTTCATTTTCATGACTAATATACGTATTACACAACACAAAACTTACTGTTTAGAAATACGGAGCATTTTTCATTTACAGATTTTTAACATATCATTACCAAATGACAGTTTACACCTTTTATTTGGATCATAGGATACTTTATATCGCACAGAGTCATCTGCAATATTACAAAAAATATTTTATAATAAAAATTACAATAAATCAATATACCATCGCAAAAAGATTATAAAAAAACCCGTTTTCTTTAAAAATTTATTAATTGCTTGTACATTATGTTGTATTTAGAAGATATTACTTTAGTTAAAACTTAAGAGTAGTTTAAATGCTCTATAGCGGCATTGTTAAATTTGTGTATTTTTCTAAACATACCAAAGACATGTAATTTACACACATATTTTCTACACTTTTATTTAATTGAACTTGGTTTGGCATGTACACTCTAAAAATGACATTTTCAAAACTGAGCAAAACATACTCAAATCTGAGTAGGTCGCATAGTCAAAATGGCTCCGAATCAAAATGACTCAAGTTTGAAACAGGTACATACTCAATTCTGAAAACATGTACAATCTCAAGAATAAAACATCATGTGCTCATATTTGAGTATGTCCATGCTTCAAAAATGACTATGAACTGATTCTAATCATTTTTACTTTCTTCTATCTTTACAAGAAGAAAGTATTGGATTCATGAAAATTTTCGACTTCCGGTTATCGACGGATTTATGCGTTTTAGAAGGTCCTGAACACGATTTGACTGTTTTTAGAAAATATCTATTAGTCTGTGAGTCTGTGACCCTGTCTGTCTGTTTGTTTGTATGTGACAAAAATTTTGTGGGCACTCTATGTCAAGAACTAATGCACGAAATTTACTTAAATTTTCTATTCAGTTAGTCCCTGATATAACTTGGTGCTGATTAGGTTTTGGTATAAATTGCCCGACAGGTGGTGCTGCTACGCTTCATTTTTCGTGATTTCTGCAATACCTCTATCTCAAGAACTAATGCACTTATTTTCATCACACTTCAGATTTAGTTAGACCTTGGTAGATATAGACCTTAATTGCGTTTTGGTGTAGATATCCCAACAGGTGGCGCTGCTATATCACTTTTTTAAATATGACCATGTCTCAAAAATGAGTATGAACTGACCTCTACGTTCTCAGTTTTGAGTATGTCCATGTTTCAATATTCTGAGTATTTCTGGTATTTCAGAAAACATTGTGTTTTCTGAACTACATCTATTTCAAACAAAAAGTTTCAGAACAAAATGAAAACATCGATTTACTCAGATTCGAAAGTGTTATTTTTCGCAGTGTACAGATGGAATTGCTTATTTTTTAAAAACTTCTAGTAACATTATAATAGAAATATTAAAAGCAATATAATAGAAATGCAGGATTCAATAGGTCGGACCAAAAGGTCGAAAATCGATATTTTTTGCGTTTATACTTTCCATACTTTCCAGTTGTCCTTAATAAATATATGAGATAGTATTTTCTAATACAGTTTCTATAAACTGCAGTTTTTAATCAAACAAGGTGCTTTAAAGAAATGTGAGTGCACTACATTGTTTGTATAAAAAGTAATGAGACGTATTCTTTCCTGCTGTGACTGTACATTGCAACGCGCATGGTCCAGCTGGGTTCTATGGAGGCGAAAGTCAGCGTCAACACGCACCATGCGTATGTCGCCTACGAACTTCCGTGCGGTTCGTATCATGTTTTTATTGGACCCCTCTCCCTAGGATCGGTTGAAGGTGGAGTAGTCCTAATACTCCTATAATAGTAGCTGGCGCATATCCATTTTGTTTCGGATTATTGGTATCCAGTTCAGCATCAATCTACCGCTGGGGTCACCTAAGCCTCCTATAATAGAACAGCTTCTGATTAGTTAGGTTTTTTCGACTGGGCTTCAATTCGGGTGCCAAATCTGCGAGGATGCATCAGCCTCTATTATAGGAGTTCTAGGTAGTCCCAGGTGCATTCTACGTGGAAGTACTGAAAAGACTGAAGGGAAGGGTCAATCGATTGAGGACAGGCGTTGCCGTCAATTGGAGGCTGCATCATCACACTGCACCAAGCCACACTAATCCTAGTAAAACTAACTCGCTCAAAATGGCATCGCAACACTTCCTGAGCTCTGTATTTCCCGAGCTGGCACTGGAGGACTTTTGCCTGTTCTCCCGAGTGCAAATAGTCCTCAAAGAACTCCCACAGCCATTGGACAGCAGCAGAGGTCAAAGGGGTTTCGACGCGCTGCTTGAAGGCCGTTCCAGAAACCGACTTCTAGGACACCTTCCAAGCGTAGACAACTAGTCGGTAGCACTGTGTCCACGCCCAAGTATCTTAAATTGATGAATTTTAATTGTTTCTAGCGATATATTCAATACATATTTTTCCCGCATTTGGCCTCATTGCTTTTTATACAAACCCTGTATGTCAAAAGCCTGTTCTAAAACATTTCGAACAATACCTTACTCATCGTTGCGCATTTTTCACAGAAAAAAAGAAATATTCACATCAGAAATAATTTACTACATTAGTGGATCTTATAACTTTTAGTGTCGATGTATTTTCGACATAAGGAAATAGTAACATTTCTGTTTCAAATGTTAAGAATGAAACAAATTGTTATTTTCTAAAATGGAATCAGACACTTTTTAAAGGGTGATCGATAATAAATTATTCTGTGAGAAAAACTTATTTATTTTTTCGGTATTTGGAGACGGAGCCATATTTTAAGAAAGAGGAAACAACTGATGTCAAAGAATGTGGGAATTGCTGCTGTCAGTTACAAAAGAAAATCTCAATAACAGGTTAGTAAGCAAGTGGGTAAGTGTGATCGAAGATCGCACAATTTTTCGTTTAATATTCCTTTCAAAACACTTTATCCTTTCTTTAATAAATCCAAGTAAGTTTCATTTTCCCAAAAGAAAAAAAAAAAAAGTCATATTTGTAACAAAGTAAAAATTTACTAGTAAATCTGAACCGGTCCGATAGCGGGCTCAGTCCGCTATTATACTCTGTCATAATAATATCTGTCATGTGGAGTAAATATGATATTAAAAAAAATCCATTTCAAAATTAAACATTTTGTATAGAGACCTTCAAAATGTTAGACGTCACATTAATTTTCTTTTTAAATATCCAATGACGTCATATTAAACTGCTTTCTGTATTTACACACACTCATACTTGTGTATTATTGAGAAATTTTTGAAAATTTCCGTTACTTTACCAATATGACGCCCTATTAATCTTTTTTTTTTTTTTTTTTAATTGGTGAAACTTTTTGTTTCATTTTCATTTATCACGTGGAAATCTTTCAATAGAAAATTAATTATTGTAGAAATAATTTTATTGTGGATTTGTAATTGTTGGCAACTTCTATAACGAAAAATGTTTAAATTTAATAAGAAAAGGTTGTTAGATTTTTTTTGTTTTTTATTTCTGTATATTAAAATAATACGATTTTTTCAAATTTTATGATTTTGAGCTTCATAATAGGTACACAACATTTCATGACTGTAAGTTACATAGTTTCTGAGAACCAGCTATGTGACGGACAGACAACGAAGCGCGAGTAATAGCGTTTCGTGAGATGAACGAACCCCTAAAAACAATAACTTTGTATAGAGAATTCCGATGGATACATTTCGTCATATTCCAGCGAATTCTGATAACGAACAAGAGCGTCATAATCGAACAAAGCTGTTAATAGAAATAATGTAACAACGTATAATAAATCTTGTAATCATGCATAGGATTAAACAATTTCGTGCGTATGACGTGCGGCTAGCTTAAAGCATTTTGGAGGCATTTGTGGCTCTCTACGTACAAGATCGGAACATGCAATTTACATTCATGGCCTGATTTAAGTATGAAGCTATGTGACTATACCCATACCAATGTTTGCAGTAATATGACGCTGTATATGCATTCGAATTTGTATTTCTACCTTGTTTAATATGTCAATCTTTAATATCAAATCAGCGAATAACGTTTCTCGTTACATAAAAGAAACAGGCAATACTACTGTATGTGCTACATTTTAATAATTGAAAAAAATAAGATAAAGCTAGGAGAGTCTGCGCACAATTCAAAAGAATAACAATAAAAAATCTAAATATTAATTTTTTGCTAAACTATCCATCAACAATTTTTACTTCATTTGTTTTTTATGCATTTCCATTGCTATTTTGTTGTTATGTTGCAATTTAATAGAAAAGTTGTAATAAAAGCAAAAAAGTTCCCTTGCGCAATCTGTCGTTACAGGGTTGATGTGATTGTGCACATGGGTAGGAGAGATTGTTACTAATAATAACTACAATTAAATTGTTAACAATAAGAATTACACTTAAAGAACATTGTTGTAACGTTTTTGTGAACAAATATTATTGTATTAGGAGTGAATATTTCAACCTAATGATTGAAGAATCAGAAAAAAGAAATAATTTTAAAAACGATTAAAAATTTTTATTCCGCACCAGACATTTATCGAACAGCGAAATTGATGTCGCACTACGACTACAAATGGATGTTCTGCTTATTGTACATAGTATTACGCGAAAACTATGCCTCATCCGTCCATATTATGCCGGCAAGGAACGTTGGCTGTACCGCCTAATGGCACTGTAAGCAGATCCCTTGCGTAGCGCATGGCAACTGTACTATACATAGAGCTCACTTTTATGACTAAAGCTCTTGCCGTTCAGAAATTATTGGGGTGAAAACGGATTTTATCGGGCACACTGTGTAAAATTCTGATTAAAAAATAAACTCCAAAAATTGTAAACTGATTTCGTTCAAGTTTGCAGACTTCTATGTACGATGGATATTCCTCTACATCGGTTCCACAGCCTTACACGCACGGGTACACAAAAACGCATCATTTAATTAATAAATTAAATGTACTTAATACAAAAACATCGGCTGATATTGGAGATAGAATATGGTCTTTATATTGTAAGTACAATGAAAGTGCGAAATATTTTGTACCAACTTTTATGCAGCATTGCCCAATGCTGGGACACAATATTAAATCGATATTGGATACCAATAAAAAGCATTATTGACCCAAAATTACTTTACTACTTGGATGGGTTATTTTTCCTGATAAGTCTGATAGGATAAATTCTATAATAGTCAAGAAACAATTTGAGATCAGAAAAAAAATCAATGAATATATTATTATTATTATTTTGGCAAATCCTAGTGTACATGATCAGATTGGATAAGTTATAAACATATAGACTTTCAGCACTTTTACTTCAGGTTTCAAGTTGCATATAATTTCATATACCTAGAATTGTAAACGACGCAGTAAAAGGTAAACAGGTCTATTGAATCTGACACTTTCAAAATAATTATTTTTCGTGTTTTAATTTTAGGTTTTGCTAAAAATGCTAAATCCAAAAGATGGATCCGAAGGGCAATTAAGCTGTTTGTATTTGTCATTTGTACTGCTGGATTCTTGTACCACACATGGACCTTTCTTGAACTATATCTAACTTATCCAACAATGCTAGATGTCAGTGAGGAATATCCTGATTCTTTTAGTGCCCCAGCTATCACGATATGTAACAGAAACAGGTGAGTAACTAGCAGATAAGACTTATATGCTCATATCAAAGAGTAGCGCCATATGGTTTTAAAAAAAAAATCTAAATGGGAAATTTTCCATTATAGCAAAAATAGTGTTTATTTACGCTATTTTTAATAAATTATTTGATATTGCAATGATCTCCTTCAATATGTAATGAAAAGCTTTGTCAGTAATTAAATCTTTATATCCCAAAAATTATGAAAATTTCCCTTTTCAAAGCATGTTTCGTGATTTCTTGGAAATATGCTTTGAAATTTGTGCAATCGTTACATAAAATTTCAAATGTTTCATTTATTAAAATTAATAAGTATTTATAAGTATTTTAAAAATGTTTATAAATCTACCCAAATTGTTTTACGCTATTTTTAATAAATTATTTGATATTGCAATGATCTCCTTCAATATGTAATGAAAAGCTTTGCCAGTAATTAAATCTTTATATCCCAAAAATTATGAAAATTTCACTTTTCAAAGCATGTTTCGTGATTTCTTGGAAATATGTTTTGAAATTTGTGCAATCGTTACATAAAATTTCAAATGTTTCATTTATTAAAATTAATAAGTATTTATAAGTATTTTAAAAATGTTTATAAATCTACCCAAATTGTTTTACGCTATTTTATTTACGCTATTTTTAATAAATTATTTGATATTGCAATGATCTCCTTCAATATGTAATGAAAAGCTTTGCCAGTAATTAAATCTTTATATCCCAAAAATTATGAAAATTTCACTTTTCAAAGCATGTTTCGTGATTTCTTGGAAATATGTTTTGAAATTTGTGCAATCGTTACATAAAATTTCAAATGTTTCATTTATTAAAATTAATAAGTATTTATAAGTATTTTAAAAATGTTTATAAATCTACCCAAATTGTTTTACGCTATTTTATTTACGCTATTTTTAATAAATTATTTGATATTGCAATGATCTCCTTCAATATGTAATGAAAAGCTTTGCCAGTAATTAAATCTTTATATCCCAAAAATTATGAAAATTTCACTTTTCAAAGCATGTTTCGTGATTTCTTGGAAATATGTTTTGAAATTTGTGCAATCGTTACATAAAATTTCAAATGTTTCATTTATTAAAATTAATAAGTATTTATAAGTATTTTAAAAATGTTTATAAATCTACCCAAATTGTTTTACGCTATTTTATTTACGCTATTTTTAATAAATTATTTGATATTGCAATGATCTCCTTCAATATGTAATGAAAAGCTTTGCCAGTAATTAAATCTTTATATCACAAAAATTATGAAAATTTCACTTTTCAAAGCATGTTTCGTGATTTCTTGGAAATATGTTTTGAAATTTGTGCAATCGTTACATAAAATTTCAAATGTTTCATTTATTAAAATTAATAAGTATTTATAAGTATTTTAAAAATGTTTATAAATCTACCCAAATTGTTTTCTTTAAAAATATTTCTGTATTTATTATTTTGATAATTAAAAAATATAGAAATATACAAATCCTGATATGAGTATGGATTTTTATTGCAGAATTGAAACTTTCCATTCCATGTCTTTCAATGTCAGCGAAGCTAAGCAGTTATAACTGAATTAGAAAATATTCATTTACAAATATTTTTGTTTTGTATAATAAATAATGCTTATTTAGAGCTGCTTAATTGTTCGCTGCAATAATTTTTTGGTTCAGTGTCATATTTGTCAATAACTTTTTACGGGCTTCTTTCATTTTTATATTACTATATCTAAATATATTTTGTATTTCATATTAATTTGATTATTAAAATTTCTGAATCAAAACCACGCCTTTTTCCCTTAATTAAATAAATAAATTAGCAAAATTTACGACTTTATATCTCGATAACAAGGAGACGAGGGCAAATGATTTACGTGTCAAAAAACACGTTTCATAATTCTCTTTCGATTGCTGCTTACTTATATTTCTTACACTATGGCGTGGTTTTCTGGTTAGAATGAATCTAAACTATTACGATAATTATATATCAGGAAGGATTGTAAGTTGTTATTTGCTTAAAAATTCTGTAGGTTTTTTTTATCGATATCGCTGAGACTTTTCCATTAGAACTTTGACCATCTATTTCCAAAGCAATGCTGTTCACATCATTGTCAGATTAGATTGGACGCGTGGGCAGCTGAGCTCGCCTGTATCTCTCTGCGCTTCAACAATGTTAGCAGTGCTACCAATGTTACCAATGCTTTTTTTTAGGTGCGTTCTTAATTATATAAATACGTAGCACCTATAGTCATCGTCTGGTCCGTCCGTCTGTCCGCATATAACAACGCAAAAACTACCCAACCAAATGGTTTGAAATTTAATATATATAATCGTTGCAGAATTTTGTCGAGTCATTTTCAAATTTTACGAAAATCGAATCAAAACTTTAAAAGATATTAATAAAAATATTTATTAAGCAATTTGAATTTTTTTTTAAATTGGTACTTCTTTGTTATAGCAGCTTCCGAGGATTAATCGTCAAGCGACCGAGATGTATCATTCTATTAAATCCTAGCATACGTAATTAATTCAATGATATCACATGATAGGTAATGATACTAGGTTGTCATGGTGATTACGTCCTATTTAAAATGGAGTCCTATTATTTCCATATTACTGAATTTAAAAACCGAACTTGTATAACTAAAATTGTTTAATTATACCAATCCTATAATCTACCGACAGTTTTTGGACAGATGTTTCCCGATAAATGGATATTAAATGGAAAAAATTCTAAATATGGATTTCAAGTTCTGAAATTTTCAATGCTAGGCTTAAGTTTCCCGTTCTGTTTTTTTATTTATTTTTTAATTGATTAAGGGTCATGTTTTACAAAGAAATATTTTGTACGGCACCAAATGATACAAACTGTGATGCAAAATGATACTTTCACAGAATGTATTGAAAGGGGGGAACCGATTAAAGATTAAAAAGGGAGGAAAAAAAAATTTAAAAAATACCTAAGCCGTATACAGTTAGTACATTAATATTGTTGGCCGCAAAAACCACTACAATTACCTTCCTGAGTATAGGAATTAATTTTGCTGAAAAATAAAATACATAGAAAATATACTTCCTGCAAGGTAAATGAGAAATAATAAAATGCATAGAAATACTCTTGATTAATTTATTTAATAGAGGAAAAATATGTAAAATCAATGCACATATCATTAATTAAGAGAAATTGATTATATTAAACTATGTATGCATACTACAAAATATTGAAATATAAAGAAAATGGAAATTCTCGTGTTATACACTTCATGCTCTTTAGCGATGATTTTCAAACTCATCACTGTAATCACAATACATCGGCGATTCATGAACTCCAATCAAAATGACTTTTACTTCATTCAATTCGTAATTCTTTTCTATTTTGTCTTATAAGCATATTCACCTTTCCAAAACGATGAAATCTTTTTCACCGCAATTCACTACCTTCGATGAACTGATATCACACGGGATGAATCATAACGCATTCTTGATTTTTTTTTACCGATGACACAAATCGCAGAATTTATTGGGAATTTAAACGCTCGAATACGCCATCTGGTGGAGAAAAGATATAACTTCTCGCTTCAGGAAAATCCCTTGCAAGCCCATTGCATTACATGTATTTTTAATTTGTTCGTAATTATTAATTTTTTGCACAATTTCAGATTTAATGTGATATTAGTGTTCTGTGTTTATATGACAAGGTAAAAATTATCCGAATTTGAATATCAGACTCTTTCAAACGCGTTTACAATAAATAATGATTTCAATGGCACCTTAGCATTACTTAAAGGGACAATTATCCTGTACCGAAGGCTGCGATCAGCGCCTCTATAGATCAGTTTCAACTGACGTCACACCCTAGCAACCACCTTAGCAACTAGCTTTGTTTTTTGTTTGCCCGCCAAAGATGGTGGATTTTGATTGGTCGGCTCGTAATACAGTCTACAAATCCACGATTATGATTGGTTGATAACTTTTGGTGGGCTGGTGATCACGTGGTTGAAACTGATCTATAGGCCGTTTTAAGATAATTTAAGGCCGTCTATTAGATAAATTTTCAGTTAGGCTGTAGGAACACATTATTAAATCTTGACGACGAAGAAGAAAAACGTTCACTTTAAAAAGTAGCTTCCAAACATATTCACAAACTAGGCTGGCGTCTCTCTCAGCCGAGAAATATCTCGAAAACTGGTCGAAGAACGCCACCCTTCCAAGCTGTCGTTTTTTTCGCCACTAACTGAACCGGTTACAAAAACACACACTCATCTAACGCCGGATGTCATTCCGAGGAGAAGAAACAGAGGTCGAAAAATTGACAGAACTAGGCTGGAATTGCGGTGCCTCGCTTAAGATCAATCTTGAACGTAAGTCTGACTTACGATATAAACAAAGCGAAATCCGTATTGCGGTGCCTCGCGATCTTACGCTAACCCGAAAGCTATCTTACGACGAAGCACAAGTGTATGCGCGCGCAACCACAGCAAATCTAACTACGGCCTCTGATTGGCTGACTGGATGAGGACTTACGCTTAAGCAGGAGGACTTACGATGAGGCACCGCAATACGAAGTTAAGATAGATCGTAGGAACGCCCATCCTAAGATCGATCGTAAGATTTAAGAAAGCGAGGCACCGCAATCTCAGCCTTAATGCTACTACACAGATCCACTGAGTGAAGAACCAGCGAGCGAAATATTACGCATTCAGGTGTATCGCTTGCCTCTACGAGTTTTGTAGATATTTGCGAAATGATTCTTGGTGCGCTTGCTGAATTATGAAAAGACCTGCGCTGTACTGGAAAAAAGAGTTCTCTTTGCATCTTGCGCTGTACTGTAAAATGAGTTTGACATCTTGTGCTGTGTTGGAAAAGGAGTTTTTTAGCAGGTAATGATACTAGGTTGCCATGGTGATTACGTCCTATTTAAAATGGAGTCCTATTATTCCCGTATTACTGAATTTAAAAACCGAACTTGTATACTAAAATTGTTTAATTATAGCAATCCTATAATCTACCAACAGTTTTTGGATAGGTGTTTCCGGATAAATGGAAAAAAGTCTAAATATGGATTTCAAGTTCTGAAATTTTCAAAGATGGGCTTAAGTTTCCCGTTGGAATTTTCAGTAAATGTCAACAAATGATAAAATGTTGGAAACTTAAAATGTACTTATTTTATTAAGGAAATTAATCATATAATAATAACAGACGATGTAATTCATTTCACTGAAACTAGTTATAGTACGAACGCACCTCATCTGTCACGTTTGACGTACAATTTCCAACTTGTTTTCATTTAGATTGCTTGATAGACAAAACTTTTTGGAATTAGAAATTTTTGCCTTATTTAATGACAAATTAAATAATGCGAAAATAAGGCGAAATATACACTTAAAAGTAGTGACAGTCAAACAATCTCAATAAAAAATGTACGCACTTGCAACACTGGGTTTACTATAATGAGTAATTTTGCTACTATGTGCAATATTATATTTTGTTTTCTTAAATAGTTGCTTGACAAATATCAAGCATTTTATCGATAGCCGGTGTTAAGACCATAGTTATTATGAATTAACAAAAAATAACAAAAAACTTATATCATTATGTCCTATATTTTAAAGATAAATAGTTGGTTTTAGAAATGTACTTTAAAAACGAATTTGTGTCTTTCAGATTTTGGCGTCAGCGATATTGTAGAAAATATCCTGAGTTGTGTGAATTTCCGTATACTACATGGGAAGAGTTTTGTGATGCGAACCGAAGGTGGTGTCCAACATCAAAGCCCCGAAGATTCAATTTCGGAGTAAGAATATTTAGATAAGTTTTATTACTTTTGATACTGCATGATGAGTGAATACAAATAAATTTAAAATATCAAAAATATTTTGAAGAAAGTGTTAAATTATTTTTATGTTTCAAAAGATATAAATATTTCCCTGTGAATATTTGGATTTTTTTTTTTAAATAGCTAACGTTCTGGAATAATTCTGTTTTTCTAATGCTCTTTCTCTTTTGTAAATTTACAATATGTGTTTATTATTTATTAACTATTTTGATATGAAATTAAACCTTACTCTAGTTACATTTTTACACTTTCCAACATAGTTCAAAAGTGTTTATGAACACGGTTTGCCCGTCTGTCTGTTTGTCCATGTTCGAACTTACGTATATATGCCATGACTGCTAGTAAGTCATGCAAACAATAACATAATTTCAATTAACTATTTGAAATAACAAATTGCATTTTCACATTTAAATGCGTTTAAGAACTAACATAAATATTACATGAATTCCACTAATATGCGTTCCGAAAACTTAATCAGAAATTTATTCAAGATGCAGTCTCCTCTTAATAAGTCAAGTAGCTCAAAACGCCAAAACAAATCTACTCAAAGCTAGTACTTTACTTTTGTACTGACACGTCAACTGACAAAACGTCCTTAAACCATTTGGATAAGCATAGACAGTTACAACTCTCTCGACAAAAGCATTCTCAATTTGAAGGATCAACTACGAGGGGTCAGTCACACATTAAACTAGGGAAGTGCATGCGGAATTTGTACCAGGGCTACACTAGCTCCAGGGAAGGCTCATTCATTATCATGACTTCACAAATGGTGGCTGGCCACGACCAGCGATTGGTACAAAGCGAAACGACAAAACGGAAGACATACAGCGATTGGCACAAAACGATGGGCGCGTCGCTTTGTACCAATCGCTGGTAGCAAGGCAACACTAGATACCGGGCTTTCTCATTCACTCTCATAACGTCACAAATAGTGGCTGACCGCGACCAGTGATTGGTACAAAGCGACGCGCCCATCGTTTTGTGCCAATCGCTGTATGTTTTTCGTCGCGGTCAGCCACCTTTTGTGACGTCATGATAATGAATGAGCAAGCCCGGTATCTAGGGTAGCCCTGCTGGTAGCCACCATTTGCGACGTCCTGATAATGAATGAGCCAGCGAGGTATCTAGTGTAGCCCTGCTTGTACACAATTGAGCTGAGCGAGAAAACATTCATTTGATGTGGTCAAGCAGAAATTGAAGGGGTCGGGGCAAGAGAATGCCAAGCCACATTTTTGAACTTCTCAGATATTTCAATTTGAAAACTTTATCAAATACTCAAATCAAGATATATAACATAAAGTTTTTTCGCCAAAGTCATAGTAACAATTCATATATTCTGAGAAAGAATATGTCATTACTTTAATGATATTACTATTACGTTTTTTTGTAAATTAGCTATATTCGTTGGGGGCATAAACAACTGGGTCAAAAAACGAAACCTGGGACATATGCTGCCACCAAGTGACATTAGCACAAATTATATGTAGGATATTATAATTTAGAATATTAAGCAACAAATTACAGTGTTAAATTTATTTCACCAAAAATGTGGCTTGGCGCTTTTTTGCCCCGATCCCCTCAATTCATAATTTGTAATTTTGAAAAGAACATTAATAGGTAGGTACTTTTCTACGGCAGAAGCCGTGGCCTTTTTTTTTTTTTAATTGGCGCAAGTTGCGCTTCAAAAGTGAGATTTGTTATCAAGTGATATAAACAGATATGAAAACAAATTTTCCTGATGAACAAATGAATGAACTTTTATGATTCTTTAAATATAAATTTACATATATACTAGATGACCCGACCAGCGTTGTCCTGGTCCATGATAAAACCTTAAATAAACCCCAAAGGGTATAGCCAGGTTTCCTATTAAAATATGCTCTTGAGTCAACCAGATCGAGTCCTACATGAATCGATAGCCCTTCAATAGAGGTGTGTTTTTGCCAAGTTTGAAGGATATATCTCAAACCCATGGGTAGTTATAACTCTTTATGTGCGTTTTGGAAAAAGGTGCATTGTGAAGAAAGTAGTGATCAAATTTCCCCGAAAAAAATCAAGGATGTGTAATATTAAAATACAGATAGTGGATATTATTTTCAGATTATTTTCTGCAAAATAGCCAGTTTTATAAAAAAATTCTTGTTTTTAATTTAACTTTTTAACTAAGAATATATCGAAATTTTTCAGTGACCACCTTCATGTTTTTACCAAAAATACTAAGAAGTATGATGTATATTTGGTGTGAGTTTCAACTCTGTACGCTGGGTGCATCATAGAAAATAAAATTAAAAATGTTTACCAGGGGTGGCGGAAGTTGCAAGTTGCATGTGTTTTTCCTCATGTGTTTTACCCCGATTGTGTTTTTCCTCAGTGTGTTAACACTGTTTTCGATTAATCATAAACAGTGTTAAGTCAAACTGAACCGAAAACTATTAAAAAAAACAATGGCACTCCGGGAGTGTCGACAGAAGTGAAAACTTGAACAATTACATGCGTATTTTTTGAATCGTCAGGAAATGTTTTATTGTGCAGAAAATACTTTTAAATGAAGTGTTTTTTTATTATTCATTATTATAAACTAAAACTACAAAAATTATATTACAATTTTTATTTAATGCACTATTGTACATGAAAAATAATGCATAATATTTTACATACAAAAATTGCAATCTGTTGCTTAAAACGTAAATTTACAAATACATAAAATATGAAATTTAATTAATTAGTATTCTTTGAAATGAATACCAATGAAACTTATGAAAATTCATCCACAATTTTAACAACTCTCAATACATTCATCATTTCTTCCATGAGATGTAGTTTCATATCTTTTGTAATAACATTTATCTGCAAAATAGGTTTCCCGCTTCCTATCACTCCAAAAATTATGACTTCTTTGCTGCCTGTCTTGTTTACGGTATTCGTGAACATTATGCTTTTTTTCTATCTTCATACTGCGCGTATTGTTTGCGATATCTATAATTTCTATCAACAAACTTTTCTTTTATATAAAATGATTTCACTTCATTTCCGTATCAGTAACCACGTTTCTTAAAACTTTCGTGAAATATTTCCTTATTTTAATTTTTACTTTTTATATTACTTCTGTCTATTTTTTTTTTCTCGTGCTCGTTAAATTATAATATTTTCCGTGTTTTGTTATTTCATTTTCATCTTTTGCTTTGGTCTCGCGAGTTGAGTCACTTTTATCTGTTTTCACCGCACGTGCTAAATTTATCTTGAAATAATTTTCTGAATTATTTTTATTCATAATACCAATCATTTCGTTTTCTGCACGTGAACTATTTCCTTTTGATACTTTCGCTTCATTGTATGAATTGGTAACATAATTTAATTTGGTGTCGGTGACGGTAACAGTAACGGTGTCGCGAATTGAATGGTTTTTTCCCATCTCAAAAAATGCCCAACGCGCCTAAAGAAGTTTTCACTTCAAAAATCTGTCAATTGTCAACTAACAAAATACAATTGTAGCCTTCAAATGATTGCCACCAACAACACAACTACATACGTAAACTGTACATAGAACTGTGTATGAACTTGTAATAACACATGCAATTTGCAACTTCCGCCACCCCTGGTAAACATTTTTAATTTTTTTTCTATGATGCACCCAGCGTACAGAGTTGAAACTCACACCGCTTCTACATTATCCCTAGTTTCACATATTTTATTGGATACTTATATTTATTTATGTTACTTTTAATTATTGTACAAAAAAAATGTTTATTCTTATTTCACAGATAGAGTAAAATCTTAAATCCTTGATACATATTTTAAAAAATCGATAAACTAATAAACCTGCAGATCAGGAGCCTCAACGTCAGCTCTAAAAGTCATTGTTTTCTAATCTCACTTTTCATATTATTTAGCATCTTACAATTTCCAATTTAATTTTTTTTAATGTTACATACATATTTATAGACATACTAGGGAGCCTACCCCCTGCGAGCTACGCTCGCCAACCCCCGGTCAGACTTCGAGGCCTCTAAAAACATGACAGCGTGCTTTATTTTTAAAATATTGGTAAATCTGTAATTGGGTTGCCATGCTTTTAACGTTTTAATGGGGCATTTTTTTATTATCATGGCCTCATACACAGCTGTTGCGACAACTGACGACTGTTTTCGGGATTGATAAGTAAAATCAATTACAACTTGAAAACCAGCTTGTATAAAATGGTTAGGTTTAAATTGTGGCTACCTCTCGGATTTTTATAACAACGATCTGCATTCTATTCTTCCTTTGCGTTTAAGGATAAGAAAAATTCCATCTGCTTGTGAATAACATTAAGAACCACGGTATTGAAAAGTACTATGTTATAGACATTTTCAGTAACAGGTTTTAATTTTCTCTCTATTTTAGTGCACCATCATGCATATTTTCATGTTATTTTAAATATGTAAATTATTTATTTTAATTAATATGTATATACGAATTTTCTAATAATTATTTATCATACAAAATTAATTAATAGTTTGTGCATGCATGCCTGCATTTATTCGGCATAAGTTGATGAGATATTTAAACAAATTTGCTATCCGCGGTAATTTTACACCATGTTATGTCACTCGAATATTGTCCATAAGAAAATCGGGTACTTTTCCAGTATAGGATCCTTTGCTTTTAGGTTTAGCATAATTCGAGCTTCAAAAAGGGATAGATTCGTTAATATACATAGATTCGTTGCCAAAAGTTATGAAAACAAACCCAATGAACTTTTGATGCTTTTCTATTATAGGGGTCTTGACGCTTTTTAAAAAAGCTTGGCGGAAAAAACCAAGCAGGATAGAAAACCAAGCTGGATATTTTATTCTCCTTCCGTTCAGTTGGGCAATTATTATTTTATATATTCGTTTCAAATATCTGAATTAGTGACTTTATAAATTCGTTTAATTAAATTTTACAAAAAAATAACAAAATGATATCAGTAAATAATAATTACTATTAATTACTCCCCCCCCTTTCTTTTACGTTTACATAAATGACGTCATTTGGACGAATTTATTCAAAATATTTTCAGTTTATAAATTAAATTAAATGCTGACAGACAATTGAATCCTGACGATAGAAATGTGATTTTTTTTTTTCAAATTTTCCTGAAAAACATCATTTAATCACAATCTTGTCTTCATTATCGATTGAAATAAAAGACAAATTCAATTTCAATTTGAAAATGACGAATAAAAAGAAATCAATAATCCCTATCGGGATCCTTTTCAATTTTTTCCCCTTTTCTGTCACAAAAAAAAACTGAGTAATTAGTTGCCATCATTACAGAAATGTCATTAAAATTAGAAAAAAATTAATATCTCGAAAACTAAATCCAATTTCAAAATTCTATTACCAGTTTTGACATCCGCGGATTTTTATGGACAATTGGTATTAATTTCACCATCAAGCGTTTAATATTTTATTAAAAATAGCCCTGAAACATAATCAGACCGTTTAATCACTCGTTTCATAAAATCGTTTCATAAATTCGTTTCATAAAATCGTTTCACAAATTCGTTTCATTAGGATTTTATATATATAGGGTAGATAAAATACTTCTTCTGTTTCAGAAATTAGAAGCGTTAAATTAAACACAATTTCTGCAATGATATTCTGCAATTCTTATGAACTTCCTATTCCTGTGATTTTTTAGATACAAAAATGCATTTTTTATTTTGATATTCTTTGAAATATTGTTGTTAAGAAACTAATAAAATAAAGAGGAAAGAAAAAGAAATCCATTTTCAAATTTGTAAAAAATAGGAAAATAAAATGTTTTACATTTCTCGAACAGTTGCAAAAATTTTTCCAATAATTTAAACAATTAATTTCTAAATTCGAATAAATGTATTGGCAAATTTTCAAAGCTATTGCATATATTTAAGACCTCCATATCGAAAATTTAGTATCCGTAATTTTAAAATTAAATCTATTATTCAAATATGCGATTTTCATTTCAGTTAAAAATGAAATTTGAAAATCGTCTGCGTTCCCATAGAAAAGCATTATGACCTAAAAAGAAATGTTCTATATTGTTCGAATGAATGAACCAAATGTAACTAAACTATACAGTTAATTCCAGGTACCTCACCAACATACCCACCAAAAATCAACTTCATAGGACGATTTTTAAGACAGTTATCGCGGAACAGACAGACAGAAAAACAGACGGAAACCAAAATCTTTTTCGCGTCTCCACAGTGAGCCTTCACTGACGTTTCGGCAATTACATTCTATTTTTCGAAAAGCTTTTAATATAATGTAACATGTTTTGTAAAGATTGATATTATAATTGATGAAATTTTAATATTATGGAGTAAAGATTAAAATTATGTGTTATTTAGAAGGGATGAAATTTGCTATCAAATCGAAGTGTATAGCAGATATCATAATATTTAGTGCTATTTGTAAGATTAGAAAACTAAACACAAATTGGAACGTTATTTTTTTTAACATGTTAATACATAACATAGAAGCCTATAACAACACAGATATTACTTGCTAAAACAAATTAATTTTACTATCCTAAATTTTACAGTATTTTGTTTAATAATGGATATTTTTATATTTACAGATTCCAGATTTAACAACTGGTCGCTATAGAAATAGGGGATATAAAGTTTTAAATGCTGTTGGACCACAGGAGGAAACTGATTTCGTAATTGATTGTTATCACATAGGACCTGGATCACTTGGAGCCGAAATGGCTTGCAAGTAAGCACGACCAGATTACACTCTTATTTAAATGATGATTAAAAGTTTTGGTGCTGATTTTTAACACTTTCCAACCTAGTTGAAAAGAGTTTATGACTCCGGTTTGTCTGCCATATGGCCGTCTGCCGTCTGTCCGTGCTCTAACTCCCGTAAATAGGCTCGGATTGCCCTGCAATTTGTATATGTTGTTGTCGTTATCTATAGCATGCTCCCTATTTCAACCGAAGTGTGTAGCACCTATAGTTTTTTTACAGGGACACTCAAAATAATTCCGTTACATTACGGTCTATGGGGAAAAATATTTTGCGGTTTATTTTAATGATGTTACATAAGTTCAAACACATTGTAATTGATATATATCACTAAGGTGCATTACAAGAAACTTAATATGGAATAGGGTGTACATAGCACTTATAGTTACTTTACAGGACAGTCAAAAGAATTCCGTTACACTACCTCTATGGAAAAAAATCGTTTGCGGTTTAATTAAATAATGTGTCAGCATTTTAAACGCATTGAAATTTATATATATATCACTAAGGTGCATTACAAGAGGCTTACTATAGAATAGTGTGTGTATAGCAGACATCGTTCATTTACAGGGACACACAAAAGAATTCTCTACTGTCTGTTAACAATAATTCCTGGAAGTGCGTTTTAAGTTGCTGAACGCGATTTTAAATTTAACTCACTTTTTGTCTATTACTTGGTGTGTATAAATTCTGTAGATCCTATACAGGGCAGCACAAAAGTTCACGAACACATTTTCGTTTACTGACAGAAACTCCAGAAGGAGAATTTTAAACTGTTCTACGCGTTTCCTAACTATACTAAAATTTAACATCCTATGTAGTATATATACAAATCTATAGATCATATACAGGGCTGAATAAAAGTATTCGGATATTTTTCCGAATATTGTATATGTTAGAAATTCCTGAAATTACGTTTTTAAATATGTTATGCGTTCTCCAAATTGTTTACTTAGATGTTATCTTTCAGCTTATTAAACGGCAATGATTTGTAAAATTATTTTGGAAGCGTTGGAAAGTGTTACATAATCTATGCTTGACGCAGGATTTTTCGTTCTTGTTGATTTAAAGTTGTATTAAACTTAGAAATAATCACGAATGCATTATGATTTCATTTTCATTAACAGGAATAGAAATATCAATTAGGGGAAGGTGGCTTAAAATGATCCCTTTAACGGAAAAACTTGTGTAAAGTAACAGAACTGTTTAAATTAAACTTTGGCTCTTTGCTAGTATGTTTTACTCTATATTTTGCATTATAAACATATTTTAATAATATTTTAAACCCAAATTGAGTAGTGATAAAAATAGATTTTTTAAAAAGCGTCCAAAGGATCATTTTACCCTCACCAAAGGCCAAAATGGTCCTTCATTTAAAAATAATTGTAAATTGTTTTTTATCGGCAAAATAAAGATATAAAAGTAATTATGACAATACATAAGTTTAATTCACATCTAAAAACATACTTCATTAAGTAAACCAAGTCATATTTCTATACATGAAAGACTGTATATCTAAATAAATATGAAAGTTAGTGCTTACCTTATAACAGATGTTATAAAACCCAATTTTTCAAAGATTTCTATTCAGACGCGTAATTATGTGATCGCTTGAATACTGCCATTGCTTCTTATTCACTTAACACAACTAGTTTATGTGTTACCCTGTAGATAGCACGGCCTGTCTGGAAGAAAACATAAGTGGATCGTTTTGTCCGTTAGGATCATTTTAGGCTACTTGCCCCTACTTTGTTTATTTCAAAATCATTTTAAATTTATTGTACTAACGAAACAGACAGTAGAAATAATTTATGTTACAACAGCATTTATATCACATGAAAAAGATTTAAGTTTAAAAAAATGGGATATTTTTAACTAATTAATATAGGACTCCTTGAGATTCGGAATATTCACATTTAATAATTACGATATGTAACCCGTCTAAATTCAACCTATGAAAAAATGTTTGATAAGGAATTATTATACTGAACTTATAATACACCTAACAAAATAAATGCAATAAAAAATCAAGTATATTGAATTGTGTGTTCATGCGCAATCTGCCTTGTAAGCGTTTATTTAAAGTATTTTTATTTTACTGTTTAGCAACTGCATTTTAAATTCTGTTTCTGTATTAGTAGGTTACATTTTGACAACTTATACGTAGTTTGTTTATTTTACTTTATCAGGTTTCTATTAAATACCTTTTCAGGGTTTCGTTCATCTCACGAAACCCTATTCGTCTCGCTTCTCTGTCTGTCCGTCATAGAGTCCGTTCTCGGAAACTGAATAAGTTAGAAACTTGAAATTTTGTGTATTTACAACAGATAACCTATTGTCACATTGGAAATAATAAAACATTTAAATGTCTTCATTAACAGAACTTATTAATTAAAATCCTAAAAACCTACTCATTAATGAAAAAAATATTCAACTAAAGCGTAGAATTTAATATAACCGCAATGAAATTCATTCTGAAACTCCAGAAGAGGGTGAAGATTGCCATAATCGGGGTACCGAAAAGATCCAGGCAGCCGCTAAACCGCAATTATCGCCTTTTCAACTCCTTTTTTAAAACGATCGAAACAATATCTCAATCCACGCGAAACTCGGGATACGGGTATAAAAAAAATTGTCATTTAAAAAATCAAATTTCGAAAAATTCGCCAGAGGAAAACCCAAGATATCAATTAAAACTTTTTTATTTTAAGTAGAAAAAAAGATAAATTTTTATCTCCTGAAAGACGCAGGTGCGGGAAAGAGACAACAGTCTGCCGAGAAAAGAATGAATCACAACCGCGTTTCTCTTAATAGTGGAAGAATTCCAGCTATAACTTTTTTTTTTTTAATATTGCATTTATCGATTTGAAAGTTATATATATTTACGTATTTTTCAACGACGAATTCAGAAATATAATTTTTATAACGCTGAGATTATTAAATAAATGTAACATTTTATTTTATTTTTGTTTTAACCCCACAAAACACTTGGCGACAATGTTGTTGGTATCACACAAAAGTACCATAATGACCCCCTAGAGATGAAAATGCTCTAATTTTTAAAATTAGATCATATTTTTTTCACGAAATTTTTACGAAGTTATTTCATTTTGATTATATGTAAGAGTTTGAAAATGAGTTGCCACGTTTTTGTTGTTGTTTATTGATAGACAGTATTAATTTTTCTTACATGATGTGCTGTAAGTGCAACCCCAAACATCACTGCTAATATATGGAAACCTACTCTCTAAAATAATTTACAGAGCCAGTGTGTAAGTGCCAATATGAATTAGAGATGTACTGAGCACTCTGTATTAGACCAAATTATGTACTCGAAGAATACTGACTGGTTGTAAAATTTTACTTCCTTTATGCTTTAACTAGTTGTAAAATTGTATTCATTTTGTTTTAACCCCACAAAACAAAGTACTACACTTGGCGACAATGTTGTTGGTATAACAGAAACATACAATAATGCACTTCCCTCGTATGACAGACATGAAAATACTGTAATTTTTAAAGTTTAAATTTCATTTTTTAAATGTTTTATTTAAATTTTTATAAAACTACATTCTGGTGTTTTTATCAATTTACGTTTTTGATCAATTGTACTATTTGTGATTTAGAGAACAAGTTGTATACTTTTTGTAAATATGAATTACAGATGTATAACATACATTGCATTTGGCCAAAGTTCGACCATGTACTCGCCCAATACCGAATATACCACTAAATAACAAACGGAGTCGCTAAATAAGCCAGACTGCAGATATATTTCCAGAAAAAAAGAACTGATCGTACTATAAATAGTTTCCATCCAGTACAATTTAGCAAACATAATATGGTGAATGCAAAGAATTCAGCAAACCAGAATAAATAATGTTAAAATGAAAAAATACCAAATATTTGTTGTAATCCAAACTTCCAAAACAGCACCAACGTGCAATACAGAATAGGTACTATGAACAAATCCTAAGAATCATCGCTTCGTTTTGGGACATAAAAACACTCTAATAATCTTACATCCAAAATAATTTACAGAGCCAGTGTGTAAGTGGCAATATCAATTAAAGATGTAAGATGAAACTGCAAAATTTGCAAATTGGTTTATGAAAAATAATGCGAAATTTGATAATCTGTCCGGAATTATAACCAAATTTGTCACTCCCTCGGGGAGGGGGGGTAAGGAAGAGAGATTGTCAATTTAGTAATTTGGTGGCATGAAAATAACGCGAAATTTATCAATTGGTCGTGTGAAGAAAAATTAAAAAATTCTTCAGTTGGCTGCGAGAAAAAAATTGCAAAATTCGACAAGCAGTTGCATAGGAAAAAAAAAAGTATTTCACCAGCAGGGACAAATTTAGAAACATACTGTGTCACCAATTGTGTTTATGTGTAAAAAAAAAAAAAAATCATAGTTTAATCACAATAAAATATCGTGAAATTTATTGATTGGTTGAGAGAAAATATCGCTAAATTCTAGAATCGTTCGGGAAAATGTAATAAAATTCTACTAATAACAGGATCCTCTAAACAAACCAGTTCAAAATTTGAATTTTTTGCATTAGATGCTTTACCACTTGTGCATTTTCATGATTTTGTCATAATAGTGTGTATGAATGTGTTTTGCGGGAATTTTTTTTGTATTGTTGACAATTTGTTTAGACGTTTTGGAACTTTTGTATGACAATTTATTGATATTGTATCTGTTAATGGAAAAGCTTTCTAAGGTTTGAAATACGATCAAACCTTAACAAAACTTTCAATGATTCAAATGAATTTAGATAGATAATTTTAGTATATGTGTATATATATACAGTAGACTCCCTCAAATCCACCAACCCTAAAATCCGCAAATTCTAAAAATCCACATATCGTTTTCGATGTAAACAATGAAACTTACAATTAAGATGTAAGTGTAAAATTTCAGTTTTTAATTTTTTTTTATATCATTCTGTACACATTTTAATATATAATTCTGTTTGATATGATTCAACTCATGTTTTCTCATGAAGGAAGTATAAATTTATTTCTGAAAAAATTCTAGGTACTGCTAATATCAGTGGCGATTGCAATATTTTCACCAAATAATTTTTGCATTAATCAAGCCCTTTTGATTATTATGCATGGCTAAACGTGAAAGAAAACTTTGTATTTTAAGATTTTGATGTGAATTATTAGTGTACATTTATAAGACGAGTTTCACTGAATAATTCAAGAAAAAAAAATCTCATCATTATACATATTTAGTTATGCATTATTAATTATTTACTTGACATTTACTTTTAATATTTTTAAGAAGAAAAATTCTTAAAATTCTTAAAATTTAGAAATTTTTCTCAAATTTTGAAAATAAATATTGGATATATACTATATATCATTCACCAAACGGTGGCATATACAACAGGCGAAAAGTACTACATGCATGCATATATATATATATATATATATATATATATATATATATATATACATATATATATATATATATATATATATATATATATATATATATATATATATATATATATATATATAATTATAATATCTATGAATTTCAAAAAACATATCAAGTTCTAATATCATTCTACTATAATCTACAAAGAGATAATTAATGATATTGTGTAAACAGAATACCACATAGCTAATAATTAACATGTGCAAACATAATATTACCATAGCATGTGCTTCAATGGTAATTGGCCAAATTTACTCATACCTGAAGAACATTTAAAAAGAAAGAGAGAGAAAGGGGAAAAAAATTATAAATTGGAGTTGGTATTAAGTAAACACAAATGGATTAATAAATCAAATATGAACATTATACAATGGAAAACTGGACCGCAAGAGAACCAATCAAGAATTGGATATGAAAAAACACATGTAGATGTACTCGTCAGCTTGGTTGCACCCACATGTGTTTTAAAAAATAATAATTCATATATATATATATATATATATATATATATATGCAGGGTGGTTATAATATTAGCATCCCTATTTGGAGCTGTTTGTAGCTCGAAGGAATAACCCGAATGAAACCAAAATAAGTACACTTACCATTCAAAAGGGGGAAGAAGAATGGAAAAATAAAAATAATAATTGCAATAATTACCGACTGATGGCGCTACTTCGTATGAAATGTAATGTGTTATAGAGGAACAGGGAATTAAGGTGTCAAACTGGATGGTACATATAATTTATTGGGAAATTTCACAGTGAGTATGGTTACGCTTTCCCATGGCGGTGCCGATCATGTTCTGGTTTCACATGGCCATTGTGCTGGAGGACACAATCCAGGCGGTGCACGACGTGCTCAACTGCTGAATGTAACGTATCAGGAGTGATGTTTCGCATTTGTTGTGATATGCTGTAAAGTCACTAAGGTTTGCGACACATCCATGGTACACAATATTACACATTACATGTCACACTCAAAAGCGCCATCTATCGGCGGTTATTGTAATTATTTTTTTTTATTGTTCCATTCTTCTTCCCCCTTCTCGAATAGTAAGTGTACCGATTTTGGTTGCATTCCAGTTATTCCTTCAAGCTACAGACAGGTCCAAATAGAGATATTTATAGCATAACCACCTGGTATACACAGTAGACTCCCTTAAATCCGCATAGCTTAAAACAGGAGGTTATGAAGATTTAAGAATTTTGAGGATTTCTGGTCACTGTTTTTTTTTACATATTTTAAACAATAATTTGAATTTAATAATGCACTCAAAATTATAATGAATTCTTACAATAATTTAAAAAAAAATTAAGAACATTTAAATCACATTTAAAATATTAGAAGTAAAGGTCAAGTAAATAATTAATAATGCATAACTAAATGAGTATAATGATGAAATATCTTTTTCTTGAATTATTCAGTGAAAGTCGCCTTATAAATGTACACTAATAATTCACAACCTAATCTTAAAATAACTTAAAGTTTTCTTTCATGTTTAGCCATGCTTAATAACCCAAAAAGCTTGATTAATACAAAAATTAATTGGCAAAAATATTGCGATCGTCACTAATAACAGTAGTATCTAGAATTTTTTCAGAAATAAATTTATACTTCCTTCATGAGAAAACATGAGTTGAATCATATCAAACAGAATTACATATTATAATGTGTACAGAATGATATAAAAAAACTGAAATTGTACACTTACATCTTAAGTGTAAGTTTCATTGTTTACATCGGAAACAATGTGCGGGTTTTAGGATTCCGGATTTGAGGGAGTCTACTGTATATATATATTTACACATATACTAAAATTATCTATCTAAATCTATTTGGATCATTGAAAGTTTTGCTAAGAATTTTGCTAAGAGTTTTGCTAAGAGATCGTGTTTCAATCTTTAGAAAGCATTTCCATTAACCGACAAAATTTCAATAATTGTCATCCAAAAGTTCCAAAACCTCTAAACAAATTGTTAACAATACAAAAAAAATTCATGCAAAACACATTCATAAACACTATTATGACAAAATCATCAAAATGCACAGGTGGTAAAGCATCTAATGCAAAAAATTCATATTTTGAACTGGTTTGCTTAGAGGCTCCTGTTATTAGTAGAATTTTGTTACATTTTCCCGAACGATTGTTGTATTTCGCGATATTTTACCGCAACCAATCAATAAATTTCACGATATTTTATTGTTATTAAACTATGAATTTTGTTATATTTTTATATATAAACATATTTTGTTATATTTCTATTATATATATTTGTCCCTGCTGGTAGTCTTTTTTTATGCAACTACTGGTCGAATTTTGCAATTTTGTTCCCCCAGACAACTGAAGAATTTTCCATTTTTCTTCACACGACCGACTAATAAATTTCGCGTAATTTTCGTGCCACCAAATTACTAAATTTACAATATCTCTTCCTCCCCCCTCCCCCGAGAGAGTGACAAATTTGGCTATAATTCCGGACAGATTTTCAAATTTCGCATTATTTTTCATAAAACAATTTGCAAATTTTGCAGTTTCATCTTACATTTTAAATTCATATGGCCACTTACACTCTGGCTCTGTAAATTATTTTGGATGTAAGATTATTAGAGTGTTTTTATGTCCCAAAACGAAGCGATGATTCTTAGGATTTGTTCATACTACCGATTCTGTATTGCACGTTGATTCTGTTTTGTAAGTTTGGATTACAATAAATATTTGGTATTTTTTCATTTTATCATTATTTATTTTGGTTTGTTGAATTCTTTGAATTCACCATATTATGTTAGCTAAATTGTACTGAATGGAAACTATTTATAGTACGATCAGTTCCTTTTTTCTGGAAGTATATCTGCAATCTGGCTTATTTAGCGACACCATTTGTTATTTAGGGTTATATTCGGTATTGGAAAAGTACACAGTGAAAATTTGGCCAAATGAAGAGTATTTATACATTGATTCTCTAAATCCCAACAAAGGCAATTAATAAAAAAACTGAAGTTGATAAAATCACCAGAATGTAGTTTTATAAAAATTTACATAAAACTTTAAAAAAATGAAATTTTAACTTTAAAAATTAGAGCATTTTTATCTCTGGCATATGGGGGAGGGGCGTTATGGTATGTTTCTATTATACCAACAACATTGTCGCCAAGGGTAGTACTTTGTTTTGTGGGGTTAAAACAAAAATAATAAAATTTTACAACTAATTAAAGCAAAAAGGAAGTAAAATTTTACAACCAATCAGTATTCGTTGAGTACATAATTTGACCTAATACAGAGTGTTCAGTACATCTCTAATTCATATAGCCACTTACACACTGGCTCTGTAAATTATTTTGGAAAGTAGGATTCCATACATTAGCAGTGATGCTGGGGGTTGCACTTAGAGTACATCATTGAAGCAAAAATCAATGTCGTCTATCGATAAACAACAACAAAAAAGTGGCAACTCTTTCAAATATTTACAATCTTTTCAATATTTTACAGCCGAATGTAACTATTAAAGCATTTGAAATATTATATTCAAAAATTGAAATTTCAGCTTTTCAAATGAAAATAAACCCCTTCAAAAAAAAAAACCTATTAAAAACTCGACCATTACTTATAGGTTTAAAAATATTAAAGTAACAAAATTCATACGACATAAAAACAAAAAAATACAGCAGAATATATCTTTAATTTTGTGTTTTACAATTACTCCAATTTAAAAAATCATGTTTTACAATCATATTACGAAAGCGAGGGAAATGATTTTCTGTGCTGTACAAATAGTGCACTAAATAATTTCGCTAACATTATACGAAGAACCACAATATATCCAAAGAACTCAATCCTGAATATAGAAATCGATATCTGTTTCTATGTTCATGAACTCAATAAAGATAAAATGAAAAAATACCTAATAATAGTAATCCAAACTTGAAACTTTTAACAACGCCATCGAAAGAACGAAATTGATCGTAAAGAATCATTACTTTGTTTCTGAAAAGGAAAAGCCATCAGCTCATTGGCTGATGAAGTAGTTATGGGTGGATGTGGCGTCGAGTTCTACGGTGAATCGTTCTCTTTATTAAGAGTGGACACTACAGAATAATATTTGACTCATGCGTTTTGGGCATGATTTCGTGGGAAATTTGACAAAAGTACCTTTTCGTTTTAATATGTAGATACTTTCTGGCACGAATACTTGTTTTTTTTTTTTTTTAAATGTTGTTTAAAAATTGAAGACACGAGTGTATGACGATTGTTATGTCACAGTTTTCTCAAAAATTATTTTATTTTCTGATGAATGGCGGATGAGGTAATTTATAAAAAAGGGTAATAAAAAATATGGAAATTCTTATCATTCTTGAAAGAAAGAAAAATCATTTTTGAATCTTTGATATTTCTATATTTAAATGATTATAATAATGCTTTTAATATATTAAAATTAAATGTTAATAAGTTTTTCTGTGATCATTTAGTACCACATGTTAATATTTTTAAAATATTCAACCAAGATTCAACTGTGATACTCCAACCATTGGATATAATTTACCTAGTTGAATGTACTTTCCTCTATTCATTATGGCTTTCTATTTAGTTTCCTTCAAAATGAATTTCTGATACATAACCCTTCTTCAACTATTGGCTTCAATTTTATGCTTTTTTTCTCTTTTATAATTTGATTATACGTGATGAATTTTTATGCAGTATTTGTTCTTCGTATGTTTTATCATATTTTATTTTTACAGTTCTAGCTTCCGCATGATACAAGCTGCTAGAGTCGGATTTCCACACAAGTGCTTCACATTTAATTCATTGATAGGAAAGCCATATGAAGAATCATTAAACTTGACTTTCACTGACAGTAAGTGCATTCTGTTGACAGATATATTTATGCAATAATTCAAAAGTGCTACTGGTTCATTCAGAACTCTTGAAGAAAATATTAAGGGTTGGTAAAAAAAAAAAAAAAAAACTAAACAAAACATTTTTATCCTAGAAACTGCGTCGAAATTGAAGCGTTAAAACTCTAGTGTTTGTTTTCTCATTGTGTTCACAATTGGTGTAGTTGTATTGCTCGGGAAAGAGTCATGGCAGTTTTCTGGAGCGAAGGTACTACAGTCTCAAAATCGGTTTGACTTCTTAAAGATATTCCTACATTTTTTTTTTTCGCATTCGAAGGAGAGACTCTGTCGGCTTAGTTGCTAACTTCTACCTCCTGACAATCCAGCTTCAGACATTCACCACTGCTTGTAATTACAGTGTGTGGAATATATTCAAAATCAACAGCAGGTGCTACACTAAGTGCATACATGTACATTCACTTAGGATTCTTTGTTAACCTAAGAAAGATATAAAGCCTCTATTGCGGAGACTTCGTTACTGCAAACTTTGCACAGCCATTATTATATATTTGACAGTGTCGGAGAAACTCCAACGAAAATAAATTAATTTATACTAAAATTCAACTTCTGGAAAATAAATTAATTTCGCGCTCAAAATAAGCATTTTTTAAAACGAATGAACTCAATCCTATTTCATTTCTTACAAACAGCAAAACTCAGTAAATATTCACTATTTTCAGCAAAAAAAAAAAAAAAAAAAAAAAAAAAAAAAAAAAAAAAAAAAAAAGGGATTTTAAAAGATTTATTTTCCAAATTTAAAAAGTTTTCTGAGTCAATTCTTTGATTATTCATTGTACTTTTATGTGTATCGCACCTTCATAATATATTTTTTTCATTTAACGACTCTGCCCCCAAAGAGCTACGATCGCCAAACCCCGTCCAAACACCACAAGTTCTGAAAGCAAGCTAATTTGATCTGTTTAAAAATTATTACTCGATTACTGATAATTGAATGAAATTATCACTATCAGTAGAGATCCTATATAAACGGGCTGCAATACATTTCTCTTTCACTGACAAGATTTCTCGGTTCCTAAGGCCGCACCTACCGCTGTTACGACAGCTGATGGCTATTTTCCTTATTATATTTCTAAAGTAAAATAAATTACACGTGAAAATCAGCTTGTATAAAACCGTTACGTAAAAAATCTGGCTTCTTTCCCGACTTTTACACCGTCTCGAAGAAAAGTTTTCTTTCAGACACTAAAAAAAAAAATCGTTTTAAATATGATGTTTAAGTATATCGTTGTAAATATGACGTTTACATATATATAATATATATTATTTTAAATGCTTGTCTTTCGTAATAATTTAAATACTTTAAAATTTTCTGAAATTTTTAATAATTAGGCGTAAATAGGTTTTTCAATTAAAAAGCGTTAAGAATGATTATAATTTGGGCATTTTAAAACCAAGCAACAGTAGATAAAAATGGTCATTTCAAACTATGAAATAAATAAAAATTCAGATATTGATAAATTGAATAAACTATTGAAATTCTTTAAAAAATTAGACAAATTACAAAAAAAAGAAAAAAAAAAGATTTCACACTGCTCATCACAATATAGTATGAAACTTATGGTTTAACCCTTTCACGGGCGGTGGTCACAAATGTGACCACTTAATTTTAAATCCAAACTGCCAAACGGCACCCAGAATATTTTTATAACATTTTGCTTTTATATTGAACGCGAAGAAAAGCACGTATTTATTTTCTAAGAAATACGTTTGTAAATTCTGGTGTCAATCAATTATTTCACCATTTTACGCGAAAAATTGCTCGCGCCGGAAAGAGTTAATCGGTATGATTAGTTTTTATCCTATAAAACTTATGTTACTGAACTTGTAATGTGTGGGATCATTCTGCACCGGTCTAGTACCATAAATATTAAGATATCAGATAAAAAACAAGTGTTTATTGAATATAAACGGGCAGGGTAAAGGGAGGAGTCTGAATCACAATTTTAACATGGACTGACAGTTACTTTCAAAATGAGCCCACTAAGAAAATATACTCTTCACTAATACTAACCAAAATTACTTGAAGAGAATGAATAATTAACCCCTTGGGGACGAGCGACACGTATACGTGACGCATGAGATGCTCAGAATCCTCGATTATTCCCACCAGTTATTTTTTATTGGAAGATTTGCCTTATTAAATCTTAGCATTTCTGCGATTCAATTAGGTGAAAATTTCTGTTTTGAAAAACCGGTGGTAAAAGATTAAAAATTCTGTAAAGGACGCTCGTCGCGAAGGGGTTAAAGTTTTCACTTTCGCATAGACAATCACTAAAATACTTCTGGCTTAATTCCACTACTCATTGATACGCAAGTTCTAGCAACTTTGTTTAAGATCAGCTATAATTCTTAAATTAGTGATAGCCCGTGGCTTCCAAAGTAACTTTATTGAGATAACAAAGCAAAACTATCGTGGAGCTTTACTCTAAATCCACTTTACTGCAGGAATTCCAACAATTATGCACATACAGTGCAATCCTATTTGTAATTAATGTTCAATAAAAAACTCATCTATCGTTGTCGTCTCATTTATAATTAAATGACGATACATCACAATTCTGCAGAGGGAATATCTTGATTTAATTGGATCTACAAATTAGCTGCAATATTGAATAAAACAAGTAACGGTTTTGGAAATGGACTAGGGCTGAGAAAACCCCAGCTGCCTCCTTCTCTTAAAAATATTTTTTAAGTTCTGAATTACACCCATCACATTCACACCAGACGATCTTTCCACCAACGGTTTTTGTTTAGAAAAAATAGCCAATTGGCATCCGAACTGCGATTGGAGGACTGAATAATACGCACGAAAGTACATTCATAATTTGTAACGAGTCATGTTCGCTCTCCAGCTGGCTGTTTTCTGAGCAGTATTTCGTCGTGTTACAACAGTTTCATCGACTAAACTACTTTTATTGCCTTGTTTAAGGCGTGGGAGGTGGAATTCAATGAAATGGCACCAAAGAACGCCTGTTGCCAGATAAGAAAAAGTATGTTAGCAAGAAAATTAAATGGCGTAAGGAGGGAGATATAGCAATAAAAAATAAGTAAAATACTTCATTTGGTAACGCACAACAGCGTACTGTAACTTCCGGTTTATAACTGCGGATCAAACAATTCTGTTTCATCCCAGAAATTTTATTTTATAAAATGTAACTTACTAGATCGCTTTAAATACTTGACTTCAATTATTGAATAAAATTTCTGGGTTGAACTAGAATTGTTTGATCCGCGGATTATAGGCTGGAACTTACGGCAAATAAAAGACAGAGTGGGCCAAAACACCAATCAGGAGATGGAATGGTATGAGGTACGGTAGGGTGTGTGCATATATGAAGCATGGCGTACTTAAGAGCCTACACCAGTCACGGAAAGAAACACTCAAGTTAATGTTAAGTCTAAGGGAAGGTTCTTGACAGATTTCTCGCTCGCATTTTAATATTTTTAAATGATTTTTTTTTGCATAGGATAGCAGAGGCTGATCCCTAACGTTGTTGATTTGTACTTTTTTGATTTTAGTTCCAGTTTTTTTTATAAGCGGACGTTTTCAATTTCAGAACCGGATGGAACCGGTTCTGAAAAGGAAAGTACCTTTATATAAAAAAACTGGAATCAAAATAGAAAAAATAGAAACTAACAAAGTTATGGTTTGGCCTCAGCTATTCTATGCAAAAAAAATCATTAAAAAATATTAAAATGCGAGCGAGAAATCTGTCAAGAACCTTCCGATAGACTTAACATTAGCGTTCGAGTTTCTTCGGATGACTAGACGTAGGCTCTTAAAGCATGCTCGCGATGAACGCTCAGCATTTCTGTGATCGATTTGATTGGTGTTGAGTTTCTGCCTCAGTGTGATATGTCCAACAGAGAATCCTGTAGACGAAATCTGGATGATTTTACCTGATGTAGAATCATTGGGAAGTAAGCAGAAAGTTTGAGTGTGACTAGTGTCACCAAGGTGTTCGTGATTGCTCACAGCATTGTGTGACGAATTTGGAGATAGTTTCAAACGACAGAAACAGTAGTACGAGTGATTAGTAGACGTTTTTCACGAGCAACCACGTTAACGGAAGGGCTGTATCTTGACCTACAGATGCGAAGAGACAGACGGCAGCCAGAGGGATAAATTACAAAACACATATACTGGAAAACTGAACGCTTATGTCGCGCATTTTACATTGGCCGGCAAGAAAGTTTGCCTATTTTTTTTTTTTTTGCACGGCGACCAGTACAGTGTGTAACAACTCCTATTCATCGTAGACTTTTTTCTGTGGTTCCAGAAACACAGAACTGGGCAGATCAGCAATGGCGTCGAATGCTCTTTACAGATGAGTGTCGCTTTAGACTGACTAGTGATTCTGGACATATGCAAATGTGGAGAAAGCGAGAAATACAAAACCACACCTCCAATATCAGCGAAAGGGACTTTTTTTGAGATTGCGGTTTTCTTGTTTGGAGAAGTAACATGCTTTTCAGCCGTACGAACCTCTAAAGCTTTCCTGAAAGTTCAATTACTGGTGGCTACTATTATACCGAGGTTCATCCGTATAGGACACACAAATCTCTAAAAAGACGTTCGTCTTTTTAGAGATTTGTGTGTCCTATACCACTATAACAGTGCATAATACTACTTTATCTATAAATTTCTCTTGAAGGAAACTGTAACCACTAACGAGCGCATCCGCAGCTAGCGGATAGGGAATACCTCCATTGGACCTTCCGTTATGGGGTAGAATGGAAATAAAATAATTTCATCCGACCAACAGGCAGAAATGTAAATTCTTGAGATACTGGCAATTGGTCTTTCATGGGATAGCAGAAATTATTAAAAAATATTTCATAAGTGGTATTGAAAACTGTAATATTTTTTTGTATTTTATATACAAGTATGGAGAAAGCGGGAAATACGAAACCACAACTCCAACATCATCAAAAGGGACTTGTTTGGAGGTTGTGGTGTTCTCATTTAAAGAAGTATCATGCTTGGAAGCCGTACGAACCTCTATAGCTTTTATGAAAACCAATTAATGGTGCCTACTATTGTACAGAGGTTCACCCCCTCAAATTCGTCTTTTTAGAGATTTATGTGTCCTATACCACTATAATAGTGCATAATAATACTTTATACACAGTATGCCCACTAAAGTCCCTTGCCACCCTTTTAACTTCAGAACGGCTGCTGCTATATTCATAAAAGTAGTGTCTAGGTATAGTAAAGTAGCCATGTGCTACTCAATGAAACCGCCTACGGAGCCACCTGGTGGAATGTTGCGGAGTTAGTATTTCTATCTCGAAAACGGAAAGAGATAGAGAAAAAAGTGATTTACAAAGTTGTAGAGCATCATCAATTTAGTACAAAAAGACACATTGTGGACATTAATGCGAAGAATAGAAAGGTTAAAACACGCATTTGTCTTTTCGTGATTTCCTACACTGTGACGTGACAAAACGACCTTAGAAAGAAAAAAGAAACTAGCTATAATAATATACATTTATTTTAGATTTTCAAACCTCTCACCGTCAGCTGCAATGCATATTTGGATGCTTGTTTGAATTTCATGTTGCACACGTTGGAGCATAGATGGTGACACGCTGGCATAAGCGTCCGTACTAGCGTCGTTTAATGTCCTGCAATATTTGTGGAGTGGTCGCACAGACCTGCTGTTTCATAACTAGTTGTTTCTTTCTTTCTAAGATCGTTTTGTCACGTCACAGTGTAGGAAATCCCAAAAAAACAAATGCGGTTTTAACCGTTCTATTCTTCACAGTAATGTCCACAAGGTGTCTTTTCGTACTAAATCGATGATACTCTGCAACTTTGTAAATCCCTTTTTTTTCTCTATCTCTTTCCGTTTACGAGATAGGAATGCTAATTCCACAGCATTCCACCAGGTGGCGCTGTAGGCGGTTTCATTGTGTAGCGCATGGCTACTTTACTATACCTAGACACCACTTTCATGAATATAGCAGCAGCCGTTCCGAAGTTAAGAGGGTGGCAAGGGACTTTAGTGGGCATACTGTATATATTTCTCTTGAAGGAAACTGTAAACAGTAACGAGCGCATCAGCAGGTGGCGGATAGGGAATCCTCCATTGGATCTTCTGTTAAAGGGTAGAACGGAAATAAAATACCTTCATTCGACAAATAGGCAGAAATGTAAATTCTGGAGATACTGGCAATTGGTCTTTCATGGGATATCAGGGATTATTTAAAAAATATAGTTCATAAGTGGTATTCAAAACTGTAATAGTCTTTCTATTTTATTTACAGTTTTTCATGTTAGTGTTGCTCGTGTTTAATGAAATGATTAGTTTATCTCTATGGTATGAAGCTATTCATCAGTTTTGAGTTATGATATAAACTGCCATATTCCTTTCTATCGGTCTAATAGTATATTTTTAATATCTGCCTGTCTCCGCTATCAATATTATAATTCATCACATATAGCAATAACCTGACAGTTAATTTTCGAAGTTGCATGTATTTATGCCAAGTTTGAACTCCCCCAACCCCACACACGAAATATATTTATTAAAATAAGTCATGGGTTATCAAAATGTATACCATGAAAAGACGTCAGTTTCCAAACCGATAAGTTTTGACGGGTTCCAACTAGCATTTAATAATTTAAAAAATATATTAATAATTTTTAATATTAAAAAGTAAATGTTATTAAGTTTTACAAAGAGGATTTAGTACAATCTGTGAACATTTCAAACGTATGCTATAGAAATGAAAACAAATTAGTAAAATTCAACGCAAAAAGTTTCACTTCCATTTTATCAAAATTTAAATTTTGTTGCTTAACCCTTTCCGGCACAGTGGTCCCACTCCGGGCACACCTAATTTTAATTCCAAACTTGCATTCGACACCAAGAATATTTAATAACATTTTGTTTCTACAATGAAAGCTTAAAATAAGGAGTTCTTATTTTCTAAAAAGTCGTTTGTGAATTCCGGTGTCAGTCAGTAATGTCTCATTTTACGAACAGGATTTGTCTGTGCCGGAAAGGGATAACAAAGTTTTCCTGTAAACACTTTAATTATAAACGTTTTCAAAGAAAATTCCATGAATAAGAAATTACTGGCCACATTCAACATAATTTAGTAGTGTGTTAAAAATGACGTTACCTATATTATAAAGCAGAAACATGTCTGTGAGTAACGCTGACGTCATATGTACGGTATTAATGACAGCCTAACCAACACATTTTGCTGTAACAGAAATTTTTATAACTTCTAAATACCGCATAAATTAAATTTTTTACACCTTCGAGGAGACAAAAGAATATTTTTGAAATGCAATTTGTTGGAAAACTGTACTTGATGATAGATCCGCATAAAATTCATCAGTACCGCATTAAGTTAAAATAAATATTTGTCGTACCCTGTAGAGATTTCTTACTATGTGAATGGTACAGATGCAAAAGTCACATTATCCACTTTTTTAAGGTATTGAGTTATTCATATCACCGTGTTTGTATTTTTAAAGTGAATCGGACTTTAATAGTGATTTGAACCATACAAAACATATTAAGGTTGAAAAAAATGCTGAAAATCTCGTTTTGATGCATAACTGACATTATCCAACAGCTGTTTTGCAGCAAAACTCACACTCCCCAATTCGACCAATCAGGGAGGTACAGAAATAAGAAGTAGTGTAAAATGTTGCACTAGTTTAATGACAGTGAAGACGTTGCACCATGTCTATTAGTAAAATTTTTGCACAAATTATTTTTAATAAATGTTTTTTCGATTTTTGTTGTTTATTACCCTTCAAAATAACATAATGAAAACACATGTTCAGTTTTTTTTTTCTTGTTGTTTAATTCACAATTATTTTGGTTTATAACTAACATTACCCAAAAAATTTTGATGCAAAACTCACATTTTCCATACTTAAATTTAAATTCTAGCTTTACCACAATTATTACAGGTTTAGGACTATGTGCAACTAGTTGTTATGGCAACAAATATATCACACAAGAAAAAATGTGCCAATTTATCATGTTTATTAATAATAATAAGTTTTTTTTTTGCATTTTTCTAAAACTAGGTTACGCGGAGAGTGCGGATTTTGCATCTACACCCTTCATATAAGTTTTAAATGTATTATCCTCTCAAATATAAGAAATTCTGGTTAAAATGTGATTTATTGGGTTGTTTGGAAAATTATTTCTACTTGAGAATTGATTGTACCGGAAAATTATATCATTTAATTATTAGATATTTTTTCCGGTACAAAATGTTTTCCTAAACGGAAGGAACTTTTCGAACAACCCAATAAAAGGAATGGAGGTAACAATAAAATGCGTCTTAAAACCTACCCTGGTTAAAATACGCCTAAGGAACAAAGGAACAATATAATAATCATCTTGGATTACTTAGTTGCGGTGCAATTTAACATCCAGTTGAACGGGAAATGACTTGCAGAGTCAATAGGGATCCATAGAAAGAAAAATGTTTACCAATCATAAAAACTACATTGATATAAGAATAATTTAAAATATGGATAAAAAATAGAAAAAAAGAATATTAAATAGTTTAAATAGTTTAACAATTTAAAAAAAAGGGGGATCATAAATAAAAAAGTAAATTTCGTTAGTCCCAGGAAAAAAATAGATGAAATATTTTCGAGGATCGAACCCATCTCATAAACAAAAATCTTTACTGAGACCATATAATATGACCAATTAAGCATAAAATGCTTCTAGAGTAGTCTAAATGAATGTTTTTTTAAATAAATAGTAAACAAAGACACAACAGAAAATGGAAAATTAAGTTTAAATGAAGAGAGAGGAAACTCAGTATTCACTATCATTTAACATAGCATACCTTGGGCATTTTCAATTAGCGGGGTCGGAGACCTCATGGTCGGGCAATTCTGCGATGATTTCATTAGGAATATTTTAAACAATTTCATAGAATTTTTTTGAGATAACTGAGATATATGAAGGTTATTATATTTTTAATCTATTAATTATTGGTTTTATTTCTTTTTTAGACTATCTCATAAAATTGGATTTGCATCCAGGGGAGTACATGAATAATTATGAGTTAGTCCAAGTTTGGGTTGTTCTTCACGATCCACGCAAACTAGTGAATCCTATGACTGAAGGAGTAACTTTAACAGCAGGAAAAAGTTACATGTTATACCCGACTATTGTAAGTTAAACAATTTATGTTGCTTTTAACTATTCTAAGATATCTTGTTGCTTGTAAAATATGTTTCCAATGACGATACAACAATTGTATATTTTTAGAACTTTATTGCACATTAATACCATAATTTAATGTATTTTTTGGATATTCCGCCAAAGGACGTTAATCGACAAATATTATCTGGAGTTCAAATTGTATACGATTTACAGAATGGATTTAGGGATACGCCAAATCATGCTCGCCAAATAGGACACTGGCTGTGACACAATAACAATAAAATATTTTAAACATTTAAAAGTGGAAAAGTAAAAATATAATGTGTAATATATATATTTTAAATACGCTTTAATCAATATGTTCATATTAATTAAAGTAGGGTTATACGTTGACAATTCATTTCAGAAATTTTAAAATATAGTGTAAATAATGCTTCATTTCTTTTTTACCTATTTACATATCTTGAAAAAGAAACAGAACCAAAATTACATATTTTTTACTAAACTAACTTGCTCGCGGTCTCTCTCAGGCGTAAAAAAGTGATGCATTTTGCTTAATCGAGTTCCCAACCTACGACAAAATAATGTATTCTAACGGAATTTTGGGGGAAAACAAGTGAATTGAATTCAAGATAAACATTGAAAACTAAAAAAAGAATGTTTCGTAAAAGAACTTTTTTTTATACTTATTAATCACTTGTCTTATTTCCAAATACCACCTATAATTTTAAAAAGGCTATATCTGAGCAATTTTTAAGGTTTCGTTCATCTGACGAAACCCTATATTTATTTTAAATGCTAAAAAGTGTAAATTAACAACAGAATACGAATTAAAATAACCTTTATTAGGTTGTTTGACATGTTTCGACTCACTCCGAGTCATTTTCAAAAACAAATGAGAATATTCCATAATTGCACGGGATTTGATGTTATTATTTTCATGTACTTTCATGTTATTATTTTCATGTACTTTTTAAAAATTACGCACGTTGTCTTTTATTTTTACTTGGATGTTTATTTTCATATCTGTAGCCATGGAGTAACTCGAACCATAGTTTCGGTAAGTTAAAAGATGCCGCATCGTTACATATTGTATTTTTGCGTGTTAGTATCTCTATGGTTTCTCTTATTATGGATGGATAGTATAGACTGGAAGGAAAAATTATTTCTGAGGGGGTTTGGCTATTAAGCAGATATTGAAACGTTTAAGGCTGTGTTTAAAAGCCAAACCCCCTCAGAAATTAAATAATATAATATGCAGTGAAATTGACCCAATTAATTTTGAGAATTATTCAGGAGTCTATGAAATTCCTTTGATTAAAGAAGACGGATCCAAGAATTACTATATTGGCATGACCAGCAGGACATTTAGGGACAGAAAAATGGAGCATATAGCTGATATTAAGTATAATAGAAAAACCACAGCCCTGGCAAGATTATATCAAGAAGAAACCATTCAAATAAATTTTAATGAAAGTAAAATAATTTTTCCCTCCAGTCTATACTATCCATCCATAATAAGAGAAACCATAGAGATACTAACACGCAAAAATACAATAGGTAACGATGCGGCATCTTTTAACTTACCGAAACTGTGGTTCGAGTTACTCCATGGTTACAGATATGAAAATAAACAACCAAGTAAAAATAAAAGATAACGTGTGTAATTTTTAAAGAAGTGCATGAAAGTTAAATGATAGCATTTTAAATAATAACTTCAAATCCCGTGCAATTATGGAATATTCTCATTTGTTTTTGAAAATTACTCAGAGTGAGTCGAAACATGTCAAACAACCTAATAAAAGTTATTTTAATTCGTATTCTGTTGTTAATTTACATCTTTTAGCATTTAAAAGAAATATATTATTACAAGGTGTTATAATTTTTTATGTTGACGAAACCCTATTCGCCTCACACCTGTGTCTGTCTGTTACAGAGTTCGTTCTCTGACAAATCATAAAATTTTGAAAAATTATATTATTTTAATTAATTGAATTAATCTAATCACACCCGACCACTTTTGCTATTTAGATTTCAAAACAGAAACTTAATTTCAATCTTTTTGCGTAGGCTAGTTTGGTCAGTGATAGCGTTATTTACAAGGTTCCTGGCTAGAAGCTCGGCGTCGGAGTTTAAATTTTTCTTCTCCGGAATAGATTCCATTATGTTATAGACACAATTTTATAGAAATTTTGTAATTTTTTTGCAATTTTAAGGCCAAAAGATGTTGAAAATATTTTATAACTTAATTTCTTAAATTAAAAATTATTTTTTGAGAAACTGCGAATTTTTTTTTTTAAACTTTCTCTATATTTTTAAAATTTTGAAATTTTAAATTTCGATTAAAAATTTTGATTTGTTTAAAGAAAATTCGAAATTTTAATTATGCTTGCACACTGAGTTCTTGAGAAATTTCAAAATTTTAAATTTCGTTTAAACATTTTTTTTTTAATTTTAGAAATTTTAATTGTTTTTAAACTGTCGCTAAATTTTTAAAATTTCGGAATTTAAAAAAATACACAATTTTATTTAATTATTTTATTTTTTAAACAGCTCTTATTTTTAAACATTAAATTTCCTCTTTAAATAATTAATTCTAGTTAACTGTCTGCTCTCTCACTTTAATTTTTTTTTTATTTGCTGCCATCTATGTTCTTATTCCTAAAGAGTATTGATAAAGAATTTAATAATAATTAATTAATTATTTGGATTTATTAATTAAAGGGTAGGGTGTTTTGAAAGAAATATTAAATTAACCCCTTCGATCACACTTACCCGAACAAAATATGCTCCAGAATCCGTGCATCAAAGCTGAACACTTAAAGTGGAAAAATTTTGATTTCTAATTTTTTTAACGGATTTTTCAATTTGAAATATTCGAGCAGACGCCATTTTGTAACAAGATGGCGGATGAAGCTGGTGAACGAACTCGGTCGAGACTTTAGTAAGTTTTATAAACGTGATCAGTGTGATCCAAATTTTTCATAAATACGAGCACTATCGTATGAGAAAAATAAGATACATCTATATATATAAATACACGCACACACACATATTTGTCTATCTATCTATATATATATATACAGGGTGATCTTTTTTAAAGTGACAGTGTTTGGATCGCCCTGTAGCGCGATCTAATAGCCGAAATGGCACCAAACTTGGTATTTAGACTAATCAAGACATGGGAAAAAGGATTCCGTGAAAAAAAATTAGTTCCAAAAATCGCCGCTAGGGCAATTTGTGACGCTTATGTAGCTTATAGTAACGAGAATTAGGATAAAACACGGGTATCAAAGAAAAATGCAAATGTTGTGCGATGACAGCGCAGGTAATAGGGGCTATAAAAGCAAGTAGTAGACAGCTCCGACAAATAACCTCAGCTGAAGTAAACGAGCTCCAGTGGACATGTCTCTCACGTTACCGGAACGTGCGTTACTGGTGAAGCTGTATTATATGAATCAATGTAATGCATCCGCAGCTCTTCGGGAATTTCGAACCAGAAAAAAATTACGAAAGGGGCCTTTATGGCAGAATGGTCTTAAGAAAATGATTAAGAAGTTCGAAGAAACGGGGTCACTGACCATTCGCGCTGAGAGAGGACGTAAACAAGTATCAGAAGATGTAAAAACTGATGTGGCAACTGCAATTGTCGAAGAATCGCAGAGAACCATTGCTGGTACTAGCAGCGCCCGGGGTGTAGCTCGACAATTGGATATGGATTATTCCACGGTATGGAGAGTTTTGCGGCGCGTTATTGGATTTTACCCCTACAAAATCAGTCTTTTGCACGAACTGAAACCAAGTGATTATGATAAGCGAGTGACATTCGCTCTATCGTTATTGCCAAGGTAGGAATTGATGATGCTTTCCCATGGCACATTCTGTGGGGAGATGACTGCAATTTTTATCTCAAGGGGTCCGTAAACACACAAAATAGCCAAATTTGGGCTTCTGAGCATCCCCACACCGTGCATGAAATCCCATTAAATTCCCCAAAAGTCACTGTTAGGTGTGGTTTCACAGCCGAATTCGTAATTAGGCCATTCTTTTTTGAGACCATCACTCCGACAGGACCCGAAACGAGCACCATAAATGCAGAAAGGTACCACGAAATGCTGCAAACGTTTGTTATTCCACAACTTCAGCAAAGAAACAGTCTCCAACAGACAATCTTTACGCAGGATGGTGCTCCGCCACACATTGGTAATAAGGTAAAGCAGCTGTTGCGCAAAACCTTCACTGTTGATAGAGTTATAAGTCGGAGTTTTCCAGTTGCATGGCCGCCTCGTTCCCCTGACCTCATGCCATGCGATTTTTGGCTTTGGGGTTATTTGAAATCTCAAGTTTATGTTGGTGGAGTATCAAATTTGTCTATTCTAAAGGACAACATAACAAAGACAGTGCGGAATATTCCTCGTGATATGTTACGTACGGCTGTGGAGAACGTTGTGCACAGGATGCACGGTGTTATTTCTGAGAACAGTTCTCACATTGAAGGTGGTCTAATTCCTCACCGGGGAAGTTAATGTAGTAAATAAACATTAATAATTTAACTGTACGATTGTATGTGTTAGTATTTTTCTTTTCTCACATTTTATACATTGCAAAGCGCCACAAAATGCCCTAGAGGCAATTTTTGGAACTAAATTTTTTTCACGAAATCCTTTTTCCCATGTCTTGATTAGTCTAAATACCACGTTTGGTGCCATTTCGGCTATTAGATCGCGCTACAGGGTGCTCCAAACACTGTCAGTTTAAAAAAGATCACCCTGTATATAAAATAAAACAGACCATAAAACACATTTCTTTTTTTTTTCATTTGAACGGTTCGAGACGTGTTTTTTCAAGCAATATTTATAAGTCTAATCAGCATACTTATTAAAAAATTAAGAATTAGGATTATATTTGCTAAATTGAAGCACGTCATACAAAAATACATTTATTTTTTTATTTTTACATTTAAAAAAATTAAAAAGATTAGAAATTAAAAAGTATTTTCCTGTAACTGTTTGAATTTGGTACATCGATTCGAGAGCATTTATATTTTCACATTTTCCTAAAAATTGGCTGATATATGGCAGTTTGAAATTCTAGGGTCGCTGACATTTTGAAACAATTTTAATTTTGTCATGCGATTCCATTCGTATTAATTAACCAATTTGGATTTGACGAGAATGTGTACCGGAAATACCGACCGAATTCGTTGTCCAACTTTATCCGCCATCTTGTTTTAAATGGCGGTCACTTAATTTGTTGTTTAATTTAAAAAAATTTAAAAAGTGTAGAAGAGAACTCGAAATTGAATTTTTTCCCTTTAATCCTACAGTGCATGAATTCTTCTTTTAGAATTGTGTTTTTTATACTTATATTAAGAATTCTACACCAGAAATTTTAAGATAGATTTTTATGTTTATTTAGTAACATATTTATGTTATTTTTACAGGATTAATATTTCTATATAAATATAGTGGTTGCAAAGAATTTGATTTATTTACTAAAAGTTAAATAGAAAGTATTGCTAATTGGCTACACTATGCACTGTAGGGTTAACTGTTCGACTTTGATAGAACGATTCTGGAGCATTTTTTGCCTCGCCTCTATCCTATAATATGGTTGAGGTATAGTAATTTCAAATTCTAGGGTCACTGACATTTTGAAACAATCAGATTTTTGCCAAGCAGTACTCCTATTTATTAACTGATTTGTATGTGACTGAGCATGTGTACAGGATTTACCAAAGTCTCGACCGTGTTTGTCGGCCACCTTCCTCTACCATCTTGTTTTAAAATGTCAGCCACTTCAATACTCCAAAATCAAGAAGTTGTACAGAAGAATTAGAAATCTAAAAAGTTCCTCCCCCCTTAAGGGTTCCGCCTTGATACAAGGATTCGGGAACAATTTTTTGGTTTTGTCTTAATAATTGATTAAGATATAAAAGTTTGAAATTCGAGGGTGGCTGTTTCTTCCGTAAGTAGGCTTTATTTGTGAGCGTTAGAAAATGTGGTATTTCGCAAATTTATTTGAATTCTTGTAACCATTGTTGTTATTGTCATACATTTAAAGTTACATAGCCGCCAAAGTTCACATAACATCCGCCAACTTGAAATTCTCCCCAATCTTAACCATACTTGACGAAATATCACCTCATTTGTCGACAAAAAATAATTCGCCATAAATAAAGTTAACTTGGATATAGTTAACTTATTTAGCGAATTTCCCATTCACATACAGTATTAAAAAAAAACTTGTATTCGATCTTTTATAATCGGGTTCTATGCATATTAGCGTCCAGTCGTGGCTCGTGACTGCCTTGATTTGGGACACTAAATGCATGATGGAAACATTTATTATTCTCTTACCACTATTTTTTAAAATAAATATTTGCCTACTTTATTGATAGAAAATTTCCCCATTAAACCAAACAAAAGTTGTCTTTAAAAATTAATGGTAAGAAAATAAAAAAATTTACACCCATGCATTTAGTGCCCCCAAAAAAGCGAGTCACGAGCCGCCATTGTTAGCGTTGTGTGCTTGTATAAAAGAGCTGAAATTTTAAAAATAAGTCATATGGAAGATACCATTTCCTACCGGTAGAGGTCGCCAGGACTTTTTTGAACGGTAAATTTTCTTTACAGTATTCTGGATGCGATGAAATATTTTCCTAATCTATGCTAGATGCATGATTTTTCTTTCATGATTAAATTTAATTGTCATTAATTTCAGGAAAAAAGAGAAAGTCTTCCTCCACCTTATACCTCTAAATGCAAGGATTATTTGAAAAAGTGGAAGAAAAACGGAGGATACGGACCTCTGTCAAAAAAGGTAAGATTTAATTTTTAATTAGAATTCTGAAAAATACATGTAAGTGCTGGCATTTTGAGAGTTCAGTTACCTAATTATTTTGAGAACTCAAATGATATGAAGTATTTTTTAAATATTCAAATGTTTTTTCCATTCAAATGAGTAGCATTGAAAATAAAAGCCCTTCCAGCTTGTACCGGGAGAAAAAGGTAGCTTTCATAGTCCATGTTTTTAAAAATTCAACTCATTTTACTCAAACACCCGAAGCTAAAATGCTTAGAATCAGATTATAGAAGATTCAATCCCGGATTTCGTTAATACTGAATTTGAATGCGAATTTCAGCATGAGAGTTACAGCATAACAAAAATCAGATTGTTTCAAAATGTCAGCCACCATAGAAATTTAAACTGCCACATCTCAGCCATTTTTTATGATATAGCCAAAACAAAAATTGTTCCAGAATCCTTCTAACAGGTTCTAACAACAAAAAGAATTTTTTGTACAACTTTTTGAATTTGTAAAAATTTAAAATTTTTTAACTGGCCGCCATTTTGAAACAAGATGGCGGATGAAGTTGGCCAACGAACTCGGTCGAGACCTTGGTATGTCCAATACACATACTCAGTCCCATCTGAATCGGTTCATAAATAGGAGAGTTACAGCATGACATATGTCAGATATATATATATATATATATATATATAAATCAACGTTTGAACGGAGTGTGGGTTGGGGGTCTGGGGGTCATGATCAGTGAAAATATACCAAAAATTTTTTTAATTGCTTTCCTCCGAATGGCTGCAATACTTCGCTTTTAGTAATGAAAGCTACCTAAAAATAAAACTTGGATCATATTGGTTATGATACTGATGGTTAACTATTTTCCTAGGCGAATATGACTTCATGTTCTAAAAAGAGTGCTGTTTTATTATTATAGCTCTAATTTATTCTAAAAAATTATGATGTAATTTGCAATGAAGTTTCATTCTCACTTTGCTGAGATTAAGGCCTGTAAAAACAAGAAAGGAAAATAATGCCTCCAGCACAGATTATGGAAAACTTTCCAACACATTCAGAATACTGTAACAAAACTCCAAAGTTTAATAAGGTGAAAGATGACGTCGAAGTAAAAAATTGGAAAACTCATAACACCTTCGAAAACCGTCAATAATCGTAAAAATATCCGAATTCTTTTGTACAGCCCTGTATTGGATCTATGAAATTCTATACTTGCTACATAGTATTCGAAAATTTACTACAGTTAGGAAGCGCATAGCACAGTTGAAAATTTCCTTACAGCAAAGTTCGCCTGTAAATGAAAATGTAGTAGAGATATTTTGTGCAGTCCTGTATAGTATTTATACAGGGTACTTCATTACCAGACCAACAAAATTTCAGGAGGTGTAGGGGGCACAAACACGACTCGGAATCACATGGCAATGCAGTGTCGAAAAGGCCGTAATTGCGAGCTATGGTTCAAAGACGCAGAGAAAAAGAACAGAAACAGAAACGCATTAATGGGACATAAACCATTTTATTGAAAGGTTGTACTGCAGAAGATATTTGACATTACAACCAGAAGTCGTTAGGCAGTCTTGCCAGTGGCTCTGCATAGATTCCTTTACGTTCTGGAAGATTTCTGGCGTGTCGCGCATCCTCCCGGCAGCTACAGATATTCGATCGGCGAGATCTTCAACTGAAGGAACAGGGATCTCGTACACCAAACTCTTCATTTGACCCCAGAAGAAGACGATGACTTCTGGTCGTAATTTCGAACATCTTTTGTAGTACAACCTTTCAATAAAATGTTTTCTATACCATTAATATGTTGCTGTTTCTGTTCTTTTTCTCTGCTTCTTTGAACCATAGCTCGAAACTGCGGCATTTTCGACCCTGCATTGCTGTGTGATTCCGAGTCGTCTTTGTGCCCTCTACACCTCCTGCATTCCGGCAAGTTCTCCTGCAGACCAAAAGAAATGAATACTTAATTAAAATATGTGAATTTCTTAGAAAAAATTCTCAGAAAGTGTAATTTTGAATATTTATTTAGAAAAGGGAAAACATGAAATAACAAAACATGAAAAATTGAACTTAACCCATTGGGGACGAGCGACACCTATACGTGACGCATAAGATGTTCAGATTCATTCATTATTCCCACCAGTTAATTTTTATTGTAAGCTTTGCCTTATTTAATCCTAGCATTTCTGCGATTCAATTAGGCGAAAATTTCTGTCTTGAAAAACCGGTGGTAAAAGATTAAAACTTCTGTAAAGGACGCTCGTCGCGAAGGGGTTAAAGGAAAAAAAAACATGGCATGCATACAAGAAATTTGAATATATATATATTTCTAGTACTAGAAACCAAATGAATTTAAAAAAATAGATTATTAACTACACGGCAAGACTTTCCTTTTCTTTTCTTTACCACAGCTCAAGTTTAAGACTTGACTTCGTTATCTTACTGCATCTCAGTCATGCAGCCTCTGATAAAAAAAAATACTCTTATATTTCTGATTGTTATTTTTCATATTTCGTGATAGTAGCACTATTTTAAACATTTTCACTCTCTTGAATTATCATTGTGAAAAAACCTTGCATGCCGCAGTTATCTGTTGCACTTACTTCATTTAAAATAATTTCAACACTTTAATAACAAAAAATATCTTGTAATAAACTTATTGCGATGCAAAGCACGGAATTCTACACAAAACGTGGGCTTCTTTTTCGATCTATCACACTGCAAAACTCTACACACGAGCATGGTAGATCTCTAGATGAGAATCCCAAGACATGAACCCTTTAGAGAACCAGAGAATTTTCTTTAGCAAAGCAAACTTCTATTCATTGTAGAATTAGTTCATAATTAATGCATAGTTCTCTTGGGATGATCTTGTCTCACATAACTTTACTACAATACGACGTTATTCCATTCAACTAAAAAAAGCAACAACGGGTAAGCTACAGACAACAACCTAAAAAGGTATACTATCTAAGCTTCCCTCACGCTATCTTGCATGAGCGAATTCCCTCTAGTTCGAGTTTCCACTCCGTGGAAGAAGAACTACGGAAAAACTAACTTTTCTCTCCCTTACTACTTGACTTGAGCGCTGCGGGAGAAAGGAATGAACTGCTTGCAGAATAGAGTACCATTATAAGTTGGAGTAGGTCGCTGTTTTAAAGCTACCTTGCTTTTTAATGAATAGTAGTGCTCTATACCACTCTATGTTGACCACCTCCGTAAGTTGTATGTTGACCACTTTCTAGTAGTTTTTACTCTCTGCCCCCCTTGTGATGCTCCATTCATTGTTCACTTCCAGTATGATACAATGGGAGGGAAATGCCAGAATTCCTGAAATCTGTCGAAAAATGTCAGGGGAGGGAGAGGATGTGCATAGCAGTGTAGCTACACCCAGAATAGGAAAACAGCGTGCATTGCTCACATGAGAAACACATTCCGTTCTTTTTTTCTGGATTTTGCGTCGTGACGGGACCGATCGTTTATTTGCGAATTTTCATTAAAAATGGCACAAAGAAAAGTTCTAAAAGAACTTAAATTAAAGGAGAAAGTTGATCTTCTTAATTTTCTGGAAAGCAGCAGCCAAAGAAAAACAGCGGAAAAATTTGGTGTAAGCAAGATAACCTTCCAAAAACGGGAGACTCGAAAGAAAACGCATAAAAACGTGAATCGACACTGTGAACGAAGTCACGTTTCATTGGTTTAAAGAGATGAGATCAATCAATGCACGAATATCGTGACCTATCCTTCAGGAAGTAGCAAAAAATTGCAAAGGAATTCGAAATAGAGGACTTCCAAGCGTCAGCAGGTTGGCTTGAAAAATTCAAACTACGATACGAGATTTCTCAAAAAGCTTTGTGTGGGAAATCAAATGAGGTTTTAGCTGAAGTAGTGGAGAAGTTTATTGAAAAATTTCCAGAGTTTGCTAAAGGTTTTAAAGATTAAGGACATCTTTAATGCTGATGAGTGCGGTCTCTTCTTTAAAGCAATGCCTGATAGAAGTCTAATAATGAAGGTTGACACTTGCAAAAGAGGAAAACTTTCAAAACAGCGGTTTACTGTCCTTCTATGTGCTAGTATGACTGGGGAAAAATTGAAGAATACAGTGATCGGAGAATCCACAAAAGCTCGTGCATTTAAAATGTAAAACCTGAAGACCTTCCTGTTTTTTGGAGAGCGAATAGATCCGCGTGGATGACCAGTGCTTTGTTCAAAGAGTGGGTTAGAGGAATTGACGCAGAAATGAGGAAACAGAAGCAGTCTATTCTACTTACCTTGGACAACTGCCGCAGCCATGAAAGTGAATAATCTCACAAATGAGAAGCTAAAATTTTTGCCTCCAGACACAACTTCGAAAACCCAATCTTTAGATCAAGACATTATTCAGTCCTTCAAAGTGCACTACAGAGCTCAACTTCTGAAATGGGTGATAATGAAAGCACAAACCTGTGGTCCTTCTGCATTGGCATCGTCAACAGCTGCGTCAGTAAATGCTTTGAAGGCTGTTCATTGGATTAATTTTGCTTTCCGGCACAGACAAAGTCTATTCGTAAAATGAGAAATTGCTGATTGACACCGGAATTTACAAACGACTTTTTTAGAAAATATGGACTCCTTATTTTAAGCTTTCATTATAGAAACAAAATTTTATTAAAATATTCTTGGTGCCGTATGCAAGTTTGGAATTAAAATTAGGTGTGCCCGGAGTGGGACCACTGTGCCGGAAAAGTTAAGCACTGCTTCAAGAAGCTGGATTTGTTACAGCTACAACATCGGTGCAAGAGGACGAGCTTCCTCTATCTCCCTTGCCAGTTTTTGATGGAGCTGATTTTGGAAGATTATGTTACCATGGACGATGAGTTAGTAACGTGCGTTGAACCAGACCCAGAGGCAATCTTCATTCAGATACTCTCTGCAACTAAGCACAGCGAGGACTCTAAGGTACAGGAAATGGACGGCGAAGAGGATGATGATCCAAGTGACGACGAAACTGAAAAGTACCCAACTCTGAAGGAAGACGATATAAGGAAAGGGTATGTTTACAAACAAACAGTTCATTCAACCAATTTACCACTACATTTTTGTCGTAGCTATCATTGCAGGAATCGTCATGGCGACGTAGGCCAATCATATCACAGACCAGTTTAACGTAGACCAATCAAATCGCTCCATCTCATGTGTACTGTAGGAGTCGTAAAAAACGAACAGGTTTTTCTCCCAAAGCAACAGTGATTTAACCAACAGTGACGTCAGTTGCTCTTTCCTTATAAAGCGCATGATGGAGCAACTTAAAGAATTTGCTGCAGAAAAATGCCCATGCATGCTTAATGGACTTGTAACCTGTGAAAGTGTTTTTTGCAGTTACCTAATGAACAAAAAGAGGACTCAAACAAAAATTTAATTATTCTTTCAAAAATTGTAAAAATGTGCTGTAGTATCTTAAGTAAAAATAAAAATGAGTAAGTGCTATTTTTTTTTTAATTTTCCTTAAAAAGTATTAAAAAATTTGCTAATTTTTTTCTAATATTGTACTAATTATTTACTAAAAATTCCCTAAGTTGACCACCTCCGTATGTTGACCACTTAGTTACAGTCTCTCGGGTGGTCAACTTATGGAGGTTCTAGTGCATAATTACTTTGTCATGAAAACTCATCTACGTTTTGTAGCAAGGTTAAATCTATTCAAGAGCCGTTAAGTACGAGTAGTGTCATTAATTTTTTATACATATCTTTTATACTAAGTGAATCATAAAAATATCTAAACGAAAAAATCTTGAGTGACTCCAATTCGACTTTTCGGACATTGATGTAGTTGTCTAGAATGTAGAAAAAATGATTTTTTTAAAAATAAATTTCTAAGATAATGGAATCTTGTTGGCTTTCACCGCTTGACCTCTGGTTTTGAAACTGTAGACGTCACCTTTGTGCTACTAATGCTTCAATATATCGCCTAAATATTTATTGGCTTTACACTGTCACATTTATTTGATAATTTCCCTTATAGAATCGGTTGCAAAATAGTTTAAAAATATATGAAATGTTTACTCCGGTGCCAGATTTTTACCAAAATCTATAAAGTTCTTGCGACAGTGGTCTATAACATATTCGCTACATGGGTACTCCATCGGAAGTGATATTTGTAAGTTATAGTGTTTTCTTACACACATACACATAAAAAAACATTATTCAAATGCTTTTCTTACACTTTGTGTTAGGAAAGTAAAAGCAAAATTGAATGAATAGAAAATATATAGTTCAGCAACCAAGTGAAATGGACGCATTCATGCGTTCTAGTTATTAATTGCCTGACAAAATGTTCGAATATGTGAGCTAATAGGGCAAATGCGTCAAATAAAAAGTTACTTTTTCCGAAAATTGTTTATCATATCAAGTAACTATTTTAACTTATACCTTTTTTTAGTTTTTACTGGGTCTGTTTTTGTTTCATTAAAATCTTAGGACTGCATCGATCTGTGTAAAATTAAAGCAATGACAGACGAATATGGTTGTGTGGGACGATCCATGACGTATCCGAACAACTACACAGTTTGTAAGTATGGAGGTAAGTAGGTATTTTAAAATAAATATCAAACTGATAATTTGAGTATATTTAAGTTGTTTTTTAATGAATTATGCAAAAAATGCAAACAAATTTTATTGAATACATTTTTAAAATAATTAACTTAATTCCTGAATGATTTTCTTGATATAGCTAATTTTAGGAAAATGTAAAAATTCTGGATTTAGCACTTTTTGAAAGACATAATATAGTGCTGTGAGTTATGTTCCTGATCTAAACAAAATAGAGTAGTACTTCCATAACTGATACTTCAGAATAGTAGACACATTTTTTGTCCTAAATACATATATATTTGTATGTGTTTACCGGTAAATAGTAGGCAAGTCGAAATGTCGGGTTAACTCCGTGGCTCTGAGGCATCCGCTATTCAGATCTTTTACAGTTTCTTGCTTAAATAAATAAAAATTATACGTAAGAATAATTTATCATCGTTTACAGAGTAATCAGACTGATTGAAATATGAAAAATATATGGCTTGTATTGAAATAAAGTTGATGCTATTACCATTGACACTTTCTTTGGAATTATACCTAATGTCCACAAAGTTTGTCACAATTAGTGCCCGACTAAAAAAAAAAGTTTTTGATGCCGATAACCGATACTGAATTTCTGTCTTCTGACGATTTTCGGCCGAAAACGAGAACGGAACTACACTAAATGTAATTGAAAACCTAAAAACATATACATACATGCAAAAATATTTCTATTTAACTATTCAAAAATACACATACATACCTTCAGAGACATTTTTACACATGCATATACGTGGAATGTGCTCTTCAAATAGATGAGTCTTATATCCATACACATGCATCTGAAAACGTTATTCAGACACCTAAAGTATCTGAATGGGAAACTTCAGACATTATAAATTTCGGATTTTAAGACACATAAGTGTCTTATTATGACCATGGCATAAATGAACTTAAAAACATGTCTGAATAATGATGATATGTCTGAAATTAAGACATTAAAATTCCGACACTTAGTGGCAGTAACTAGCTACTCGCTTATGGGGACAGTCTAGATTGATTGTGAACGTGTTGTTCAACACCTAACATTTGGGCGTAAAAGTGACACTTATCTATCGATTCTCTGACTTTTGCAAGTATAAGTGTACCGCCTTAAATATGGTTTTCGCGGTTATTTTGTGTTAATTATTTCACTGTGGTCGGCTGACGAGTATGTAAGCGATGACGTGTCGTGAAATGTGGATTAGTCGTATCTGAACCCACGAGGTACAATTAGGTATTATTCAAGCAGTGTATTTTTCAGCGTGCCGGCTGACGAGGTCTTAAGTTTTAGTTTATGAAGCGTGCCAGCTGACGTGGTTTAAAGTTTTAGTTTATGAAGCGCGCCGGATGACGTGGTGTTAAGTTTTAGTTTATGAAGCACGCCGGCTGTTGTGGTCTTAAGTTTTAGTTTATGAAGCGTGCTTTAGTAAGCGTTTGAGTTTGAGTATTTTGAATAAAGTGCACTTTGGGATCCACGGGATATTTTCAACTTTTAGTGACATTTTAACGTAGTTTTATAAGTGATATTGTATTTCAAATATTTTTAGCTTCATCCAAGAATTTAGCCTTCGTGAAGTAATATTCAGAATTAACTGAAGTTTAATTTATCTATCATAGTTAAGTTTTGTCCGCTCCATCTTCTTATTGTTTTTTATAAAAGTGTGTTTTAACTGATAAATAATGTCATGGTTTCACCTTAATGGGAAGTGCCAGACGACCCCGTCACAACCTAATTGTCTGAATGTGATATAGTTGTAACTTATGTGAGATGATTGTGACACATAATACCTTTATATATCCCTGCATCAGTTTTAAAAGAGATGAAAGGTGTTTAAAATACATAAATTCACTAAATTTGGTATTACTTTATAAAAGAAGTGACTTTATTAGTGTATAGAACATGTGTTAAAATTACACAAGTTCGCTTACCAATACTGGAAACATGTTATTTCTGGCAGTAGTTAAAGAATTTCTTTTCACAAAAATATAAAATTCTTCAAACATTTCTTATACTTATGCACAACAAGACTTACATGGATGACAAGATTATGGACTTACAAGAGGTGTACAGTGAAGCCCCCAACTTAAACCTCTGAAAATAGTAAGACCGTAACAAACTAAGAGACATGGACTCCGCCAGAAAGAAATGTAGGTAGGGCAAGATTTTGAAAGAGTTGTGACTGGTCCACAATGTAGTATTCTGTTTAAAATGCAGAATATAAATATGAAATAAGTTAAACAAAGCTCAACAAAAACTAAAGGAAATGTTTTGGCCAAACGTGGAACCTTTTAATTGGCATTTGTTGCACTTTATCTTTATGATTCAACCAGCGAGCCAATTTACACGTCACCAGCAGAACAAGAGCTTGTGAGCAGCCAATAAGTGGCATACACCGTTGAAGCCTTATGGAGACTTTTACTGTCTGACCAAGTGCAACCATATTGCACATGGCCAAAAGGCAATTAAATAATGTACCATGCCGGCAGAAAGTGTAAAAACTTTCGGGCAATTTTTAGTCTGCAAACGATAGATAAGTGTGCACAGCAAGTTGATATTTAAACTTTTGGAAAACCTTTCGGCGTCTATTCGTACGTACACAGCGATGATTGCATTGGAACAGATTTTCTTTATATATGATTTCAGAAGAAGAAGAGAATCTTATTTCTCTTCTTCTTCTTCTTCTTATTTATTATTATTTTACGATTTTTATAGTAGTTTTATTTTCACATAGTTATACTCAGTACCATCTTTACGGATATCTAGACAGAATCCACTGGCAAGTTAAGGACAGAATATGGGTTATTACTTTTTTATTTTTAAAATTATATAAAAATTAGTGTGCTCTATCCCTACGTCCTTCGTGTGCCAATCGCTGGAAATTGTTGGCCCTATCTGGCTCTCTGTATCTATATTTTTGTCTATCTATTATATGTCTACCATCTGCAGGCTGTCTGTTTTTCTATTGTCTGTCTATTTCCTGTCTTCCTGCTAATTTTCTACTGTTTATCTGACTGTCAATACTCTCTCGGTTGTTTGTATGCTGCCTGTCTCTCTTCTGTCTGCTGCCTGTCTCTTGTTTCTCTGCTATCTGATGTACGTCGGCCTGCTCTCTGTTTTTCTGTTTTCTGGATGGCTGTCTGCTAAATGTTGTCCGTCTACAACCTGTCGGCTGTTTGTATGCTGTCTGTCCGTCTGTCGTCTGTCTTCTGTTTGTAAGCATTTGTCTTCTGTATGTTATCTGATTTCTGTCTGTCAGGTATTGCATGTATGTACTTGATGCATGTCTGTCTGTAAAAATATCCATTTTTTATGTTGTAAATTAATAGTCAATCACACATTAAAGGTTTTGCACTAATAGTTTAAAAATATTAATATTTTTTAGTTTTATCTCTCTATTCTAAAAAAATTAACTAATGCTGCTGTTGTCGCTGATGCAGTAATTGAATTTATTTTCAACTTTTGAATTTCTCGAATCATAATAAAAAACTTTATCATATAAAAACAAGAACATTTGCAGTTAGACAGGAAAATGTACGATAAACATGCTGAAGCAGTCAGATTTTAAATGAAAAAATTATTTTAATCTGTATTTAATGCTGAAATTGTTCAAAGTACTTCAGATAAATAAGTTTTATAGAATGAAAAACTATGCATAGCAATTAAAACATATTTTGAAAGTATATATAAGAATAGGTTGCGGAGTGCAGTGTCCAATTTTTTTTTTTTTTTTGTCTAAATGTTTTATTTATTTTTATTTTTTTGTTCAAAATTTCGGTATTATCATAGCGATTTATTTCTTATTTTGAAAAAGTTATTTTTTACCTGTTGTTGCCAAATTCTAAATAATAATATTTTTAAACATTTTACAATTGAAAAGTATTTTTATACGCGAATATTAAACGAGAAAGAAAACTTTAAAATTATTAAAATTATTACGTGCAAAATGCTATAAATAATGGGATAAAAAATATGGCATATTTAAACAATATCTTTAAAACATCAAAGTTAAAGCGATTTACTTTTAGTGTATATAGGAAAACTTTATTATAAAAGCCAGTGACTCAGCGATATTTTTTATTTTACCATTTTATACGAGCTGATTTTCAAATATGTAATAGATCTTTTTTGTTCAATCAAGGAAACCACCGTCAGATATCACGACCGTGATGGATGGGGTCTTTAGAACCTAAAAATCACTTTGTCAAAGGGAAGTGAACAGCAACCCGATTACAGAAGATCGCAACTGGTCACAATAATATAATTCAATCTTCTGTAATCGGAGGGTTCTTCAGCCCGGGGGTTGGGGAGTGTAGTTCGTATGGTGCAGTGCCCTCTACTGTCACAAAAACATGTAATTAATTACTTAAATTAAAAGAGGAAATCGTTATCTAAACCCATTTTTCAGCCGTTTCTTGCAAGAAACGGATATAATGTAGTCCAATTGCAGGGATGCTATTGACGTTTATTTTAATGTTTTAGTCGTACCAGTATTTCCAAAAAAAGTTTTTTCTTCCACATGTTATCGAAAAATGAGTCAAAATTTTTTGTTTGTAGAAAGTTGTACAACTACAACAAAAAATAGTCGAAGATTTAAAAAAAAATAGCCTATATTTAACACTCTGAGGGGCGGTGGTATATATTATATACCACCTAAATTTAATCTGATTCAAACCTGAAATTTTTAATAGAATTTCACTTTCCAACCTAGTTGAAAAGTGCTTATGACTTCGGTTTGTCTGGCCGTCTGCCGTCTGGCCGTCTGTCCGTGCTCTAACTCCCATAAATATGCTCGGATTGCTCTGCAATTTTTATGTGTTATTGTCGTTATCTATAGCATGTTCCCTATTTCAACGGAAGTGTGTAGCACTGGTAGTTTTTTTACAGGGACACTCAAAAGAATTCCGTTACACTGCGGTCTCTGGGGAAAAATCATTTGCGGTTTATTTAAATAATGTTTCACTATTTTAAACGCATTGAAATTTATATATATCACTAAGGTGCATTAGAAGAAGCTTAATATGGAATAGGGTGTTCATAGCACTTATAGTTACTTTACAGGGACAGTCAAAAGAATTCCGTTACATTACGTCTATGGAGAAAAATCATCTGCGGTTTATTTAAATAATGTTTCATTATTTTAAACGCATTGAAATTTATATATATTATTAAGGTGCATTACAAGAGGCTTACTACAGAATAGTGTGTGTATAGCAGTCATCGTTTATTTACAGGAACACACAAAAGAATTCTCTACTGTCTGTTAACAATAATTCCTGGAAGTGCGTTTTAAGTTACTGAACGCGATTTTAATTTTAAGTCGCTTTTTGTCTATTACGGGGTGTGTATAAATTCTGTAGATCCTATACAGGGCAGCACAAAAGTTCGCGAACACATTTCCGTTTACTGACAGAAACTCCAGAAGGATAATTTTAAACTCTGCTACGCGTTTCCTAACTAAACTAAAATTTAGCATCCTATGTAGTATATATACAAATCTATAGATCCTATACAGGGCTGAATAAAAGTATTTGGATATTTTTCCGAATATTGTATCTGTTGGAAATTCCTGAAATTATGTTTTTAAATATGTTATGCGTTTTCCAAATTGTTTACTTAGATGTTATCTTTTAGCTTATTAAACGGTATGTTTTGTAAAATTATTTTGGAAGCGTTGGAAAGTGCTACATAATCTATGCTTGAAGCATGATTTTTCGTTCTTGTTTAACTTTGACGAGAAAAAGTTGAAAAATTGCTTATTCTAATTTTGAACAAAATTATTTCCTAAATTCCGGTGGGAATTCAACGTTACAGGAGCACAAGTGCTTGCCCCTGAAAGGGTTAAGCAGAGATAGCTTTTATTTATATTACCGAAAACAAATTTCTCCACTAGTTTCAGAGAAATAGTGATTGTAATAGTCTTTCCACTCATTGCGTTTCTAATTTTTGAATGTTTAAAAAATGTTTCTTAGCAATATTTACGACTAGAAGGTAACCCCCATGACTAGTATAAATTTTCTAGCCCTAAAAATAGTAAATTTAGATCCCTTATCATACTCCTTCCCATTGAGGGCCGTAGTATCGATATAAACTGTAGCCTAGTTTGGAGCATAGAACGTCATCTTCATTTTGTACCATTATTTTTTAAATCGGTGCAGTTGTTCTAAAGACTACCTGATGCAAGGAAACAAAGAGCAAACGTTTCCTTTTTATAATCTTAGTATACATTTAGCGCACGTATAGAATGACTGAAAAAGTCATAAAATTCTAATTCGGGTGTAAGTTGCTATTTCATTGTCCGTTATAAACAAAACAATGCTAAAAACTAGAATTATCAAACGCATTATTAAACTAATGACAATCAATTTTTTCTAATGGAAAACCGTTTACAAAAAGAGGATGTGAGTTTTTTCCTTTAAATACGTGTCTCATGTATATGCATTTAGTAGTTTTGCAATATCGTTAATCGTTTTTGATGACTTACTATTACAGAATAATCTTTAATATATTATCTATTGTGTTTTGAACGCGTTATAACCGGAAGAAGTGCAGGATTACTTTTGTTATATTACAGTATTTTTTCTTCTTTATTTAAGATGCGGATGCTTCACCTGAAATGAATAGAATATGCTCCAGAAGTTGTAGAGAGGCATGCGAGTAAGTTACAAAAATATTAGTTATAAACTAATTAAAATTTGTCCTTGCAATATATAATAAAGTACGTCTATTTTTATTTAACATCATTTTTTAACTTTATGAATTTTAAAATGAATATTTAAATATTCGTTTACGCCAGATTCTACCATTTTAGTGATTAAAATTATTCATTTTCTTTGAAATGTATATGTACACTGCTAAAAAAAATTAGGGGAACAAGCAAAGAAAAGAAGAGAACCGTGCAAGACAGCTATGCATGGGCATAAAATGGAGAGTACACGTGTATCAATATGCAATACAGATAAAAAGGCATAAAAAAAATTTGTACAGGAGCTTTAATTTTTAAAAAAGATTGAAAGACCATGAAAAGATGGTTTAGGGCAACAATTTGGTTACATGTAAATGACAACAAAAATCGTTGTTTAGAAATGGTACAAGATGTTTAATGTGGCGTGTGGTCCCCTCGATCAGCTAAGACTGCTACACCTGTTTTCCATGGACGCGATGAGGTTAATGATAAGACTTTGGGGAATACTGTTCCACTCCTCAAGAATTTCAATCTCCAAGTCCCAGACAATAAAAGAAGACCTTGGTCTCGTTGCAATGCATCGTCCAAGTGTGTTCCAAACATGATCGATCGAATTCCGGCCAAGAGAGCATGCTGGCCATTCTATACGCTGCATTATTTCAGCTTCAAGCATGTTCTCCACATCACAAGCTGTATATGGTCTGGCATTATCATGCATGAAAACAAAGGAATCAGCAATAGCTGCAGCCTACGGTACGACAGGAGGTCTCAGTATCTCTACTGCATACCTTTTGACCATCGAAATGCCACTCCGAATGATATGCAGGTCCTTACGTCCACCTATCATGATTCCAATCCATATAATCCACACACATCGTCTGTAATGTGATCGTTCACGAACGAAAGTGTGGTTACTTCGGCAATAGCTATCCACCTGTTCTTACGCAAACAGAGATCTAGCCTCCAATCAGTTCTTTTGCGAGAAATGTCAAACCTCTGCCATTGTATTTCGGCAGAATAATGTTAGGATAAAGCTGTGTTTATTATGCGAAGCCGCCGCCATTTTGTGTCGAATTTACCTTCAGAATAAGCTTATTATAAACCAGAATCTCAAATCACGTTTGCGCATGTACTTCATAAGGCTATGGACTGGATTATTAGATATCAACAGTAACATCGAATTAACCATAAGATATCACAGTTTGGAGCAAAACTGATATCTGTCAAAGGAAACATAGTTTCTCATTTTATGTGGAAAATAAAATTAATAATAAGTTACATTGTCTTGGCTAAAATATATGTTACATCATAATATGTTTTGATTCTTTTTATTTTGTTTGTAATTAATGTTATAAATAGAAGGTTTCAGCAACCAATTTTCTCTATTTTATAACATACATATGTCTTTATACCTGATCAAAAATCACCCTCTAGCATCTTAATAAATAAGAACAAAAAATCACTCATCATGCATAAAATATGAAACTTTTTCCAACATTTTTAGAATATTGTTAAGAAATTTAATTTTTTGGTCTATGGTCATTAACACGAAACCCAAGGAATAAAAAAATTACTTTCAGCGAATTTCACATTGTGTTACATTATATTATACATATTATATAGTACTGAAATCGTATTCCATGACGACAAGCATTCATTTCATATAAAGCAGAATTTTACATTAAGAGGCGTCATAATGCAGTTAAAATGAGTTTCTTTGTTATTAATCTTCGAAAAACTGGTAATTTTAGATCTGTTGAAATATCATTCAGTAATATCTTCTGAACTCAGGTATATATTTTTATTATTTGAAAAATAATCTCTAAAATATATTAGATACTGAAAATAATTATAAAATAAACATCTACTTAAATAAAACTTCGTTATTTTTCATTTACTATGCATTTTAATAGGCCGTAAAATGGTTTTATATGCTTTTTTATGTGTATAAATTATATTAAAAAATATGTCTATGTAACTTTGTGTCAGTTTATTAAAAATAAATGAACAACGTAAAATAGCACAAATAAAAATATATCAAATGGCAAACAGCTGTTTCGGAGCCCCTAAAGCACCATCATCAGTGCGAAATTCAAAAGATTAAAACCGATAATTTGTCGGTTAACCTAATCAGATATCAGTACTTTTTAAGAAGATACATTTAGGAAAATTCGGCGACTTTTTTCTCTCACATAACACTTCTTGTTGGGATATCACTATTTTTTGTATGTCTTTTCTTATATTTTCCAAAGGACTTTGGTATAAAGCTGTTCTTACAAGGGCCTTAATGTCCGTTAGATATTACGAATTTATATATTTTTAATTGTATTTTATAGAAAAACTAACCACATTTGGCTACCAGTTTGGTCTCCTTTAAATGCATGCTAAACATTGCAACATGTGGATTTTATTTATAATTTGATTTACTTTCTTAATCCTTCGCCAAATTGGAATATTCTGATCAACAAATTAAGTCTTTACGATCATGTGAGGACTTCGTATATCTTTTGTTGTTATGTATTTCATCTGTCTTGAGAAAAAAACGCTTAATTTAGACATTTATGCTTCATTTTAGTTTTCTTATCAGTTGCAATATGTTATAAAAATAGAGGTTTCGAAACTTATTAAGTATTCTTTCGTGCACTGCCAATCGGCGTATTTTAGCTAATGCGATTTAATGAAATGAAGTGTTTTGTGTGAAAATACTTTAACGATATCCACATTTACGCTAAGCCATACTGTTGAGAAATTATATTATGTTTCACGCTAAACTTGTCTGTAGTCTAGATTACAGAAGATTAGAAAATTTATCATTTTATCATTATTCTCATCTAACCGTCTTGAATAACGTGCCTTAATCAGGCTCCATACTATTTGACGTACTTTAGCGAGAATGGTTTTGTGAAACATAGAACTTTAGGAAACAACATCTGATAATAACATTCCCTTTACACCGTATTTGCTGACAGTATTGTCCACTTTTGACGCTTGGCGTGCAATTATCACTGAAATTCTCAGACTTTCTTCTAGATGCTGTTTTCTGTTCGATTTTGTTTCTCTTTGCTCTCCTTTCTTAATACACTCACTCATTTCAGCATTTATACTTAATGTCTACTGACTTTTAAGATCCGTGCCAGGTAAATACTTCGCACTAACAATAGCGCCTATAGTACTAATTACAGTAGCATAGATTCTATATCGTAACTCTGTAGTTGATATTATGTAGTAGAAATATTAATGGCAATTGCAGAAGCATCTATTTATATAATAAGCAAGTGAGGTGACGATTCCGTTTCTTACACATCCTAGAGAAAAGGCAAACGTATTGCGGCCATGTTAGGCGTAAGTATTCCAATGCAATAGGTATGCAGATTGTTCAACTTATTGAAATATACACATAATCTGCTTTATAAAACATCTATTCTTCATTATTTTCTCTAAAACCTCCAAAAACTATCCAATTATAATGTTTTATGTTCTAAATTAAAAATAACGGATAACCAGCTATTATGAACAACGGATTAAAATATATGAAGAAACAAACACTGTTGCCATTCAGAACCACAGATTCCAAATCTAGAAGCAAGTCAATAACTCTTAGGATGTTTCTGTAAAAAAATACCGATTAACATCTGATTATGCTATTAAAATATTTGTAAAATCATTGGTGATTCAAGCGCTCAAATATGCCATCTGGTTGAATAAAGATATAACTTGTCGCTTCAGGAAAGTCCCGTAAAAGCCCATTGCATTACATGTATGTTTAATTTGTTCATAATGATTATTTTGTTGCACAATTTCAGATTTCATACGATATTGGTGTTCTGTGTTTATATGACAAGTTAAAATTTATCCGAATTTGAATATCTAACACTTTCCTACGACAATAAAAGTTTACAATAAATGACGATTTCTATGGCACTTTGATTAATATAACTGTTAATCCGTTACTGTTAGATGCGGTTTGATTAATCGTCAATCCATTTACACATATGTGAAGATGACATTTTTTCACAATTAGCATTTTTAAACTATTCTGACGGAAAAAAAGAAAAAAAAGAAAAGGACAAACTTTATATGCAATGATTGATGCAATTTTTTTTTTCATTTTGTGACTAGTAAAATTTTACACTGAAAGATCGAATGCTGCAAATTATGAATTTATTAATACCGGATTTATACCGAGTCAGATACAACTTCTCCCTTCAGGAAAATTCCGTTCAAGCCCTTTGCATTACATGTATTTTTAATTTTTTCATGATTACTTTTTTGCATAATTTCAGATTTCATGTGACATCAGTGTTCTGTATTTATATGACAAGGTAAAAAATATCAGAATTTGAATAACTCACACTTTCAAATGCATTTACAATAAATAATGATTTCAATGGCACTTTAGATTTAGTTACAAGTACAATTTTCCCTGGAACAGACACTCATGCACTGATTTTTGGCGATTTTGGATTGGTCTCTTTCGAAAATTTCAACACCAGTTAGTTAATGGAAGTGTAATAGCCAGGTTACCATTAGAGGAAAACAATCCCTAAAATTTGTCGACTTTTTTCCTTTTTATGACCGATTAAAAAAACGTGTGCTTGGATGTGAAACATCATAACCTTTTTTCTGTACGACAGCTGCGATTACCGCCCTCTTTAGGCCTTTTTAAGTCCCAATTCTTAATTTTTTTAATGAAAGTTTTCAAAAGTCGTTATCGCGTGAACTACATCAAGTTAAAGAAATTTTATGGTGCCATCTAGCAAGCGTAAAATAAAGATGATATTTTTTCACAATTAGCATTTTTAAACTATTCTGGGGGGGGGGAAATAAAGAAAGAAAAGGAAAAGATATACTTTATATGCAACGATTGATGCATTTTTTTAATTATTTTGTGACAAGTAAAATTTTACACTGAACGATCGAATGCTACAAATTATGAATTTATTATTAGCTTTTTCAAAAACCCTAACATTTTTCTTTCTTTGAGCTAATTATTGTTTATAAAAAATGCCTGTGAAATTTTAACAAGATAATTTGATAATGAATTTACTCTTATGGAACTGAGTTTCGCACTAAGATTCATTTTTGTGAAGTAGAATTTTGAGAATTATTCCTTTTTATTAAATTATTTTTTGTGAAAAGACCTGTTCTTTAACACATGATTTTAAAGAGTCTTTCTCGAAGATATTATATATTCTCGCAAGCTTAAATTTCTATAATGCGGTATAACTCAGTTTAAATATAGAATATTAAACTATATAAAGAATCTTCGATACTACATCAGTACGTACTCATTTTTATTATCACAAACACAAAAACCGACCTCTCGCAGGCCGAGATAAACAGAACTCTCTTCTTGCTGAGTTGTTTAGTTACATAAAGAATTAAAATTGACTTGTTGCCAAACTACAAAAGAGAATAAACAAACATGAAATATAAACTTATAATTACGAAACGCTTGCTTCAATATTCCGCCCGGCGTTGACATGTTGACAAACATTCAACAATTTGAAATTTTATGCTAAGAACAATAAGTTAAACACAATTTGATAAAATTATAAATTTTGAAAAGACAAAAGAATACTAAATAAATACACTCATAAATTAAAAAAAAATTTCTATAATATATATATATATATATGTACACTTCAATATTTACATTTACATTGTTTCTAATTATCATTTTCAAAGGGCAATACACCAAGTTTATTTACTGGTCTTTTAAAAATTCCCTTTTTAGTTTTAACTTTTACAACCCTCACTTTATTATCCCTACCTGGATGTAATTCCACTATTCTACCCAATAACCAATTACAAACTGGCAAATTGTCTTCTTTCAAGACAACCATGGTGCCTAACTTTATATTATCCTTCTCATAATAACATTTTGTTCTCTGTTGTAAAGTACTGAGATAATTATTTGACCATTTTTTCAAGATGTTTTGAATTATTTTAGTCAGTTTTTGCCAATTTTTAACCTATTATCATTTACAGTTAACAGATTAGGTTCTGGAATAGCTGTAATAGGTCTTCCAATCAAGAAATGAGCAGGTGTTAAGGCGTCATAATCATCTGAGTCGACTGAGAGGGGATAGAGCGGGCGAGAGTTTAAGATTCCTTCAATTTGGACTATTACTGTCCAAAATTCCTCATAGGTCAATTTTAGATTGCCAACTACACGTCTAAGATGGTATTTGACTGATTTAACGCCTGCTTCCCAAAGACCACCATGATTGGGAGATCTTGGAGAAATGAAATTCCAATCTATGCCTTCATTTGACAAAAAAATACTTACATTTTCGTTAGAATTTTCTACTAATTCCTTCAATCGTTTTAACTCAGTATTGCTCCCTGTGAAATTGGTTGCGTTGTCTGAGAAGGTACTAGCACATTTCCCACGCCTGCTGATAAATCTTTTTAGGGCAGCGATAAATGCCTCGCTTGATAAATCAGTTACTAATTCAAAATGACAGGCCTTTGTAACAAGACAAATGAAAATACAAACATAAACTTTATTCAATTTACCTTTCCTTTGGTTTGGATACTTTATCATGAAATTTCCAAAAAAATCTACACCTACACAATTAAATGGAAAATTTTGCGTGACCCTTTCAGGAGGCAAATTGCCCATAAGCTGTTGCTGAGTAATTGGTTTTGCCTTAAAGCAAATTACACAGTTATGAACTAATTTTCTACAAAGATTACGACCATTTAAAGGCCAGAATTTTTGCCTCATAATAAACAGCAACCCTTGAGGGCCTACATGTAAATATCTTTTATGATAAGATTCTCCAATTAATCTGGTTAATTTATGACCTTTTGGTAAAATTATTGGAAATTTCCCACTGAAATTCAGTTGGCTATGAACAAGCCTTCCACCAACTCTTAAAATTCCCTCGTTATCTAAAAATGGATATAAAAATTTTAGTTGGCTATCCTGTGGAACATTATCCTTTTTACTGAGGCATAATATTTCTCTTTTAAATTCAGCCTCTTGACACAATTTAATTAACTTACTCTCAGCATTTTTCAATTCAGAGGTTTTAAGTGGGCCAGTGGTTTTCCTTTTCTCCTTACAATTACCATAGAACCTATAAATAAAACTTAAAATACGAACAAGTTTAGTATAATTATTACTTAAGTTTAAAAAATCATCAAAAAAAGATTTAACTGTAACGTGTAATACATAATTAGAGTTAGTTAAATTTTTAAGTTCTGATGTACAGTCATGAGAGATCACATCACTAGGAATAGGCTTATTAGGATAGTCATTAGTCATCAGAAAACTGGGGCCTCTGAACCACAACTCACAATCCAAAAGTTTACTAGGATCTAAGCCTCTGGATATTAGATCAGCAGGATTGTCACTCGAGGGCACATGTTTCCACTGATGCGCATCTGTCAGTTCTTGTATGGTTGCCACTCTATTTGCCACAAACGTTTTTAATTGACAGGGTTCTTTATGAAGCCATGAGAGAACTATCATCGAATCACTCCAATAAAATACATTGTTGACCTCAATTTTCAAAGCAGATAACACTCGAGACATCAACTTTGCAAGCGAAACAGCCGAACATAATTCCAGCCTTGGTATAGTAACACGTTTTATTGGAGACACTCTTTACTTGCTAGTAATCAATCTGACTTTCACTTCATCTACACTTGAACGTGATTTACAATATATTGCTGCTCCATAAGCTACCTCGGACGCATCAGCAAATCCATGGATTTCAATCAAAATAGGGTTTGCACATAGGATGCATCTTTGTACTTCTAGACCATTTAATAGCTGCAGTTCGGAGGAAAAACATTTCCACTCTTGGGCTTCTTTTTCTGGTAGAACATCATCCCAATTAAGCTTCAATAACCAAAGCATTTGAAGAAATATTTTAGCCTTGGTAATTACTGGCCCTAATATTCCTATAGGGTCAAACAGTCTAGCTATTGTAGATAAAATGTGTCGTTTGGTGATAGTTTCATTGTTTTCTAAATTTAATTTAAAACCAAAACAATCTTTTTTGGATTTCCATAAAACTCCAAGTGTTGTAGTCTCTTCTTCATTTGAGAATGGATAATCATTATTATCTACTGCAAGCTCTGAATTATTACTACACCACTTGTGAAGATTCATTCCTGCAGATTTCAATGTTTCTATCAGCTGATATTGTAGTTCCTTGGCGCTAGTTAATGAGTCTGAACCGGTTAATACGTCATCCATATAAAAGTCAGAACGCAGTACTGGTGCTGCAATCGGAAAATATTTTCCTTCATCAATGGAAAGTTGTTTCAGTGTTCTCGTAGCTAAATATGGTGCACAAACAGTACCATAAGTTACAGTTGATAATTCGTAGGTTTTAACTGGCTCATTTATGTCATTTTTCCATAAAATTCTTTGAAGAGATCTCTGATTGGTATTGATTTCTATCATCCTATACATTTTCTGTATGTCTGCTGTAAAGGCAAATATGTGTTTACGAAATCTCATCATTATGGTAAAGAGATCATCTTGTATCACTCCTCCATTATACATAATGGAATTTAACGAATTATTATTCGATGTCAAGCTTGATGCATTAAACACAGTTCTGAGCTTCGTGGTGGATTTATGAGGACGGTATACACCATGTTGAGGCACATAGTATACAATTTCTGGTTCCTTTCTTTCATTAACTTCCTTCATGTGACCCATTTCTTCATATTCCTTTAAAAATTCACGGTATAAGTTTAAATACTCGGGTTCTTTAATTAATCTATTCCATAAACTGTTCAGTCTTTTAAGAGCAATATCTCTTGAGTTACCTAAGCAAACGGGATTTGCTTTTAAAGGAATTGTAACAATATACCTGCCTGTATTGTCTCTGATATGCGTTTGTTTAAAATGGTCTTCACAAATTTCAGATTCTTTGCTGGTTGGCTTTTTTGTTTCTACAGTCTCAATTTCCCAGAAACGTTTAAGTGTTTCATCTACATTTATTTCTTCCTTTATAAGTCCACAGTGCACTCTATTCTCCCATGCTGTTGGAATTCCACCCGCAACTATAAATCCAAATACAGTATTCTGTAACATTAACTCTGAATTTTTAATTCGAAATTGGCCTGGTTTTAAAATTTCATAAAAAACCTCGGCACCCAATAGCAAATCAATACGCTCTGGTATGTTGAATTTATTATCAGCTAATTTTATATTACTAAACTCTTGCATATTAACATTTATTGTACGAGATGGAGTTAAATCTGCCGTAATTTTAGGTACGACTAAGAAATCAAGATTTTTTACGTAACTCTTATCTTCGTTGCTTATTGATGCATTCACATTGTATTTAATCTCTAATGAGGCGTCATTCAGTCCTGATACTAGAATATTAATTCTTTTCCTTTTTAACTGCATTAGCTCTACACAATTACGAGATATAAAGGATGAAACACTACCTGAGTCCAAGAGACATTTTAATTTAAATTCCCTTCCATTTTCATCTGAGAGATAACAAATTGTAGTACTTAATAGAATAAATTTATTCCTGTTATTATGACTACTCATGAATATTACATTGGTTTGCGGAATAAATTCTTGAGCTGATATAGGCAAACCATTTTGTGACTCAGATGCACTACTTGAATTTTCCATCTGCGTTTCATTGCTCCTCATTTGTATTTGGTCTCCTAACTGATTGTCAACTGACCTATCTTGATATTGATTTTTAGGGAAATGTAGGGTTCTATTGTGACGCTTTTCACAAAAACACAAATACTTAGAGTTACAAGATGATACATTATGGAAATTCAGGCAATTAAAACACAACTTTTTATTTTTAACTACTTCAATTCTCTGATTTACTGGCAATTTTAAATAACTAGGGCACTTAGCCAAATGGTGATTTTCTGAACACAAAACACATTTTCTATTCTTTACATCTGATAGAAATGTTTTAGAAACATTTTTTATGTTTTTGGGATTATTACTAAATTTCTGAATAGTGCCAGAATTTTGGTACAGAGTTTTTCCGCGTGAAGTGAAATACAAGTCGGCTTCCTTTCCTAAATCTAATGGATTAAACCAACTATCCGATTGTCTTATCGATATGTGAGATGCAGTTTCTCTGTCAAGTGTTTCGAATAACTTATCTGAAACAATTAATTGCTTTAGAGTTTCAAAATCGGAAACTTTTCTTAACTTTAAATAATACTCAAAATTAGTCATTAGACGAGAAGCAAACTGGACATGCGATTCGTTAAGACGCTGAGCCCTTTTGAATTGTTCAAACAAATTTGAGGTGTTGGCTGAAATTCTCTTAAAACAATCTCTTTCACCTTTTCATAATTTTCTAAATCATTATCCTTGAGATATGTTATTATATTATTCGCCCTTTCACCTAATAAATTGAGCAGGATTTCTGCTTTCATTTTTTCTGGTACATTTTTTGTACAAAATGCTCTTTCCAGAGAAGAGAAAAAATGTCCGCAATCTTCACATTTATATGGTACTTTTAAAGTTAAAGTTTTAATACTCTGGATAATACTATCTATAGAAACAGCATTTTCACTTTTATCGTCATTTTTTGTCTCATTTTCCGTTTTAACTTCGGCACGGATTCGTGCAAGTTCCAATTCATTTTTTGATCTTTCTAATTTCATTCTCTCTATTTCTAACATTTTATTATCCTCTGCCTTACGACTTTCAATAATGGAATTAGCTAGATCAATAACTGCATCGGAATCTTCCTTATATTTATCACTATTTTTTATTATCTGATTCAACTCATAAACAGACATTTTGTCATTTATCTCAATATTTAATTCCAAGGCTATAAGCCGTAAATCATCTTTAACTGCGCCTTTAAACATTTTAAATACTTATAAATTTTCACAATTCCGTAAATATTTCAAAACACTAAAACATTCTAAGTTAAAAAATCATTTCTTACTTATCGTCTGCGTGCTGTATTCTCTCCAGGATAGACGGACCAAGTGTTCTTTAACACATGATTTTAAAGAGTCTTTCTCGAAGATATTATATATTCTCGCAAGCTTAAATTTCTATAATGCGGTATAACTCAGTTTAAATATAGAATATTAAACTATATAAAGAATCTTCGATACTACATCAGTACGTACTCATTTTTATTATCACAAACACAAAAACCGACCTCTCGCAGGCCGAGATAAACAGAACTCTCTTCTTGCTGAGTTGTTTAGTTACATAAAGAATTAAAATTGACTTGTTGCCAAACTACAAAAGAGAATAAACAAACATGAAATATAAACTTATAATTACGAAACGCTTGCTTCAATAAGACCGTTTTTATTAAATAGAATTTTTTGAAGGGGGCCCTGATTTTTACCTGGATCAACCTCAAATATAAGCTGCATTAATTTTAGAGGGTAATTAAATTGTATTTTCCTGCTTTTATTGGTAATAATTCTAATTTTATTACGTTCTAAACTTAAAATAACACTTTTCCGTTATTTTTGACGGGGACATATGCTAGTTTATATATAACTGTATAAAAGAATAAATAATAGAAATTCATATGATGAAGATATAGATATGTATATTATATTCACAGATATAATATGGGATTAGAATTTACGTCTCATATTCATTCTAGCGGATGTAACATACAGCAAATAAAACTGCCTTTCTAAAAATCAGGGGGTAATAAGGGTGTCTTTGTTAAAATTTTAGCTGAAGGCCGTCAATCTGATGTTATGTCTTTAATAAATGTATACTAAATTATTGTTTTGAACGCGATTGGCAATAGTAAATATGATTGACAATTAATAATCATTTTTGTTGATGTATCTTCCTGGCACAGATATTAGGCAAGTATCAAATTAACAGACAATTCGTTTTGAAATGTGATTCTTTAAACATTATCACATGAGTTGGATTTGTTGACTTACGTCAAGAAAAGATCGTGAAGGAAGTTGAGTTGTATAGCACTTCACATATCAAATTTATGGTAAACATTTATTGGACTGTAGCGAATTGTTTTCTAAAAACCAGACTGCGCTGCAAAATTTTATCGCTGGAGAACTTGCTTTGAGAATGGTTACCATAATGGTTGAATATTTTTATCGCTCATCATGAGCGAATTTCTTGTGTTTGTTTACTTTCATTGAATGGGATACTAGTCTAAAGTTAGTCTCAGATAGTTCGTCATATTGGAATGTAATTCACCTCTCAAACATTAGTTTTTTAACGACCTTTTATGCAGTTTTATTCCAAAAAATAACCGACCTCATTGTGCCGTCATGTCACATCTGTGACCAAAATGCCAACGCTTTCTGACGTCAAGCTGTGAGCAAAATGTGAACGTCATCGAGATCTTATGAAAATTTAAAAGACATTTTAAAACATCTTATGGCATCAAGAAAATTACTGTTCGACAGCTTTGAAATTTTTTATGACATTGCAATGACTGGAAGTCACATAAGTCACTGGGAGTCACGTAAGTCACGTTACACCTGTGACCAAAATGCCAACACTCGGTGACGTCACGGTGTTATCGAAGAGTGAATTTGGACAAAAAAAACTTTTGAAATGTATAATTGAATTATGCCATGTGTCTAAATATTTCGCATTGCCACTGACTATTTAAATAAATTGAGTTTTTTCAAAATAAAATAATAAATAAATATGTATCTATATATATATATGAGAGTGATAACTTATTTACTATTTTCAAGAAATTTTGCAAAATATATTATATAATAAACAGGTAAAAATCCTTAAATATAAATTAAATAAAGAATAAAATTTTGACTGAAAGTCTTTCAAAAATAGACCTCCCATTCTTATAAAATGGTTAGCAATTTAGAGGTTTGTTAGCCAGTTTTAATACAAACTTTTAAATTTTTTTCCAATGTCGCATGGAACGCATTTGCTAATTTTTTAATACTAAAAATATTTCTTTAAAAACCTGCAATCATTAATTATTTTAACGAAACACGCAACACAACCATTAGCATTCTGGTCACAAAATGAGGGCGGGCCATGTTTGAGAGTTCGATACGAACACGGTCTGTTTGGGGTGACCGGGTAAGGCTTTCAAGCTTTTCCTTATACGGGAGAAATAATTCAGGTTACTTTCCCTTTAAAATTCCTCGCTGAATGCATCACTCCTATATAAATTTGTCCAAAACGAGCCGTCGCTTAATACGATCACACCCCTATTAAATATATTTATTTTTTCAACGGAGTAAAAAAAAATAATAATAATAAATTGTATTTAGGAAATTCAATCGTAAAACAGTATTTATATTTATATAGAAATTACTTTATAAAGCCTACTAGCAGGCTTTGCCCGCTACGCTGGTCGGTTTTTCCAAACGAAATATATCCATGAATTTCATCTTGCGTTTTAAAGCAATATGAACCTTTACCTTGATTGCTCTTCCGCAATGCTGTAAAACGAAACGAACGTTATTGCGCTGTTATATTTTCTAATTTTTGCACAAAATTTGGAATATTAAAGACTAAATCCTTTATTTAATCATTTAGAGTAGGATTTGTTAAAGAACGCTATAACAATATGCAACATATTAAAAATATCCCTGAAAAATTAACAATCCAAGATCCGTCTAATTCCATTCTGCAGAATTTTTTAAAAAGGCTAATGTTTCATAGGTTCAACTGATTATAGAACTTTCTCCCCTAATTCTATAAGTAAACAACGTAGAAAGATTATACGATAATCGTTAAAAAATATGTAATATCTCACGAACTATTGGACTTAGAGGAATATATTTGGTGCCATTCGAGTCAGCATACAAAAATACATTAAAATTTGTTATCATTTGTCACATACTATGATAGCCGAATTTTAAGAATTTTTTTTTTTAATTTGTTACCTTTTTTACCCCCCTTAGGAGCGGAGTTTTAGAAAATCCTTTTTTAGTGCGCCTCTACATCCTAAGAAGTATTTTCCCTAATTTTCATGTTTGTAGGTTCAGTAGTTTCGGCTGCGCGCTGATGTTCTCCTCAGTCAGACGTTCATTTATATATATAGATACCTGCTTGAGGTAACAGATTACATGCCGCATTATATTATAACGATGAAAATAAGTCTCTCGCATTTTATCAACAGTTCGAATTTCTTCCGTTGCTATGAAACGCGTGTATTTTTAGAAATTATCATTTGTAATGTTAGAATTTTGACGTTTTGGCGCAAAAATCATCGCCAAATCAGAAAAAATGCAACATCTCACGAACTATACGACTTAGAAGAAGGTACTTAGTACCTTTCGATTCAGCATGCAAAAATACAATACAATATGTTATCATTTGTCACATAACCATAATACACGAATTTTAAGGCATTTTTAAAAGTTTGTTATGGTTTTTATCCCCCCCCCCCGCTTAGGGTAGGAGTTTTAGAGAATCCCTTCTTAGTACGCTTCTACATTCCAAGAAGAATTTTCCCCCCAATTTTCGTGTTTGTATGTTCAATAGTTTAGGCTGCGCGTTGATGTTCACCCTTGTCAGATCTTTCATTTATATATATAGTTAACTGTTTGCGGGAACAGATTTCACCATATTATATTATAATGATGAAAAAAAGTCCCTCGCGTTTTATCGACAGTTTGAATTTCTTCCATTGCTATAAAAACACGTGTATGTTCAGAAATTTCCCTTTGTAACCGTTTTAGCGCTAAAAACAAAAGTTTGTTACCCTTTTTACCCCCCTCAGGGCAGGAGTTTCAGAAAATCCTTTCTTAGTTCGGCTCTACATCATAAGAAGTAATTTTTCCCCAATTTTCGTGTTATTTAACCCTTTAACGGACATTGGTTTCCCTATGAAACCACAAAATTTTAATTACGAAATTGAACAATGACAGCGGCAGAATTTTAATAGAAATGTTTTCTATTTATTATGTACGTGAAATATCGCTTTTTTTTTTATTATATACAAATAAATTTGTTCATAATTTCCGGTGTCAATCATTTATTTCAACATTCTAGCTATTGAAGTGCTTTATCCGTTAAAGTGTTAAAAGAAAATCCTTTCGGTTCCTGTGACAGCAACGTGATATTGCAAAACAAATTACTCTACCTAAATAATTAATCTTACAGTAAATTCAGTCAAATATAAATTTCAGGTAGTACATAAGAAGAAGAAATGGGAAAAATACACTTCATTTTAAAGATATGTGCAATTCCATCAGGTCAGCCACATTATAACAGAGTCATAGTCAGATTTTATGGTTAAAATTCTGTTTATTTAAATCAAAATAGGGAAGGACTGCTTTAAATCTTCAAAATTTAGCCGACACTACTCAGCATTTAAAAGCAATGTAATACGTAAACCATCTGGTATAATGATACAAAGAGTGCAAAGTTAGTAAATCTTAAACTAACTTATATATAGAAGACTTACCGCTCAAATAATATCCAAAAATGGCTTCAATATCGAACACGAATATCGCTGAAAGCTATTGATTAGTTAAAAAATCCAATAAACTATATAAATGTCACTATATTTTAGCAAAGTCGCTGTTCGTCTTCATTAAATGATGGTAAAAATTATCTTTTACACAAGATGGCATCTCAGAAATAATATATTTTAAAGATATGTGCAATTCCATCGGGTCAGCCACGTTATAAAGTCATAGTCAGTTTTTGTTTAAAATTTTGTTTATTTAAATCAAAATAGGGAAGGACTGCTTTAAAACTTCTTAATTTATCCTACACTACTCAGCACTTAAAAGCAATCTAATCCGTAAATCAGTTCTCAATAATATACAAAAAATGCAAAATTACTAAATCTTAAACTAATTTACATATAGGAGGCTTAACGCTCAAATAATATCCAAAAATGGCTTCAATATCGAACACGAATATCGCTGAAAGTAATTGATTAGTTTACAAATCCAATAAACTATATAAATATTACTATATATTAGTAACGTCGCTGCTTTTCTTCATTAAATGATGGTGAAAATTCCCTTTACCCTAGATGGTATCTAAGATATAATAGATTTTAAAGATATGTGCAATTTCATCGGGTCAGCCACATTATAACAGAGTCATAGTCAGATTTTAAATTTAAAATTCTGTTTATTTAACTCAAAATAGGGAAGAACTGCTTTAAAACTTTTCAATTTATCCGACACTACTCAGCACTTAAAAGCAATCTAATCCGTAAATCAGCTCTCAATAATATACAAAAAATGCAAAGTTACTAAATCTTAAACTAACTTACACATAGAAGGCTTACCGCTCAAATAATATCCAAAAATGGTTTCAATATCGAACACGAATATCGCTGAAAGCAATTGATTAGTTTACATATCCAATAAACTATATAAATGTTATATACACTACTAATGCTATGTATACATGTTGTATAAATGTTATATATACTAATATATAGTTAAAACAATATAAACGTCGCTGCTTGTCTTCATTATATGATGGTTAACATTCTCTTTTACCCAAGATTGCATCTAAGTAATAATCTGTTCTAAAGATATGTGCTATTCCATTGGGTCAGCCAAGTTATAACAGAGTCATAGTCAGATTTTAAATTTAAAATTCTGTTTATTTAAATCAAATTGGGAAAGACTGCTTTAAAACTTCTCAATTTATACGACACTACTCAGCACTTAAAAGCAATCTAAACCGCAAATCAGCTCTCAATAATATACAAAAAATGGAAAGTTACTAAATCTTAAACTAACTTACATATAGAAGGCTTACCGCTCAAATAATATCCAAAAAGTGGCTTTAATATCGAACACGATTATCGCTGAAAGCAATTGATTAGTTTACAAATCCAATAAACTATATAAATGTCACTATATATTAGTAACGTCGCTGTTTGTTTTCATTAAATGATGGGGAAAATTCTCTTTTACCCAAGATGGCATCTAAGAAATAATATATTTTAAAGATATGTGCAATTCCATCGGCTCAGCCACGTTATAACAGAGTCATAGTCAGATTTTAAGTTTAAAATTCTGTTTATTTAAATTAAAATAGGGAAAAACTGCTTTAAAACTTCTCAATTTATCCGACACTACTCGGCACTTAAAAGCAATCTAATCCGTAAATCAGTTCTCAATAATATACAAAAAATGCAAAGTTACTAAATCTTAAACTAATTTACATATAGGAGGCTTAACGCTCAAATAATATCCAAAAATGGCTTCAATATCGAACACGAATATCGCTGAAAGTAATTGATTAGTTTACAAATCCAATAAACTATATAAATATTACTATATATTAGTAACGTCGCTGCTTTTCTTCATTAAATGATGGTGAAAATTCCCTTTACCCTAGATGGTATCTAAGATATAATATATTTTAAAGATATGTGCAATTTCATCGGGTCAGCCACATTATAACAGAGTCATAGTCAGATTTTAAATTTAAAATTCTGTTTATTTAACTCAAAATAGGGAAGAACTGCTTTAAAACTTTTCAATTTATCCGACACTACTCAGCACTTAAAAGCAATCTAATCCGTAAATCAGCTCTCAATAATATACAAAAAATGCAAAGTTACTAAATCTTAAACTAACTTACACATAGAAGGCTTACCGCTCAAATAATATCCAAAAATGGTTTCAATATCGAACACGAATATCGCTGAAAGCAATTGATTAGTTTACATATCCAATAAACTATATAAATGTTATATACACTACTAATGCTATGTATACATGTTGTATAAATGTTATATATACTAATATATAGTTAAAACACTATATAAACGGCGCTGCTTGTCTTCATTATATGATGGTTAACATTCTCTTTTACCCAAGATTGCATCTAAGTAATAATCTGTTCTAAAGATATGTGCTATTCCATTGGGTCAGCCAAGTTATAACAGAGTCATAGTCAGATTTTAAATTTAAAATTCTGTTTATTTAAATCAAATTGGGAAAGACTGCTTTAAAACTTCTCAATTTATACGACACTACTCAGCACTTAAAAGCAATCTAATCCGCAAATCAGCTCTCAATAATATACAAAAAATGGAAAGTTACTAAATCTTAAACTAACTTACATATAGAAGGCTTACCGCTCAAATAATATCCAAAAAGTGGCTTTAATATCGAACACGATTATCGCTGAAAGCAATTGATTAGTTTACAAATCCAATAAACTATATAAATGTCACTATATATTAGTAACGTCGCTGTTTGTTTTCATTAAATGATGTTGAAAATTCTCTTTTACCCAAGATGGCATCTAAGAAATAATATACTTTAAAGATATGTGCAATTCCATCGGCTCAGCCACGTTATAACAGAGTCATAGTCAGATTTTAAGTTTAAAATTCTATTTATTTAAATTAAAATAGGGAAAAACTGCTTTAAAACTTCTCAATTTATCCGACACTACTCGGCACTTAAAAGCAATCTAATCCGTAAATCAGTTCTCAATAATATACAAAAAATGCAAAGTTACTAAATCTTAAACTAATTTACATATAGGAGGCTTAACGCTCAAATAATATCCAAAAATGGCTTCAATATCGAACACGAATATCGCTGAAAGTAATTGATTAGTTTACAAATCCAATAAACTATTTAAATATTACTATATATTAGTAACGTCGCTGCTTTTCTTCATTAAATGATGGTGAAAATTCCCTTTACCCTAGATGGTATCTAAGATATAATATATTTTAAAGATATGTGCAATTTCATCGGGTCAGCCACATTATAACAGAGTCATAGTCAGATTTTAAATTTAAAATTCTGTTTATTTAACTCAAAATAGGGAAGAACTGCTTTAAAACTTTTCAATTTATCCGACACTACTCAGCACTTAAAAGCAATCTAATCCGTAAATCAGCTCTCAATAATATACAAAAAATGCAAAGTTACTAAATCTTAAACTAACTTACACATAGAAGGCTTACCGCTCAAATAATATCCAAAAATGGTTTCAATATCGAACACGAATATCGCTGAAAGCAATTGATTAGTTTACATATCCAATAAACTATATAAATGTTATATACACTACTAATGCTATGTATACATGTTGTATAAATGTTATATATACTAATATATAGTTAAAACACTATATAAACGTCGCTGCTTGTCTTCATTATATGATGGTTAACATTCTCTTTTACCCAAGATTGCATCTAAGTAATAATCTGTTCTAAAGATATGTGCTATTCCATTGGGTCAGCCAAGTTATAACAGAGTCATAGTCAGATTTTAAATTTAAAATTCTGTTTATTTAAATCAAATTGGGAAAGACTGCTTTAAAACTTCTCAATTTATACGACACTACTCAGCACTTAAAAGCAATCTAATCCGCAAATCAGCTCTCAATAATATACAAAAAATGGAAAGTTACTAAATCTTAAACTAACTTACATATAGAAGGCTTACCGCTCAAATAATATCCAAAAAGTGACTTTAATATCGAACACGAATATCGCTGAAAGCAATTGATTAGTTTACAAATCCAATAAACTATATAAATGTCACTATATATTAGTAACGTCGCTGTTTGTTTTCATTAAATGATGTTGAAAATTCTCTTTTACCCAAGATGGCATCTAAGAAATAATATATTTTAAAGATATGTGCAATTCCATCGGCTCAGCCACGTTATAACAGAGTCATAGTCAGATTTTAAGTTTAAAATTCTGTTTATTTAAATTAAAATAGGGAAAAACTGCTTTAAAACTTCTCAATTTATCCGACACTACTCGGCACTTAAAAGCAATCTAATCCGCAAATCAGCTCTCAATAATATACAAAAAATGCAAAGTTACTAAATCTTAAACTAACTTACATAGAATGCTTACCGCTCAAATAATATCCAAAAATGGCTTTAATATCGAACACGAATATCGCTGAAAGCAATTGATTACCGTATATACTCGTGTATAAGCCGACCCCCAAATTCGAGATGAAAAGAGATTTAATACCAATAATTTACAATGGTTTTCTCCGTCTTAAATAATTTAGAATTAAATGAGATTAAATAAGTTGTAGAAAACCACTTTGAATTACTGGTATTAAACATGTTTTTGTCTCGAATTTGGGGGTCGGCTTATACACGAGTATATACGGTAGTTTACAAATCTAATAAACTACCGTATATACTCGTGTATAAACCGACCCCAAAATTACTGATGAAAACATGTTTAATACCAGTATTTTACAATAATGTTCTTCGTCTTATATAATTCACAATTAAATGAGATAAAGCAGGGCGTAGAAAATTATTCTGAGTTACTGGTGTTAAACTTGTTTACATCTCGGTTTTGGGGGTCGGCTTATACACGAGTATATACGGTATGTAAATGTCACTATATATTACTAACGTTGCTGCTTGTCTTCATTAAATGATGGTGAAAATTCTCTTTTGCCCAAGATGGCATCTTCTGTCAGCAAATTCCTATACCGCAGACTGAGCACAGCACATTTCACATTTCAATCTCAAAAAGCAGGAGAGCCTCGTGCTTATTTGTGGACCACTGTAGTAAGTCTAAAACAAAGTTCCGCCTATACCAATCTTCAATACCTCAGTTATAATTTACAGATTGGCCGGCACATCCTAATTAGCTAAGACTATGAACCATATATTCCGAGGACCACAAACTCACTTGAGAAAAGTAAAGAAAAACAAAGGATACAGATACTTTTTACGCATACGCGTTAATATCGGACAGAACGCTCTCATTAAAAAATACTAGAAAAATCATACATCTCGATATATCTCATATATAAAATTAAAAAATCATATATCTCGATTTTTTCGGAAATTCTATCTCGTTAATAATTTTCATATTCGATGTCATTTTCTTTTGTAAATGCGTTCAATTTGCATGTTTTTTATTCCGAAACATAGAAATTGAATAACATTTTTTCTTCTATAAAGGCAAAGCATAATTTAAACAATTTTTTCAAATACACCGTTTTAAGCTGATTTCTGAGGCGTGACAGCAGGGAAGGGTACTCATAAGGAAGCATAATCGATATTTCTAAGAAAATGGAAAACGCTATAAGATTGAAGAAGGGAGGTTGAGAGGTGGGGGTTCATATAACCAGATTTTTTTTTCGGAAATTTTATCTCGTTACATTTTTACATATTCGAGAAGTTTCTTTCATAAATGCGCTCATTTTGCTGGTATTTTTATTCCGAAACCTAAAACTCAAATAGCGTTTTCTATTTTTCTATAAAGGTAAAGTATTTTTCAAAGAATTTTGTCAAATACAGCGTCTTAAGCCAATTTATGAAGAGAAAACTTCATCATAAAAGAGTAGGAAAAGGAAAACGTTATACGATTGAATAAGAGGCATAGTGGGAGATAAAAAAAAAATCTTGCATTATAAATAAATATTGCAGTCAAGCACTACTCAAAACTGAAAGGAAATGTGAAAGAAAAAAGAAATTCGAACAGTGACACTCAAAACAAATACCCAATAAATAGCCAACAAGTGAACAGTTATTTCTTCAAATCGCCAAAGGAGAAAAGTTTGCATCTTCGCGTATTTGGGTGGGCGTTTCAATGACCAACAATACAAATCCCTGTGTAAATGTCAAGTGATTGATGACACTGGTTTTCAGGAAGGCGAAAAAGAGCTAAGGTACAGACGTTGTAACACAGCCGTGCTCTGGTCAAATGAATATTTTGGGTACAACTGTTGATCCAGCCGGAAAGAACAGGTTAAGAAAATAATTTTCATACAACAAAATATCCACAAAATCCACACAAATACCAAAAACACCAAGCGCAAAAATTTTCTACAAAAAATTGGAAAACTTGCAAAGCAGAAAACACACTAACAATAGTGAAGGCTATTGTAGCTAAAGAAAATACATGGACCAGCCAGAAAACTGCTCACTATGCTAATCACACCGAAAAAATATTCGCAAAACAGAGGAAGAAACATCTGCATAAGAATTCAGGCGAAGGTTTTTGAAATCATCGAAAGAATTAAATGGTTAAAATAGAAATATGTTCGGAGCATTGGCAGAAGACAAGACAATAGACGGATTACAAATACGCTATAGTGGTAGGTCAAAACGATGTAAAACGACAGAGAACACGAACTCAGGTAATATGGATTGACAAAATTAGAAAGTGAATTAAACTGGATGACCAAGCCGGTGGAATCGACTCCCGCCAGCTCCATTGCACGCACTTTGTGCAGCTTCCGGTTGTAACTCTCTGGTATTGTAAATTTCCTTTTGCTACCTCGTCTAGAAGATTTATGTAATTGTCAAAGTCATGTATGTGTTTTTGTGAATAAAATATATGGATCATTCGAGACAAACAGCCTTAGTAGCTATAGGGTTCAAAGCATCACTCCTTCAAATTTCAAAGTTCAAAGACTGGATGACCAAAGCACTAGACAGAAAACAATGGAAAAATCTGCGAGAGACTTACATCCAGAAGTGGATTGATACTGGTTGTAATTTTCGATGATGTTATTCGTAAATAAATAACAATTTCTTAAGTTTAACATATTTGCTTCTTATTTTATTTTTTATTTTTTACAACTATGCAATTATATATATATATATATATATATATACACACACTTATTTATTTATTTATTTCAGAGAAATGAGTTACCGGTTTACTTCAGAAATTGATGAGGATTTACATACATGGGTATGTAATTGTGAACCTTTTATGGATATCTGAATGAAATATATATTATGTTAGTTAATTTTCTTTTACTGAAAGTCTTTAAATTTATAATTTAATTTTTTAATTAGGTAGCATAATTGATGTCGAATTGGACTTTAGAAAAAATGGGACATCTTGAATTTTTATGAAGTGTCCTCTATTTTGAACATAACTTGCATGTTTCTTTAGGAAAATTGCCCCTGTCAAATTTTAAGGATACGTTGTTTTTGTAGCATATCTTATGTCAAAGGGACCTATAGAAAAATGGACCTTTAGAAGATTTTTATGAAGGATCCGTGTACTTTGAATATACTTTGAAACATCAAAGGGGCTATTGTGTGAAGGAGCCGTTAGAAAAATGGGTCTTGTCAAATTTTTATAGGCACACTGCATTTGTAGCATGACTTATGTCGAAGGTGCCTGCAGGGAAAAAAAGAGGGGTAAACTATCTCTTAAACCAGTGGTTCCCAAACTTTTGGGCTCGCGGAGCCCTTTTTGGGAAGAATTTCTAAGGCGGAGCCCCTTAATCCCACGCTAATCTATGGTTTACAAATTAATGTTTTTTATGCCTATGGAGCAGAGAAAGATCTGCTGGATAAGAGTCCGAAACAGTAGTTTCCAACATTTTACCAAGGTTCTCACTTTGGCCATTTTCTTGATATAAAAATTCTGAATTCACACTAGAAATTTTTAAAATAAAATTTTCTATTACTTAACCCCTTAATAGTTTTATTTAATATTACTATTGTTGGACAGAATAAATTAAAAATAAGGACTAAAACCAATCTTTTGTATTACAATATCTGCCTTGTATAATCGAGATCTGTCCGCCAAATACAGTAAAAAATATAGTTAAAATTTGTGGTTTCTGAAAGCTTTTAGTAACGAAGAAAACTCTTCTTACCCGAGCGACGTTCGAGCAATACTGTTAAGGGTTAAGGACACCCATTTTTAAAATAAAAAATATTCTTTCGGGATTTTCAGTATGATCTCGGAATTAAAGATCAATATGGTAACCCTGTCTGGGTCATGCATTGCATTGGGGCTTACGTGAAACTATTATTATTTCTGGCGAAATCCACACACATAGAAAAAAGGGTAAGTTGTACAGTTTTCGTTTGCAAAGAGAGACTTCTGTATAATCCCAATAGGCTACTCGCGAAAAGAAAAAAAATGCGTAGGCCCAGTCGCTCATGAGTAAAATTATGTAACACGTTTTCGCTAGTCCCGCCCAGCCGTAATAGAATCATGCAATTACGGATTCTTTTTTCGTTCGTTACGTTTCTAGTACTTCTAAACATGCAACGAAAACGAATCGCCTCTGAGCTTCTTCTTTCGAACCATTTTTTAAAAATACATTTAGAAGCAGATCATCGTTTTAGTGTTTAAACGGGCAGGGCAAAATCTATAACCTGTATTTTTAGGTACAGCATCGTTCACTTTTTTGGATGTTTTATTTGAAATATTTAGCTATTAATTATAGTTTAAAAAAAAACTTTCTTTCACCATTGTTTTTGCCTCAAAATAGATATACGGTTAAAAACTACACATGTTAAAAGAACTGCAACTAGTAGAAAAACTTTACTAACAAAACGGGATGTATGGGTGGGGTTAAATTTATAATAGGGCGGGTACTCACTGACGAATAATCTAAGCAAGGGGTGGAACTGAGCAAAAGTTTAGATTGTTAGTGTGATGACAACTATAAAGAACAAATATATATATTTTTTAATTGCTACAGCCTTATTACTGATAGGAAAATGTGGCATTATAACATAAGACTCTTAGCTGAGACCATTTCAAACAAAGTTTTAAAGAGGGGTTGTTAAGGGGCTATATCACTCAGACGAAAACACCCGCTCGCTAATGTTAATCCTATGGAGGAAATTTTTGAAGATATCTCATTCGCATTTCAATATTTTTAAATGATTTTTTTTTTGCATTCGATAGCTAAGGTCAATCTCTATGCACGCTCCTTTCTACTTTTTCGATTTTTGTTGCAGTTTTTTGTATTGAGGATACTTTCACTTTCAAAACCGGTTTCGAAAGTGAAAGTATCTTAATTAAAAAAACTTGTAATCAAAATCGAAAAAGTAGAAAGGAGCGTGCATAGAGATGGACCTCAGCTATCGAATGCAAAAAAAAAATCATTTAAAAATATTGAAATGCGAACGAGATATCTTCAAAAATTTCCTCCATAGGATTAACATTAGCGAGCGGGTGTTTTCGTCTGAGTGAAGTAGCCCCTTAAGTGATACAAGATGTTAAAAAATGCGTTTTTAGCAACATACATTGCTTTAAAAATTAAATACAATCATGTAAAACAGCATAGAAAATTTAAAGAACAAAGAATTAATAAAAATAAAATAAACAGATTAAATGAATTAATGTTACAAAAAGAAAAAAGAAAACTACATACACAACGTATACAAACATGAAATGAATCTAATGAGGGTTTTTTTAAATGATACAAGATGTTACAAAAAAGTGGCGTTTACATCGACAAAGATTGTTTTAATATGAAAAACAGTATATAAAATTTAAATATACAAATAACATAAACAGATTAAAGAAATTAAAGTTATAAATATAAAAAAGAAATATATATACACAATATACACAAATGTAAAATGAATCTAATGAGGGGCTTTAAATGATACAAGATGTTATAAAAAAGATGTTTTAAGTGACAAACATTGTTTTACTATGAAAAACAGTATAAAAAATTTAAATAACTAAAAATTAATACAAATAATACAAAAGATTAAAGAAATCAAAGTTATAAAAAGAAATATATATATATATATATACACACAATATACACAAATGTAAAATGTATCTAGTGAGGGACTTTAATTGATACAACAACCTATAAAAAAAGTTTTATGCGACATACATTGTTTTAAAAGTTAAATACAATTATGAAATATAGGATAGAAAATTTAAATGAAATTTAATAAAAAATAAAATAAACAGTTTAAGGAAATTAAAATTCCCAAAATAAAAATAATACAATATATACTTAATATATATTTAATGCCTATATAGACCGCGCACCAAGATAGCACCAAGAACAACTAAATAATGTTAACATTATTAATAGGACTTTGTGAAGTTAAAATAACAGCACTAAATATTACAGTAATAAAAATGTTGGAATAAATTATACGTAACAAGAGTAATTTGACTACAAATGTTAACTATAAAATAAAATTTACAGCCCAAGTAATTTTGAAAATGAAAATAAATATTTATTTCGTAAATACATATGTTCCATTTTCGCGAATAGTGTGTCAAAATTAATTACAACTTTTAAAAACCTGAATAGGTTAAAAAAATTAAAGCAATTTTGAATTTTAAACTGAATCAGAACATGAAATTTGAGATTAAACCACTTAAATTAAAATATTAACGAAAAGCGAAAACCAATTATAAGTGTATCACTGAAACAATCAAAATTTAACTAACACATTTCTCAGTAACTATAGCAAGTAATGGAGTACAAAGTACCTCATTTTAAAGATCGTAAAGAGTGAAACGAAAGAAAATAAACAATGTGAGACACACTTATCTCATTAGGAAGTTAGAACCGGGTTACTAAGCAAAAAAGAACGAAGTATAAACATATGAATAGGCGGAGCTCCAAAGAACAAAACTGTTCTCCCTTTTGTTCGGCAAGCAGAGATAATAGCACTGGCGCGCCATTGCTCTTTCGATTCACGTTGTGCATTCGATTCAGAATGCTATTTCTTGTAGCTTATTTTGAATCGAATTTTTAAAACACATTAAATTCAGAAACATAAAATAAAATAATTAAAGTAAAAATAAAATACAGCGTTAAAACACCAGTGTAATTGAATCCACAGCATACCGGTTTCGGTAGCATATAGCATACCCTCCTCAGTGCTGAAGAAAATGGAAATTTGCTCATATATATATAGAAATGATAGAGGATTCAAGTGACAAGTTTATTAACCAATAGCATGGAAACGCTATGGTGAGAAATAGATTAAAAAGTAACGAAGGAGGATTCTTGTCATCCTCCAAGCGAAAAATTAGCCGCATTTTACACATTTATAAATCGTGCCCTTCATGTTTGCTCGGATTCCCAGTCATTTAATAGTGAAATTCAATATATTAAAGCAATTGCAGCTGATAGAGGTTACAACCCTTCTATGGTTGATACTGCGCTTTTAAAACTGCAGAATCCTCGTTCCTCAAACTCATCTCAGTCTTCTATTCGTTCAAATATCAATATTGTGTTACCCTTCTTTCCTAAATCAAGCTTTTCCATTGCTAAAATTCTTAGACAATTTGACTCTAAAATAATTTTTCCCCTACCAACAAACTCATCCTTTCCAAACTCAAAGATCCTATTGAATTATCGAATTCATGGGGTATCTACAATATTAATTGTCAGTGCGGTCTTTCTTACATTGTACAAACCAAACGTAGTCTTAAATTTCGTATTAAAGAACATAAACAATATATTGAAAAACAAGAAATCAAAAAATCCTCTATTGCAAAACATTGCTGGGAGATGAATCACGTTTTCGACTTCAGTTCGGTTAAAATAATATCTAAACCTACTTCTGTACACGAACTTAATTTCCTTGAAGCATTCCATATTCATAAAAATCTTGGAAATCTTGTTAATTGTGAATTTGTTATTCCACCATTATCAGACTGCTGGAAATATTACATTAAAACCAATTTTTCTTAACTTTTTAAACTATTTCTCACCATACCGTTTCCATTTCCTATCGATTTTCCTATTGGATGTTGCCTAGAACCCTCCGTTTTCCTATTGGCTAATAAATCTGTCACTTGAATCCTCTAATTTCCTATTGGCTGTTTGCCTGGAGCCCTCCGTTTTCCTATTGATTAATAAACTTGTCACTTGAATCCCCTATCATTTCTATATATATGAGCAAGTTTCCATTTTCTTCAGCACTGAAGAGGGTATGCTATATGCTACCGAAACCGGTATGCTGTGGATTCAATTACACTGGTGTTTTAACGTTGTATTTTATTTTTACTTTAATTATATCGCACCAAGCTCCAAATTAATATATAAAATAAAGTAGTTCAAACCAAACATATTATACAGAAAATGGATACATGTAAAATGCAAATTTTTATACGATTTAAAAAATTATATTATAGTATTCTTCATATTTTACAGCCCAGTGATAGATATATTTAATTTTGACACAGACACACACAAAAAAATTCCTACATACTTTCGAAAATTTTTCCTTTGCAATATGCTATTTTCTTTCATGTTTTGTTTATTTTCCTGGAACGCTGCGGAGCCCCTGAAAAGTATAGGCGGAGCACACTTTGGGAACCTCTGTCTTAAACGATACACGTCCTGGGCTCTGTCAAATTTTTGTGAAGGATTTGTACCCTAAATTGTGTCGAAAGCACGCTTTATTGTGTGAATGGGCCTGCTATATTTTTATGAAGGATCTGTATAATGAACATAACCTATATCGAAGGGGCCGGCAGGGAAAAAAAGAGAGGTAAACTAACAGATACATATCTTTCTTAACAAAAAACATTAAAGTATACTATTAACGAACTCTAAATTGCTTCACGAAAAATTCCATTCTATAATATTACAATTCGCTTTCGTTGGATTTTTAATTTTTTGAAAACATGTATTGGACTATTCTTTAAACGAGGCTATTTATGTGAATCACCTACATTCAAACGCGATAAAACACATTCCCCTCTACCGATGACGTATCGTGAGTCACCAACCCTCCCGCATAGGTGCGTCATGATAACAGTTGCCTTTCTACCCTAACATATGTCGAAAGGGTCAGAATAAAAAATGGGGCCTCTTTTACTTTAAGGGCACGCTATAGCCTACCTACACTCGAAGGGCACTCTGTATCGTTAGCAGAACTCGTATCCATAGAATTTTTATGAAGCGAGCCTATATTTTTACCCTGGCCTAGTCGAAAGGGCCTTTAGAAAATATGGGCGAAAGGGCCTTTAGAAAAAATGGGCGAAAGGGCCTTTAGAAAAATTGGGCCTTCTCAAATTTTTATGATGGGTCCCTGTATTTTGAAAATAACCTATGTGCAGGGGAATAAAAAGGAGGTAAACTGATCTATGCACGTCCTTACTTACATAACCGAGACCTATCACCCATTCCTAAAATTTTCTACCGAAAAAAAAATCCTGGAAAATTCGTAAGTTCCCTCATTAAATTCTTAAAGAATATTTTTTTTAATTCATTTTTTAATCTTTTTACACATTCCATTTTATCACTAAAATAATTCATTCTCCCTTAAAACGTTTTCAAAAAAAAATCTGAGATCGTTTTTACCGGTACTTGTGTGGGGAATTCAAGAAAATAAAATTTTAAAACACACTATTATTTAGTACATAGGTGTTATTTTGTGCTCTAATCATAATCGTTCAAACTAAAAATGCTAAAACGAAAAAAGTTCCGATGTCAATTTTGACTTCATCATTCCCTTGTGAGTTTGGTCCAAAGACATCACAGGAATGTGTACTTTTTGGAGGGAGAAATATCCTGACTCCGTACGCTTGTCCCACTTACCAAACTCTCAGCGAGAGACAATGTCCAAAGTTTGACGATTCGAAGTGCTCAAACAAAAAACAAAATCAATCCTGAACATTACTAATAAAGAAATTACCTAATTTATGAAAGTGAATTTTTTTGTTATGTCTCCATGCATGTTAACATTATATTATATGCATATGTGTTTACATTTTTTTGACTTATTATTTCTATAATGCTCGGAACATATAATGTTTGCTTAATGAAGATATATATGAATATCTTTTCAAAATTAGTCGTCTTACCAGTTTATTTTGAATATTTATACCTTAACAGTTTGACCTTTTTGAATTAAACAGTTTTCTGCGTAGTTTATATCTTTTTAATAGGGAAAAACATATTCGTAGTATATATATATATATATATATATATATATATATATATATATATATATATATATATATATACATCATTTGTAGTATTTACCAGCTTTTTGAATTACTGAATTTGCTCTTTCCAGTGTGATGCGGAGGACGAATACTGCAAGTAAGTGTAATTTCTGTTTTGAAATATAAGATCTAGTGGAGCAAGTACTATAGTGTATATTCCATTAAAAGTGGAAGAGTGTTCAAGAAAGCCAGATATTGTTTATATGAAAATTCAGACAAAATACTCAACAAAATTCACCCATGTCTATTAAATTGAAACATATCCTTAACTTTTCAAAAAACGATTTTTATTTTTTTTTCAAATGATAATTTCTTTTGTTTGAGCTTTATAGTCTTACAAACTAAAATAAATAAGTTTGCCTCTAGAGATGCGCTGTTAGACTCATATAGTTATTAAATGTCACAACAAAATCATGTCAAACGAAATTCGGAGAAAAATGTAGAAATTAGTAATTCATAAGCTACGGAAGTGGCATTGGTGCCGTTTGCACAGAATTGATGTTAATGAAGAGGAAGATCATGAAGTGAAATTGTTTTAGCAGAATATAAGTGTGTATAAAAAATAAAAGAGTTTTTTTTATATCAAGAGATAATTTTTATATTTAAAGTACAAAATACAATTATTATTTTTTAAATAAATGAAAGTGTAAAATTTATTGTAATTTGGCACGGATTGAGTCTACAATTCAGAAATGAAACCATATAGAAACCTGAAGTATGGAAATTGTATAAATGGTTTAAAAATGATCTTGAAAAAAACCTCATTAATGATGGTTCATATAGACTCTTAATTCGGGACCCTTCTCCGCAAGAATTGTCATAAATTGACATCCATTGTTAAACATAGTTCTCTATTTCCTAAGTCTATACAAACCTATATTTCTTCTCCTGTCTGAAACTGTGCAAGATTTTATGCGCTTCCGAAAGTTCATAAACGCAACATACCTTTTCATGCCATAGTTTCAAACATTGGCAAGGCCTCTTACCGCTTAGAGAAATATTTGACCACAATATTTTCTCCTGTCCTATCCACAAATATATTCAACGAAAAGAATTCCATCACCTTTGCTAAATTATTTCGGAATTTCCCCCTGCTAGTTTTTCTATGGGCTCCTTTGACATCAAATCGCTGTTCACGAATGTCCGATAAGTGGCACCCTGTCTTTTCTTGTACAGAGATTTCGTGAATTTCATTATTGATATTTTGAAGTTCAATATCTTTTAACTCTTACTCGCACACCTCTGTCTCAAATAACTTTTTCATTCCAAGGTAATTACTACAAACAATCTGACAGTTTAGCATTGGGCTTCCCTCTGTCACCGATCCTCACAGTTCAATTAACTTATGAAATTGAAAATAATAGTTATCTCCCATTTCTTGATTGTCACTCGTACTGTAACCGGTTTCTTTACATCTGTCTATCGCAAAATTTTCGCTATTTCTCTACAGCCCATGCTTGTTTTTTTCACCTTCCGAGTCATAAAATGGCCGCATTTTATAACTTATAAATCATACAATACATGTTTGCTCGGAACCTCACTCATTTAGTAGAGAAATCCAATTTATTAAAGCCATTGCGGCTGACAGAGGATCCTTTTATTATTGATACTGTTTTATTTAAACTTCAGCACCCTCTTTCCTCAAACTCACCTCAGCCTTTTTATCTTCCAAATATTAGTATTGTGTTTCATTTCTTTTTAAAATCAAGTTTTCATATGGCTAAATTTTTCTATGAAATATGACTTCAAAATAATTTTTACCCTTAGCAATAAACTTACCCTCTCCAAACTTGAAGATCCTATTGAGTTATCTAACTCATGGGGTATCTATTGTATTGCGATCTCTCCTATATTGGACAAACCGAACGTGCTTAAAATTTCGTATTAAGAAACATCAACATTATATTCGTAAACAAGAAACCAATAAATCCCCAATTGCAAAACATTGCTGTGAGATGAATCATACTTTTGACTTTAATTCGGCTAAAATAGTTTCTAAACGTACTTCTATACAGGAACTTAACTTTCTTGAAGCATTTCATTTTTATACAAATTTTGGAAATATTGTCAATTGGGAATTCGCTATTCCTCCATTCCGTGATTCTTGGAAACAATACATAAAAACCTATTTTTTTAGTTTCTCAGCATTTTCCCTTTTTGTAGTGGCATTCCATATGCTGTTTTCATATTGGCTGTTTACGCAGAATCTCTCGTTTTCCTATTGCTCAATAAACTTTTCACTTGAATCCGTTCCATTTCACTTGCTATTTCCCTATTGGCTGTTGCCCAGAGTCTCCTGTTTACCTATTGGCCAATAAACCTTTCTTTTGAAGTCGCACCTCTCCAAAATATCTGTGCAAATTTTTGCCATTCTTTGCACTGTCGACGGTATGCTAAATGCTACCGAAACTAGTATGCACTGAAATTGAAATTTCTGGTGCTATTAACGTTACTCTTTACCGTTTGCCAAACATTTCTTTTGACTATACGATAGCCCCCTTTTAAGTTGTCTTTCGAATGGCTAATAAACTATACAAGAAGTTAAAATAGTATAACTGATAGAGGCTCTAGCAACGAGCTCAAATAATTTGCTTGGGCGAAAAATTCAATTCCTTATTGTTTACTATTTTGTCTGTCTTATATTCTCCAGTGAATTTTTACATTTGTTTTCATATACTGCATACACTCTGAAGCAAAGATATTTATGTGATTTGACATGTTCATAAATTGTACATTTTTGTTATAAACTTCAAAATAATACATAACTTCAAAATTTTAAATACAAAGGATGTGAATCATCACTTTACTTAACAGCGTACAACCAATAGAGTGAAAAAATGTCCAGACCGGGGTTCTATCCCGGATCCCTTGGTATAGCACACTAAGTGCTTTACCAATTAAGCCATCTAGACGACATCCAGTCTAGCATTCTCTCACTCTTATATGGCAAGGTTACAACCACGCAGCACAAGATGGAAAGTCAATCATGTGCACAACACCGTTGACCTGCATGAGACAAATTAAACCCAGTATCGGTGAATATTTATCCACTAATTAATTTTTCAGCAGAGCTGAAATTACGCTGTACATTAATGAAATACAAAGGATGTGAATTATCACTTTACTGAACAGCATACAACCAATAGAGTGAAAAAATGTCTAGACCGGGGTTCGATCCCGGATCCCTTGGTATAGCGCACCAAGTGCTTTACCAATTAAGCCATCCAGACAACATCCATTCCAGCATTCTCTCACTCTAATATGTCCAGGCTACAATCGATCCCGGATCCCTTTGTATTTCATTAATTTGCAGCGTAATTTCAGCTCTGCTGAAAAATTAATTAGTGTATAAATATTCCACGATACTGGGTTTAATTTGTCTCATGCATGCCAACGGTGGTGTGCTCATGATTGACTTTCCATCTTGTGCTGCGTGGTTGTAGCCTTGTCATATCAGAGTGAGAGAATGCTATACTGGATGGCTTAGTTGGTAAAAGACTTGGTGCGCTATACCAAGGGATCCGGGATCAAACCCCGGTCTGGACATTTTTTCACTCTGTTGGTTGTACGCTGTTCAGTAAAGTGATAATTCACTTCCTTTGTATTTGATTAATTTACAGCGTAATTTCAGATCCGCTGAAAAATTAATTAGTGTATAAATATTCACCGATATTGGGTTTAATTTGTCTCATGCATGCCAACGTTGTTGTGCTCATGATTGACTTTCCATCTTGTGTTACGTGGTTGTAGCTTTGTGATATAAGAGTGAGAGAATACAAGACTGGATGTCGTCTGGAGGGCTTAATTGGTAAAGCACTTGGTGAGTTATACCAAGAAATCCGGGATCAAACTCCGGTCTGGACATTTTTTCGCTCTATTGTTTGTACGCTGTTCAGTAGAGTGATAATTCACATCCTTTGTATTTCATTATTTTAGCGTAATTTTAGCTCTGCTCAAAATTAATTAGTGTTCAAAATTTTAATTTGTCAGAGAATTTTGAATTATTTATCGCAAAATTGAATCCATTGATCAAATTTTGAGTGACATTTATATAAAATCTGAAATTTAACGGTTACTTTGTATATTATAAATACTTTAGAGGAGTCGAAACGAAAAAAAGAAAAATTGTTTCCTTCTACTATTCACAAACATTAATCTTCGAGATAAATATCTTTGTCTTATGCAATATAAATATCTGATGAAGATAACTGATTCGATACAGTTGTAGGATCAACAAATTGTTCTTTTGCTCTTCAAACTTTTGAGCATGTACGTGCTGCTATCTGGCGGATCTTTCTTTTGTTCCAGTGCTTAACGAAAGAATTCTTTGAAAACGGCAGGCATTTGTGTAAAGCTCTTTTGCGGTGAATGTAATACCTCCACCATGTGAGCAGACCGTCTATCGTTCGTATTGCTCACATAGCGGAGGCACCACACCCAAAAGGCACCCGCCAATTCTGCATACCCCCGCGTGCAAACTACATGACATCCAGACGCTGCGACAGAGGCTCCCTCTCATATGTACTAAAGGGGCCGGATCAGGTCCGATTCCCGTTGAACAGACCATGTCATCATTGCCTCTAAGGTCCTCTGGAAGTCCATAGGAGCAGACAGAGGCTCATAAACTAATCAAGGGCTTCTTCCTGAGATTTGCTTTATCCCCACTCGGGACCGAGAAGCACCTACTAAAGGTTACCTCTTGGCTTCCTTCCTTATTATGTAAGGAAGCTATGGTATGATGGGCACATGTGCAGAAATTCTTCTTTTCATCTTAAAATAAAATAAAATAAAAAGCACAGTTGCCAACCTCCCGATTTTTTGAATACCAGTAAAATCATACAAAAATTTTCGCTTTATTAAATAGCAGAAATTGCACCATTAAATGAAACAAATATTTTTTCATAAAAATACTGGTATGAAAAAAATCGGGAGGTTGGCAACTATGAAAAAGGTTTTACAGAAACCGGTAATATATCTGAGCTCATATTCATATTTACATAAAGCATAAATAAACCATTTCTAGTACATATAGTCTTTATTTAACTGTTTTACATCTTAAACCAGTCTTACCTGCTTCTTCCGAGTCTACAGAAAAATAACGGAAATGTGTGTTTTTATTTTTTCATCATATAGATAAATTATCTGATAATACAAACGACACAGAATTTAATATATATTAGTAGATGTCGACACATTGGAATATTAAGATAAAAATGCATGTGATACGATTAAGGTGGTCATTTGACAAATTTGCCCTATTTATATTACTAATAAATGCAACATTTTCCTTTATGTAATTATAACAATTATATTTCATATCTTATTTTAGTATTATTAATTTAAAAAAAAAATTTCATATTCTATGTTTGCATAATTTGTGACTTTAAATGTATCCTTTTTTTAAATTTGTTTTTCTGTTTTTGAAATAAAGGAGAGAGAAATATAATAAGTTATAATTGGGTGATACAGGTACAGCTGATTAAAACACTGAGCTTATAAGGTCATGGAATTGCATAAACGCATGTTTTTGTCAGTATTCCGAATTTTAATATCTAATATCATACATTTTTTACTCTTTTTTTTAAACACAGACAACTATAAACATTCTGTCAAATTTTCTCTGTCTACATAAAATAAGTTTATATTTAATATTTGTTATGTTTTAGAAATAAAGAGTTGAGCATGATTGTATCATATAGTCGGATGATAGTTCAAAAGTTCCAGCAGATACCAAGGTTTGAGGTAAATATTTTCTACGGTTTTAATAATTCCATATCCATTGTCACTATTTTGACCTTCTAAAATAGGCAAAGTGTTTAAATGATATGCAGTGTTAAATTTGTATAAACAATTAACCCTTCTTTGCATGCGTTTTTCTTTTACAATTGTGTTTTTTTATACATATATTAAATATTAGACACCAGAAATTTTAAGATAGATTTTTAACTTTGTTCAGCAACATAGTTCACGGGAAATTTACTGGATTAATATTTCTATATAAATATAGTGGTGGCGAAGAAGTTTATTTATTTATTAAAAGTTAAATGAAAAGTGATGGAAATTTACATCAATATGCAATTAAGGGTTAACCCTTTCAAGGGCGGTGATACGTTTATGAAACCACTTAATTTTAATTCCCAATATCACAATGACACCAGAATTTTGGCATGAAAATTTTCGTTTATTATGTATGCGATATATAGCTTTTTCATATTTCCAACTGAATTTGTTTGTAAATTCCGGTGTCAGTGATACATTTCAATATTTTTACAATGAAAGTGTTTTGCCGTTGAAAGGGTTAACAAGTGTTTAATGTATATCCTCTTCTTATTTTAGAGTATAGAGCTCTTCAGCTACATTGGCGGCTACTTAGGGATGTGGTTGGGGATATCACTAGCATCCCTGTTTGATGTTGGCGAATGGATATATGACGTCATTGCTTACCAACGTATGAGATGGAAAAGAAACCAAAAGGCCACAACGCCTGTTGAAAAATTTCGGTCTCATACTTTGTTAAAAAAGAGAATAAACACCGTAAACAGGCGAAAATTTTATTGACTATCAAGTTGGCTGTTTAATTGTTGCACTTTTCCGCTAAAACCATTTCGTAAATGTAAAGAATGTATCTTATATGGATTTAAAAATATTTTTGATATGTAACATTAATGCAACATCTATTGAAAATTTTTGACATGATACTGTGTAAAAAAGAGAAAATAAATTAGTAAAAATGCAAAAATTGTATGGAACATTGGATTGTCAGTTTAATTGTTGTGTTTTTTGATAAATAAAAATTCAATAAAATAGGAAAATCGTACTGTCTATCCAATAGCGAATTCATTCTCCATATTTTTATGGAATTGTATTTACAATGCATTTTACAGGGTGTATCCGCACTGATCGTTCAAATTTGGTGAGGAGGTAGATAAAAGAAAAAGAAGACAATCTCACGTAGGAAAGTATGGGCACAAAAGAACGCATGAAGTTGTAGAGGGCGCTGTGTATTAACAATTTCTAATCACGCGTAAAGCTATCTGACAACTCCAGCCGGTCGTACTTCAGCAAGATGACTTTGCAGAAGTAACATGAATCATTATACGTTTAATGGATATGCAGATATCATCAAAATTACGGTGCGGCCGGAGAAAGCGATCAAAGAGCTACGCAAAGGTATCTAGAACGCTAACTCAACCGGCCCAAATATTAGAATCAAATGTTTGCTACTAGATCGGTTACCGATACCTGTCAAGTTAGATGAAGCAACCGGACAGTTCCATGTACAGGATGTTATTTAGATTTTTAGGTTTGCGTCTATACTTTCCTATATGAAATTATATTCTTTTGCTATTTTATACCACCCCACAAAATTTAAATATCAACCTGATACACCCTGTTAGTCCGAGAGCTGTTAAACATTTTAGGGTAGGTATTTGAGGAACTCTGAAAATTTGTGTAACACTTCTTTAGTAATGTTTGAATACAAAGTCGACGACCTGGCTGATGGGTGGTGGGGTTTAGCCAACACGTGATTTTTTAACTTTGCGAAAATTTATTTACAAAAAAAGGGTTCTTGAGGCATTTTGAAATTTTAATACCTCGAAAGTTTAGCACTTAATGAAATAAAAAACAAAAAAACCTGATTGTTTAGTTGGGTCTAAAGGTTTGCTAGGCGGCTATAAAATTGTATTTTATACGTGTCGGAAAAGGTATTTAAGGCATGCTTATATTTAGACTGATTAATATTTATACCCAGAAAAAATATTTTTAAAAGAACATATCATTTTGGCAGGACTTTCTGCCTGACAGGCGATAGGGGATGTTACACGTGGCTGTGAGTAACTAGTGCTATGAGTACGTTGAAGTGTGTGAGCGAGAGCGTGTATCGCCGGCCAACCGAATTGAAGCCTACTCCTGTGTTATAGACTCTCGCAAGACCATGTGACTTATAACAAGCTTGCAGTTATTAGAAAAATTGTGGAGTAATTAAACGATTCTCGTTCATAGTAATTTGTTTTTAGAATTTTCAAATGTATAACATTAAATGAATGAGATATGATGTATATCTTTTGATACGCGATACAACAACAAATAAAATATTTTTTATTTACCCTCTGTTTACTTTAATTTAATTGTATTTTTATTTATTATAATAAAATATAACAGACTGAAAAACTGAATGAAAACAAAAATGAAATTACATGATCAAATTTGTTAGAATGAACTAATTATATGGCTATAAATCATTAATTTGATTCTTGTATCTTTTTGATTCAGCGTACTGCAGTGTAATAGGCTCTCGCAAGACCACGTGACTTATAGCAAGCTTGTAGTTATTAGAAAAATTTTGGAGTAATTAAAAAATTCTCATTTGTATAAACACGTGCAGCTGTACAAGTGCAACTATGTTTGTATTTAATGGGTTTTTTTTTTTTTGCTTTATATAATAATCATTACTTATATACATTAATTATGGAAAGTAAAAAATTAGTTTGTGTTATTTGCACAAAAAGCGATGGAAAAATCATTGTTTTTAGAGAAAGAACTCTACAAAAAAAACGTAATTTAACAAATTACAACAACCATTGGGAAAATGTTCCGAAAGCTTTAAAAAAAATTATTAGTCATTCGATTGTAAGCAAAGCGCCATTCCATCATCGCATGTCGAAGTCGTAGATGTTTCAACCAGCTAACGATAAACGTTGCGCGATGCGTAATAATATTTAACAACGTCAAACAACTATGTAAAAACATTTCGTCTGAACCATCGCCGCAGTTATCATAACCGTTGCATACTGCTTCAAATAAACACATTTTCCATTACTACAGCTGAAGAGGTCCTGGCATTCTCTGCCCTCACAAAATTATTCGTTGGAACCATCTACACAATACACATTTTCCATTACTACAGTTGAAGAGATCCTGGCATTTCGCTACCCTCGCAAAAATATTCGTCGGAACCATCTACAGATATTTTCCATTACTACACTGTAAAAAATGATTGTCAAATTCACTGCATTTATTGCAGTATATCGCAACGTAATATTTCCGTAGGAAAAATTACCGCAAATATAACAGTAGATTTAACCAGCGTTTAAAATTTCAACATCCTTTCATGCGAACAACCAATCAGATCACATCGTAACCGGCGTCTGCGCAAACAAAGGCATATTACTAGCATGATCTGCGCAAGAAAGTTCTACTTCCGTCTACGAGATTTTTCTCACGCGACAGCGAAAGCGAGCAAATGGTATGTTAACGCTACATGCTTACGGGCTTACGTGCCTGCATTGTTAATATATCAGCGTTTTATTACAAATAGTTTTTATATTTGTATTAGATAAACGTAATTCTAAAGTAAGTTTGTAATTCTAGTCCAATTATCTATATATATATATATATATGTATATATATATATATATATATATATATATATATATATATATATATATATATATATATATATATATATATATATTATCTAAATTCTTCTCGCCCTTCAGAATTGAAATGCTTCTATTTTTAGTACTACAAATATATTCTCTTTCTATATATGTATTTATATATAGTAAGTATTATAATCAATATTTGATGTTTCAGTTTTGCTACATTAAAAAAATTTCTATTAATAAATTCTGAATTCTTAGATATATCATATACAAAGCAATAAAGAAATGTTTAAATGTTAGATTGAAATTCTATACATCAAATAATGAGTTCTAATGTTGTTTGTAAAACAAACGACGAACTTTATGATTATTCTAATAATCATTTAAAATGAAAGCTGATTAAATTCAATGATTTAAAAAAAAAATATGGCTTTTAAACTTTCAGCAGTTATTGTGATCATTTGTACGGAAATATGACTGTTAAAATTACTGAACTTTTTGTGGTAATTCGTACGGAAAAATGTCTGTGAAATTTACTACAGTTATAACCGTTGAAATGACGGAATATATGTGATAAAATTTACATCGAATTTTACTGTGAGTTTTACGTAAAAATTGCTGGCAACATTGCTGCCAGCAGTTTTTGCCGTAAATTTGACGGATTTTTTTTTACAGTGCACATTTGAAGATATCCTGGTAATCTCTACCCTCGAAACAATATTCGTCTGAACTATCTACACAATCAATCTCTCCATCGCACCCCTGACAGCGTTGAATGCATTCGTTATTCGATTGTAAGCAATGCACCATTCTATCAACGCATGTCGATGTCGCAGATGTTTCAACCAGCAAACGATAAACGTTGCGCGATACATAATAATATTTAACAACATACTGCCTGGAAGAATTGTTTAAACGAGTAGGTTCAAAGAGAAACAATTGAACGCTATTGAATACCATTAAGTCGTGCAAATAAAGGGAAAGTGCTAACCAATATATGTTAAGCAATATACCTTAATATTTTATCGGGTCCTTCCTACAATAACTTTAACTCATGTCTAGATTGATGTCTGAGCTAAAGGTACTGTGAGGAAATTAAAGTTGAAGACCACGTTTTTTGCTTTATAAGACACTCTTTCATATCTGATAGTTTGCATCTATCCTTTTTGTAACTTTAACATATTTCTAACTATTTTATGCACTTCTATTGCCTATTCAAAGAAAGATTCTTTTAAAGTTACAGAATTTCGTTAAAATTTTTTCTAAATTAAAGAATTTCGTTAAAAACTCTTAAAAAAAAGTGACGACGCCAAGAGGGAATCGTTTCGACCGAAAACTACAACCATTTTCCCAATGGTTAAAAAAGGCGCGTAGGTGTTGTAGATTCGGCAAAAACATAGGTTAAAATATAAAAACAGTATTTTACCATCCAATGTTAATCTGAAAGAGGTTAATCACGAACATTGCTATAAAAATCTCGATAATTTAATTAAATTGAAACAAACTCATCCACATTTAAAAGAAGCCATGGAAAAAAGGTATTTTGGAATCCAAAAAACTGATAAGTCATTTTCTAGACACCCAATTGATCTGACTCTGCAGCAGACAATCAACGAAGATGATGGAAGAAGATTAACCGGTGTAATACATGTTACCAACTTCATTTCTGCTCGGCAGCGCTGGTGTAAGAGCCACGAGATTCGATTAACTGTTTTATCATATACCTACGAGGCACGTAATGGCAAGTAATGGCGTACGTAAATGGCAAGATGTTACAGCCGATTTGGAAAAATATAATATAAAAAAGATACTAAACGGATTCAATCACTTACCAATGTATTTTCCAAATTTATGAATCCTTTCAATACTACCATTGACCAACAAAAACTCTTTAATATTTCGACTGGAAAAGCAGCTTCAAATACAGTATATGAATGTTTGATAAATATTGAAGATATAGGTGCTAAATTACATGACAAATTTATTTCAGAATGTAACGCATCTGCTGGCAGGTTTGCTAAATCTATTTCAAAAGTCAAAATTATGAATTTTTCTGCTGACATAGATAAAAGAACTGTTAAAAGTGGTTATAGGGTTCAAGAAATAAAAATACAACGTGATTTGTTTGATCGAATGCTGAGTTTATCTATGGACTACACGATTGACTTAGAAAAATTTAGATAACAGGCACAGTAATCAGCTATTTTAAAATTTTTAGAAAACAAATATGATTGCGACAATGTACCAAATACTTTTGATGTTGCCATATTCGAGAGTTTCTTTTATTGCATACAATGCAAGATAATCCTGCTACATTCGGTATGTTTGTTTGTTTATTGATAACATACATCTGACTTGTGTGCTTGACATCAAGTGCCCGCTTATAAGTCATCGTCAATATACAAGGACGAGATAGCCACAAGGAAATTTACAACACCACAGAGTTACATCCGGGAGCTCCACAAAGTGTGTTCAATGGAGCTGGCGGGAGTCGAACCCGCCGACCTGACTCCTACGCTCTCAAGCGATTAGCGGAATGGTGTCTTAACCACTCGGCCACGGAGGCTCCTACATTCGGTAGCATATCTAAGAAAATTATGAGCACCTTAATCGCTACTCGAGCTCCACCTGTTGATATCATTTTTTATCAATATCTTACACCATCAATTAAAGATTATGTACTTGCAAGCAGGAATGAACAAAATAGTATTGACGTTAATATTACTTGTCCCAGTCAAATTCGGTCAAGATATTTCATTATAGAATTGAAAAACATAAAATTTAAACAGAATTCTGTTAATTTTTAATAGAACATTGGGCTTCAAGTGAAATGGTGCCATTTATTGGTAATACATTAAAAAACTTAAATTACGATTTCTCTTATTCATATGCAGTTGAAAATGATTCTATACAAATGACAATTAATGGGGATATGTCTTACGATAATAATGAGGAGGCAGATACAGAAATCATGCACGATGTATGTAAACTTGATGCAGATTTAACGACAAATCTTCTGATCAAAGCTTGCGATACAGACGTTTCAATAATCATGCTAGGAAACATGGATCATCTTCAAAGCGTAAAGACTTTTATGTAGTATGTACCGGAAATGATAAAGATATATAAATATAACAAACTTATGTAACGAGTTAGTTTAATCTCTGTGTGCGAGTTTGCCTGGCTTTCATGGAATCACGGGATGTGATTACAATCCTTCATTTTTCCAAAAAGGCAAGATAAGACCGTTACAACTATTGATCAGAAATCGTAATTATCAAGCGCCATTAATTAATCTTGGAATTGCTCATAAAACCGGTTTGCGGAATGAAATTTTTGATACGCTTGAAAAATTTGTTTGGGAAATTTATGGATTTAAGAATATCACAGATATAAATATAGCGAGATTTCAAAAATTCTGCTCAACTTACAAAGCTAACAACAAAGTAGAGCCTTTCAAAAAATTATTAAACAATTTTGATCCCTCCATTTTGCCACCATGCAAAGTTGAATTACATCAACATCTCTTAACCCGGGAGCAGTCGCATGGGGTGTGACATACCCCAGGGTGCGTACGGTTTTTACAATTGGTATTTACACTATTGGTAACACTATTTTTCGAAAAGTAATCTATAATTTATATTATCATAAAATTTGTATCAATTTTCTCAGACTGAATAAGGTGACGATTATTAATTGTATTTATTGGTGACAATGTAAAAACCATTCATTATCTGGGTATGCGCAACTTCTCCCGAGTTAAGAACTCAGTACATAACAAGTATTTGGCGGAATGAACATATTCAATTTCCAAGTGGTTTAACACCTGAAAAAAATGGGTGGCAACAACAGAAAAATGTATTTGAATTTCATTGGTTTGATAGAGATTGTATGCCTCAATTAGTGCTAGAGGCTATTGTCAATGAAGAAGTCGATAACACTGATGAAAATGTTACAGGTAAGATTGAACATTTCTTTTCTTTCATAATTGCATTATTGTTTTACTATTTATATAATAGAAATGAATTATCATTTTCAGATAATGCAGAAGAACCGGAAGAAGAAGAGTTCTCAATCTCTGGTGAAGACGTTGCTGATGATGATGAAGCAATAAAAACTGATTATGAATGAAAAAGATTCAATAGGAAAATTCATATTTTTATACCCATATAATTAGTTCATTCTTCCAAATTTGATCATGTAATTTTATTTTTGTTTTCATTCAGTTTTTCCGTCTGTTATATTTTATTATAAAAAATAAAAATACAATTTAATTAAAGTAAACAGAGGGTAAATAAAAAATATTTTATTTGTTGTTATATCGCGTATCAATAGATATACATCATATCTGCCCATTTAAGATGTTATATATTTGAAAATTCTAACAAACAATGACTACGAAAGATAATATTTTAATTACTACAAAATTTCTCTAATAACTACACGCTTGCTATAAGTCACGTGGTCTTGCGACAGCCTATTACCTCCAGTACGCTTCAATTTGGCCGGCCGCCGATATAGGCTCTCCCACACACTTCAACCTACCCATGGCGCTTCTTACTCACAGTCAGGTATAACATTCAATATCGCCTGGCAGGTAGAGAGTCACCACAAAATACTCTGTCCTTTTCAAAATATTTTTTTCTTGGTACAAATATTATTCTGTCTAAATATCAGCGTTCCTCAAATACCCCCCTTTTTTTACACGTATAAAATAATATTTTGAAACCGGCTGGCAAACCTTTAGTCCCGACTAAATAATCTGGCTCTTTTAATTTTATTTTCATTAAATACTAAATTTTCCAGGTATTAAAATTTCAAAATGCCTCACGAACCTTTTTTTTGTAAATCAAATTTCGCAAAGTTAAAAATTCAGGGGTTGGCTAAGCCCCACCACTTTTCAGCTAGGTCGTCAATTTTGTATTCAGACATTGCAAAAGAGGTGTTACCAAATTTTCGAAGTGCCTCAAATACATTCCCTAAGTTGTTTAACAGCTTTCCTACTACGTTTAGAATATTATTCTCTGAGCGCAATACAGTGCAAGAAAAGACAGCCATTATGTCCTTATGCCAGCCGCGTCATGTCCTTATATTCCGATATATTGTGTCAGTTTGACACAAGTCAAATAAGCTTATCGTAAACCAAAGGAATCTATTTATGAATGTATGTGATGATCTTTATAACGACTTACTTAAATTCAATTACTAAATTAAATTTCCGATTCGAATAATTCGTCTAACAATCGTCTAATTAGCGCAATGTTTTGGAAAAATATCAAAATGTCAACAGCTATGCCAAAAATCATTAAATTAAAATTCTTGACAGCGAAAAGTTAAACAGTTTTAAAAGTTCTAGAAAATGGGTTTAACACTTTATATCCTGAATTAATTTTCCAGCTACTTTTTAATTGTATTTTTGCATCATTGGATACGTTTTGGTGCAGAATAAACATTGGAAAGAGGAAAATAATTTTTATAGTGTTTTAGTGGTTAATTATGCAACTGTAACCGCCATAAATTTTTTACCCTATGATATAAAATAAAATAGTAAATTTCAAATAGTAAACTTCAAATAAAATATAGGAAATGTTCACCTGTAGAGTATAGAAAACAATAGAAAATAATAGTACTAAATAACCGGTAATAAACCACTAAAATTACTCAAATGAAGAACAACATGCATGCCAATTCTATTGCAAAATGAATTTCGAATGTAGCCTGGCAAATGTAAAATCCCTACAATGCAAAGAAAGAGGATATGTGCTTGAATTTGCCATCTCCTGCTTGTTGTCAGAAATACACTCTTTGTGCCATTGTGAATACCGTTAGGAAAAACGGTCATATTACGAGTATATAGGTGTTTTATTAACCCCTTGGGGACGAGAGAGACGAATACGTGACGCATAAGATGCTCAGAATCCTCGATTATTCCCACCAGTTATTTTTTTTTTGTAAAGTTTTCCTTATCTAATCATAGCATTTTTGCGATTCAATTAGGTGAAAATTTCTCATTTGAAAAACCAGTGGTAACAGATTAAAAATTCTGTAAAAGACGCTCGTCGCGAAGGGGTTAAAGTGGTACTTATAAGTACCTTCAGGATAAAAAGGGTTAAAATACCAGACGTGTTTCAAGCAAGAATAGATGTTGTTCCAATTCAGGAACATTAACAATTAACTTGCCTAAAAGTTTGTTATTTATTTTTTTTTCAATTTTCATTTCTTGATTTCAGTCATTCTTGTTTTCAATGATATTCTCAACGGTACGAAACTGTTTAACTAAAGTAAAAATTATTCGTTAACCCTTTAACGGACATTGGTTTCCCTGCGAAACCACAAAATTTTAATTACGAAATTCAACAGTGACAGCAGAATTTTAATAGAAATGTTTTCCATTTATTACGTATGTGAAATATCGCTTTTTTGTTATATACGAAACAATCTGTTCATAATTTCCGGTGTCAATCATTTATTTCAACATTTTAGCAATTCAAGTGCTTTATCCGTTAAAGGGTTAAGATGCGAAGAAAATTTGACTGTCCCATAGAGATTACTCTTGTCTAGATACTTCTTCTTCCCATTCTGAATTTTTTTAATCTGGTAAAAGCTGTTTTAGAAAAATATACCTTCCAACTAAAAAGTATAAACATTATAGTTAAAACTCACTATCTGTTCTCCTATAAACAGTAACGTAGACCAGGTGCAATTCCGGATGTTTTGCATACCATTAATTTCGTAAAATTATTTTCGTCTTGTTTAATCGCTGAAAATTCTGCATTTAGATAAGGCCAAAAAGAAAATGTAGATATAGGTATCCAGAGCCTCTAGACCACCCCACTCTGGCTGCACCGCTGCATATTACTTGAAATGTATGGGGAAAACTGTATTATCGCCCACGAAAAACATTACCCAAAACACATAGTTATAGCTTAGAAATTTCTTTTAAAACAATAGTTATAAGTGTAAAGAAAAAAAGTATTCTCTGAGCATAATACACTGCAAAGAAAGACTGAAATTATTTCTAATTTTGCGGAAAGTTTTAAGAAAATTAAATATAATTTCGTAGATTCCTTCGAGTTCATGAAATTTTCTCTCATTCACAGAAATCTTTTGTATCAGAACCAATCAGAAATCTCAGAAACCAAAATATTCCTAAAATTAACAGAGGAGTCGGAAATTAACAGGAAATAAAAGGACCGTTTCATTTCAGAAAAGATTACATAAATGTTATCTATTTTTTCCGTGATTTTGAATTCGTCCTTTTCCAAATACATTTTTAAGATAAATTAAAATTTTCATTTTTGATAATGACTATGACGTTATATTGAATTATCGTAATTTTTTCTCATAAACAGAAAAAAACCTATATTTGTTACAGTATACAATACATACTAACACCATATCTTTGCTTTACATCGCGAATGTTATTACCTTAAATGCATTGGTTGCAATTGTGTCCTGAACACTGGAGATATCAATATTTGACAATATATTTAGTGCTGCAAAAAGTAGTAGGTAAAATCAGAGAAATGCAAAACAAAATAAGATATTCAAAAATTAGTCAATAGACAATTCTAGACTTCAATTGTTTCAACCATATTATCTGCACTATAAATATATTAAATAAAAAAACGTTTTCTGTACTAAAATACTCGTATCCAAAGCCGGAAACTCAATGTTGATCATTAAAGACTAACACGTGTATAATATACACAATTTAATTTTAATTCCAAACTAAGTTACTAATTAATGAAATTTTAAACAAAATGAAAAAAAAAAAAAAAAAACAGATACCTAAAAATATTAAGCTGTGCGTTTCTATTTCATATTCATGATGTTATGTGCAAATAATAAACAAATGCATGATAATAAAATACATGAATAAAAACACCGGTATATATTTGCTTCGTTCGCATTGTCAAGATGCCATACGTGCCTAGTATTGACAGTTGCGCGGTTTTTTTTTTTTTAATTCAGATTGCCACCACTGTTTGAAGAGTGCTATTCCTTTTACTTAAGCTTTCATTAAATAGAGAAAACATTACAATTTTAACTCTGCTGGTACCGGTCTTTACTTACCCCGTTATTTTTTTGTTTTAATGATTTTGCTGTTTCAAACGAGAAAAAAATTATAAATTGAATTTAAACATTAAAATCAAATCGAAACCGCGTAGGAAGAAGCTTTACTTAATAAAATTAAATTTAAGCTTCAAATCATGCAAAACTATGGATGCTCATTAAAAATTTAAATCTGGTACTAGGAGGATTAAAAAATAGTAATAAACATGTAATCTAAAAAGAAAAATATTTGCACAGCTGGAAACATTGCATGTTTCTCTAACTTAGTATCAATACCTGCCTTATTGCAAACTGGGTCGTAGCCATGTGGCCCCTCTGACTTTAGAAGTTCTCAAATTTAGTATGCAATTTTCGTAAAGCTGATATTTTACATCTATTTCGACGTTGCACTGACTATAATCAATATTTTGAACTGTTAGAGTAGGATAAGTTTAAAAACAAAAATATATTTATCTAAATACAGTAAAACCTTTCAATGGCGGACACCCAGGACGACGGAATATGTCTGTTATTCGGAAGAGTTCGCTTTCTCCAAATAGCAGACAAATTCTGCGATGATGCAGTGTCCATTATTAAAAGGTTTTATTGTATTTAGATAAATGTATTTTTTACTTTTAAACTTATCCTACTCTAAAAGTTCAAAATATTGATTATAATCAGTACAAAGTCTAAAGAGATTTAAAATATCAGATTTACGAAAATTGCATACCAAATTTGGGGCCCCCTAAAATCGGGGAAGGGACCATGGCCCAGTTTGCCCATGCTTTAATCAGGTTCTGCTACGGAAACAAACCCCAGCCCAGCTTTATAGTCAAATATTTTCCCATTTATTCAGAATTCACTGTGGTCAAACATGGCTGTATTATTACTTAAAAAAAAGTGTGGTCAGAAATAGCTGCCTATTGCTCACAAATCAGAGCACAAAAATGGACACGATTCAGAAATTTTCAATGTCTGAAATTCAGACACTTTTAAGTGTCTTACAATTTTAAGACACTTTAAAGTGTCTCCTTTTTGAACTATCCGTTTTCAACACTTAATTGTCTGAATTTCAGACATTCCAGTTTACAGTGTGTAATATAGCAGCAACGATTTTCTGAAACATAAGCTTCATGTAAAAAAAGATTTTCTTGAGTCACAACAGGAAAGTAATATTTATTTATGTGGGAAAATGATGATTTAAAAAATCGATGTTGCTGATTGCGATAGATAATATTTGAGTAAACATAACAATATTGAATTTAAAAGTTTGGGTTTTGAACAATTTAAGTATAAAATATAATTATTTGTAAAAGTGTTACACATGACCACATGGTTGATATGTATGGACTTTATTGAACTAAATAAAATTAGTATGTACTTTTTATTCACACATGCGGATATTACTGTTGCAGAGTTGCCAAGTCTTCGGCTTTTTGTGCACCAGTAATTGTTTAGGGAGAAATGTTGTTCTTTCGAATCGCAGAATGCTACAATTAAATAAAACAACATTTTCTGTATTAAAATACTGGTATCCAAAAATCCAGAGACTTGACAAGTCTGCTGTTGTTCCTTGAACAAATTCCACTTAAACATTTTCTTTAAGCGTAAAGCGGTCCTTTTAAGACGCCTTCATTTCTTGAATTTTGTCATCCGACGCAAGGAGAAGAGACAAGCTAAAATCGCATACATAACTACATTCGATATTTGTCTCAAAACTTTTTCGGTAGAAAAAATATTATTTACTCATGTTTTTTGAAGTTACATAAATAATTAGAATAATCGGTTAAACTGATTTTATTAGATATATATATTTCTAAAATATCTAAGAGCAAAATTTAATATTAAATATCGGTAAAAAATATCGGTAAAGTATTTGCTAATGACATACTTATTATTAAAGAAGTTTTTTAATATTTTATTAAATCGCACTCGAATAATTCGTTTGTTATTGGATGAGCAGCTGTTCGAAACATTTATGTGTCCAACAACATCTGTATTACAATAACTATCATGAATATTTACGTGAAAAAGTAGTTTTCTGAAACAGTAATTTGTCATGTTGGAAGTTACAGATCGCTAATCTCATCTCAACGAAAATTATACTTTTTGTCGGTTTAATCTACTGGAGATTATTAGCCATTACCTTTCTTTAAAAAAATGAAGGAAATCGGTCTAATAGCTGTCGAGAAATGTAGTCTCTCAGTTTGAAAAACATGGTTAACATGGTCTCGATACGCAATAAACTTCGTGCGTAGAGCTGGGCTTGGGAAACCGTTTTCTGAGTGCTGCGGCGTTACATTCAACGAGCGCGAAGATTGAAAGGATTTGAAATACCACGAAACCGCTTTAGGGGAACAATCTACACACTTAAGGGAAGCAAAAAACGTAAGAAAATAAAATCGAAATACTTGACACAAAGAGCACCCTTTAATGATATTTTTTCATTTGTTTTCTGCTATCTAGAATAATTCCTATCATATTCAGAGTACAAATGTAACATTTTATACATTTGTAAAATTAAAAAAAAATATTATTACGGAATTTTTTTCATATTTATAATCATTAAATGAACAAAAAATGTTTAACTTTTTTTCCTATAAATTTGAAATTACCCAATCGGCAAATATTTTATTTTTACGACATTATACCTCATGACGGGAATTGGTATGTAAATATCAAATAGGTAAGGGAGACTCCAAAACACCCACAACTATGAGTTAGTTTATAGTAAATAAAGTCAAGCGTTAGATGAAAGACCACTTTGTAAAATAATTGAAAATTTAATAATAAATTAAAAAATATAAAAATTAACAATTATTTTACAGTACACAACAGTAAAAATTGATTATGACGTAAAACTACTCTTGAATACATTACATGACATGAAAGTGACATTTTGAAATTTTAACTCTTATTGTGAAAAGGAAACTTCCTAATAATTCTTATACAGTGGTGGCCAAAAGTTTGGACATTTTTTGAAAGTTTCATGTTTTTCAAATTTGTGTGCTTGTAAAATATATTAATTTTCACTTTAATACAAACGTTTATATATCAAATTGATGGTAATTTAATGTAGAATTTAATAATTAAAACAGTATTACAATATCTGTATTACAAAAAAAAGTTATGCTCATTTTAGTAGAACAAACAAACACAAATCGTCTTGTATAAAGATGTGTTTTGTAATAAAAGCGTACTAGCCTATCACAAACACTGTTCGGAGGACCAATCAAATGTCTGTAACTATAGTTTAGGTTATTTGGATGGTAAAAGAGTTATTGTTGTGGAAATATTTTGCAGAATGATGCATACTAGTACAATTAAATAGCGTATTGCTGTTTTTGAATATTTAAAGTCCTTTTTTTTAATTAAACTAATTTTAAACAATGTCATCAACAAGAAGAACTAATTGGACATCTACAAAAAGAAGCCGAATTGTCATATTGAGAGAAAATGGCCTCTCTTATGCTGAAATTGCAAGACAAGTTGGTGGTTAAGTGACTTGTTCTGGTGTACGAAAGTTCTGTTTGCGTTATGAAAAAACGAAATCAGTGGAAAATAAGGTCAAATCAGGCCGAAAAAAATGCACAAGTGCTACTGCCGATAGAAAAATTAAACGGCTTTGCCTTCAAGATAGAAAAATTTCATCAGATGCCATTAGATGTGAAATGAATGCAGCGGGTATTGCACAGTAAGTTCAAGAACAATAAGAAGAAGGCTATCAGGATTTGGACTACAAGCTAGAATTCCAAGGAAAAAACCATATTTAAATCAAAAGCAACGCGAAAAACGAGTTAAGTGGGAAAAAGAACACATTAAATGGTCAGAAAATCAATGGAAGCAAGCAATCTGGAGCGATGTGAGTAAAATATCGCTCTTTGGTAGTGATGGTAGAAAATACGTGAGACGTAGAGTAGGAGAATCACTTCATCCTGATTGCATTGAAGCAACTACAAAAAACAACAACAAATGTCATGATTTGGGCATGTATGTCGGCAGATGGTGTGGGCCGAATTCAAGTGATTGATGGCATCCTGAATGCCAAAAAATACATCGAAACTGTCCTGGAACCAAAATTGATACCCTTTCATCAGGGATCTCTTCCCCAACAACGCACCATTTATTTTTCAGTAGGATTCAGCTCTATGCCACACAGCAAAAGTATGTAAAGCATAGTTTCAAAATAAAGGGATAGATATATTACCATGGCCAGGAAACAGCCCTGATCTCAATCCAATTGAAAATTTGTGGCGACGTTTGAAAATTCTTGTACGAAAAAAATGTCCATCCAGTAAAATACAACTTATTGAAGCTATAATTGATTCTTGGCACCATGTGATTACGAAAGATGAACTCCAAACACTTGTTCATTCGATTAAAAGACGCTGTGAAGCTGTCTTACAAAATAAGGGTTATCCTACTAATTATTGATTGTGTAATTATCGCTTTAAAAAAATGCAAATCTAAGATAGATCTTACTATTAGTTGCATAACTTTTTTTTGTAATACAGATATTGTAATACTGTTTTTATTATTAAATTCTACATTAAATTACCTTCAATGTGATATATAAACGTTTGTATTTAAGTGAAAATTAATATATTCTACAAGCACACAAAGTTAAAAAACATGCAAAAAATGTCTACACTTTTGGCCACCACTGTATATTTCCTGTGTAATTATTTACATTTAACCCATCTAAGGACTGTGGTATGTTATTTATATCAATTAATTTTAATCCCCAACTGCCGAAACTGCACCAAAATTTTAGAAAAATAAATTGTTTTTATAAGGTAGATAAAAAAGAGAATTTATTTCCTACCAAATCAATGTGTTCCTACAATCTGGTGGCAGTCAATCATTTGAAAATTTTCGCAACAGAACTACTTTGGTTTAGAAAGTGTTTGTAGATTTCTTTTATTTTCTGTGAACATAATTATTCTATTAATACACTTTTATTACTCTGTTCATTTTCTATTAGCAATAATTTGTCAGTTTGTGTCATTCATGCGAATTTGCTATTTGGATGTAAATGTATACGTCACAGCGTTTTTTCTTATTTATTAAGACTATAAACAAAACCTCTGAAAACATCTAATTTTTCTTCAGGTATTTTACAAAAATGCATACCTGTCGGAAATTGTGCTCTCATATTTTTTGCTTATTTTATCGATACTTTAATCACTCATTTGACATTCGTAAGTAAAAAATATCGGTACAGTGTCATTAACTCATTTTCATTATTATCATATGTACGCGTGTATTTCATAGATTCCTAATTGACGCATGAAATTCTGAATAGTATTTATTTCTGTATTTACGGACACACTTTTCGGGTTTAACTTAAAGCACAAATTCTTCTTTCAGAATTTCCGGTATGGATTTGGAATTTTTTAATTTAAAAAAAATCCTGAAACGCACTAACGACGCAATGGGTTAACCCCTTGGGGACGAGCGACACGTATACGTGACGAATAAGATGCTCAGAATCCTCGATTATTCCCACCAGTTACTTTTTATTGCAAACTTTGCCTTATTTAATGACAGCATTTCTTCGATTCAATTAGGCGAAAATTTCTGTTTTGAAAAGCCTGTGTTAAAAGATTAAAATTTCTGTAAAGGACGCTCGTCGCGAAGGGGTTAATATAATATGATTGTATTTAATTTGAAAATACTAGGACTGTTTACTGATTACCGACTACCAAAATCCGCGAGTCCACAGTATTGTGGATTCAATTTTATTTTTGTGTTACCACAATTTTTTGATAGAATGTTTCGCCCTATTTAAATGCGGAAACGTATTAAAAATCCTGCAATTAAACAAGGCGTCTGCAATTTTTGCCATTTAAACATTAAATAGAAAAAGTTCTGTTAAAAAATTGTGGTAAAAGCGTACGAACCCTGTATATTTACGCATATATATAGATAAATATACAGGAATTATATATGTATATACATATATATTAAATTTTTAATCTAATTTTTTGTGTCAAAATATATTTTGTATACTTATGAAGAATTTTTTTTTTGTTTTATAATTTCGTTAAACATAAACGTTTGAGAAAAACTATTAAATAAATAAATAAATAAAAGAGACAGAGAGAGAGAGAGAGAGAGAGAACGAAAGAAAAATTGTTATTTCTCTTATATGAATTTATTTTAGAAGTTTCTGGTATAGACTCATAAAGAAATGCTATTGTCTTTATAACTAATTTTTATTTGGCTGTACATTTTATATTAAAACACTCCAATTATCTGCGTACTGGAATATTTTTTCAAAAGCAAATTTAATTGTGTACCTATGGATCCCAATTCAAAAGGATTTCCATTTGAAAGTGGAATATTCTTTGAAATGGGATATCAAGGGATTGGGATTGAAAATAAATTAAAAATTAATAATGGAGCTCATCTTTTATGTACACCAAAGTGTCTGAAAACATAGGTCACCCTTTCCTTTAAAATTAAACAAACGGCCAGAAAATAATATCAACACATCACATATGTTAAATATAATTTCAAAATACGACCTATTTCCTGTTTCTGCCGTTTACATTTAATTTTGTTTACTTACAAAATTCAAATTTAAGATGAAATCTTTCAATTCATGTATCAATTTGAATTTCTAAGTCTGTTTTATGTTTGTGATGCATGATAAAATTATAAATACGTACCAATAAAAACTAACATTTTGTATTAGAGTATGATATTACATTTTTTTTTCATGTTTGTATTTTCTTTCTAAATAGCTCGATAATAACATTAGAAATTATTAGAAAATTCCTCGCATGTTTAATGTTCGTTAAAAATGTTAGTCACTTAATAAATAAATAAAAAAAATTTCACAATTCAAGGAGACGCTTACATTATATTTATAAAAACTGACAAAAGGAAGAAAAAAATGATTTTCATATTTAATTTTGAAAATTGATTATACATTTAAATAAATATTTCATTAAATTAGCATATAATTAATTAATGATGGCAGAAACACAAAATTAATAATAAAATACTTGAGAAAATTTGAACAGTTTAAAAATTATTTAATATTTCTCTAATAAACATGTCGTTTTCTTACGAAATAGTATCGCAGTCTGACGCATATCAAAAAAGCATAGTTTAATGCAAAGAAAGTCATTAAGAAAATATTGTGGTGATGTTTTTTTTTCTTTACTTTGGTCGGATTTGAACAATGTTGTGTTATATATAGTATAAATTTTGGTAGCTATACAAAAAATCATTAAACTGAAATCTTTACAGCATAAATAATTACTTCAAAAAATCTTGAAAGTTTTGTTTAAAATATTTGAAGTGTTTAAAGTAAGAACAGAATTTGGTCCAAAATCACGAAAAGGAATAACAATTATAAGACCAATATTCTTGCTTTAAGAGGTACTGTCAACTCAAAGAAACTGTTCTACTAAAATAAAAGTCCTGGTTATGTTGCGAGAATATTTTGGCTGCACTTTGAAAATACGCGTACCCAGTATGTTTTCTCCTCATTCTAAACATTTTTAATGTGAAATGTACTTTTTCGGAACTAAAAATTTATCTACTAGATACTTGAGTATAACCTCACGATATATTTTCCTATAGTGTTTAAATGTCTGAAAGAAATTGTATTGTCGCCAATTGCAAAAAAATCACAAAACATTTATTTATAACTCATCTATTTAAAACAAGAATTACAAGAATTTTTTTCTCTGAGCGCAATACGCTGAAAACGAGACTGACATTCTGTTTAATCTTGCAGAAACAAAAAAAATTAAATATAATTTTGTAGTTTCCCACGAGTCTATAGACTTTTCTCGCATTCACAGAAACCTTTTAAAGCAGAACCAATTGGAAATCTCAAAAACCAATATATTTCCGAAATGAACAGGTACGTCGGAAATTAATAGGCAGCAAAAGGGCCTTTATATTTCAGAAACGCTTACGTACATATTACTCCTTGTTTTCGCCGAAACGACGGAAAACTTTTCCGAATTTGTCCTTTTCAGAAAAGTTCTTAACCTTCCTACCCTAAATGGGTCGAGTCGACCCACTTCTATAATTTATTTAATTCGATTAGAACCAGATTTTTTTCATAAAATAAATTAAATAAATACTACAGATAACTACGTTAAATAAATATGTTAAATCATTATCAAAAACAAATTCTGGTATGAAATGTTTTTGACAACGTTGAATAAAATTTCAACAGGGTACGAAGGTTAACCCATTCCCTGCTAATGGTGCGTTTTCGCAACATTTAAAATAAAAGTGTATGAAAGAAAAAACCTGCCAAGCTACCACTATTTTAATATGTTAAAATATACTTCATTTAATGACAAAAATTTTGCTATTAAATATACCGAATATTATCTTTCAGAATTTTTGGTGGCAAACGAATTTCAGTAAAAACATTCAAGACTTGCCTATATAGTTTCATATAGTTTCGGCCGTTAATGGATTAAAATAAGAAAAAGTTTCGATTTTGATGGGGATTATGCCATTATATTCAGTTATAGTAAACGTTTGTCATAAAAGGGAGACATTTTCTATATTATTTACAGGGTATCAATTTATAGTATGTTTTCTTTACATCGCGAATAACCCTAAATGCATTGGGTGCAATTGTGTCTTGAACACTGGCGATATAGCTTCGAGATTTCATAATATATTTAGTGCTACAGACAGCAGTGGGTAAAAATAAAGACATTTATAAAAACTTGAAGGAACCACGGTTTTTATTTTAATTTTAAATATTTCTATGAAATTCAGAATAAGATCAATAAACAATTCTGAAACAGATAATTATTGGCTTCAGTTGCTTCAACCATATTATCTGTGCTGTAAAAATATTCTTTGTTAAACAATAATTGTAAAATATTAAACCTGTACAAATTTATTTACCTTATGTACATATTAATGTTGACACATGCAATGATATACATATGCAATGATATACACATTTTAATTCGAATTCAAAACTAAAATACTAACTGAAATTTTTTTTAAAAAAATAAAGAAACAGAGAGGGTAATAGGGCTAAAATTAAGTTATGCATTTCTATTTCATATTGATTATGCTATATGCTACAAATATATAAACAAATACATGATAACAATATAAATAAAATAAAGAAATAGAGAGAGTGATATGGCTAAAATTAAGCTATACGTTTCTATTTCATATTAATTATGCGATATGCTACAAATTTATAAACAAGTACATGATAACAAAATACATAAATATAAAATATATTATTATAAACACCATGCATATCTGCCAACTTTTACGATTTTTTGCTATCACTAAAAAAAAATTAGAAAATTTTGCCTTTTTGAATGACATGATTTCGCCGGTTTAAGAAAGTAACATTTACTATAAAATTTTACTGGTCGGAAAAAGTCGTAAAAGTTGGCAGCTATGCACCATGTTAAATCTGCTTTGTTCAGAATATCAAGATGTTATATGTGATCAGTATTGCCAATTGCGGAATTTCTTTTCTTCAGATTGTCAACACTTTGTTATTTAATTTGTCATTAAAATAGGCGACTATTATTATTTTAAAACAAAGTGGAAATTGTACGTCAAATGTGAAAAATGAGGCACGTTCGTACTATAACTAGTTTTATAAATATTCAGATCGTGGTGCAATAGCTGTTTGTATTATGCAAAAATGCATGAATACAAAATTTATATTATGTGCAGATTTTTACATTAAAGATATTGATTTTATTTTATGAAATTAAGTTTCAATACACTTTTACAAACAATTAATTACAATTCTGTTACATTGAAATTATACTATTCGAAAATATCCAATACAAGATATTGTAAAAAAAATATATCGTTATTATTTCAGTGAAATGAACTATATCGGCTGTTATTATGATATGATTCATTTCCGTAATAAAATAAGTACATTTTAAGTTGACAGCATTTTATCTTTTGTTGACATTGACTGAAAATTCCAATAGGACACTTAAGCGTATTTTGAAAATTTTAGAACTTGAAATCCATATTTTTACTCTTTTCCATTTAATATCTATTTCCCGGAAACATCTATCCAAAACGCTGTCGGTAGATTATAGGATTGCTATAATTAAACAATATTAGTATACAAATTCGGTTTTTAAATTCAGTAATGCGGAAATAATACGACTCCATCTTAAATAGGTCGTAATCACTTTGGCAACCTAGAATCATTACCTAGCATGGGATACCATTGAATTAATTACGTTTGATAGGATTTAATAGAATGAAGAAAACTTTTATTAATTTTCTTTTAAGTTTTGATTCGATTTTCATAAAATTTGAAATGACTCGACAAATTCTGCAACGATTATTTATATATTAAATTTCAATTCATTTGGTTGGGTAGTTTTTGCGCTCTTATATACGGACAGACGGCCGGAACAGACGACAACTACAGGTGCTACTTATTTATATAATTACGAACGCACCTATAAAAGTTGTAACAATCCAGTAATCTAAAAAAAGGAACCTGGCATGACCAGTGTTGTCAGTAGGCTACTTTTTTTAAAATTGAGATTGTTTGATTCCCACCACTTTTTTAAAAATAGTGCAATTGCCTTATTCTCGCATTATTTAATCTGTCATAAAATACAATTACACTATTTTAAGAAAGTGGTGGAATAAAAAATTTAGCATGTTTAAAAAAAATACTCTTCTGGCAACACCGGGCAGAGCTACCGACGTTCCTCTAATCTAAACTAATCAATGCCAGCCTTTTTAAAAACTATCCGACACACATCTTCCATTTCTCAAAGATATCGATTTAAGACAGCTTCATTTCGTGAATTACAAGACATAACTACGTTTACGATGTTTTTAAAAGCATCCGGAATTAGATTATATATTTGTCGGAAAACATTTCCGGTGTGAATTTTATTATTTTCTTATATATACTGTAGACTGATAAATATTTAGAATAATCCGTTAACAGATTTTAAAGGATAAATATGCCTAAAATTTGAACTGAGTAAAACTAAATGTAGTATTTTCTAAAGAATTGCCTATTCTTATTTTAGTCTTTAGCAAATAGTTTATTGAACCGTACACGCAAAATTCGTCTGTTATTGGATGAGCAGCTGTTCTAAATATTTATGAGTCAGATGTATGTATTACAATAATCGTCGTAAATATTTACGTGAAAAAAAAAAGTATCTGAAAGAATTGTCTCTGAAGTTGGAAGTAATAGAGCGCTACTCTCACCTTTTGCACATAAGGGTTAAGTAGACCGAGAACTCTGTTTATATTAGAATTCAAACCACAACAAATATCCATTAGCGAATAGAAATTCCAAGCCGGCACTTTTTGACTGAGAGTATCATTAGCTACTAGATGGAACCCGTCAAAATTTGACGGCAAAAAACTTGATAGTACCATAAAAATAAAATTCATAGCTGCTTTAAAATGTTTGAAACTTTTGCAGAATAATTCAAATAAATAAAAAACCCACTTTGAATTAAAGCTAGGTTGAAGAACAGCAATTGGCTAAGTTTCACTGGCACATGTACTCGCGGAATTTCTTTCATCTGACACATTTAGCGCTGTTGTGCAAGTAAATGGTAAGTGCCCCCTTGGGGAGGGAGAAATGGCGGGATGGACCAAGGAGATGCATAACATGAATAAGCAGTCAAAGACCTTTCAAACGATATGTAACATGAGGGGTGTGTGCAAAATTTTAAAAAGTACCCCCTTGGGGGGGGGGGGGTAAAGTAGGGGATGGACACGGAACATGCATAATATGATTAAGTGGTCACAGACCTTTCCAACGATATATAACATGAGGGTTGTGTGCAAAATTTAGAAAAGTACCTCTTTGGGGGGGGGCAAAGTGGGGAGATGGACATCAGAGATATGCATATGATTAAGCAGTCACAGACCTTTCCAACGATATATGACATGAGGGTTGTCTGCAAAATTTAGAAAAGTACCCCCTTGGGGGAGGGGGGGGGGGCAAAGTGGGGAAATGGACATTGGAGATATGCATATGATTAAGCAGTCACAGACCTTTCCAACGATATATGACATGAGGGTTGTCTGCAAAATTTAGAAAAGTACCCCCATGGGGGAGGGGGGGGGCAAAGTGGGGAGATGGACATTGGAGATGCATAATATCATTAAGCGGTCACAAACCTTTCCAACAATATATGACATGAGGGGTGTCAACAAAATTTAGAAAATTGCCCCCCTTAAGGGGGGGGGGAAGTGGCAGGATGGATCCCGGAGATGCATAACATGAATAAGCAGTCAAAGACCTTTCCAACAATATGTAACATGAAGGGATTGTGCAAAATTTACAAAAGTACCCCCTTGGGGGGGGGGCAAATTGGGGGGATGGACACCGGAGATGCATAATAGGATTAAGCGGTCACAGACCTTTTTAACGATATATAACATGAGTGGTATGTGCAAAATTTAGAAAAGTGCCCCAATTGGCAGAGGGGGGGGGGGATGGACCACACAGATGCATAACATGAAAAGGCAGTCACAGGCCTTTCGAACGATATATCATATGAGTGGTGTCAACAAAGAAAAGTCTCCGCCCCGTGTAGGCAAAACATACTCCCCCCCCCCCCCCCCCGCCGCCATAATTATTGATGCGGACTCATTTTTTAAATTCGTTCGCACCCCTCTTCTCCCACAAAATGTTGTGAATTTTAAAAACTCCACTTACGAATTTTTTTATACCAAAAGCACTTATGTCCGTCGTCTGCATGCAGAGTTTTGTGCTTACAGACGCCAGACACAACAACACACACACAGACAGACGTTTACCGACATTAATAGTATAGATGATACTCAGTGCCTACACATTTCATCCTTTATAATTCAGCCAATGAGTTGACGGTTGTTCATTTCCAGAAACGAAACAATAATTCTTTAGGATGAATTTTGTTTGTTTGATACACCGTGGCAGAATGCGTGCAATGCAGCGAAAGGCGTCACAAACTTTTTAGGGCACCTGCAGACTAAAAACATATAATCAATCTTCGCGGGGAAAAAATCCTAGATTTCGTCAAATGATCACGGGAAAAACACTAATTTCATCAAAGGATCATGTAAAACGTGAATTTTGTTAAAAGGCCACAGAAAAACGCGATTTACACAAAAGATGAGCAAATTTTGTCAAAGAATCGCAAAACAGGAAATTTCACCCAAAGATAGCGCTTTCTTGCCAAACTTCGTCTAAAAATTGCGGAATAAAATGTATTTTATCAAAAAATCGCTGGAAAACGCACATTTCGTTAAAGTATCGCGAGAAAAATGCGAATTTCTTCAAAGATTGTTGAAAAAACGCGAATTTCATCAAAGGATTGCTGAAAATTCATGAATCTTATCAAAAGGCAGCAGAGAAAATGTGATTATTATCAAAGCATTGCGAAAAAAGAAAATTTCGTCTAAGGATCACAGAAAAACGCAGATTTCATAAAAGAATCGTGGAAAATAACGCAAATTTCGTGAAAAAAAAAAAATTGCAGAAAAAACACAAATTTCGTCAAATTATCGCTGAAAAAAAAACACGAATTACGTCATAGGATAGCTGAAAAAATTATGAAACTCGACAAAAAAAAGATACAGAAAAAAATGCGAATTTCATTAAAGAATCGCGAAAAAAAATGCGAATTTTGTTAAAGCATTGCGCAAAGAATGTGAATTTTTTGAAAGGTTCGTGTGAAAAATGAAACTGTCTGTATTAAAAACAGCACACACACAAACATCTATACAAACCTCAATACACACAAACATATTATAGGCAGGGCTTGAAATTCAATTTTTCCAAAGACGGGAGTCTCCCTACCAACATTTTTAAATGGAGGGGAGTTGTAATGTTTGGGAGGGAGAAAAAAAATCTTTAAACCCCACTATTCTTTTACGTGCTATTTAAAGAATTACATTAATGCAGACATGACAAAATACCATTGAAAAAATTAAGTCAACTGAGAATGATTATGTAAAATGTTTATTTTTATTATAAAAAAGGGAAGAAAGTTAAGTTTTATATATGCAGTGTATTTTTCAAGTTCCATTAAATGTGTTAGGGACCCTTAACAATTAGGTTGTTAAATAAATTTCTGACTTTAGATTTTACTTGATTGAGATTCACCGATCGATCGTGGAAAAGACGCAAAGTTCATCAATCTGTCGCGGAAAAAACGCTAAGTTCGTCGATCTGTCACCAAAAAACGCAAAGTTCGTTAATCAGTCGTGGGAAAAAAGCAAATTTCATCGATCGATTGCAGAATAAACACAAAGTTCGTCGATCTGTCCCCAAAAAACGCAAGGTTCGTCGATCAGTCGCTTAAAAAACGCAATGTTTGTCTATCTGTCGCAGAAAAAACGCAAAGTGCGTTGATCAGTCGAGGAAAAAAATGCAACGTTCGTTGATCTGTCGCGGAAAAAATGCAAAGTGCGTCGATCAGTTGCGGAAAAAAGCAAATTTCGTCGATCGATTGCGGAATAAATGCAAAGTTCGTCGATCAGTCAGGGAAGAAAGAAAAATTTCGTCGATCGATTGCGGAATAAACGCAAAGTTCGTCGATATGTCCCCAAAAAACGCAAGGTTCGTCGATCAGTCACTTAAAAAACGCAATGTTCGTCGATCTGTCGCAGAAAAAACTCAAAGTTTGTTGATCTGTCACGGAAAAAACCACAAAGTTCGTCGATCAGTCGCGGAAAAAACACACAGTCCGTCAATCGGTTGCGGGGAAAAAAAATCACGAAATTTATCGTTCGGTTGCAGGTAAATTAAATAATGCAAATTTCTCCAAAAATGCTGAAATTTTTTGGCCGGGAGGCTCCCGCTCATGATCTTTTTTGGGCGGGATTTCAAAATTTTCCGCGCGAATCCCGCCCTGAAATTCAAGCCCTGATAGGTATAGTTTTAATCTGAAATAATATACTGAACTTGAACTAACTTTTGAAAAATCGGGTTAACCCAAATCCAACTTGCAGAAATCTACACTCAGTCTGAAATCGACTCGAACCATAAAGACAGTTAACCCAACTTGCAACAAAAATAATTATTTTCTGTGAATTTTCTGATTTTTTCTTTTCTCAGAAATGCTGTAGTCATTTTGTCCCCCAATTTTGCCCTTTACAATTCAGCCAATGAGTGGAGGGGGCCAAAGGAGCGTTCCTTATCACAAACGAAAGATGAGATACGTTCGTTTGATGTTGTTGTTGAAAATTTATGGATTTCTATTATTAAAGTAATTTTTTCATTTTACCGTATTTATTTTCTTTTTGTGTTGTATGTATTTTGCTACTTTGAATTTTTTTAAACTAACCCTTTTTTTTTTTTTTTTGGAGAGTGAGAGAGAGAGATTTAATAATTTGGTGACACGAAGTTCAGCAAATTCTTAAAATCCACAAATCGTTTCCAATGTAAACAATGAAATTTACAATTAAGTTGCAAGTGCAAAATTTCAGTTTTTTAAAATTTTCATGTCATTCTGTACACATTTTAATATGTCATTCTGATCATTATACATATTTAGTTATGCATTATTAATTATTTACTTGACCTTTACTTTTAATATTTTAAATATTTCAAACTTACAGCTGAATGTAATTATTAAAACATTTGAAATACTGCATTCGAAAAATGAAATTTCAGCTTAGAAACTCGACAATTAAAAAATTTAAAGTAGAAAAGTACTTATGATATAAAAAGAAGAAAAAAAAATACACCAGAATTTATCTGTATTACGAAAGCGGGAGAAATGATTTTCTGTGCTATACGAAAAGATATCCAAATAACTCAATCATGAACATAGAAATAGGTATCGGTTTTTATGTTCAGGTGCACTCAATCCAAACTTGAAACTTTTAAAACGGTCATTGAATGAATGAAATTCATCTCCGCCTTTCACACCCAGAAAACTTGCTGTGTCGCCAATTATGTTTATATTTTATATATATATAAAAAAATAATAATTCAGGCACTTTTCCGTTATACGGACACCATTGTCGCCAAACATACATACATTTTGGCATAGTATCCGTATAACAGAAAAGTACTAAAGTTCATGGTTTAAAATCACAATAAAATATCGTGAAATTTATTGATTAGTTGTGGGAAAATATCGGGGAAATAATGTGTTTTTCGTGAATTTTTTGTTTTGTTAACAATGTGGTTAGAGAGACAGGGAGAAATCCAGAAAACTTGCTGTGTCGCCAATTACGTTTATATTTTATATATATATATATATATATATATATATATATAAATAATAATTCAGGCACTTTTCCGTTATACGTACACTATTGTCGCCAAACATACATACATACATTTACATACATACATACGTACACTATTGTCGCCAAACATACATACATACATTTACATACATACATACATTTTGGCATAGTGTCCGTATAACAGAAAAGTACTAAAGTTCATGGTTTAAAATCGCAATAAAATGTCATGAAATTTATTGATTAGTTGTGGGAAAATATCGGGGAAATAATGTGTTTTTTGTGAAATTTTTTGTTTTGTGTTTAATTGTAAGCATTCATTATAATTTTCAGTGCATTATTAAATTGAAATTTTTGTTTAAAATATGTAAACAAAACAGTGACCAGAAACCTGCACAATTTCTAATATAGATAGATAGATGCATGCATGTAGTACTTTTAATTATTTGGTAAAAATACTGTGATCATCACTGAGAAAACCTGAATTTAACCTAAAAGTAATTGTCGAGTGTTTAAGCTGAAATTTCATTTTACGAATACAGTATTTCAAATGTTTTAATAATTACATTTAGCTGTAAGTTTGAAATATTAAAAGTAAAGGCCAAGTAAATAATTAATAATGCATAACTAAAAGTAATTGTCGAGTGTTTAAGCTGAAATTTCATTTTACGAATACAGTATTTCAAATGTTTTAATAGTTACATTCAACTGTAAGTTTGAAATATTAAAAGTAAAGGCCAAGTAAATAATTAATAATGCATAACTAAAAGTAATTGTCGAGTGTTTAAACTAATTTCATTTTACGAATACAGTATTTCAAATGTTTTAATAGTTACATTCAGCTGTAAGTTTGAAATATTAAAAGTAAAGGCCAAGTAAATAATTAATAATGCATAAGTAAAAGTAATTGTTGAGTGATTAAGCTGAAATTTCATTTTACGAATACAGTATTTCAAATGTTTTAATAGTTACATTCAACTGTAAGTTTGAAATATTAAAAGTAAAGACCAAGTAAATAATTAATAATGCATAACTAAAAGTAATTGTCGAGTGTTTACGCTGAAATTTCATTTTACGAATACAGTATTTCAAATATTTTAATAGTTACATTCAGCTGTATGTTTGAAATATTAAAAGTAAAGGCCAAGTAAATAATTAATAATGCAAAACTAAATATATATAATGATGAGATTTTTTTTTTTCATGAATTATTCAGTGAAACTCGTCTTATAAATGTACGCAAATAATTCACATCAAAATCTTAAAATAACAAAGTTTTCTTTCGTGTTTAGCTATGCTTAATAACCAAAAAAGCTTGATTAATACAAAAATTATTTGGTAAAAATACTGTGATCGTCGCTGAGAAAACCTGAATTTAATCATATCACACAGAATTACATATTAAAAGTTTAAAATTAGTTTGTTTACATCGGAAACGATTCGCGGAATTTCGTGCCACGAAATCTCTCTCTCTCTCAAAAAAAGGGTTAGTTATAAAAAATTCAAAGTACTAAAATACATACGACTTAAAAAGAAAATAAATACGGTAAAATGAAAAAATACCTTAATAAAAGAAATCTATAAAGTTTCAACAACCGAACAACCAAATGGAACACATACGCTTCTAGAGAGAGGAAAAAGCCTTCACCTCATTGGCTGGAACATCGCGTCTGAAGATGGTAAAAGCCTCTAGCTGATTAGCTGAATGCTCGCGCATGCGTATAAATAGCATTTTCGCACGAAAAACTAAAAAGCAGGTTAGCTTTAAGCAGGGCTCCATGGCTTTAAGTATATGGATATTTGAAAACCATAAACCATAAGAAACATTGAGAGCACACGATGACATCTCGAGAGTGAGAGTAAAGCACCTTTAGAATAATGTTTATAATCAAGTACCGTAATTTTGCGCGTAAGACAATTTGATCTCAGACAATTCGATTTCCTACCAGAATTTATTTTAAATAAAATGTGATTTACTTCTGCTTAGCACTTATTTGACTTCTTATTTTCAATAAAATTTCCGGTTTGGAAAAGACTTAACTTGGGTGCGGCGCATACGCGCGAAATTACGGTATATTGTTTATGAACAACTGTTTTTTTCTCACCGAAAATAGATGTATTTTAGTTTATTAACACAAAACAAGTTTCTATACACATAATTTTATTCGGTTGAATTGTTTTACATTTATTTACATCTGTGTTAATGTCAATGTCTAGATTAGTTAAGTACAAGTTTCTAAAAATAATACCAGATAACTTCTTCAAATCGTGTGTGTAAATAATAAGCAAAAACGTAGCATTTAATAATAATAAGATACGTTGTTATTTTTTCTTACAAGAACTGAATTTAAATCATTATTACGGAAAAATTAATAATAGTATTGAATAAAAATATATTCCATTTTATCGTCTGCAATATTATAATTACATTTAAAATTTTAGATGGTTCTAGAGAAATAAATTTGTTAACCCCTTCAGGGGCAAAGTACTTTTGTAGCTAAAATATTGAAATGATTGACTGACACCAGGATTCACGAACGAATTTATTTCAAAATAATTAAAAGCTTTTCCTCATGTACCTCATAAATTCAAAATTTGATTATAAAATTCTGGTGTGATTGTGGCATTTTGGGATTAAAATTAAGTGGTATATATAATATACCGGCGCCCTTCAAGGGGTTAAGGTATGCACACACCTTCAAAACATCATTTTCGATAAAAATATTGATTTTCCATTTTTGCAAAAATATTCAAATCCCATCTTTTAACTACCGAATCTATCATCAACGCCAGCCTTCTCAAAGCTATCCACTTAAGACTGCTTCGTTTCGTGAACTACAAATCAGAAGGAGTTGAATACGACGTTTCAAAAGCATCCGGAATTAGATTAAATGTTTGCCTGAAAACTTTTCCGGTGTGATATTTATTATTTGCTGACATATACTGCAGACCGATAAATTTTTAGAATAATCCGTCAACAAATTTTAAAGGATAAATATTCCTACAATTTCAACTGAGCAAAATTATATGTAGTATTTTCTAAAGAATTACTTATTCCTATTTAAGTCTTTAGCAAATATTTTATTGAACCGTACACGCAAAATTCGTCTGTCATTGGATGAGCAGCTGTTCTAAACTTTTATGAGTCTGATATATGTATTACAATAATCATCGTAAATATTTAAGTGAAAAAAAAAAGAGTATCTGAAAGAATTGTCTGGGAAGTTGGAAGTAATAGGACGCTACTTTTACCTTTTGCACATAAGGGTTAAGTAGCCCAAGAACTCAGTTTATATTATAATTCAAACCACAACAAATATCCATTAGCGAATAGAAATTCCAAGCCGGCACTTTTTGACTAAGAGTATCATTAGGTATATTTGAAAAACATAAACTATAAGAAACATTGACAGCACACGATGACATCTCGAGAGTGAGAGTAAAGCACCTTTAGAATAATGTTTATAATCAAATACATTGTTTATAAACAACTGTTTTCTTTCACCGAAAATTGATGTATTTTAGTTTATGCATAACACAAAAACAAGTTAATATACACATAATTTTATTCGGTTGAACTGTTTTACATTTATTTACATCTGTGTTAATGTCAATGTCTAGATTAGTTAAGTACAGGTTTCTAAAAATAATACCAGATAACTTCTTCAAATCCTGTGTGTAAATAATAAGCAAAAACGTAGCATTTAATATTAATAAGATACGTTGTTATTTTTTCTTACAAGAACTGAATTTAAATCATTATTACGGAAAAATTAATAATATTATTGAATAAAAATACATCCCATTTCATCGTCTGAAATATTATAATTACATTTAAAATTTTAGATGGTTCAAGAGAAAGGTATACACACACCTTCAAAACATCATTTTCGATAAAAATATCGATTTTCCATTTTTGCAATAATATTAAAATCCGATCTTTTATCTACCGAATTCTGCTTTAATTGTGTCAGTATCTTAATTAAAACCCAAGTTACAGCCGCTTAAAATTGCATCTGTTACAGCTTGCCGAAGAATTTTACAACCGGACATATCGTTTTGCAAACTGGAAGTAAGCTGAAATGTATGTTTACCATCCTCTCTTCCGAGATTTAGCATTTAAATCTTAGTGTTCGAACGGATCAGCGAATTTTCCAGGAGTTTCACCAGTATTTTCTTTATAGAAAAATAAATCTAGGTTAAACTCGCGAAACTTTGCCTTTGTTTAACTCTACAGTGCATAGTGTAGCCAATTGGCAACACTTTCTATTTAATTTTTAATAAATAAATTAAGTTCTTTGCTACCACTATATTTATATAGAAATATTAATCATGTAAAATAACATAAACATGCTACTATATAAAGTTAAAAATCTATCTTAAAATTTCTGGTGTCGAATTCTTAATATGAGTATAAAAAACACAATTCCAAAAGAAAAAATCATGCACTGTAGGGTTAAGGAGAGATATTCTGTAAGAAAATACTGGTACCAAAGAATTTCCTGGTCGCAAAATTCCAGGAGCCGTACGAACCCTGAATTTGAATATATGTTCTAGAAAATACATGGAGTTAATAATTAAACCTTTAACGAATAACTGTTACTTTTATATTAGGAATTGTGTTTAAAAGTTATATTTAGCATTTCCTCAAATTGAAGTTTCTCAGATTTTTACTCTACGCAAAACATCCTATAGCAAATAATTATGCATGGAATGCTCTAAATTTTTTAAAAACTTATTTTACAAATTCTGTTAAAGATATAGACTACAATCATTATAATATATTAATTAGTTTTATATTTTTACTGGTATAAATTAAAATGTTGCGTATATTTTTACGAATGTTTCGTTACTTTAGTACTTCAAGTGCCATAGCATTTGAGATAGAGATGCTATTATAATGCGAATAGTCTATAACTTAGAAAAAGTTACTCTCTTTATTGTGAAATTTACAAAATGTGAATGCATTGATTTGAGTTTGAGTCATCATGTTTTTCGTAAATGGGAATTTTTTACATAATTTTGACTATTTTTTGCGCAAAAAAAATTATTTCTGTGTAATTCCTAAAATTAGTACTTATTTTTCCAAGTTTTAACTTAAATGTTATTATAAAAAATTGGAATGAAGAGAAAATTTTAAAAAATCACATTCGCATGTGTATGGATACTCTAAATAAGATTGCGAAGTTTCAACTTTGTAACTTTGATAAGTTTTATAAACAGTGTGCCTATAGTTGTAAAAATTGTTTTTTAAGGAAAAAACAAACTAAAAAAATAGATATAGTATAAGGGGTTGCTGCACCCTATATATTTTTTATATATTTGCTTCAATTATTTCGAATCTTTGTTTAAGATTTCTTAAAAATATGCAATAAGAATCTGTAACGAAGATTGAATTTTAAAAAAAATTGATAGCTTGTGTATAAAAAATATGTTGGACGCAATTACCTTCGATATCCAAATCTTAAATGACTCAAATTAAATACATGGACATTTAAAACAAATCTATTATTCATGAAGAAATCTGTTAAAGAGAGTTTCTACTTCGTTGACGTAAATTTTACGTGATTTCGGTTACAAAAAAAAGTAAAATACATTTTTTAATTATAGTAGAAAGATAAAAATAATTAGAAAATACTTAATGAGTATTATGAAAAATTTATACTTGTTTTTCTAACAAAAGCTATAGTTGCCAGTCTTGTCGGTTTATTCCGAAATACAATGTGTTTTTGACACAAGCCTATTTAAGCATATTTTAAGCCAAACAAATTTATATATGAAATTATCAATTGATGAGTGTACTTATTTAAATTCAATTTCTAAATAAAATTTTCGATACGAAACATGTGTGTTTGACTTTGGTCACATTCGCACAATGTTCTGGAAAATAGTAAAATGTTGTCAGCTGTACCAATAATCAGTAAGCTAAAAATCTTTATAGCGAAAATTTATTTATTTCTTTTATAAAATCTTGAAAATAGGTTTACAACATTTAAAATTCTACAATCAAGAACTCATCTAGTTCAAAAATCACGATATAAATTAACATTTAACCTAATTGCATAAATAGTGCATATAGACGAGTAATTTTTTTGTCTGTATCCTCAAAACCGCATACATGCTCAAGATTATAACAAGAAAATGCCAAATCCATGGGGGCGTGTCTGAAACTTTTACAAGTGAAATAGTAACACAATGTTTAGTACACATAGTTAATGTGAAGTACACAAATTGTTTAAAGTACAAACATTTAACCCCTTAATTCTCGCTCCCGTCAATATCATGGGCTGAGGTGTCGTTCGTTATTTCTTGTGCCCGTCATATTTCCGGGCTCAAGATTTAACTGCTGTAAAAACTTCTGAAACCAGAAAAATTTAACTGGAATTATTATGATAATTGATTATAATATAAGTATGGCAGGTACAGATATTGTAGATCAGTATCTTTGTGATTATTCAATTGAAAGAAAAAGGGGAAAAGTATTGTAGAAAAATATTTTTTCATCTTTTAGATCAAATGATATTAAATTCTTTCATTATTTACAAAAAGGAAGGTGGAACAAAACCTCATGGATTGGAGTAAGTAGAGTTTCTTCTGGAAAAATATCGCTCACCCGAAAATGTTCGAAATAGAGGACGTCGCAGTTCAGAAGACAATCCCAAACGTTTGACAGAACGCCACTTTCTAAAACAAATACCTGCTTCAAGGAATAAACAACCATCTAGAAGAGAATGCAGAGTATGTTTTTCTAAAAGGGATGCAAATAATAAGCGTATTCGAAAAGAAACTCGATATTTTTGCGCTGAGTGTGATGTTGACTTGGTATTGCATGTTTCGAAATATATCACACTCAAAAAAATTACTGATAATCAATGTTTAATGTATATATATTATTGCAAATATTATTTGTAAAAATTTGTAAAGATATGAAAAATAAAGGTCTTATTCGCAATAATTTGTATGGTGTAAAGGTAACATTAACCCCTTAATTCTTGTGCCCGTGATTTTGACGGGCAGTGTAGACTACTTTTTTTTTTTTTTAATTCAGATTGTTTAACTCCCACCTGTTTTTTTTTTAATAGTGTAAATGGCTTTATTTTTCGCATCATATTATCTGCCATAAAGTACGGTGAATATTTTTACATTAAAAAAGGGGTGGTAATCAAACAATCTGAATTATTAAAAAAAAGTAGCCTACACTTATCGGCCGCTTAAGGTGTTAAGACACAGAATTCTCGCATGATGACTTTTCTACAAATATGAATTTGTTCTATAACATGTTGTTTTTTTGCCTCAAAAAACTAATTGCATATTTTATTTAGAAACCTTATAATTATTCAATTTCTGTAATAAAAAATATAGGTACTTTTTTTGATGATTTTTTCAAATATTAGAACCTGAAGGGGTTAGATTACGTATTTTTATATTTACCCAACAAATATCTATCGTAATCTATATCTATCGTAATATAGGAGCACTGATTTTCTGAAACAACAGATTGATGTCTTAAAGATATAAATTTCATGTGTCACAAGAGAATAATAAAATTATTTTAAATATAAAAATGATGATTTAGAAAAACGATGATGCTACATTATAATACATAAATATTAGGTAAACAAAACAAAATAAAAAAAAACTAATCTAAATGTTTGGGTTTTTAATAATTTAAATACAAAGCTAATTTATGTGTAAGAGTGTGAGACACGCTTCCATGGATTTGGCATGTACAAAATTTATTCAGCTAAATAAAATTGCGTTTTTTTATATTTACACCATTTTGCTTTTAGTGTTATATAAATTTTGAAATATTTCTCTTTTGATACAATAAAAAAAGTATTTTGTTGATCTGGACCTATTATTAAATTAAAATACTAACTATGAATCTTTTAAACAAAATAAAGAAAAAGATATAGCAATATGAATAAGCATATTAAGTTATATGTTTCTTTCATAATTAGTGCATAAAGGCGAGTAATTTTCCTTGTCCCCAAAAGCGCATACATTCTCATACTTTTTTTCAAGATTCTAACCAGAAAATGCCAAATCCATGGGGGCGTATCTGACACTTTTACATATGAAATAGATTAGTAAGTACACAAATTGTTTAAAGCACAAACATTAAAGTTAAGTATTTTTATCCAAAGCCTGATTACCAACGAGGCAAATTTTCATTAGTGAAAAAGTATTGAAATTCTTTAGTTTATTTATGACAGAAGTTATGTTTAAACATGGCGAATACTTAGATTATAATTTACAGGTGGAAGTTTTTTCCGGTGGTAATCAGGCCCTGCCATTATCAATAACCTTCCTTATTAGAATCTGCCTGAAAATGTGTTACCAAATTGTTAAAGCTGTTTATGTAAAACAACTCCATTTCCTGAACGTGGAACATCATATTAAAGAACCCAAACCACCGTTTAATTACTTAAAAATACCTTAAGTATTTCTCACACATCTTTTCCGGTGTTAATTATATTATTTATCAAGTTTACTGAGCTCACATACAAAGTTAGAATAATCGGTTAAATTTATTTTAAAGGATAAATATTCCTAAAATATCTAAGAGCAACATCTAAGAAATTGAAACTTCTTTAGCAAATATTTTACTAAACCGCACAAAGAATTTGTCTTGGAGAAAAATTGGACGAGCAGCTGTTTGAAACATTTAGGTCTCCAACATTTGTGTTACAATAACTGTTATAAACATTTAAGTGAAAAACGCGTTTTCTGAAACATTTGTTTGTGAAGTTCAGTGTTGCCGGTCGACTACTTTTTTAAAATTCAGATTGCTTGATTGGCACCACTTTTTCGAAATGGTATAATTTGCCTTATTTATTAATTATGTTTAAATAAGGAGAAAATTTCCATTAAAACTTACTGGTGAAAGTTTCCCCCGGTGCAATAAGGCTCTGCCTTTTATCTTGACGTGTTTTATTAAAGTCTGCCTCGAACTGTGTTACCATTTTTTATAAACGTTCATCAAAGACAACTTCTTTTTTTGAACTTTTTACTACAATTGTAAAGATATTATAAAGATATTGATAAAGCGAATTTTACTTCCTCAAAAAACTAGTGACAATAAAAAAAAAAAAAAAAAAAAAAAAAAAAAAGTATCCCACTGGCAACACTGGTGTGGTTGGAAGATATGGGCCGCTACTATAATTTTTTGCACATAAGAACTAATTAGACCTTTAGAATATCTTTTTACATTGAAATCAGAACCACTACAAATTTCGAAGAGAGAACTGAAATTCGAATCTGACAGTTCTTGACTAGAATCCTGCATCAGTTGTCTTTATGAGTGTATCATTAACCCCTTGGAGGGCAAGCACGTGGTCTAAAAATGCTATATTTTACGATGTTTCGACACCAGTAAATTTTAATAATGAATTTTTACCTGCTCAATCTGCAAAAAACAATACTAAATATTTTTATTTAATAATACTGGTGGCAAAGTTATATATATTAGAAAGTGGTATATATTATGTACCGGTGTCCCTCAAGGGGTTAATAAAAATCATAAGAAGCATATTTTACGAGCGCAGATGACATCTCGGCAGTGTAAGCAAAGCAGATTTAAGCACCGTTAGACTGTTAGCAAAGCAGATTAAGACCGGTAATAAGGTTACCTGGGTGAAATGTGTCGGCTGGTTGTTGGTCTATGTAACTCAGTAGTCACAGTGTTGGCAAATAAAGTCAAATGTTTTGTATACGACTCACGACCTGGACGCATTTAACTCATTTGGAAAACTTTCAATTTGGTTAGATTGCATTTTTTTACCGATTTAGCCATGTGCATAAGCACTTGTCGACATTTTTAAAAATTGAGTGATCACTGGTATAAGCACAATGGCATATACACGTACTGATGTCCTTCACAATATCGCTTTTTCGGTACCTCTAATATGACCTTACACTTTTTTATTCGCTATTTCTCTAGAATCCTTTTTCATTATAAAGATTTTTTGATCTATACATTTTTTGCGGTATTAAATGCGAATTTTACATATTTTTTGGTCTTAGTACGTTTCACGAACCAACTCACTGCCAACCACGAGTAAACTCGTAGTTTTTCAATCTAAAATTACGAATTCGTACCGGATATTTCGAAGGAAGAATTTCTATTTTATCTAATCCCGAAATGTCTGTAATTATATAAAATAAATATTGCTATTGGTATTTTCTGGTGTGAATTCAAACTTTCTAAATAAAATAAAATTTCGGTAATTTTGACTCTGCAGTGAATTTGTTAAAATTATACCTCTTAGTTTAATCAACATATCTTTCGCTTTCTTCTTTTACCTCCCTCCTTTCTTTATTAACGTTTGACTGAAGCAATTTTCATTTATTTATTTTCTTCTCCCTCCGTCCCATTCCTCCCCCCTCCCTCTTCTTTCAAGCCTTCACACTTTTTATTAATTCCGTGACGAATGTTTCAAATGTTATGCCTTTTTAGAATAAATTTTCATTCTAACAATTTACAGTTATACTAAAAAGCTATTAACTTAATGTTTTACAATAGTCGATAAAATAGTTCCTCTATAAAAATTGTCAAACAAATTACTATCGTAATCCTCCATGATGCATTTTCGCTCGGGAAAATCACTCTTCAACGCTAATTAAATTTTATGTAGGCAACGGAACTGGAAACTGACAGTTTAAATTATTTCAAATGTATGTTTAAATTAACTGCAATTTATGAGTTACGCTTTAACAATCGCTTTTCTGTTTTAAAACATTGCAATTGTAGACATAAATATATATTAGTGAACGGCTATCTCTCTGTTTTGAAAGGAAAAAATATTTATGACTAAAATAAACAATATTTTTAACACCAACAAATACATCTGCAAACTAGAAGAAATATTTCACGGGAAATTAAAATTGAACTATTTCAAAATTTGCTCCACAGTTAAAATTCTCGCTTGGAAAAAAAATATTGTTTTTGCACAGTTAAATATATTTAGGATATAATAACTACAATGTAAAAATGTACAATGTAACAATATAGAACTGAAACAAAAAAATAACAATAAACATTATGTATATATATATGTGTGTGTTTTTATGAATGTATACATGTATATAACATTTAAAGTTATTCTACAGCGTCCTAGAAAATAATTTATTATATATTAGCAGTAAATATATCAAATATGATTCAATTACATGAAGTGTTTTTCAATCTTAATAAGTTTTTTTTTATATATATTATATGATACATATCTAAATTTTATATATTTACCGACTCACAAAAAATTATTTTGACAAATAATTATTTGTCAGTGGGAATTTCTGAAAATGGGAAGAAATATTTTAAAATCTGTGTTAAAAAATCGAAAATTTCTAAGTGTTTTCGTTCTTTCTTTAAAAAAAAATAAAATATGGGAACAATATATTTTAATCATACAAAAGCTGATGTGAATACATTTCAATTTCAAAACGTTTTATAGATTACGGTGGTTTCAGATAAATTTGAAACAAAATGGTATCAGCTGGATTCGAATACCGGACCTCCCGTTTCGATACTGGAGGCATTACCACTCATTTACTAATGTTGGACTTCATCATCGCAATATGTATCACTTATACTCTGTCACATATCTTTGGTGATTTTCTCTATTCAGTGTAGAAAAATACACATATTTCTAAATATACGAAAATATACTATAACCACGAAAGAAAATATGCAATAACCTCTTCTGTCCCACAAATCTGAAAAGCGTACTTTATCGTTAGAAAACACCGAAACCAATATATTTTCGAGATTTGAAGAACGTTTTATTAAAAAAAAAATTATTTATTGCAGCTGAGTTTCGAAAACGCTTCCGAGTAATTTTTATAGAGTGTTAATCTGTTTTCACAAACCGGAATAAAGATTTTCGGATGCTATCAGTTCTTAAGTAAAGATTTTAACAAACATTAGTTTACAGACAAACTGGACAAATTAAGAACATTAACATTAACTTTAAAATAAATATTATTTTGTAACTCTTGCATGTATAACTTCAGTTATGCATCTGAAAATGTTAAATTTTGAATTCATAGAAACACAAAAGCAAATTTCCGGTTTCAGAAAACTTATTAACACTAGAACAATAGGAAATTTTACACAAGTTTCATTAAAATATTTCACACCAGAATTTTTATTTAGGACTTTTGACATATTTATTTAACTTATTTTTGTGCTGTGTATGTTTAACTTATTGTATGAAGAAATATCCAGTTCGAATCGACATTTTTTCATTTGGTAGGAGCCAAAATGGCCCCTCAGTCGTTCTAGTGTTAATACTATAAAAACTTTGAAAAATCAGTGGCAGCAAAAGTGCCTTTGTTTTTATGGATGCTTTTTATAACTTGAAAATATACTAGCTTATGAGGTATCAAAAAATAAATAACGGTTTTTTGAATTGTGGGTAACTCGTAAGAGGTTATTGTAATATTTACGTTCGCGGTTATATTATCTTTTCCAGGGTGGCTAGTGGTCAGGGAAAAATACAGTAAAAAAAATTGATAAACACCAGTATATTCTTATAGAAAAATTTATGTTGGTTATTCGATCAAATAATCAGTTTGAATTTTTCTATAAGAATATACTGGTAATTATCATTTTTTTTAACTGTATTTTTCCCTGACCACTAGCCACCCTGTTTTCGTAGAATAAAAACATTTATCTTTTTATTAACTGTGTAAAAACGATTGCAAAGTGGGTTTAAAATGGTTTAAAGTTTAAAAATAGTTTAAACACATAATCCGGTTTGTACGAAAACCGGTTCTACAAAGTTCTACAAAGGATGTGAATTTTCGTTTCACTTTGCTTAACAGCGTAAAACCAACTTAAGTGAAAAATGTGTGCTCATATTAACATTCCATCTTGCGCTGCGGTGTTGAAGCCTTGCCAACGTAAACTAGTGAAAGAGATGCCAGATTGGATGTCGCCTGGATGGCTTAGTTGGTAAAGCACTGGGGATGCGCTATACCAAGGTATCGAGGTTCGATCCCCACTCTGGACACATTTTTCACTAAATTTGGCTGTACGCTGTTAACCCTTCTTTGCATGAATTTTTCTTCTACAATAGTGTTTTTTTATACATATATTAATTATTAGACACCAGAAATTTTAAGATAGATTCTTAACTTTGTTCAGCAACATAGTTCGCGGGAAATTTACTGGATTAATATTTCTATATAAATATAGTGGTGGCGAAGAAGTTGATTAATTTATTAAAAGTTAAATAAACAGTAATGGAAATTTCCATCACTATGCAGTTAAGGGTTAAGCAAAGTGAAAAGAAATTCCCATCCTTTGTAGTGATATTTAAAGACTTAAGGCGTAGTTTCAGTCCTTTTGGAAATTTAAAACTTATACAGTTCTTTCGACATTGGTTTATACCATATACGTCAAAGGGAATCTCAATCGGAAATACCGTTTCGCAGATATCGTAATCGCTCTGTCACACACACATATATCATGATCACAATACTTTACTTATACTGTGTGTTCGGAAATAATTAATAATTTGTAAAGAACAGTTTTTACCACAAAATGGCACAGACTGTTGTATTTTCCTGTCACATATTTCCAGTAGTTAGTTATTCCGAAACAATTCTTCCACATATTTTTATGGGATTATCCATCATATATCTTTTCTCAGAAAAATGAGTCTTTTAATCTGCTTGAAAATTAGATAGGCAACGAAATTGGCAGTTAAAGGTGTTCGAGATATATTTTGAAAATAACTATATCTTGTTAGCCAAACACTTCGTTTTTCTTTAAAATAATGTCATTGTAGTGACAAGTACAGTGTTGCCAATGCTCTACTTTTTTTTCTAATTCTATTTTCTTGATTGCCACGAGTTTTTTTTTTATTATTTATTTTTTTGAGAAAATAATTCATTTTATTTAATGACAGATTATATAAGGCGAAAACAAGGAGAATTATACAATTTCACAAAAGTGGTGCCAGTCAAGCAATCAGACAGTCAAAAAAGCAGTCCACTGACTACACTGCAAGTACATATTAAGCAATGGCTATGCGACTGTTTCGAAGGAAACATAATTAATTTATGACTAAAATTAACAAATAAATTTTAGTTGAAATTTAAGTTCATCAAAATTATTTTATTTGAGATTAATACTAAAAACTCTCGTGTAAAATAAATTTGATTTTGCTTAGTTAAAAACAGGGTTCGTACGGATCAGAGAAATTTCCAGGAGAGTTACCAGTATTTTTTTTTTTTAATAGAAAAAAGAAATCTAGGTTAAACTTGCGAAACTTCGCCTTCTTTTAAGGATTGATTTTCTGTAAGAAATACTGGTATTGAAGTATTTCCTGGTCACAAAATTCCAGGACGCGTACAAACCCTGCCGTACACCTCCTGGAATTTTGCGACCAGGAAATTCTTCAGTACCAGTATTTCCTTACAGAAAATCTCTCCTTAAATGAAGGTGAAGTTTTTCGAGTTTAACCTAGATTTTGTTTTTCTATAAAAAAAAAAATACTGATATAACTCCTGGAAAATTCCCTGATCCGTAAGAACCCTGTAAAACTATGGAGAAGGTGATGCATATGGTTACTCGGAGGAGCTAAATAAGTGGTCAATGTGAAAAGAATATATATATCAAACACACATATAAGAAACATTTTGTAAAATAAGGTTTTTTCTACAAACTTACAAAGGCGACTGAATTTTTACATTGAATATTTACAAATTAGTTACCATTTGCTCTAAAATGAATGCGAAAGAAATTACAATTGTAATTTAACATAACATACTTGCTCTCGGAAAATTGTTGTTATTTTATTTATTTATTTTTTTTTAAATAGGTGATTCCCTAATGTTTTATTTTCATTACTATGTATGTTTAAATAACTCCAAACATTAAAAAACTACTATTCGTGTTTGATATATTACCATTACATTTATAAATAAACATTACGTACAATGGCAATCTGTATATTTTAAATGGATAAATATCTACGAATCAATAAACAATTTAGTTAGCAAAATAGTGTACAAACTAAAAAATAACTTTTATTTGAAATTTAAGTTTAATAAAATTTTTACATATTATTTCATAGTTCAGATTCTTGCGCAAATAAATGTGATTTTGCATAGTTTATTGAAATGTAGAATTTCACGTGCTTGATATAAAAAGAAAAATATATATTAACCGAATACTAACAATTTATTTATAAAGTGATTAGTGAAATATTGTTGTTACTCCAAAATCTAAAATAATCATCGTATATTTAAATTAAATATTTCAAACAGCCAGTTGCTCGGCAGCAATTGTTAAACGAAATATCTTGTAATTTTTCATAATACATTTGTTCTTGTGAAAACATTTAAAAATAAATTACTTGTAAACAATGAAATTGACTAAATTACACAAGATATATGTATAAAATATTTATAATTTATGAGCAAAACATAAAAAATCGTTTTTTTTTTTTACCTGAAATATCTCCATTATAGCGATAATCATATATTATTAACCCATTAAAGCCTAGCGGTACCATATGGTACCAGATAAGTTTCAACCCTTTTTTTTTGTTTAATACCAGTATTTTTTTACGGAAACATTTTGTTTATTTTATGACTTCAAGTTCTTGATAAAGCAAACAAAAATTGCTAATTTAAAAATACTGGTGTGAAATGTAAGTTTTGCATTTTAAAGACGAAAATAATTCCGGCTTTAATGGGTTAAGCAGTGATTGTTTCTCTATGTTGAACAAAGTACTATTTATAACTATAATAAACATAAACATTTCTTAACATTAAAGTCCAGTACCTGTAAACTAATAACTAGAATGTAGTGAAAATTTATGTTTATTTAACATGTTTCTAGACTTTTTAAATAATTAAAATTTTCGCTTCCCGAATATATGTTTTATAATAGTTAAATATGAGTAAAGTGCGATAATTTAAATATTTAACGTATATAAAAAATAAACATTGAAACAAAATACTTTGTAAAAGATGTTAATTATTACAAAATTAGAAGTGTTGGCATTTTGACATCTGATATTCGCATTTCTGGTTGTTATTTTATATAAAGCAAAAATCAAATTAGTATAGTAATTTTCCATAAATGCATTTTCCATTTGAAACATTATTGTTTAACGCTTCTTTAAATTTTTCTAAAAAAGCGTACTAATGTTTTCTTAAAGTTAAATACACCTCGGAATACATGTTTAAAATAACGCTAAACATTATAAATATGTATTCTTTTTTTAAATATAACCATTATTGTGAAAAGTACATAATTAAGCGAATGACTGTTTGTATGTTGTGAAAGGAGACAAATTAATAAATAACTACAACATAAATATTTTCTAAAGAAAAATCATTAAATATGCAAGAAAGAAAACATATTTTGCTAAAATTTAAGCTCATGTAAAGTTTTTAAAGCTATTTTTAACAGTTTTGTTTAAAGAAATCTGTTTTTCTGCTGTTAAAGATGTGTAGAATATAATAATTATTCAATAAAAACAGTTAAAAACGTTTATAAAAAATTTGTGAAGCTCTTTACTTTTGTAAATATATTATTGAATAAATTAAAAACATGGTATTTTTGTATCAGTTATTCCTCAGGTTAGCTTCAAAATATTTTCACTAAAAAAAAATTACTAAAGTAAATGAATTTTTAAAATATAATTTTAATTGAGGTAGATACATGTAATGTGCATAAAAAATAGAAATTAAGATTTTAATTGAATACATGAATTGGTTTAACAATACATTTGATAATCTGATTTCAAACAAATTATATTTGAAAATACGTTTCTCCCCTGCGATTATACGGTGTAAACATTAAAAATACTGATGTTTAGAAATAATTAAATTTGAAAAAAAAAAAAAAAAAAAAAATTGATAAATTAGATCGCTGCCACCGTCGATATGACGCCAGCGTTACTCACGAACATGTTTTTACTCCATAATATACATACATCTCTTGTCGATTATAGCTAGTCGTTACATATCATTCATTCCTTCAAAGGTGGTACCCCACTAACTAAACTAAACTCTGCGGAGCTACATTTCGTTATGGATCCTGGCTTACAGCGTCCAACTCTGCTTTATTAACCATAACCCATGCTGTGCTTTACAGCTTATGTCCTAATCGGGTGGTCAACCTAAAGCGGGACCCTCACTGTTTACTTCACAAGCAAAGTTGATACTCATTTTATCGACCTCGAAGGAATGAAAGGTTGGGTGATCCTTGCCTACTTCCTGACACGAACTATGGACCTGTAGCATAGTAGCGCGATGCTCTGCCCACTGAGCTAATCGTCTTCAGGTATCCTCCTGCTAGTGATTTTTGGAACTAAGGTTTCTAAGCAATGGATTTTTCTTTATATGAAACGTTATATCTACAAAGTTACTTTACTTTGAACACTGTGTTTTTCAAATAAAGTATTTGAAATAATATATACTTCATATTTTATTATATTCATTCCCCTGACAGTGTTAAATACATTCGTCATTCGATTCTAAGCAATCCGCCTTTCCATCATTGCATGTCAATGTTGCAGATGTTTCAACCAGCAAACGATAAACGTTGCGCGATACATAATAATATTTAACAACATACTGTTTGTAAGAATTGTTTAAATGAGTAGGTTGATAAGAGAAGCAACTGAACGCTATTGAGTAACACTAAGTCGAGCAAATAAATGGACAGTGCTAACCAATATATGTTAACCCTTTCCGACACAGTGGTCCCACTCCGGGCACACCTAATTTTAATTCCAAACTTACATTCGACACTAAGAATATTTAATAAAATTTTGTTGCTACAATGAAAGCTTAAAATAAGGAGTTCTTATTTTTTTAAAAAGTCGTTTGTAAATTCCGGTGTCAGTCAGTAATTTCTAATTTTACGAACAGACTTTGTCTGTGCCGGAAAGGGTTAACCAATATACCTTAATATTTTATCGGGTCCTTCCTGCAATAACTTTAACTCTTGTTTAGATTGATGTCTGAGCTAAATATTTTGAGGAAATTGAAGTTGAAGACCGCGTTTCTGCTTTATAAGACGGTTTCTCATCCGACGTCAATTTTTGAATTCGGCTTTTTATCATATCTGTTAGTTTGCATCTTTCCTTTTTGTAACTTTAACATTTTTGTAACGATTTTATGCATTTCTATCGTCTATTCAAAGAAAAAATCTCCAGTTAAAGAGTTTCGTTGAAAATTCTTCTAAAGTTTCAGAATTTCGTTAAAAATGCTTATAAAAAATAAAGTGACGACACCAAGACGTCCATTCTCGACCGAAAACAACAACCATTTTCCCAATGGTTAATAAAAAAATCATTTCTTTAAAAGTCAAACAACGTAAAGCACTTTTTAAATGAAAAATTGTGTGCTGAAGTATAATTTCAGTTTTTCCAATAATAAATATACATATAGCATAGGAAACAGAGATAAAATATTTTGAAAAATATAAACTATTATATGCACCTTTTCGCGTTCGAGTATGAATAAAATATCTAGTATTTGAAAATTTTCTTTTTGTAGTAACATACACATAATTTGCAAAAAAAAAAAAAAAAAAGTTACAATGTAATTTGATGAATATAGATAAAGGGTTCATTAGGTAAAATTGTATTCAGAAGAAAAAAAATAATATCAAAACCAGAAATGATTAACTGCATTGTTATTAGTGATAATTCTAAGAAAACCAAGAAGATGGCATAATCTGAATAATTTTTTTTTCTAGAATTACTTTGCTTAAAATATAGACATCAAAGTGTCTGTTTAATAAACAAAAAGTTTTTTTATTTATTAGTAATTAAATATAATGATAATTACATAGGAACAAGAAAGTCGTAACAAAAGTTCAATATACGCTTTTCTCATTAAGACATTTCTAACATAAGTATGTGATGATCATTTTTATTTTTATTCCAAAAGATCAAACGTCACAGTTTGTTATACAAAAATAGAGAAAGTTCATGAAAGAGATTTATATTATGAATTTTATTGATGAGAACTCTAAATAATCACATATTGTGAATCTCACCCATAATACCAGTTTAAAAATTAAGTTGAAATTACTGATTAACATAATGTGATTTATGTCATTTAGAAGTTATGCAAATTGAATTCAAAGTATTTCTAATATTATCATTGGGTTAATGATACTTATTCCTAAACAACATCTTTTTATCAAAAAGTGTCCTATGCAATAAAAAAAGTCAAATATTTCTTCATCTATATAATATAAGTAGGAGCAAAAATACCAAATAACGTCTTCCGAATTACCCACGATTACACAAGGCGTTTTTTTATCTTTAGAAATCTCAGAAACCAACATATTTGCGAGATGTAAAGAAGCATTTTTTAAAACTTTAAAAAGTTTCTTTTTATGCTACTGATTTTTGGAGACGTTTCCGAGTAGTTTTTAAAGCGTATATTTCAATATTTTTAAACCAGAATATCGGGTTTTAGTATGCTCAATGAAACATTTTCAGCCACATAACTAAATTTAACAAAGAGTAAAAAAATATTATTAATTCTAATGCCGATGTTAATACTGTTAGTTTATCATGTTTGTCTGTTAAACAGAACATGAAATTTTTTATTTGAGAATCCATTGTATCCTAAAAAACCATATTACGGTTTGAGAAAACAGATTAATACACTATAAAAACTACACGAAAACATTTCTGAAAATCGGTGGCAGCCAATGAAACCTTGTTTTTATCAGTGATATTTTAAATGTCGAAAGTATATTAGTTTCTAAGGTTCCTAAAGTTAAAGAACGCATTTCGGAATTGCGGGTAACTTGGAAGAGTTCCATACTTGCGTTTGGTAATTCTATTTTACTTGAATAGGTTAAGCAACATATATCCTTTTTTATAGTGAGTCTATGGACTTTCAATGAATTTAAAGTTCCTTTTCAAATTCTGATAAGGAAAAAAAAAGAAAGATTTTGAAAATTAAACAGTCACTGAATACAATTCTGATGAAATCTTAAAAATAAAGTATAATCCGCTATTTTATTTATAAAATCTACCTAAAACAGGATATTGTGAATAACTTCTATATATATATATATATATATTTCTCTTACGTAGCGCGAAAATAAGGCTGAATTTGTAGCTTGCCGGGGGGCAACAACCGTAGTAACATAAAATTACTTTGCTTTATTACATTCCACCAATCAGAAGCATGATTTCACCACTGAAACTTGCATTATGTTTAAAAGAAGAATTTTAATGGCTTTCATAAAATGTAAGCATACAAAAATTACCCTGTTTAAATTCGCAGTAATCGCGGAAGAGCAGAACACATTTTATTTATTGAGAAATAATATTAAGTAATCCGTGTAAATAAAATAACAGTAAATAATCTATCATAGTAAGTATTATGTAAAACGAAACGTTTCCAATGATGAAAATGACGTCATTTGAAAAACAAAAAATGTATTTTCATACATGAATATAGTTTGCTATAACATTTTCAGTGATGACGTCGTATTTACTAGCACTTATTCCTGCAGCTAAATAGACTGAACTCTTGCTATTTATTTAAAAATCCTTGGTATGCAAAAAATGAAATATTTTGAAATTTATATAATTTCCAATTATTTATAATAAATATTTAATGAAACCCAGGAATTTTAAAACACTTTCTTAAATGACGCTCTAATCTCGGCAGGGATGAATGGCTCTGATGGTGAAAATGATGTCAGATTTGAATGAAAAAATGCATTCTCATATAGACTCCAAGAGTGTGATGGCACACGGTAGAATTGTTTCAAAGAAACAACCGATTTCTGAGTAGATTTTCCATTGTGTAAAGGAGTTACCAGCAGGAAAAGCGTAGCAACGGTCAGGAAATGCATAGCAACAGTTTGTTAGGAACTCCCAATGACGTCATGATCTTTAGAGTCTATATAAAGCTATAAATTTTTGTATACGATTTTGTCAGTATGACATCATATTCCCTGGATTTAGTTTTAATTCAACAAATCCAAATTCAGCGCAGGAGCTATTTTTAAATACAGCACGATCTTTCGGCCAATGTATGAATTGCGATGGTCATTGGCTCGTTTTATGGTCACGTGATGCATTCAGTAAAACAGCTTTACAGGGGCAATAGGGACCGCGTAGCGTTCCCAATGTGAATTGTGTCGCAATTGAGAAGAGTTAGCGATCAGATTGTAGAACCCCTAGTAATATATATTTTCCCGCTTGTAATAGGGGTCACAATCGCATACATAAAGATACAAATAAATAAATAAATAAATAAATAAATCCAGTCCTGATGTAAGCTTCTATAGATGAAACGGATATTCGTTAACCGTAACTGATTTCTGCTCCAATTAAAATGCATCACTGTTGTGCTATGTACTCAAATCCAAAAGAATGAAAAATCGTTCGCAAGTCCAATCCAGGTTGAAAGCTCGATTATATATAACTCGTAATACCGGGTGCGTATTAAGTTCGTTAAAACTTTAAAAACTCATTACAAAGGAAAAAATAATGTTAAAAAATATGGTTTGCAGGAATGGAATTAGCGGGAAATCGGATTTTTTTAATAAGAAAAAAGTTACCGACAGATGGCGCAGGCATGCATACTATGAAGCAGGTGTCAAGATTGCACTCTGGGATGATCCTCCAAATGATCCGATTCTTCAAAACGTCTGACAAGCATCAATATCCTAGCACATGAAACGGGCCCTTTCTCGTCTTGAGTAATTTTGCCGTACGAAATTTCTTCAATACGCCGTTGCTGATTCCCCGTTCTTGTAAAATAACTTAACCAACAACATTTGTTCAGCTGACGATAGCATTCTGCTGGTATCGAATGAAGAATCTAGGTGTATTGAGGTGTTTTATTTACAGCCTGATTTGCACAAGTCTGCTTTATTTTATGCATGCAGCGCCATCTATCGGTAATTTGTTGAATCATATTTTTTTTTATTTAAAAAAACTCCGATCAACCTCTTATCCTATTCCAGCGAACCGCAATTTTTTAGCATCATTTGTTTCTTTTTAATGATTATTTAAAATTTTAACGAACTTACGACGCATCCGGCACATTAATGTTAAAGGAATTTAGATCATAAAAAAGAACGAAAAATCATGCATATGGCATAGATTATAAAACACTTTCCAGCACTAACATTATATTATTAAGAAATTTAATTTTTTCATACGATGAAAGGAGATATCTAAATAAGCAATTTAATGGATACATAACTTTAGTAAAAACTCTTTTTCAGCAATTCCTGCACATATTCGAAGACTTTAGTGCGGCTCTGTATATAATCTACAGAATTTGCAAACAACACGTAATACACTAAAAATTACATAGAATTGAATATCACAGCGGAAAGAGCACTTCTAGCAATGACCAATCATAGTCAGTCCTTTAACCAAATTCCCTTGTGCCTCTCTGTACATGAACGATAAATCCTATGCACTCCATAATCTATATAAAATAAGTTGTATTGAACGTTAGTGATGCTTTCAAATTTCATTATGTTTCAAATATCATAACATGTTAAAAATGCACTGCAAACGATTTTTCCCCATAAACCATAATGTAAAGGGATTATTTTGTATGTCCCTGTAATTTAACTGTAAATAGAATTAATTGTATACTCCGGAACAAGCACGCTGTAATCTACCTCATTAATGTATATTAATTTCATTATGTTTGAAATATCGTAACAGCAATAAAATGCGCTACAAATGATTTTTCCCCACTGATCATAATGAAATAGATTTTTTTTTTGTGTGTGTGTGTGTCCCTGTAACTGAACTATTAATGCTACACACATCATTTTAGATACCAAACATTCTATCTTAAAATTCAATAATGTATAAAACTTTCATTACAATCCGAGTACATTTACGTGAGTTAGAGCACGGACAGACAGACAGACAAACCGAATTCATAAACATTTTTCAACTATGTTGGAATGTGTTAAAAACATAATAATTTTAAACTTTTTCTTTTTGAATGCAGTATTGAATGTTGAAGTTTTTATTTCAGTTTTTTTCCGACGATAAATGTATTTATGCTACAAAGAAGAGTATTATTTTGAGAAAACATTCTATTCATATTTACCAAACTATGACACAACATTATTACATTTATCTATAAAGTCTCATGTTGCAGCTTAAACATATAATACAAACAAATATTTAAATTGTATTATTATTTTAGGATATAAATAAAGTATAGTAAATTATTTTAATAAAAATAAATAAAGTTTAATTTATTTGAAAATTTAAAAAGGCATCTTCTTATACATTAAATATGCGGTTGAAGTTTAACAAAAATATTGTCAAAAACTAAGATTGATTGCTCAATTAAATTTCTTTTGAACCCTAGATGTTTAGAAAACTTTAACAAATCTCTAATATTTTTTCCAATAAAATAAACGCAACTTATTTCTTAAACTAAATAGTTTCGTTTTTATTTCCAGACTGTCTTATTTAGTTTGAAATATCTGCAACGGTTTGGCAAAAGTAATAAATAACTGCAATTGTTTTTTTATGCGATTAATTTTGTTGATATAAACACAGGTAAATAAACGTAATAAATCTTGAACTTTTTCATGTTTAAATAAATTCCTATTTTCAGGTTTAAGTAAATAAATGTTAAAGTTCTAAAAAAAAGTAAGTCAGGAAATAATGAACAAATATATATTTTTTGCTCTTTGTTGATCTTTAACAAATGACACAGTATATTAAGCATACATATTTTTACTTCCTCTTTTCAAAATTCTTGGATTAGAATATGTCAGTAATTTATAACTTTTAAAAGAGTAACGGCCGTTTACGATACGAGTTGAAAATATGTTTTGTCATTCTACTGAATATTTGATATGATTTGCTGCTTATTTTGTATTACTGTATATCAGGTGTAAAACAAATGTTACCGCCTTTATTCAAATTGGACATCGCAAGTTACTTTTGATATTCATAATTGCGAGCTACCTCTACACTTGACTTTTGCCCCTGCAACTTCTGCACTCAGCACACAGACTTGTGTTCATCCTTCTTAGGTCGGCATGCCGACAGTCGCCCCTCTTTCGGCTTAGCACTCTGCCATTTTCTGACTTTGCCGAGATTGGAGGTTATCACTCCACTTATGGTGTGCTGCTAGGCTTTTACATTTACTGTTACTACATTTTGCAAATTCTTTATAACTTCACAATTACCTTCACAACTTTCTTCACATTCGATGTGTGACTTGCCACCGAATCATATGTATGTCGTCAACTGCCATCATTGTTCACATTTTCACTTTATCAACATTTAACATTTAACATCTAGCATATAACACATAAATAGCAACAAACATCTAACATCTATCACATCAAACATCTAACATCTATCACATCAAATATTTAAAATCTTTTTATTACCTGTCATATCATTTACCTTACCATCATGACTAATTTACCTGTCATGATTAGCGAACTCCCATCATATTTACTTTGCCGTCATGACTTTGTTTTATTTACCTGTCATGACTCGTGGACACCATCCCAGCACTATTTATTTGCACATGCCATCATGACTAGTTACCTGTTATGATTATAGACCTTATCGATACCTTACCTTATCGATATGACAAAATTACCTGTCATGCTTTACGGCTAAATGTGTTGACACCTCTTGCTTTCACCTTTTACTAATAATCTTTGACGCACCACCCACATTTGACAATGCCTGTTTACCTTTCGCTTCTCTGAGACGACAAGCCTATCAGCTTCTCTGGCCGTTTTAGTCATCGATCAGAGTTTCCTACAACCCTCGTCCTCAGCACTGCGCTTCCCTTCACAGTGCGAGGACGGAAGTGTTAATCCATCGGTTCCTGCATCTATCAAGCTAGGACCGTCTGGTCTCTACGGGGCCAAAAGTGGTTGTATATGAGAATATCAGGTATATGAGAACTATCTGTATTATTGTAGTTTGGCTGCTGTAGTAGGCTGGATTGTCAATGGACTTTGAAAATGCTTTTCTCTCGTGAGGTAGGTTAATATTAGTCCATCGCGGGTTGGGTTGTACCAACGCCCCCTAGATAAGAAAGCCTTGACACTCGTCACGAAAACGTCATACCAAGCAGGCAAAACAAAGAAAAAAATTCGAACAACTTGAATGTTCCGATTTCATTGGCTCATAGAATTAATAATTATAGTTTACGACTAATAGTTAATAATTCCACGAGCCATCAAAATCGAAACATGCGAGTTGTTCGAATTTTTTTCTTTGTTTTGCCTGCTTGGTATGACGTTTTTGTGACGAGTGTCAAGACTTTCTTGTCTAGGGGGCGTTGGTTGTACTCGACTCGAACAGAAAAAAGTCAACTATTTAAAGTCAACTGGAACCCACCCCGAACTGCATAACAAATATTTTGTCGAACTGAAATTCCATCTCAGTTCCATACACATGAATCCGAAATACTTAAACCTGAACCCGAATCGAATAGGAAAAAATAATCCATATTTTATTACAATTATGTAAAAATATTTTACAATTACCTCTCTAATATTAATTTCGTCTTTCATGTTGAAAGATAAACAACAAAAACACGCGAACACACACACATGTATATATATATATTTATTAAAATTCTAATATGTAAATTTTTCATATAAAAAATATTCTCAATCCCAACTCTCAATTCCTCCATACTCTCAATCCCAACCCGAAACTGACCCAAACCATACACACTTAAAGTCAACCCGAACCGAATCCGACAATCAACGAAAAAAAATTGCGTCAATCCGACCCGATCAGAACGCTGATCGAATGGGTTAGGGTAAAATAGATTTGCCCGACCAGTTGCAGGTCTCAAGTTCTTATACCTACAAGTGACTGAAGTCATTCAGTCGTTAATGCAGTAATTATATTTCCATTTTATAGTACCTACGACAGCAGCACATTAAATCCTATTTCAAATTTAATAAGTAAACATTTTTGTCGATTTTAAATGGTCGCAAAATTTCATTTATTAATGCACATGTTGTGATCCTCACTAAGAGTATTTGCAACTACCATTTTGAAACGATTTTTTCTGATATAAAATGTATATCTGGAATGCTCTTTTACGTTGAAGAACGTCTTTCTCAAATAATGCATTTCTACCTGATATTTTTTACCATGGCTAATGAATGTACTCAAAAGAAATGCAGTTCTTTAAAAGAGAAAAAAAAGTTCTTTTCTCTATGTAATATTGTATGCTGAAGGGTTATTGAAGTTATTAAAATACGACATGTACGATGGTTGTTCAATATGTTTTGTCTCTCCGTCTTTAACTACTTTATTAACAGAACAAAATCATATGTTTTACATTCAAAAATAACTTTGAAATGTCTGCCGTTGAAGGGTATCTTATTTTTCGATGTAGTCACCACTGGCGGCGATGCACTTCCGCCATCGTTACACTAGTTGTTGCAAGCCGTCACAGAAGAATGAGAAACGGCTGTTGATGACACCAAGAACGCACCGCATGTGTGACTTGTTCGTCGGACTCAAAGTGCGTTCTGTATGCTCTGCACTGTCTGCGTCTTTGGCCGTCCACAGCACACTCGACACACTCGACGTGCCTTGGTTCTCCATCCGGCTTCCATATACCCATCTCCTGACGGTCCTTCTATCCACACTTGCTTAGTCATACACAGCACTCATTCGCCTGTGGCTATCGATTGGTGCAACACCGTACACATCTCCTGATGGTGCTTCTATTCACACTTGCTTCGCCATACACAGCACTCATTCGCCTGTGGCTATCGATTGATGCAACACCGTACCCATCTCTTGACGGTGCTTCTGCCCACACTTGCTTCGCCATACACAGCACTCATTCGCCTGTGGCTATCGATTGGTGCAACACCGTACCCATCTCCTGACGGTGCTTCTGTCCACACTTGCTTCGTTATACACAGTACTCATTCACTTGTGGATATCGATTGGTGCAACACCGTACATATCTCCTGACGGTGCTTTTGTCCACACTTGCTTCGCCATACACAGCACTCATTCGCCTGTGGCTATCGATTGGTGCAACACTGTACATATCTCCTGACGGTGCTTCTGTCCACACTTGCTTCGCCATACACAGCAGTCATTCGCCTGTAGCTATCGATTGGTGCAACACCGTACATATCTCCTGACGGTGCTTCTGTCCACACTTGCTTCGCCATACACAGCACTCATTCGCCTGTGGCTATCGATTGGTGCAACACCGTACCCATCTCCTGACGGTGCTTCTGTCCACACTTGCTTCGCCATACACAGCAATCATTCGCCTGTGGCTATCGATTGGTGCAACACCGTACATATCTCCTGACGGTGCTTCTGTCCACACTTGCTTCGCCATACACAGCAGTCATTCGCCTGTAGCTATCGATTGGTGCAACACCGTACATATCTCCTGACGGTGCTTCTGTCCACACTTGCTTCGCCATACACAGCACTCATTCGCCTGTGGCTATCGATTGGTGCAACACCGTACCCATCTCCTGACGGTGCTTCTGTCCACACTTGCTTCGCCATACACAGCAATCATTCGCCTGTGGCTATCGATTGGTGCAACACCGTACATATCTCCTGACGGTGCTTCTGTCCACACTTGCTTCGCCATACACAGCACTCAGTCGCCCGTGGATATCGATTGGTGCAACATCTTCTGCTGTCAGGAATTTGATTACCGTACGCTGTTTTAACCGCATTTCCATGTAGTCCGACATTCTTCGTTTCAGTGTTTATACGTCAGTGGCCCTATCTGCAAAATAAAAACAACATGAGATGAAGGACATTTCAGAGTTACTTGTCAATGTAAAATATTTAATTTTGTTCTGTTACTAAAGTAGTTACAGACGTGGAGGCAAAACTTATTGAACAATCCTCATACGTTTAGCGTGTAACTTAAGAAACAGGTAAAGTATTTTGAAAAATACAAGCTATAACATAAAATTCTCCTATTTAAGGTACGAATGGAATATCTATTTGCAAATTATCTTTTGCAGTAACATAGACGCACTTCGCAAAAAAATAGTTAAAATGTATTATTATAAATATAAATAAATAGTTCATTAGGTAAACTATTTATACTACAAAAACTTTGATTTATTTAAAAAGTTTAAAAGTACTTTTTCTTTTACATTAAGCATGACTGAAATTTAGAAAGATATTGACAAACAATGAGATTGACTGCTTAATTCAATTTCTTTTCTATCCTAAAAGTTTACAGAACCATAAAAAATTTCTAATATTTTTTTCTGATAAAATAAACACAACATATTTCAAAACCAAAATTTGAACTTTCTTCTTCTTTTTTTTTAAAAAAAAAATCCTTTTTTTTAGTTTAAAATATCTGCAGTTGTTAGACAGACGAAATCAATAACGTATTTTCCATTAACGACGATAAATTATGTTGACGTAACTATAGGTATAAATAAAGAAAATATATCTTAGTCTTTTTATGGGTTTCATTATTTTCATGTAAGATCAAGTAAAGTTTAAATTCGACAAATAATAAATATTCTAAGATTAATGAAGCAAAAGAACAAATAGTTTTTATTCATGTTTAACAAATGATAGAATAATAAACTTAGTTGTTTTTTTTTTCAAATAATATAATAAAATCACTTGATAATTAATTTTTATTTATTTTTCAGCAGTGAATTGTGCCTATAATCATTGAATAATAACCAATGAATTTTATCCTGCCTTTCAAAGCGTAAACCGACGTAGTGAAAAATATCAAAGCTGGGGATCGAACCCTGAACTTTGGAAGAGCGCTCCATTGTTCTACCTTCGAGCTACGTGGACGATACCCAGCCTGGCACCTCTCACTTATTCATGTCGATAACACTGCAATCGCAGACCCAGTTGGAAATGTTAACACGATCGCGCAAACTTCTGCGGCAAACATGAGACAACATACAAAACCCAGCATACGACAACACATAGTTAATTTTAATTAATTTTTCAGCAGTGAATTACGCCTGTAATCATTGAATAATAACCAGCGAATTTTTATCCTGCTTTTCAAAGCGTAAGCCTACATAGTGAAAAATGTCCAAGCCGGGGATCGATGGAGCCGGGGATCTTAGAATAGCGCTCCAATGCTCTACCTTTGAGCTACGAGGACGCTACCCTGGGTAGCGTCCTCGAAGCTCAAAGTATTTTATTTAATTTATTACGTAATATATATATATATATATATATATATATATATATGTGACGTTTCCACTGAATCGCTTTATTTTCTGTAAATTAACTCAAGGCCAGAGGTCTTCTCCTAGGAAGTTTTGCCGTCACACGCCGATTATTATAAGTCTTTTGTTGCTTATTGAAAAAAAAAAAAAATAGGCAATCAAGTCCACTTCAAAATTTATTAGGATCCAGAGAAAACTTGGTTATGCTTTTACTTAGCTCTCATGATAATTCCATGCAGAATGACTTTCCGTACCAAGAGAGGCTTCGTAAATTAAATTAAATACTCGAAGAAGACACAAGATGTTCATAGGTGCCAACCTCTCATTAATATTCCGTAATATGCGGGTTAATTTGACCCCAACGCTTCAAACTAGAAAAATTATTGAAGGAATCTTTATTTATTCAATTTCAGGTTTCTACATGGAATTTATTTAAATTCATTTCTTAAAAACATTTCTGGTGCGAAACGTGTTAAACCTGGGTCAAATTAACCCGCATATTACGGAATATTAATCAGAGGTTGGCACCTATGGATGTTAATAGTCAGCGTCGTAGATTCTATTGGCAGATACGGGGATTTTATTCCATGGTCGCGAGCACGCGCCGGACCTCCGCTTACACCATGATCCGAGGAACAATCTGCGCTCCAGGCGGGAAAAACCAGCATATAACCCTTTTCCAACACAAACGAATACAGAGCCGTCAAAACAGTCTTTCGACCAGTAGTCACACGGAACACCACGGGACCTTGGCGCTATGATTTGAAGGAGATTAAAACTTCCGACTGAAAAGCGCGGGAACGATATTCTAGGCTTGCTCCGGAAAAAAACCTGATTCTTTCGAACAAATAAGAAAAAAATATATACATAGGTTTTAGTGGGTCTTGGCAGAATGCCAAGATAAAATTTTACATTGAAACTGAGATTAGATTTTATATTTTGAGAAAAGAATACTTTTTTTGCCAGAAAACTTAGGGAAATAAAAATAAAAAGATATAGGTTGTTATTCGAGAGAATTAAAATATTTAGCTGGGAAAGTGATATTTTTAGGATTCGTTATTTTAATGAAATAAAAAGTGCGTAATTTTAACAGAACATCATCTAGCACCAATTTTTAAGAGAATGAATTTAGAATAAAGAATTTTTAGCTATACGTGATTTTGACAATCTAAGTACTAGAACGAGAAAACAATTTAGAATAATGGGAAATAAACAGAATTATAGAATTAATGAGGCCAACGGCGACAAAATTAAAATTTATTTCATATATATATATATATATATATATATATATATTTGTCATTAAAATTAAGCATTGTTCAATTTTTGTAAACATTCTTCTTTAACAATCCTGTTGTTTCCTGTACAGGGTTCGTACGCTTTTACCATCACAAACATTTTAATATTTTTTTTTATTTAATATTAAACAGCAAAAATTGTAGACGCTTCATCTAATTGCAGGAATAGTAATACTTTTCCGCATTTAAATAAGGCGAAAAATTCTATTTAAAATTTGTAGTAAAACCTTAGGAACCCTGCTCTATTACTCTATCTAAATTTACTTTTTATGAATTAAGGTTTCGATTGTGATATGGTTTTTACTTTTGTGAAACAAATTAACAATATCAAATATAACTTAATTATAATTGAAAACAAAACAATAATTTTTTAATTCTATCTAAAAGAATATAATGATAATTATTTTTGATAGATTTAATATTAAATTTTAAGTTAAATTTATTTTACATAACTTTAAATTGAAAGAAATACGTGTAATTATAACCATTTAACTTTCTTTTAAATACGTTCTTTTACTAAAGTAAATTTTTTGAAATATCTAATTACTAAAATAAAAAAAAAAATACTATTTTAATGCATCATTCCCAAAATATCTCCGACCTTTTTGAGTTTTATTTGATTGCATATCTTCAAGCGAGTAAAAGAAATAAAATTATTTTAAACACTCAAAATAATTCTTAAATAATTATTTGAATTAATTTTTTTAATATGTGCTAGAGCTATGTTCATTTTATTTTCAAAAGATATTATTCAAATTTCTTTTAAAACATTCCCTTCCATTTATTTATAAATTTAAATCTTGCATATAATTAAAAAAAACATTTTTCATTAATAAAGTAGTGTCTCCGCGATTGCAAAATAGCAATAAAAAAGATAAATAAGAGGAAAAGGTAGTTAATTTTTTTTTTTTTACGAACTCAAGCACATTTTTTCTTTCTTTTTTTTCTTTTCTTTTTTTTCTTTTCTTTTCTTTTTTTTTTTTTTGCCTATAATCGTTATTACAAACTAGCTTAAAAAAAGTATCAAAATCTGTGTTTAACAATTTTCATTGTATAGAGCGGTTTTCTCAGATTCATCAAAAATCTATAAATTTTAGGTGCGATGGTAATTATATAAATACGTAGCATTATAGTCGTCGTCTGGTCCGTTCGTCTGTCCGCATATGACAGCGCAAAAACTACCCATCTGAATGATTTGAAATTTAATATACATAATCGTTGCAGAATGTTATCGAGTCAATCCAAATTTTATGAAAATCGATTCAAAACTTAAAAAGATATTAATATAAGTTTTCTTCATTCTATTAAATTCTATCATACGTAATTAATTCAATTATGTCCATGATAGGTAATGATTCTAGGTTGCCATGGTGATTACGCCCTATTTAAGATAGAACATATTATTTCCGTATTACTGAATTACAAAACTGAATTTTTATACTAAAATTGCTTAATTATAGCAGTCCTATAATCTACCGACAGTTTTTTGGATAGATGTTTCCGAAAAAATAGATATTAAATGGAGAAAGAGTCTAAATATGAATTTCAGGTTCTGAAATTATTGAAGCAAGGCTTCAAAATTTCCCATTGGAAACCCATTGGATTGGTTTCCCATTGGAATTTTCAATAAAAGTCAAGAAAAGATAAAATGTTGCCAATTTAAAATGTACATATTTTATTACAGAAATTAATTATATCATAATAACAGTGGATATAATTCCTTTTTTTCAGTGATATAATAACGATGATTTTTTTACATTATCTTGTATTGGATATTTGCGCATAGTATAATCACATAAGGTAAAGCCAGGAGAGATGACGCAGTCGGAGAGATTGCGCACATAGTGGTTTGGGGGGAAGGAGTAGAGTGAGCGTGCAGCGACTTCAGGTAGTTGTACAACAGCAGTACTGGAGTGTCTACTTAAAAGTGCACGTTGATTGCTTTGAGCGTTTAAGATAAAGTATTGCTATTTTGTTTTGTTTTCCCAAAGTAAGTGCTTGAATTTTCATAGCTCTTCATCAGAATTTCTATACAATGTCAATAGTACAAAATATTTTAAACTTAAACGATTTCTCATAAGCTACTAATCTAGACTAACAATGTGAACATCAAAGGTTCGTTTTAGAAGAGGTCATATTTAAATAAAAGGCCGCGCAATCTCTCCTACCGAAATTGGAGAGTTTGCGCATTTGCTACTTAGGAGAGATGGCGCAGTGTTCCCATTCGTTTCCATGGTAGGAAAGATTACGCAGCTTATTGGAAATTTGCATAAAAAAATGAAAAATGAAAATGGACTAATTTTAAGTTAAACGTGTTGTTAAGTAGCATAATTTTATTTTTTATTCTTATGTGGACTTGCTTTTTCTGATTCTTTATTTTTTTTCCTTTAATTAAAATTGTTTAATCGTTTTTAAAATTATTTCCTTTTTCTGATTCTTTTATCATTAGGTTGAAATATTCACTCCTAATACAACAATATTTGTTCACAAAAACCTTACAGCAATATCATTTAAGTGTAATTATTACTGTTAACAATTTAATTGTAGTTATTATAAGTAACAATCTCTCCTACCCATCCGCGCAATCACACCAACCCTATAAGGAGAGTTTGCGCAAAATAACTTTCTTGGTTTTATTACAATTGTTCTATTAAATTGCAACATAACAACAAAATAGCAATGGAAATGCATAAAAAACAAATAAAGTAAAAGTTATTCATGAATAGTTTAGCAAAAAATTAAAATTTAGATTTTTTATTGCTATTCTTTTGAATTGTGCGCAGACTATCCTAGCTTTACCTTATATTATTTCTCCAGTCGACATCCCTTTTTCGAAGAAAATACAAACGCAGGACGACAAATGAGATAGCATATGAAAGGATTTTGAACAGGCTTCTGACATAGCACACTTATCATTTCGTTAAAACATGTTTTTGATTAAAAACTGTAGTTAATTAAAATTTAAATCGGCATTGTTTTCATAAATTAAATGAAAGGCTTTCCTCAAATCAATTTTGCCACAAAAACAAAATACTGCATTATCAGATGACGTCATCCTATAATGCAATTAAAATACGATTGTTAATTTATTTCTTTCGTGTACTTCTTTTCGTATAGAGCTTTTAATCGGGTTTTTATTTAAATTTCACGCGTGCGTCATCAATTGTTTATTTGTTTTCTTTGTTTAATCATGGCTGTGTATATGCGTACTGTATTCGAGCCCCAGTAAAATTCGTAATTTAAGGATTATCTCTCATTTAGATATACAGTTCATTACGATTCAGGAAAATGGTATGTATTTATATTTTAATATTTCATTAAGCTGTTAATACGTCAGCGAAGTCTGGCGTCACTTAAATGGCTGATGGACCACGAAGTTTGAACATCCCATGTTTAAGTTCCCATAGGCTTGCAAAAATGTGGTGTACCAAATATATATATTTAAGACATTTCTGGAACAGTTTTGCAAAATATGAGGAAATGCTTTCATATGAATTCCCTAAACGTCTGATTCAATGTTTCAGTTGTTTTATAATTCTTTTTTTTTCAGTGTAGGAGTCTTAGCAACCTAGAGAAATGACCTTCGAGAGAGAAGAAAATTGGGCAAAAAAATTCCTGGCAATCTATTCCCATTTTCTTATACACAAGCAATCATCATATATATTATTTCTGTTGTCAACATCCTTTTTTCCATGCACATACAAAACATACAACGATGAATGAGGTATCATTCGAAAAGTTTTTGTACAGGTTTCTGAGATAGTACACCCACATTTCGTTAAAGCGCGTTGTCTGATTAAAAAAACAGTTAATTACAAATTAGTGCTACAACCTACAAGGAAATAATATCAAAGATTGCCGTGCGAAAGCTTCGCACGGGTCCTTCTGGTTTTAATATAACAGAATTGCAATTAATGGTTTGTAAAAGTGTATTGAAACTTAATATCATAAAATAAAATACGGGGAGAAATCGTTTGCAGTGCAATTTAATGATGTTTCACTATTTCAAACATAATGAAATTTATATTCTGAGGTTTTACTATAAATTGCTCACTTAAAATATGGTGTGCATTGTGTTTATCGTTCATTTACAGGGACACACAAAATATATTGGTTACAATATACGTGGAATAATTACAGTCTATGTGTGATAAGTGCGTTTTGAACATTGGTTTGCGTTTTTAAGTTTAACTAAATTTTTACATAGTACGTGGTGTGTATAAATTCGGTTGATCATATACAGGGCTACATATGGGAGTTCGTAACTATTACATACTATGTTAGTGAATTGCTTAGGGTAGTTTTTAATTGTGTTACCCATTTTCATGCTGAACTATAGTTAGTAGACTCATAGGGTTTTGTGGAAAATAAATATATTCATATACAGGGCTACGCAAAGAACAACGTACATTGTCGTTTATGGTTGTAATTGTTGGATTTTTTTTTGAGTTGCCTTATTTGTTTTTTATCTGAATTAAATTGTAGCTTAACCCTTAATTGCATAGTGATGTAAATTTCCATCACTTTTTATTTAACTTTTAATAAATAAATCAACTCCTTCGCCACCACTATATTTATATAGAAATATTAATCCAGTAAATTTCCCGTGGACTATGTTGCTGAACAAAGTTAAAAATCTATCTTAAAATTTCTGGTGTCTAATATTTAATATACATATAAAAAACCACAAAGAAAAACTCATGCAAAGAAGGGTTAATATGGGGTGGGCACAAAAGTCTTTAGATAGTAGACAGGTTTTTACAAAAGATTTCGAGAGCATTTCCATCGATTGCCGAAAATTGTTAAATGTGATTTTTTTAAATGAACTAAATTTTATCAGGCTATGTAGTATTCAAAACTATAGAACACATACAGGACTGCACAAAGTAATTCGACTACATTTTTGACTATGGAAGGTAATTGCTAAAACTGGACTTTTAAATATGTTATATGTTTGCTATACTCTTTACTTACATATCTTCTTTCACCTTACTTAACGATGAATTTTGTTACAGTTTTTTGGATGTATTGGAAAGTGTTTCATAATCTATGCTTGACGCATGATTTTTCGTTCTTGTTTTAAATTTAAATTAGGAAAATCTTTCTCTGAATATTATTTATTAAAAGATAAATTAAACAAAATTGTTTGCATATCTTTGTCGCTATACTTCTTGAAAAAATAATTCTTTTAAAATATCCTTTTACAGAAAAAAAAAATTAAAAATGAAGAAACTTATTATAACATTCATCTTATTACATGAAAAGTATATATTATTATATACTTACAAACGAACTAATTAATTAAACTAATATAACTCATATATATGATTGTGTTAAATTCTGTATTCTGTTCATTAAAAAGTTGTTCTCAAGTTCGTTAGAAATTAAAATCATTTATACTCGAAACATGTTTTTATCTTACACATTAATTGCATATTTAATTTTCTTCAGTTGTCATTTTATTAAACTACTGCTTTTATGAACACCTTTTACTACATTGTCGAATAATAATTTAAATTTCTACTCCTAGTTCCCAACTGCGCCTTTAATTATTCGGAATATTACCTAATGAACAGGTTTTAATTAAATCACATGTGACTTCAGAATGTTTTATCCTAAATGTAAAAAAAAAAAAAAAAAAAAAAAATCTTCATATCAGGTACACAAAAGCGAGAAGTTTAGAAACTTTATTCAGTAATGCAATTGAATAAAATATTGCACAATTTATTCCATTCACTAAATCGTTTTTACATAACAAATTCATACTGATGAAGTTCTTCATTCTTTACATAAGCTGATTAAAAAAAATACAGTATAAAACTTTTGTGGTGAAATATTCACGTCTACACTTTCACAACTCTCCTAAGGAGGATTTTTTAAATTAAAATTAATAAAACAAGCTTTTTCTTATTACAAGCAAAAATATTTGCATATATTTTTTATTAAACGTCTTGTAATATATATATACATATGTGTGTGTGTGTGTGTGTGTGTGTGTGTGTGTGTGTATTGGGAGGTTGAGTACGTTCTCGATGTTTTTCAACAGATGGCGTTACCAGAACTGCGTGCGCGTAGTTTAAGATGGAAACATACCCATAAGAAATACTATAAGCAAGCTTGAAATTCCGTGTATGTCATTTCGCCGAAATGTAAATTAAAAAAAATTTCATAGTGTTAAACATGTCTAATTTAGCGCCAAAAAAGAGTTACTGCACTACTTTATTTAGAAAATTTCAGCTGAAGCGCACGGAATTGTTGTTGAGACTTACGGCGACTATGCTCTGTTAGAAACAACATGCAGAGATTGGTTTAGTAGATGATTCAACAATTATGATTTAGATGTTGAAGATAAAACAAGCAGACTGTAAAAGTTTGAAGATGAAGAATTGGAAGCATATCTTCATGAAGACTCATGTCAGATGCTACCTAAATGTTTGAAAGCATTAGGAATGATTTTACAGCAAGGACATTGGACGCCGTACGATTTGAAGCCGAAAAACGTCGGACGGCTTCTTTTCACATGTAAACAGCTTCTTCAACGGCATAAATGGAAAGGTTTTTTGCATAATTTCGTGACTGGCGATGCAAAATTGATATAATACGATAACTCTAAGCGTAGAAAATCGTGGGGTAAGCCGGCCATGCATGCAACAACATTATCGGCAAAGCCGAATATCAGTGGTTTCAAGCTTGATATGCATTTGGTAGAATTAGCTGGGTGTAGTTTGTTATGGGCTGCGCTGCTCAAACCGAATGAAACCATGACGAGAGATCGCTATAAACTACAATTGATGCGTTTGATTCAAGCATTCGAGGAAAAATGGGTGACAACATAAAAACGCTTGGCCACATGTTGTAAAACCGGTGAATACGTACTGGGAAAAGTTTAAATGTTACGTTCTACCATACTCGCCTTATTCACCAGACATTGCTCTTATAATTATCACTTGTTCTAACCGATGGCATGTGGTCTGAATAAGAAGCCCTTTAATTCTTATGAAGCTGCCGAAAAATGGGTTGATTCTTAGGTAGCCGCAAAGACGTATCGAATTCCGACGTGGAATTCAAATGCTACCAGAAAGATGGGACAAAGTAGTGGCTAGCAATGGACAATTTTTTTCAATGATATGTTTTCAACTAATTATTTTAAATAAAGCATTAATTTTCACGATGAAACAGCGAGGACTTATTTAACATCCCAATATATATATATATATATATAGGGAGAGAGAGAGAGAGAGAAAGAGATAGTGAGAGGCAGAGAAATTTAAAACTTTTTATGCTTTTTTATATCAGCAACGTACTTTGCGAAATTTATTTTTATCTTAAATATTAATTGCATAGTTCATTTTGTTCATATGTGTCATTTTATTGAATTAATTATTTTATGAACATTGTTCACAACATCGTCGACGAATAATTTAATTTTCTACTTCTTGTTCCCAACTGCATCTTTACTTATTCGGAATAATACCTACTGTACAGGTTTTAATTAAATCACACGTGACTTCAGAATGTTTCAACATAAATCCTTCGTATAAAGTTCATCAAAGCAAGCAGTTTAGAAACTTAATTGAACATTACAATGGAATAAATGTAGATTTATTTCATCCGCAGTAGATTCCATTTACTAAATCGTCTATCCACAACAAATTCACACTGAGATATTTTTCCCTTTTTTAGATAAATCGATTTCAAACGTTCAATTTGAAACTTTTGTGGTGAAATAGTTACGTCTACATTTGTACTTTTCTCTTAAGAAAGTTTTTTTTTTAAATGAAATTAATGAAAGAAGTTTTTTTTTCGATTGCTTATTAAAAGATAACATAAACAAAATTATTTGCATATTTCTGTTGTAATACTTCTTGTAATTTTTATTGAAACATTTTACTGTGTATATATATATATATAATTATTATTATTTTTATAAAATTTACCCTATTATATACGTTTAAGCTAACTAATTAATTAAAATAATATTACTTTTAAATATGATTCTGTTAAAATCGTTATTCTGATTATTAAATAGTTATTCTTCACTTCGTTGGAAATTAAATTTATTTACACTTTTAATAGCAAAAACTTACTTTGCGAAAATTGTTTTTATATTAGAAATTAATTACATATTTAATTTTCTGTCGCTTTTATGATCATCTTTTACCTTATCGTCGGAGATTAATTTAATTTTCTAACTTCTTGTTCTTAACAGCATCTTTATTTATTCGGAACAATAGCTAATGTACAAGTTTTAATTAAATCACATGTGACTTCATAATGTTTCAACACAAATGACTAAAACAATTCTTCATATAAGGCACATTAAAGCGCAAAGTTTAGAAATTTTATTGAGTAATATAATTCCATAAAAGATTGCCATAATTTATTCCGTTTACTAAAGCGTTTTTACATAACAATTTATACTGAGATAATTGTTTATTCTTTAGATAAGTTGATTTAAAAAGTATATCCTGAAATTTTTGTGGGGACATACATATTTGCACCTACGCTTGCACGGCTATCTTAAGAAAAATAAAAAATAATAATAATAAAACAAACTTTTTCAAAATATAAAAATAAACTAAAATATAAAAGTGAACAAAATTTTTTTGCATTTCTTTGTTTCTTTAATTCTTAACCCATTCGGCCCTGATTTTTTTTTTAATTTGTGAAAAAATTACTGTTATGCTAACAAAATTAAAAATAGCTATCGGAATCACAGAAGTTAGGTTTTAATGAAAGTTAACGAATGCTTTCTTTACCAAAACCTCACAAATGTAGTTATTTTGCGTGTTTTTCATATAACAATAGTCTAATAAAGAATTTTTGAAGACGTTTGGAAAATGTCGTATTACAACTAAATTAAACAAGCATAAAAATTTAGTAATATTTTTTATCTTTTATCACAAATTACCAATTCGGAAAAGGGTTCCCAAATTTTAATTTAAAGAGTGATACTTATGTTTTAATTAAAAGAAATGGCAACGGTTTGCTAATAATTATGAAAATTATTATTATTATTAGTATTTCTAAATGCTAAACATAAGTGAAGTCATAATAGGAAATGTAGAGATTCATAATATCACTATTAGGTGCTGGAATTAATAAAAATAATATTTAAGACAAAATAATACTTTTAAAGATATGTCCTATTAGTAGGACGTCCGGGCCAAAGGGGTTAAAAAATACATATACCTTTTTAAAAAAAATTCTAAAAAATTATTATGCAACTAGAAACTATCTAATTAATTAAACAATTATTACTTATAAATATAATTCTGTTAAATTCTTTATTCTGATTATTTAAAAGTTATATTTAACTTTGCTGAAAATTAAAGTCATTTTTACTTTCAATGACAGAAACTTACTTGGCGAAACATGTTTGTATCTTAGACATTAATTGCATATTTTCTTTTCTTTAAATGTGTCATTTTATTAAAATACTGCTTTTGTGAAAGTCGTTTACAACGAGATTCATAACTTCGTTTGAAATTAAAATCGTTATACTTTTAATAACTGAAATTTACTTAGCGAAACTTGTTTTTATTTTAGACATTAATTTCATATTTAATTTTCTTCACATGTGCCATTTCATTAAATTACTGCTTTTATGAACGTTGTTCATAGCATCGTAATTTAATTTTCTATTTCTTATTCCTAACTGCTCATTGCTTATTCGGAATAATAGCTGATGTACAGGTTTTAGTTAAGTCACATGTCACATCAGTAAGGTTGAACATAAATGATTAAAAAATCCTTCATTTAAGGTACATTGAAATAAGAAGTATAGAAACTTAATTGAATAATATTATGGAACAAAAAATTTTCATAATTTATTATTTTCGCTAACTTGCCTTTACATAACAAACTCATACTTAGATATTTAATCATTCTTTATATAAGTCGACATAAAAAGTAGATACTGAAACTTTTGCGGTAAAGTATTTATGTTGACATTTGCACTATTTGCTTCAGAAAGTGTGTTTTTTTAATAAAAATTAGTAAAAAAAGTCTTTTGAAATTATTATTTATTAAAAGAAAAAAAGAACAAAATTATTTGCATATCTTTGTTGCTATACTTCTTCAAAAAAAATATATATATATAGAACATTAGATCAGAATAAAATCTGAATATAAAAAATATAAAATATATATACTATAAGATATATATTTTATAAGATATATATATAAATATAAGATATGTATTTCTATATATGATATTGAATTTATGTTTACGTTTGCACTATTTTCTTCAGAAATTGTTTTAATTAAAATTAATAAAAAAGCCTTTTCATATTACTATTTTTTAAAAGATTAACAAAACAAAATTGTTTTCATATCTTTGTTGCTATACTTCTTGAAAAATAAATATTTTTAAAACATTAGATCAAAATAAAATCTGAATATAAAAAAAATATATATATATAATATAAGATAAATATTTTATAAGGTACACATAAATATAAGATATGTATTTATATAAGATATGTATAAAATATATCGTACTTTATAACTACAACCTAACTAATTAATTAAACTACTAATAATTATAAATATTATTTTGCTAAAATGTTTATTCTATTATTAAAAAGTTATTCATAACTTCTTTAGAAATTAAAATTATTCAAACTTTTAATAACGGAAACTAACTTTGCGAAACTTGTCTTTGACTTAGGCATTAAATGCATATTTAATTTTCCTCACATGTGTAACTTTATTATACACTGCTCAAAACAATTAAAGGATATTTGAAGTTTTATATAAAATAAAGATATAAACGAAATTTTTTTTGCCGAAAATAGAAGAAGAGAATCACAAATGCAAATTTTTCTGGTTTTCAAACTGTGGAGTATGTAAATTTTCAGTTCGACGTCAAAAACGTCGCTTCAGCGGCAGCGAATGAAATTTGACTTTCAACTGGATAAAAGAGAATGAAGACAAGGATGATCGGCATTCAGTGATTGCTTTGTTTGGATGAGTACGATGTCTCAGCGAAGTCATTTGACAGATTCAGAAGCTTGGAGAATTGTTGGTAGGTTAGAAGGGGACCAAACTCAAGCCGAAGTAGCGCAAGCCATTGGAGTGTCACAAAGTGTCATTTCCAGGATCTGGAACCGTTTTTTGGAGAGTGGATGTGCAGGCCGAAGACCAGGGCAAGGTCGTAGACGGGCAACAACGCCCAATGAAGATCGGTATTTAGCGTTAACAGCTCGGAGACACCGAAACATGAACGCTACTCTTCTCCAACAACACCTTCGCTCGGCTACAGGCACTACGATTTCAACTCAGACTGTCCGAAACCGGCCCCATGCTGTAGGTCTGTATGCTCGCCGACCGATGGTATGTGTTAGATTAACATCAAGGCATCGTCGCGACCGCAGGGAGTGGGCAACCGAGCATGTCAACTGGAGGAGAAATGAATGGAGCAATATTCTCTTTTCTGACGAGTCCCGTTTTCTGTGCATCCGGATAATAGGCGTATTTTCATCTGGAGGGACCGTGGCAGTAGGAATAATCCTGCGTTCGCGCACGAAAGTGTCAGCTTATGCGGTGGAGGAGTGTTGGTGTATAGTGGCATCTCCATTGACAGGCGCACTGACCTCTACATCATTCGAAATGGAGCTCTGACTGGTCGCCGATATAGGGATGAGATCCTCAGACCTATTGTAGTCCCTTACGCTGCAGCAATCGGAGATAACTTCATTTTAATGGACGATAACTGCAGGCCACATCGTGCAAACCTGGTGGAGGATTTCCTTTTCGAGGAAGGAATCGTTCGAATGGAATGGCCAGCGTGTTCTCCAGACATGAATCCAATCGAGCACGTTTGGGACGCTCTAGGAAGACGAGTTTCTGGCCGCCAACAACCCCCACAAACTCTCCAAGAACTGGAAAGAGCTCTTCTGGAAGAGTGGAGCAGAATACCCCAACTCGTCATTAATAGCCTCATTGAGTCCATGCCTCAAAGGTGTTCAACGTTGCTGGCCGCCCGTGGAAACCATAGCCCCTACTGAAAATGATTTTCTTTGAAGAAAACACCTTTTCTTATTCTTTTTTTCTCATATGCACAAATTGTGTTTTTTTCCTTTTGTACACAAATGCGCAATAAAATGCATTTTTTTCTGCCAAACATGTGTAATTTATTCTCATATAACCTACTATGTCTGTCGACCATGTATCAATCAGCTAAAAAGTTTCCCAGATACAAAATCCACCTAAAACTGCAATATCCTTTAATTGTTTTGAGCAGTGTATTAATGCTTTTATGAACGTCGTTTACAACATCGTCGAAGAATAATTTAATTTTCTCACTTCATGTTCCAAATGCGTCCTTAATTATTCGGAATAATACTTGATGTACAGGTTTTAATTAAATTCCATGTGACTTCAGTATGTTCTAACATAAATGATTAAATAATCTTTCATATAAGGTACATAAAAACAAGAAGTTTAGAAAATTAATGGAATAATACAATGGAACAAAAGATTGCTGTAAGTTATCCCATTCGCTAAATTGTCTTTACATAACAAACTCATATTTAGATATTTATTCTTTCTTTATATAAGTCGACATAAAAAGTACATTCTGAAAATTTTGTGGTGAAGTATTTATGTTTATATTTTCACTATTCACTTCAGAACTTTTTTTTTTGAAAATTAAAATTAATGAAAAAAAGATTTTTGCAATTATTATTTTTTAAAAGATAAAAAGAAAAAATTGTTTGCATGACTTTGATAAAAAAATTCTTGAAAAGAAAAAACACCTTTTTAAAACATTTTATCAAATTAAAATCTAACTATAAAAAATATAAAATATATATGATATAAGATATATATTTTTATAAGATATTTATAAATATAAGATATATATTTTATAAGATACTAGCTAACCCGCCCGGCGTTGCAGAGAAAGGCGTTAACCCCCTCCCTCCCCATACCCGTAAATATAATGAATAATTTGTTCAAGAGAACCACCGTCACCTACATTAACGCGATCATTAAAAAAAGATTTACATTTTTCTGATAATTAGAACATAACGAAGACGCTACGCTAAAATAGCTGGCAGATGACACCTCTTCCCGACCTCAATTTCAAATCTATAGCTTAATTAGTTACCTAAATTTTTGTTCATTAGTAAAAATTGGCAATTATTTCCTTTCATTTTCGCAAACTAAATGAGAGGGATCGGCCAGAGAAACAGATCTCTTTGTAATTCAGTTTTTAATGAAAGCCGATCCCTGTCTGAAAATTTCTCGGAACGTTTTCACTGGCGCCGAAAGATTTTTGGCAGTTTTTTGCGTAAATAAAAAGAAAAAAATACCAACCGAATTTTTCAAAAATCACATAGTCAGATACAAAATATTTTTTTTTACATATGCTCAGAAATTTGCAATTTGATATCTCAATTAGTTTTCTTAAAATTCGCTAATTAGTTAAATAATTTCGAATTCGTTCATATCCGGTCGCAAATCCAATGCACCTGTTCGTTTCTTTCGCCATTTTGATTTAAAAGATGATATTTTAGAAGCGTTGGTTAATGAGAATCTAATTAATATCTAGGCTAATTATCAAAATATTAAAATTCTGAGGGTCAGGTGCACCAAGAGAGGGTTTGGACTACCTAAATCTAAATTTACAGACTTCTAGGTGCGCTAAATTTTCCTAGCCATCGCCAACAGACACACACACACACAGAGCGAAACTTTATTTTATTAGTATAGAAGATGTATAAAAATAACATATATATTTATATAAGATATTTATAAAATATATCTTATTATATAACTACAAGATAACTAATTAATTAAACTAATATTAATTATAAATATGATTGTGTTAAATCTGTTTTATTATGATGTTTATTCTGATTATTAAAAAAGTTATTCTTAACTTCGTTATATATTAAAATTATTTATACTTTTAATAACATAGACGTACTTTGCGAAAGATCTTAAACATTAATTGCGTATTTAATTTTCTTCACATGCGTAACTTTAATAAATAAATGCTTTAATGAACACCGTTTACAACATCCCTGAAGAATAATTTAATTTTCTCTCATCTTATTCCCAATTGCATCTTTAATTACTCGGAATAATACCTGATGTACAGGTTTTAATTAAATCACACACGACTTCAAAATGTTTTAATATAAATGACTAAAAAATCCTTCGTAAAAAGTACAAAAAAGCTAGAAGTTTGGAGACTTAATTTAGTAATATAATGGAATAAAATATTACCGTTATTTATTCTATTTACTCAATAGTCTTTACATAACTAATTCATACTCATATATATATATATATATATATATATATATATATATATATATAATTATAATATCTTTGAATTTCAAAAAACATATCAAGTTCTTGTAACATTCTAATTAAATCTCCTAAGAGATAATTTAATAATAAAGTGTAGACAGAATACCACATAGTTAATAAATTAACAAGTGCAATCATAATTTTACCATAGCATTTGCTTCAATGGTAATTGTCCAAAAATACTGAAAATATGGAGAATATTTAAAAAGAGAGAGAGAGAAAAAAAAATTATATAATAAACCATAAAATGTTAATAATTTGAAGTTGATATCAAGTGAATACAAATGGATTTTGAAATGAAATATGAACTAAATATAATGGGAAATTGGATAACAAGAGATTTAAATTAGAATTGGATATGAAAAAACACGTGTAGATATAATCATCAGCCTGGATGTATCCACACGTGTTTTAAAAATAATACAGTATTTCATAAATATACTGGCATTTATGCTAAGATCAATATATTCATCCAGGTATACTGTATTATTACCAGAAAAACAATTGGAAATAGTAAAATTGGAAATAAAAAACTTGTAAAGAATATGTAAAATATCTTACTCCTTTTTTGAAGAAATATTCATGTCTACACTTGCACGACTCTTTTAAGAAAGATTTTTAAAAAAGTTAATAATACAAGCTTTTTGAAATTACTATTTATTAAAATATAAAAAACAAAATTGTTTGAATTTGTTTCTGCGAAAAATTTCTTAAACATTAACAAGTATAAAAATAAAAATAGTGATTTTAAAGAAACACTCTTTTCTAAGCATTAATGTTTATTTTGAAAACATGTCTAATTGCATGACTGAAATTAATGTTTCTTCCCAGAAATTTCCATTACAATACACTGTTAAAAATTTGCAGCAAACTGTCGAGTCATTTGACCGTTTTTATAGAAAACGGTTACTTAACCGTAATTTAATTCTATTCTGACCATATTTTTGTCCATATTATAGTCAGAATAGAGTTAAAATACTGAAAATATATAAAAATATATAAAATATATAATTTTTCAAGGTGGTAATAGATATATGTTTCTTTATTCATTTTATATTTTTTTCAGATCATAATGGGGAAAATTTGTTGTAGAAATTTTTAAACTTGTCGAGAAAAAAAGAAGAGCAATATTTCAATACTACTTAATTTTGAAAACATGAAAATTGCATTAAGGGGTTATAGGACTTTTAAAATGTCAAAAAGTGAAAAAAATATGAAAATTTTTGTCATTTTATATCTTAAAAAATATATATTAAAAATATAATTTTTCAAGATGGTAATACATAAACATTTCTTCTTTAATTTTATATTTTTCAGATCATAAGGGGGAAAATTAGTTATAAGGGTTTTCAAACCAAAAAAAGAAGAGCAATATTTCAATACTACTTAATTTTGAAAACATGAAAATTGCATTAAGGGGTTATAGGACTTTTAAAATGTCAAAAAGGTGAAAAAATAGGAAAATTTTTGTCATTTTATATCTTAAAAAATATATATTAAAAATATAATTTTTCAAGATGGTAATACATAAACATTTCTTCTTTAATTTTATATTTTTCAGATCATAATGGGGAAAATTAGTTATAAGGGTTTTTAAACTTGTCGAGCAAAAAAAATGTAAACACAGGTTGCGCATGATTACAAACGAATTTCAGCATGTAAAACAAATTTTTTGGTATACAATTGTACTTGAGAGACTTTTCTTACACTGGACCTAAAAAAGTGATTATTTATAGCATTTTTATGTTTTAAAAAACAAATTGTATCTTGCTTATGTAGAATTTTCAAAAATTTAGTAATGTAATATCAAGCAAAAATGAGTTTATTATTATTATTATTATTATTATTATTATTATTATTATTATTATAAAAAAATATGTAAATCTAGGTTTACATTATAAAGTCTACCATACACTAATACCATACCATGCTGAAACTTTTATGAAAAAATATAGAAACGTTTTTAAATTATCTTGCACGAAATGTCCCAAAATCACATTTTGAGAAAAATGACTTTAGAATTCTCTCTTTGAAAATATTCCATATTTAACAACTATTAAGAGTGTCATTCATTTTGTTCTAAAGTGTTCAGAAATGATGACTTTTAAATATATATATATGTGCCGGTCATTATTATTAATAACCGGTTATTATTATTAATAACCGGTTATTATTAATAACCGGTTATTATTATTAATAACCGGTTATTATTAATAATGACTGGATTAATCATATTAAACGCAACATATATACAGGGTGATTATAAAAAAAACTATCCCGATATATGAGCCCCTAACTATCATACCGTTCACAGAAACTGAATGAAACTTTGATTTAAAGTATTTTGAGGTATTCACTCAAGAATCATATGAAAGACAACAGTTAAATTCTAACAGTTACGGTTACAGTGACAAAATTTCGAAAATTTCAAATGGCAACACCTACTTTTTTATTGGAATGTGATCTTCATAGTGAAAAACCATAAAAAGCGTTGGAACGTACCTGTAGCACGAAAATCGCCGGCGCTAGACAGACTAAGAAGAATAGTGAAAACAACCAATAAGGACAGAGAAGCAACAGAAAACAAAACATTTTATTGTGTTTCATACATTTTCCATTTCACACACGACGACATGCGGCAGATGGTGGATAGCACTGAACAATAAAATATTTTACTTTCTGTTGCTTCTCTGTCCTTTATGGGTTGTTTTCCCTTTTCTTCTTAGTCTGTCTAGCGCCGACAATTTTCTTGCTACAGGTACCGTTCCAACGCTTTTTATGGTTTTTCACTATGAAGATCACATTCCAATAAAAAAAGTAGGTGTTGCCATTTGAAATTTTCGAAATTTTGTCACTGTAATCGTAACTGTTAGAATTTAAGTGTTGTTTTTCACGTGATTCTTGAGCGCATTCCTCAAAATACTTTAGGCCAGAATTTCATTCAGTTTCTGTGAACGGTATGACAGTTATGGGCTCATATATCGGGTTATTTTTTTATAATCACCCTGTATATTTGAAGGATTGAATGTTTAGAAGGTGTAAAAGTCCTATGACCCTTTAAGTATTCACAATCACTTAAAAGTATTTATGAAAAGTGTGTAATTACGTTCTTTGCCATGAGTTCTAAGGAACCTTTTTATATTTTTATTTATCTTAAGATATGGACATATATTCCAAAAAGAATTTGATGACTGAAACATATGTTTTCAACATACCCAATGACAAACAGAATATTAGAAATGCACTTTTCTGTTTTTTTTTTATATTTCCAGTTTTATTATTTTTTTCTTTTGTACCTTTCAAAATTACAAGCGGTATTCCTAATTTAATTAAAGAATACTTTAATATTCTGCATATTTCTTTTTCCAGTTGTGCTTTCATTTATTCCATTTAATTATGTCGGTTGCGTGGGCTTTAACTATTTGTCTATATTATAACCACGTCTAGTTAACGCCCACGTTTAGTTAAAGACAGTAACGCATGTGAGACTTGCAAGTATTTTAGTTCTAAATGTGACAAAAGAAAGGAAACAAATGCTGCGAAAGAAATTTATAAACATCTTTATTAAGTAATAAAAAAAACAACAGCAGTACGTTTGCATCGATCCTACTTAACGTGTTAAACCAGTTTGACATTCTGAAATTTAATGTATTTTACGGATATATTAAATAAAAAATACTAAGTGTTCATAAAAATCCATTTAAACTTATTTGATAGGTGCGTTCGTAATTATATAAATACGTAGTACCTATAATCGTCGTTTGGTCCGTCCGGCCGTCTGTCCGCATGTAACAGCGCAAAAACTACACAACTTATTGGTTTGAAATTTAACATACATAATCGCTGTAGAGTTTTGTCGAGTCTTTTGAAATTTTATGAAAATCGAATCCAAACTTAAAAAGATATTAATAAAAGTTTTTTCTTCATTCTATTAAATCTTATCATACGTAATCTATCTATACTAATATTATAAAGTAGTAAAGATTATTTGTTTGTTTGTTTGTTTGTAGGGGGTAATCTCTGGAACTACTGAAGCGATTTCAAAAGTGATGCTGGCAAATTGATGGTGACAATCCCTGCTCCAACATAGGCTATATTTTGTGTCGGTGCCACTACCCCCAGGGGGGTGCAGAAGCGAAAATCGTTCTAAAATTGCAATTTTTTTTTATACTGAAGGAGCTAGACACATGAAATTTAGCATGGTAGTTACTTATAACAGGTAAATGCTCTCTAAGAACGAATTCTAAAGAAATTCGAAATTTAAAAGGTGTGACAGGAGCGAAAAGCATTCTAAAAACATTCTAAATTACAATTTCTAGGGAATATCTGTAACTACAAAACTGTTTTCAAAACTGATGGTGGCAAATTGATGGTGACAGTCCCTGCTCCAACATAGGCTATATTTCATGTCGGTGCCACTACCCCCAGGGGGGTCCAGGAGCGAAAAAACATTCTAAAATTTCAATTTTTTTTATACTGAAGGAGCTAGAAACATGAAATTTGGCGTGGTAGTTACTTATAAGATGTAAATGCTCTCTAAGAATGAATTCTAAAAAAATTCGAAATTTAAAAGGTGTGACATGATCGAAAAGCATTCTAAAAACATTCTAAATTACAATTTCTAGGGAATATCTGTAACTACAGAACTTTTTTCAAAACTGATGGTGGCAAATTGATGGTGACAGTCCCTGCTCCAACATAGGCTATATTTTATGTCAGTGTCACTACCCCCAGGGAGTGCAGGACCGAAAAACGTTCTGAAATTTCGATTTTTTTTATATTGAAAGAGCTACAAACATGAAATTTGGCATGGTAGTTACTTATAAGATGTAAATTCTCTCTAAGAACAAATTCTAAAAAAATCGAAATTTAAAAGGTGTGAGATGAGCGAAAAGTGTTCTGAAAACATTCTAAATTACAATTTCTATGGAATCTCTGGAACTACAGAAACGTTTTCAAAAGTGATGGTGACAAATTGATGGTAACAGTCCCTGCTCCAACAGAGGCTATATTTTACGTCGGTGCCACTACCCCCAGGGGGATGCAGAAGCAAAAACGTTCTAAAATTGCAATTTTTTTTATACTGAAGGAGCTAGAAACATGAAATTTAGCATGGTAGTTACTTATAACAGGTAAATGCTCTCTAAGAACAAATTCTAAAAAACTCGAAATTTAAAGTTGTGAGATGAGCGAAAAGTGTTCTAAAAACATTCTAAATTACAATTTCTATGGAATCTTTGGAACTACAGAACCGTTTTCAAAAGTGATGGTGGCAAATTGATGGTGACAGTTCCTGGTGTAACATAGGCCATATTTCATGCCGGTGCCACTACCCCCAGGGGAGTGCAGGAGCGAAAAACGTTCTAAAATTGCATTTTTTTTTTATACTAAATGAGCTAGAAATTTGAAATTTGGCATTGTAGATACTTATAAGATGTATATGCTCTCTAAGAAGAAAATTAAAAAAATCGAAATTTAAAAGGGTGAAATGAGCGAAAAGCGTTCTAAAAACATTCTAAATTACAATTTCTATGGAATCTCTGGAACTGGCGAATCGATTTCAAAAGTGATGGTGGCAAATTGAGTTACAAATTATAGTAGCCTTATTATTCTGTTAAAATACAAAAGTGAATTATGAAATGTCAATATTTTGTTTGATTAAAGGTTCGTTAAGAGAAATTGACCAGCGTAGCGGGCGTAGCTTGCTAGTTTAATAATAAAAATGCAAATAATGTGACTTAGGAAAGCAAATACGGGCTAACCATTTCTTTTTTTCATATGCCAGGAAGCCATTTTTATTCAAAATTATTTTTTCGAATAAAATTGCATAAAAGTTACATTTTTAGAAAGATCGTTCAAATTTTTTTTTGCTTGAGAGATGAATTACGTTAAAAAATGTACAGATTCTGACATAACTTCAGTTGAAATTAGGTTAAAAGCTGAATATCTCAATCCATTAGTGTAAATAAACACAGGCGATTCGTTCATTATGCGTCATAAAAATATTAAACCATGGAGGTAATCATTCGCAAAGCACGATCTCCATGGTGAATTTTGCAGCGCTGTCTGGTGTCGAAAAAAAATCGCATCTGTAAACTTGGCATACGTAAGAATATAAAAAAGGCATGCTCAGTTCGCTCATAGCAGACGATATAATTCATTTCACTGAAATATTAAGGAGGATATTTTTACATTGTAAAACTAGTTATACTACGAACGCACCTCACTTGTCATGTTTAACGTACAATTTCCAACCTTTTATACATATATTAAAGTAGAGAGTCGTATTTTTGTGTAGTTGATGTATGAAAAAATTGCACCTTAAGAGATGATGGATGGGGATGCTTCCAAAAAAAAAAAAAAAAAAAAAAAAGGATAAAAGTGATGGACACGTAAACTTACCGTAGATGTGACATCGAACAATATGACAAAAGAAGTAGTCTTTTTAGTACAAATTCTAGTAAAATAAGTCGCCGTTTAACCCTAGAATGCTACCCTTTGAAAAACTTACGGGAATGATAACCATTCGTCTCCCAGACGAAATGTGGGTACGCGTGCTTAAAATCAATTTTAAAAGCTAATTAAAATAAATGTATACTAACTGCAGGTAACTTTATCACTCTCGATCTACAATTAAGCAAGAAATCACAATTTGTTTATTTTCAAAGAAATTTTTACACATATTACGTGATTTTCACCGCACATTGCTCTGGAACACGTTAGACAAAAGCTGTGCGTCATTCTGCGCAAATTGTACAGGCAAAATGCAGAATTTTTCCTTTTTTTACATTCAGATTGTTCGAGTTTTTGAATGTTGATATCCAATTTCAAAAGTTCACTTATAACTGCCCTTGCTGATAGGGGCAAATTTGATACATTGAGATGCTTCTTCATCTATGCAGCAAGATCTTCACTTAGCTTTATCGCGAACTTTTTTCTGGATAATGCTTTTTCAAATTTTGGAGTCATGTTATGCACATATATAACATGTGCATTAAATAAACTGATATTTATCATACCATAAAACACACAAAGAGGCCATCAGCGTGTTTTCCTACTACATGACATGTTATTACATATCTGTTCCAATGTGTTTACAGTTCCTTTTGTGGAGTTAAAAAATTCTATGATTATATTTCGAGCTGCTGATCTTGTCTCACATAATTGAGGAACATATGACCAGTTTGACTTTTCTTTATCACTGAGCTGAATTTTGTCTGGATAAATTATAGACGTCATCAGATATATAGATCGTCGTCATATGACTCAAACATATTCGAAATTTTTCCAACCCATTCAATTTTATTTGATACATTGCTGTTTTCAAGTTTAGCTTCGTAATTTGACTTCATATTTCCATCCTCCTAGGTTTGTTTTTCAAGAATTGCTTTTCTTCATCTTTATTGTCAAAGGATAATTCATAATTATCATCTCTGTTGCTATCTGTGATTTCGTCACAGTCAACTTCAATTAATTCTTCATTTTCTAATTTATTCCCAGAAATAGAATTTTCTTGATCACTTAGTTCATTTAATAGTTTCCAGATAGCCTCATGTCTACTCCAAACATTTTCTCCGAGAAAACATTTTGATATGTCACGGCAGCACAGGAAAAAAAACTAAGTCAGATTCTCAAATGCAAACGCCACAGCTAACCATTCGTCTGCGAGACGAATATTGTTCTGAAAACACCTTCTGCACAAATATTTCGGGAAAAAGGATTATCCTTAAATGTAGTATCCAAGGTCAAATTAAGGTACTGAGTGGCACGATCCATTTCCTTTTTTGGGAGAGGCAGGTCAAAGTTACTTGTTATGGGCTTCGTCCAGGAGACGAATGGGTAGCATTCTAGGGTAAAGAAATATGCTTTTTTAGCGAATTGCAGTTCTAACTAATTTGTTTTTAATTATTAAAGATTTAGGTTTGCGAGTTTATAATATTAAAATTGTAAACTATTAAAAATAAAGCTATTAAATTAATTTATCATCCTATCATCAAACTATTAAACTTTCAAAAAGTTTCTCTCTCTTTTTTTTTTTTTTTTTTTTTTTGTGCAAAGAACGCACACATCATTGTGTATGTTTAATAATTCATTTTCCATTTAACGATACTTACAAATGTAGTTTCCTACAGAAATTTTCTGAAATTATCAAAAATATTTTTTTTCTTTAAAAAAAAAAATTTCCTATCAATTTAAGAAACTTTATCAACTGTTTCCATAATTTTCTTCATACGAGATATTCAAATTCATATGTCCTGCCTTTTCTACAAGAATGACATTTTACAATATTATTTATCATAATACTTCACCGCGGTAAGTTATAATTGTCTGAATCTATCTACGATATCAAATGCCACAATAGTTTTATGTAAGCGTTAAATCAACCAACATAAAATTGGAGAATATTTTGGAAGGAGTACTCTATTAAATAATGTAAATGAGTAGGAAATGTCACTGTTTAAGCAACTTCCAGGCGTTAAAATTTATGACAGTTTTGAAGTCATATACAATGGTATTATACTATGGTTGACTATACTACTGACTGTACACACTACACAATGGTATGGTATAGATACAAACTGATTCAAAGAAATATATACAGATATTGTATAGATACAAAGAGATTCTGTGAAATTTGTGTTTTGCAGTTTGGCAACATCTTTATTCTTGCATCAGTTATGTTTATGTTGTTCTACAAAACGGGCACGCTACGCTTTGTTTCATATAGTGAAATAAATTAATTAAATTGCATACAGTCCGCATACATTTTGGTACGTCGAACGCCGGATTTAAAGTAAAAAGATTTAGCTGTGTTCCTTTTCGCAAATTTATCGTTCAAATACGAACTTATGAGTCTACAAATATAAACGCCTGACTTTCATGAACTAAAATAATGACTCTTTTTATGTTCCTAGCAAGTAAATTTGATGTTTTTTTTTCAGAATTATGATTACGCAATCCTCTTCAACTGAAAAAAAAAATACGCAAGCGAAAGTTGATGGCAGACGACATTTATATAGACGACAAATATCTATATAATGTCATATACCGTAAAGTCTGTTATGTAGACGTTAAATCAACCCACATATAATTGGAAAATATTTTTGGCCTAAATGAGTTAAAAGGGAATTCTATATTATAAAAATAGACAAAAAAGTAGTCTGACAGAGTATTTTTTGTTAAATAATGCAAATTAGTATATTGAATGTCATTGATTAAATACCTTTAAGACGTTAAAAGTTATGAATGTTTTAAAGGTTATAATTCATCTACAATATCATATTCCCTACTTTCTATTATGTAGGCGTTAACCCCTTGGGGACGAGCGACACGTATACGTGTCGCATATAATGCTCAGAATCCTCGGTTATTCCCACCAGTTATTTTTTATTGTAAGCTTTGCCTTATTTAATTCTAGCATTTTTGCAATTTAATTAGCCGCAAATTTCTATTTTGAAAAACCGGTGGTAAAAGATTAAAAATTCTGTAGAGGACGCTAGTCGCGAAGGGGTTAAATCAACCTAGATTCGATTGGAGAATATTTTGCTGGATTGTGTTAATAGAGAATTCTATTTTATAAAGTTAGACAAAAGGAAGTATGATAGAGTACGTTATTAAATAATGTAAATGAGTAGGGAATGTCATTGTTTAAACACATTTAAGATGTTAAAAGTTATGAAAGTTTGTAAGGTTGTGATCTATCTACCATAGACATGACATCACGCGCGCGAAAAAGTCAATCAGGTATACTCAAAGATCTAATTTTGAAAAGTTTTTTTTTTTACATAATTAATCACAGTGATTTATTAAACCAGGAGTAAAATTTAAAAATTAGTGATGGAAGTTTGCCTGATATGACAAAAGTCTGCCCCCGTCAAGTCGGCGCCTATACTATTTATAATGTCAAATGCCGTAGTTTCTATTATATATAGTCATTAAATGTGTCAATAGGGAATTCTATCTTATAAAGTTAAATAAAAGGAAGTATGATAGAATACGTTATTAAAAAATTTAAATGAGTAGGGAATGCCATTGTTTAAGCACATTTAAGACGTTAAAAGTTACGAAAGTTGTAACAGCCATTGCTGTTAGTAAGAGTCGTAAAGGAGAGCGCAAGAGGTAAAGTTTAAAATTCAAGTTTATTGAAACTTAATCGGGCTGGGATTTGAGAAAGGACACTACTACATTTTCCTTACTCCAAAAATAATTCAACTTTTCCGAAAGTGTACTCAGTAAAATAAAACTTCCATATATTAAATATAAAGATTCAAAACGAACTTACAACTTTGAAGATAACAAAAAGTCAGGATGCCTTCAACAAGAATCAAACTCCACGCTGTAGACTAGTCGAACACTGATCTCAATATGTCCGTCTAGACTAATGCTACTGCTTATACACTATTCAGATTCGCATTGATGACTCAAAAAAAAGGATCTAAACGCACTCTCATAGAGGAAGAACTCGACACAAGTCCGACTTCCAAAAACATTTCTGAAGCTTATATACCCCAACATCGATTGACCAGCTATAACAATTTGCATAAATATCGATGAAAAGCAGAAACTCACAAGTTCAGAGGTTTTAACAGTCATTCGTCGAAAGTTAACGAAAGATACCATTGATCAACTTCTACGCTCATGGACTATTACAGGACAAAAACTACATTCTGATTCAAAACATCGCTTACTCACATGATCAGAGTAGTCGATCCATCAAAAAGTGTGTATGGTTGTGATCTATCATCTACCATAGACGACATTATACGCGCGAAAAAGTCAATCACATATACTTAAAGAACTAATTTGAAAAGTTTTTTTTTACCTTATTAATCACACTGATTTATTAATACCGGAGTAAAATATAAAAATTAGTGATGGAAGTTTACCTTGTGTGATAAAAGTATGCCCCCGTCAAGTCTATGCTTTTTACAATGTCAAATGCCGCAGTTTCTATTATGCATAGTTGCCAACCTCCCGATTTTTTTCATACCAGTATTTTTATGAAAAAATATTTGTTTCATTTAATGGTGCAATTTCTGCTATTTAATAAAGCGAAAATTTTTGTATGATTTTACTGGTATTCAAAAAATCGGGAGGTTGGCAACTGTGTAAATGTATAGTCAAGAAATCCCCACACATACGATTGGAGAATATCGTATGTATACCTAAATTAGTTACAAGAATATCTTATCAGGACAGAAAAAAGTTGTCTGATGTAGTACTTTGTTAACTGATGTAAATGAGTAGTGAATGACATGGATTAAGCACCATTAACACTTTGAAAGTCATGAATGTTTAAAGGTTATAATCTATCTATAGTGTCAAATGCTGTAACGTTTCTCACACAGGCGTTAAATTATCCCACATACGATTGGCGAATGTAGTATATATGCCTAAAAGACGTAAAAGGGAATTCCATCATATGAAAATAGTTAAAAATTAATATGATTGAGTACTTTGTTAAATAATGAAAATGCGTAGGAAATGTCATTGTTTACTATCTTTAAGACATTAAAAGTTATTAAATTAGTTAAAACAGACATTAGAAAGTTGTAAAATTATTCTACATTATGAAGTTAGAAAAAATAAATTCTGATGGAGTACTTTATTAAATAATGTAAATGATTAGGAAATATAATCTTTTAAGCATTTTTCAGACGTTAAAATTTATGAAAGTTTTAAATTGTAATCTACCTACAATGTCAAATGCCGTAACACGTCTGTTACGTACGCGTTAAATCAACTCACATACGATAGTAGAATAACGTATGGAGTAAATGAGTTAATGAAAAATAAAGTGCCCAGTTAAACTGAGGGCATTGAGGTCACAGGTTATTCACACTAATTGTATATTATACTCTAATTTCAAAAAAAATAATGCTCCTTGAAAAATAAATAAATAGACAATAAATTAAGAGGAGATTAGCCCCCCATCCCCCCCCCCAACTTTCTACTTAACCAATGAACCCCCAAAATTAATGAGGGAAGCGCCTTATCACTATGAACCTATATACAAAATTTGAAGCAAATCGGATGACTCTGCATGAAAAACCCATTTATCAAAATTAAGGAGGGATTATCCTTACGTTTCCTCCTTTATACTTAACCAACGAACCCCCAAAACTAATCAGGGAAGCACCTTATCAGAATGAACCAATAAACAAGATTTGAAGCTAAACGGATATTTCTGTTAAGAGTTATCGCGTTACGCACGTACATACATCCATAAATACAGAACCGGCGGGCACATTAGCAATCAGGCTTTGATAGCCTGTGAGCTAAAGAGGAATTCTATCTTATGAAGATAGACAAAAAGTAGTCCGAAAGAGTATTTTGGTAAATAATGTAAATGAGTAGGGAATGTCATTGTTTAAACAACTTTAAGACGTTAACAGTTACGAAAATTTAAATGATTGTAAACTCTAGATTCTCAAATGCTGTATCTTCTGTTTGGCATGCTTTAAATCAACCCACGTATGATTGTAGATTTTTTTTTTAACCTGAATGAGTTAAAATAAAATTCTGTTTTATGAAATTAGGCAAAACGTGATCTGATGAAGTACTTTGCTAAATAATGTAAATGCAAAGTATATGTTACTATTTAAGCACCATTCAGACATTAAAAGATATGACAGTTTTAAAAGTTACGAATTAAAAAAAATTTGGCCCAGTAGTGCAAAATGTTAAAGTAACATTTAAACAACTGTACTCTTCGGAATATTGCTTTAGAAAATAAATATAAAACATTTATACATTTTAAATCATTATTTAAATCTTTATGCATATATATATATTTTTTTTTTTTTACTGCAGGCAGATTAACACTAAATATAAAATTTAACCACCTATGCAATTTTCTTTTTTTTTTCTTTTAACGTTTAGAATAATGGTATCTAATTAAAACAAACTAAAATTGCAACAAAACTTGCTTTTCTTTTTGCTTTTTTTATAAAAAATAAATATTTTTTATAAAACTTGCAAATTCAAAACCATTATATGAACATAAACATCCAATATTTTATTAATATTAATTGGACAACCAACATATTAGTTTCCTATACAATCATTTACTGTACAATATGTTAAAAATACACACTGTCAAAACTGAATCCTCAAATTCATGGTAAAACTACTGGCAGCAAAGTTGCCGGACTTTTTCCGTTCCGTGAGTAGATTTTCCGTTTTGAAAGATAAAAGAAGGACAAACTCCGTTTGCAGAAGCGGTAAGTTTCCGTTGACGCTCTCAGAAATCACGGAAATATTCCTGGCAGCATTGACAGGAAAGGACATTTTCCCGTTATGAATAAACTTGGTTTTTAAAAACCGCATCTCTATTTGTGCTGCCATCTGTCGACTATTGCAGGAGTATTTACTATCTGATATACTTCAAGAACATTTTCGGGCCGACATTGGGTTTGAACCAAGGGTGACAATGACTGGAATCAAGTGTCTTGCCGGTAAGACCAGTGGGCGTTTGTTAGAGCAGCAGTTTGAAATGATGATATGGGATTTCTCAAAATGGTGGCTTAGAACTTAAACAATTTGGGGTTTAGAAGCTTGGTAATTTTGAAGTTAATTGCGGGGAGATTTCGTTATGAGATGATGTTGATGTTTTAAAATTGTAATATTAATAGAGGATAAAAACATGAATTATACATATTCTTAATTTGATTGTTAGATGTAAAAAATGAACATTATATTTTGAATTAAATTCGATAAAAAATGTTTGCAGTTTTGAGAAAATGGATTTTTTTTTCAACTATTATATATATTTTTTAACGTGTTCGCTTTGAATATATTTGCAGTGCGAGTACTTTTTATTACTTTAAAAAATAAATTTCGAATAATTTTAAAAGGAATGAGAAAATTGTTATTATTATTTTTTTTTAATTCGAAAGCGTTATTTTTGTTTGTTGCTTTTTTGAGTAAAATCGATTTTTTTCACTTAATTTAACTATTATATATATATTTTTTAGTCTGTTTGCTTAGAATATATTTTAAGTGCGAATATTTTCTTATAACTTGAAAAAATAAATTACAAATAATTTTAAAAGAATGGGAAAATTGTTACTTTTTTTTTAATTCGAAAGCACTATTTTGTTGTTGTTGTTGTTGTTTTAAATAAACTCGAAATTTTAATTTATGGAATTTTTAGTTTTAATGTGCAGCAGCATGTCAGTTTTTTAAACATTGAAAATAAATATGCAGCAGATAACGGAATATCTCCGTTGGCCCCTTTCGTCTTCGTCCGTTCTGTTGTTTTCAGGAAACATGAGGAAATATTCTGCTTTTTAACGGAAAATACCTTTTTGTCGCGAAGAGGAACTTTTTCTGTGAAATTCAGGAAGAAAACATCCATGAATTTTAAATTATTTTTAATAGTGCATGCAGATCTATCTTGCCATTTTCGAAAAATTGTATGCTAAATCTGCAAAGGGACCGTTTTGAATAAAAGGGCTGTAAAAATGAGCAGTCACTAACTACACTGTAAAAAAACATTCCATGAGAAAACGGAAGATGCACTTGCCATCTATGCTATGTTTTTTTTTTCCTGCAAAATTTCTGTTTTGGTATTTTTTGTTTTCCCAGATGGAAGTTTTCCGCTATTCAAGGCGGGAATTTTTAAAAAAAAAACATCTGAATAATAATTATATGATGCATATTCACGCGGAAAAGACATTTTATTGAATATTATCATGCCCGTTTTCTATCAACATACTCTCTTCCGGATTCGAACTTTGGTACTCCCCGTTACAGGATGATTCCCCTCAATCCCCTTCATTAACTGGCCGTATTCAACGACTTGGTTATAGGCCAAAAGATCAATTACAAAAATGTAACTGGAATTTTTTTTCGTTTTCGATCAGTTGAAAAGGAACATTTCCGTTTTTATCATTGAACGAGTAAGGATAAAAAGGGAACATTTCCGTTTATTCCGGGACAATTTACGATTTCTATTCAAAATAAAAAGCTTCTAATTAAAATCTAGAAAAATGCTTAAGTGATACTAAAATAAAACAACAAAAGCCTTATAAAAACCTTTTTAATGATCCAACATACATTTCAACGCTCATTACGGCGTCATTTTCAAGAAAATATAATAATAGACGATGAACGTATGTTGGATCATTAAAAAGGTTTTTATAAGCCTTTTGTTGTTTTATTTTAGTATCACTTAAGCATTTTTCTAGATTTTAATTATACTTAGTGATCTTATGTTGTGGTTATGTAAAAAGCTTCTGTTAAAATTCAGAACATTCACATAAAATCACTCGTATATATTACAGATTTTGTTTTACATTATATGTCTCATGTAGCTATAACTTTCGTTCTAAAGCAAAATTTTTAGTGAAGTTTTTATTAAAATATTACAAATTAAATGAGTTTTAATATGCGGGAATAAAATATTTTCCATTGTTTTTCACTCTTAAAGGTGTAATGCCCAATTAACCAACTTGATATACAGACTTCCAATTATCTGATACCCACGGGACCAAGTAGTTGTTGGACAATCAGAAGAACATTATCAAATGCATTTTTTTTAAATAACACCAGAGGTAGCCAAATGCGGTCGATATTGACTTTAAGGGCTTGATATGACATGAAAAGGAGTCAATTTGACCTTGGTGATCGATTCGTAGTTCATGAAAAAAATATTTTAAAATCATCTATTATGATAAAAGACTAAAAAATTAAAATGTCGGTAGTGCTTCTATTACTACCCAAATGTTACGCCACTACTGATGTCAGATATATGGATAAAAAAATGGTATACGCATCTTAGATTAAATAGTGCACAATCAATTTTTACTTAAGTTGAAACTACCAAAGGTATCGTAACTCTTTGGAGACGAGCGACACGTATATGTGCCGCATAAGATGCTCAGAATCCTCGATTATTCCCACCAGTTATCTTTTATTGTAAGCTTTTCCTTACTTAATCATGGCATTTCTGCGATTCAATTAGGCGCAAATTTCAGTTTTGAAAAACTGGTGGGGAAAACAATAAAAATTCTATGAAGGACGCTCGTCGCGAAGGGATTAAAGGATTAAATAAATGAGTTTTTAGTTTATTACTTACCCATCATACGTAGTATAGGGTAAGTCTTGTAATCGTTTTGATAGTCGAAAAAAAATTTTTTGACGGATTTACACGTTACAGACACTGAAGATTCCGAAAAACATATTTTTAGAAAAAAAAAAATTCCGTCCGTCTGTGTGTGTGTCTGTAAACGCTCAATCTCCCGAACAAATTGAGATAGAGACTTGAAATTTGGTATGTACTTAGTATGTAATAATGGGAAGAAGCTTATTGAATTTCAGTAACCTCGATTATCCGGAACTATTTTTTTCGGATTCTCGAAATATTCGTTCTGATAAAAGATACATACAAATTTTCGAAATGGGTTATTTTAAAGAGTAAATGGAAAAGACAATAAAAAAACATAAATTTTGCATAAAGAATGAAGTATATGGTATAATGAGTTACTGAGATATTTGTAATCATATTTTCCACACTCTTTGATTTTTCATGACCCTGTATTTCATTCAAATTTCAATTAAAAGATATATTTGAATTGGAAATGAGACACTTAATCCGACGCAGTAAACCGTTAGTTAATAGGATTATCAATTTTGAAGTTATAAGGATGTTTTTTACGCAATTCAGTAATAAAGCATTTAAAGTTTATAACATCATCAAGCCACGATTTTATTCGAATTGCAATGCATTTTATAAATAGTTTTCACATGTTTTATTTTCATATTTTATATTATGCATATCAATAATGAATAAGTATTACGGTGGTCCTCAACGACTAGTTTTAAAGCTCAGACTCTTCTTAAAAACGACGCTTTAAGTAACTTTTGGACAAACACAAACAATACATGAAAATGCCCGTAAATGTCTGATATGGCCATGTATGCTTATATTTATATTTTAAAGTTCGTATATTGTTGAATTTGGATTCTGCTATGTTACTTCCATCCTAAAAAAACAAAGAAGCAGTTTAGATATTGAATTTTGTAAAGCTTTGAGGCTTAAACTCGCGTATTTTGAACCAACTGACAATCACAAATATCCCATTGACAATGTCAATCGATTTTAGAAACTTGATAAAAGTTTAATTGTAATGCATTTGATTAGATATACCGTATATACTCGTGTATAAGCCGACCCCTAAATTCGAGATGAAAACAAGTTTAATACCAGTAATTCAGAATGGTTTTTCATACGCTTTATTTTGTCTAATTTTATTGTACATTATTAAGGCGAAGAAAACTATGGTAAAATATTGGTATTAAACCTGTTTTTATCTCGAATTTAGGGGTCGGCTCATACACGAGTATATACGGTAAGTATGTTAAATACATGTACGTAATATAAAAATAAACATTTAAAAATTTGCATAAGCACTTTTTTAGTTTTATTACATTATGAACAATAAAGTAATGGGCATTGATAAACAAATGGGAAACTCTTCAAGGGATCAACGGTCAAAACGGTTTGGCGACAGCTGTACTACACAGACTTTAAATACAATTGAAATTACTTATGAATAATATAAATAGCTATCATTATAAATCATTATCATAAATATCTTAGATCATAAACGTAAAATAAATAAATTTTAACATAAAAGCAATGCTATAATTAAAAATTAAAGTACATTTAAGGAAAACATTTTGCAACTGCATACGTTATATAAAAAAACTGTTCACTTTACAGTATAATCTGTCAGCGTGTAAAAAACAATTTACAAAAAATAAATATATTTTACTGAAAAATCTGATAAAATAACAGAAAGCTCGTATTAAAAACAAATTTCAGTGAGGAAGAAATCTATAAATTTTTTATTTCACTAGCAAAGAGGAAGTTTTGAAATAAATACAGATATTTTTCGTAAAATAAACAGTTTTTAAACTGGTTTCCTTGTTGACAGTTTTTTTTTTCTGGAAAATCAACAGTTTTTGTATTGTGTGCTGAGAAACAGAGCATTTATTTACTTGATTTTATCCTGTAGAGAAAATTTCTAGATGATACCTTACGAAATAAATCTAGCGTTGGGAAAATCTTGAAAGGCTTCTCCTAAATATTTTTCAGAATATTTATTATTCAATTATATTTCAAGTATTAACGTCCTTTGCTCTTGCTGTCTATGCTATGTTTTTGTTTTCTACTGCAAAATTTCTATGTTGGTATTTTCCGTTTTTCCAGATGGACATTTTCCACTATTCAAGACGGGAAATTTCTGTTTTTAGAAATAAATATGAGTAATAGCGCAATATTAAAAAAATTATCTAAACAATAATTATATGATGCATATTTATGCGGAAAAGACATTTGTAGTGAATATTATCATGCCCGTTTTTTATCGACCTACTCTCATCCGGATCCGAACCTCGGTTCTCCCCGATACAAGATGAATACTCGGTCGTAATATCCTAGCATCTCACATCCGTCCGACATGACTTCGCTACACTGCGCAGTGCTGAACAGTCACATCCAAAATCAATTATCAACCGGCCAACTGAGAATAAACAATTAAAGCAACAAGACGTACTGAAGCCACGTCGGCCTATAGATTTAACAAGCACATACAGTGATCTCTCACTTATACGCGATACACGGAAATCATTTTTCGGCACCAGTTTTTTTATAAGGTAATTTTCGACTTTGTAAATCGCAGAATTAATAAATCGAATTTTACTGTTTTAAAATAGTGGTATAACGAGTATTTACTGAACATCGCGCATAAGTGAGAGATCACTGTATTCACCAAGCGGAGGGCAGGCGAATCCTCGCCCCGATGCCAGGTATCAACCCGTTGTTAACTCTTAAATGCATACTGATGCAAATTTGCATCACTTTTTATTTAACATTTTAATAAATAAGTCAAGTTCTTTGCCACCACTATATTTATATAGAAATATTAATCCTGTAAAAATTACATAAAATATGCTACTAAACAAAGTTGAAAATCTATCTTAAAAGTTCTGATGTCTTATTCTTAATATAAGTATAAAAAAACACAATTCTAAAAGAAAGATTCGTGCATTTAAGGGTTAAGCTAAACAAAAACCATTTGGCAGTTTTTTTACTATAATTAAAAATAAGACAATAATAATTTTTAAAAAAAATTGCAGAAGAAGAAGATGGTGAATGATTGTTGCAGGGTCCGTAGAGATAGGCAAAGTTTTATTTCTTCCCACCACTACTTATAACAATAATTTTCATGGTAAATGCCTTTAATACGTTCAATAGAAATATATGAAAGCTACTACCAATAATATTGTTTCAAAATAGTGGCGGGTTGAAATAAAGTTTTCCTATCGCTGCGACCTCTGTCATTTATAGTTTTTTTTTTCTTTCGTAATATGATTGGAACAATATTTCGGATTCTATTTAATAAATGCATATTCCTTAAAGTAAAAATAAAATACAACGTTAAAACACCAGTATAATTGAATCTACAGCATACCGGTTTCGGTAGCATATAGCATACCCTCCTCAGTGCTGAAGAAAATGGAAATTTGCTCATATATATAGAAATGATAGAGAATTCAAGTGACAGGTTTATTAACCAATAGAAAAACGGAGTTTACCTATTGGTTAATAAACCTGTCACTTGAATCCTCTATCATTTCTATATATATGAGCAAATTTCCATTTTCTTCAGCACTGAGGAGGGTATGCTATATGCTACCGAAACCGGTATGCTGTAGATTCAATTATACTGGTGTTTTAACGTTGTATTTTATTTTTACTTTAATTATATCGCACCAAGCTCCAAATTAATATTTATTGCATATTCCTTATTTTTTAATCATTTTTACAGCCAAGATAATTAAGAATACACGACTGTGTGTCATTGAGAATTAATTTCCGATTTTTTTGGTTTTACTATAAAGGATTATTGTACCAAAATTTCTAAAATTATTAATCTTTAATAAAAAAAACTACAATCATTGGAATAATTTAATAGCATTTTAATCATTTAGTAGCAATTTTGTCGCATTTAAAGCTTTATATAATTGATTATAAATTTTAAAAAAAATCAGTTTTATGTACGAAATTTCTGAATGCAGCCACAAGGAACAATATCATAAAGTGTGTAAGGGACCTCGGTTAAACGAATGTCTTGTATAATCGACGGTCGTATAATCGGGAGTTTATTGTAATCTTATTCTCCTACATTTGTCACGCCAAGAATAGCCTTTTATGATATCGATGTGTTAGTATTTTCTATAATCGATTAACTTTTATGTAAACTAAATAAAAGTGCGAGTAAAAACTCTTTTTAATAATAAAACATGCCTGTTTTTCCATTTTATCTTTATAAAAAATGAACATTTATTAATGTTTTTTAAATTTCATTTCCTCTTTTTTAAAAAAAATAGATGATGATATATCAACATATTAAAAAAAACTTTTTTTCAAAATTCGCATTGAGTAAATACGCCTTCTTTTGAAATTGGGAATATCTCAGCAAGACGAAAGCTAATAAAGCTTTTTAATTATTTACTAATATGTAACTTTTTTTGTATGATTTTGGTAAAAAAAAAATCTATGTTTGAAGATAAAAAATATTATAATATTTATGCAAATTGAAGCAATGCGTTTTCCAAAATATTATTATCCTTCCCTATGTAACAATATTTATTGACAAAAATAAGAAAAGAGCTATAATTTTTTTTATCAGTATCCTATTAGAATTTTTTCTCGAAATAATCATAAACAAAATTGCATTTTGAATTATAGAATGACTAAGAAAAAAGAAACCGGAATGCTTTTATTTTAAATGATTAGAGATATCTGTTATTTTTTCCTTGCATAATTACAATAAAATATTTTTATTTTAAATCGTAAATTTTGACATTCAATTACATTTTTTTGTCCGTTTCTCTTTTATTTGTTCAAGGTTGATGTTTTTTAGTTCATGCGAGCGATTATGTTAATGTATTAAAATTAAAGTAACGTTTTAAACATATTCAGTATTTTAGTATATATTTGTAAAATATATTTTCGTTTATCAATTTATTTGACAATCAATTTCAATTTATTCTTACAAATGCCATTACTTATAAACGTTAGTTAAATACTTTGATACAAGTACTAAAAGGTGGACGAATACAGTGTGGATGAAAAATACTGTTACACTACAAAAAGTAAGAAATTTTAATCGTTTGGTAAAAAAACATGTCTCTCTATTTCTGCGATTGACAATTTTATATTAGTGCATATGAATTTTGTTTAACGCAAAAATTTGGCATTACTTCAAATATGGTTTCAAATTCGGCCTTAAGGATGATGCTTAAACTGCTCTTTGATCGTAGATTTTCTGCAGGTAAAATCTTTAAGCAATTAAATTCCTTGGTTTTAAGATATATATATATATATATGTAAGAAAATAGAGAAATATTTCTTATATATAAATATATATAAGAAAATAAAATAATAATATTCAGTGCAAAATAACCTCTCATCAGAAAATGTTGTTCTGTCAACAATTTTTCTACCGCTTCAGCAATTTCTTGCATCTTTGTTAACTTTTTATTATTTGTGCGGCAGTCAAACCTTGAACTATTATTTTGTGATAAAGACCCAATCCCAGGTGTTTTTTATGATATCTTGCATAGTTCTACAACTCACGTTCTCTTCTGCAGCCATTTTATTTGCAGAACGTTGTGGATTTCATCGTATTTTTTCACGAATTCTTTTCATACACTCCTTTGTCTATCCATTTAGATTTGGTCGTCTATACGCAGTTCATACAAAGAAGTGCATGAAAAGAATTAGTGAAAAAATACGAAGAAATCCACAACGTTCTGCAAATAAAATGGCTGCAGAAGAGAACGTGAGTTGTAGAACTATGCAAGATATCATAAAAAACACCTGGGATTGGGTCTTTATCACAAAATAATAGTTCAAGGTTTGACTGCCGCACAAATAATAAAAAGTTAAAGATGCAAGCAATTGCGGAAGCTGTAGAAAAAGTGTTGACAGAACAATATTTTCTGACGAGAGGTTATTTTGCACTGAACAATGTTATAATTCAAAATTTTATGTCGTATATTCAGCAACCTTCGAGGATATACCAGAAAACGTTCAAACTGTTAGACGCTTTCAGAACACGAATTCTGTAATGATTTGGCTTGCAGTGCCAAAGAATATAAATTTGCATCTTAAATTCATCGATAAAAGAGTAAAAATCAATGTAGAATATTTCAAACAGGACATTTTATCTACACATTTATTGCTAACGTATTGACAGGTTGTATCTAAAAAAGAATTGGATATTTCATCAAGATTCTACACAAGCGCAACGAGCAAAATCAACACAGGCTTAACTCCATCTCAATTTTCCGAAGTTTATCGTGCAAGAAGATAGGCCAACTTTTTCACTGGATCTAAATCCTACATACCTATACCTACAATCCTACATCATACCTACAATCCTGTTACATCTGGAGCTAAAGTAAATGCTAGACAATACAAAAGTTGAAACTCCCTCAAAGATTCTATATTGCGTGAATGGGACAGATTATCTCTTAAAATGATTCATGCGGTTGTCGGACGATGGCGTAAGAGATTATCTTTGGCAATCGATAAAGATGACAGTTGAATCGAATAAAATTATTTCAAGGTAAACTATCATTTGTGATGTTCATTGTATTGGTAAATTTATCATTTTTTATTTGATATCTGTAAAGCATTGATGTTAATGCTAATGCTGTTACTTTAATATTTTTGTCTGTTAAACATATTTATTGAACGTAGAACCTTTTATATAAGAGTTGATAGCATCCGAAAAACTTATATTCCGGTTTGAAAAAACAGAATAACACTGTAAAAGCTCATAACTTTTGACATATCAAGTGTACCTCAACTCTTTAATTTGATAATTTTTGTTTATTTTTCTTATATGTTTTCACGCAAAATTATTTTCAATTTTAAGTAATAATTCATTACTGTGTAGACGCACTGTGTAGATGTTATTATAACATGTACATGAAAAAATATTTTTATAATAGTTTGACAGGTTAATAATGCATAATAAAGTTTTACTAGTATTTAAAAAGAAAATATTTTATAAAATTACGTACTAAACATTTTATTATTTTTATGACCATCTTTTAAATATTTTAAATTCTTTATTTGTTGAAAAATATTTTAAAAATATTTCATTCATATAAACTAATCTAAATTATTTTACATTAGTGAAACAGCAAATAAGTTCATAAAAGTGAATGGAATTTCTTTTTAAGGAATTATATTTGTATTAATTTAAAAACATCATTTTGATTTAATGATTTATTTATGCTGCTAATATTATTAGGAACGAAATTTGCTTTTTAATGAGGTATTAAAATCAAATACTATATTAATTAAAAAACTTTTCTGTTATCATAATGAATAAATAATGTTAGCGTAATGATTAAATGTTAGCATAATGAACAAATAAATAAATATATACAGACTATTTTTTCATCGAATAAATGAATCTAATTACTTAAATAGAGGAAAAAGAATCAATGAGTTCATTGAACTTTTCAATTTCTTTTTAAATAAATATACTAATAATAATTAAAACGTTTATTTCATTTTAATTATTTTAATTTGTTGAAATACTCATCAATGGAACTGTTTCTTGTGAGATAATATAATCTTATATGGTTTAAAAACTGGTCTTATCAAGTGGTAGTATAATTTATGTAATAAAAGCTGAAAGCTGTCATCAACAGTTACGGAATGGCAGATTCGCTTTTTCATATGCCAGGCAAGCCGTTTTTATTAAAAATTATTTTTTCGTATAAAACTGCAGAAAAGTTACACTTTTAGAAATTTCGTTCAAAATAAATTGATGTTTGACAGATGACTCTTATTCAATTACTTATATATTATAACTTCAGTTGAAATTAGGTTGGCAGCTCAATATATCACTCAATGAAAGTAAACAAACAAAAGATTCATTCGTCGTGAACGTTTAAAATATTAAACCATGGAGGTAATCGTTCGCAAAGCTATTCCTGCGATATAGCCTGGTATATATATATAAAAAAATACATTCGTTGTGAACATTCACGCTTCGTTTTTAAATAATATTTTGGAGCCATACATCGGTAATTAATATACACAAAGCAGTTTTCTGAATTCTGAATGAATATTTCTTATCAAATATAAATGGAATATAAGGAATATGTAATGACGTATACTACATATATTAATTATATAAATGCAAATAAAATTTTGTATTTTAACATACTAGAAATTTTGTAGCGAAAATAAATGTGTAAATTAGTAAGAGAATTTGAAAACTAAAAACCAGTCCTGTTAATGCAATTAATAGTTGCAATTTACTTAGAAAACTGGATTACATTAAAAAAGATTATTTTTAATGATAAAAATTTATTACAGGTTCCTTTAGGCATGTTTTTTAAAAAATCAGGATCTAATTTGAGACAAACCTTTTTTATATAACTTAGATAAGTTATATATTTATTATTTTGTTGCCATCTATCGGTAATTAATATAAACATATAAACTTTCTGTTGAAATTGGACTTTGTTCTGCTTTTTGTACATTTTGCTTGCATTGTAAATAAAATGAATATTTTGTACCTTATATAAAATAATAATACTTATAAAAAATCCTTTAAAAATCTGTAATATTTTACCTATTTTTATACTAGGGAATTCAACGGAGAAATCCCGTGTTACAGAACATAGGAGAAAGCCAATTTTTTTAAATTGAAAATGCTAATAGATTTTTTACAAATAATATATTTTTTTAGATTGGCCTCTAAAAACACCAAAAAGCATTTTTATATGAAAAATATCAGCAATGTAATAAGTAAAGTTTTGAAATGTATTAAAAGATGTACTTCTGTATTAGCCGCATGTCAGGAGTGAATAGCCGAAGAAATCGCCAAAGATCGCTACTTCCAGTAGATTTTTGGTTTGAGACGGTGTTTGGATTACGTGTCTGTCACATCTGTGTTTTATTTATATTACTATATTATATTATATATTTATTGGTGAAGTTTTAATTTCGATATGGGATTTTAGACAGAAACAAATATCCAGATATTTATATTGTTTTACTCAGAAACGAGTTAACCTTTCGTAATCGGGCTGAAAGCAATAGAGATAGATTTTTAAAACATTCTTGCTTAAACGTACTTAAAAAAACACAAATAACAGAACACTGAGATACAGTTTTCAAAATAATTGCATTTGAAAGTACATATTATTTCCTATTCAAAATGTGTAAAAATTTAAATTATGCGATGATTTGAAGTTTAAGAAGTTGCAATAAAAACGAAATGATTGGATAGGTATTGCCGCCTTCAATATGGCATCAGCGTTATTTAGGGACATGTTTTTGATTTTTATTATGCAGACCAGCTGTTATCCGCGGCTCCGCTCGCATGAAAATTAATTTATAATTACTTTTCTTATAATATTGTTTTAGAACAGTGAGATAAAGATAGTTTTACATTATAATGAAGTTTTCTTAATAAGTTTATTTTAAAACTATTGTAGCGATCTCATCTCACATGAACAATTTAAAGCAAGTTACTAGCTGAAAGTAAATGGCTTGGCCTTTTGCTTGACGCTACTGATCTCGCCTACTGTTCATGAGATCCCTGGTTGAACTCCCGCCTGCTCCAATGCATTCTCCTCAATGGTGATCCGTACAAACACACAACAACCTTCAATAACAATCAACTCATCTCATAACCAACAGATGGCAGCACTAAATAAATCATCCCTTCAAACAAAGTCTGTGAAACGCTCGCAGAACAAATCCTGTCATCCCACGCATCACACATGCGTACGACAGCATCACTTACAAGTGCATATCGCTCGTCTGACCATCTTCCTCACTGGGGATGGAATGTGTAGCGATCTCATCTCACATGAACAGTTTAAAGCTAGTTACTAGCTGAAAATAACTGGCTTGGCCTTTTGCTTGACGCTAACGCTTTCGCCTACTGTTCATGGTTCAACTCCCGTCGGCACCAATGCAATATCCTTACTTTTATGTAAAAAATTTTTTTAAAATTATATACTTTTGTATCAGTACAAGTAGAAGGAAAGGGTCTGAAAATGACGTTATTATTATGTAATTGCATAAAACTGTTCGTTTTATGAATAAAAATGCACTTCTTTTCTTTTAAAAAGTATCATTTTAAATGGCAGGAACATGTCTCAGGCTTAACTATCGGAAGGGCAAACAGAGAAGATGCCCCAGACTCCAAAAAATACCCGGACTCCAGGTATTTCATTTTAAATAAGTGCTAAATTACGGCTACAAAAATGTCATCGGCGTACTTGCCAACTTACCGATAATTTCCGTAGAACTGTACCGATAAGTATGAACGCGATATGTACGGGCTCCATATGTACTCCCGTCCCTGCAGCAATAAAACAAGTTTCGGCCCGGAAAAATTGTTTAATAAAATGTGACTTGTTTATATGTAGTTCTTATTTAATTTTATTTACTAGAAATTTTTTCGAGTGTGATGCGTGTTTTCGAGTGTGATGCGTGCCTTGTGTCAAATTGACATAATTTTACGGAAATTATCGGTTGGTTGGCAACTGTGCATGGGGAGCCCCCTGCAAAATTTTTGCCCCAGGGCCTCCGTAGGAATAATCGGGCCTTGGCATCCCTCCCTTTTAAGATTAAAACCCAACAATGTTTGTTTTATACCAAAGTATCAATGCATATCGGATAGTGCTTGGAAAAATAACTCTTAATAATAACTACGAACTTTTGGCAGAGTGAAAAACAGTGGATGTTAACTTTCCTTCTGGTGTCTTTGAAGTTTAGCATCAGATAAGTGATTGATTTTCTAAATTTTTTACTAACTGCATGGGTAACATTAAAACATTTTGTCTTGGTATATTTTCCATAAAAAATACGTTTGGTGAATTTAAATGAATTTAAAACTCCCTGACCGCCGAGCAAAAGGGTAAATTTGTAATGTTGTCTTATTTGTAATAGTTTTTGAGTACTAAAAAAAGGGGAATTTTCGAACTTGATATAAAAAACTTAATTACGTATATGAGTATAACCCTTTGGGAGTATTAATCATTACTCAATGTTTTAAAACTGCATTATATTTGTATAAATATATTAATTTAAACAATGCCTCTATTGCAGTGAAACCTACAGCACAGTGAACGGATATATCAATTCATCGCGGTGAGAAGGTTTTAAAAGCATCTTTTTTTACTTCATCAGCTGATATATGTACTCACGCCTATATGTATACTCACAACTGATATATATGCTCACGTCATAAGATTATTGTCCGTCGAGATGAATGCAATTAGAGATTTGTTTTTTACTTTTTGCCTGTTTTTTTATATGTCTTACTTATTTCACTAATGGCTAAAAGATGTTAAATAAAACAGGAAAAATGTTAAATATAGAAACTGTCTACATGTTTCGGTTTTACCGGACTAATTTTACAGACACATGAGGATATTCTACAAATGTACGATCTGTAAGGTAATGATTTCAAGCGCCATCATTCACGCTTATCACATTCTCTCTCAGATTACTCACGTTATTTTATTTTATTTTTACTTTGATTTTTTTTTATAATCCTAATCATGGAGTAAATCAACCCATCATTTTGATAAGTTAAATGGTGCGGTATCGTTACATAATTAATTTTCACGTGTTACAATTCCAATGGTTTCTCTTATAATAGATGGATAGTATAAATTGGAGTGAAAAATTATTTAGTTGCATTGAAATTTATTTGGATGGCTTATTCTTGATATATTCTTAGAAGTGCTATTGTCTTTTATTATACTTTATATAAGCTATGTGTTCTTTTTTCTACAACTAAATTTCCTACTAGTCATGCCAATATAATAATTCTTTGATTCATCGGTTTAAAAATTGGGATTTCATATATTTCTAAATAATTTTCAAAACGAATTGTGTCAATTTTAGTGCAAATGTATAGTGCCTTTAATTTCGGAGGTTCGGCTATTTTGTAGATAGTGACACGTTTAAGGCTATATTTTAATTTAACATTGAAGAGAATATTTTAATATTTATTCTTTTTTTTCTCAATGAACTTTTTTCTTTCAATAAAATAGGAAAAACATTGAAAATGGAAAAAAGAAATAATATTTTTAAAAGGCACACTGTCTCCTTAGACTAGAGTTTCTTTTTAGTCTAATCCCTTTTGAAAAATAATTCTTTAAGGCCTGATAATATACGAACAAAATAAACAACAATACTTTGTAATTTTGTTTGGAATAAAAACCCATTTTTGATCTAGTGCAATATCGTATTTTGTTTTAGATCTTAAGTAATAATATCTCATCAATTACCATACGCGTTAAACAATCATATGTATTATTCATGTCTTACAATAAAATGATTCTGTAACATTAGATAAGCTGTAATTTTAACTCCTATCACGGACAGATAAATTTTTTTAATCTCAAGGTTCGTGCCTTAAAAAACTGTTCGGTAACAAAATGCCCCTTTATATGTTCTATTTAAAAATATTAAGCATTTTTATGGAATATACCGGAAGAAATATACAGACAAAACAAAATCTTATGTCTTAATACCAAGTTAAAGTTTGTTTAATCCTGAATTAAATAGGACTTGCGCTTAAACAAACATAAGCATATTTTATTACATTAAAATAGCAAAACTAATATTTGTTTTCGTAAAAAAACTGAAGAAAGGAATTATATCGAACGCATTATATGGGAAATGTTATGGAATACTTACATAATATTTTAATCGTGATACTCTATACATTAAGTTTGAAAATACTTTTCCTACCTTATTATGTAATCTCTTCAATTTTGTTATTGTGAATTTTATCTCTGTTCATAAGTAACTATTTGTATGAAACCGGTCATAAATAAATATTTACACTGAGAAAGTAAACACAAACTTCTCAAAATCTTTGTCAATTTACTTTTGGAAACAACATATTTGTTTTATAGAATTAAACTGTTCATTGCAATAGACGGATATACTCGTCCAAGAGCAGGTTAATTGAATATTGAAAATTAATTTTATTAAATCACATTCTATACATGGACTTGTGTACTCGCCATTTTTGTTACGTGTTTCTATGGCATATGGAGGAGTCCATATACGTCTCTGCCGTGGTGCATACCTCTATAACAGAACTACAGTGGAACTCCAGTTATACGTTTTGCCCGGGACCGGACAAACGAAACGTATAACTCATAGACGGTACTCATAGACGGTGTAAAACGTACAGCTCAATTAATGGTTTACCGGAACAATTTTTAAATATATTGTGAAAACTTTGATCCGCTGAGTAGTTTGCTACCTTTTATATTGAAAACAGAAGTTTCCTAAGTACCGATGACACCCATGACATAAATTTTTGGAAATGGAAATTAGAAGAACAAAGTACATAAGAAAAGTACACATGAAGTTATTTTATCATAAAAGTTTTATTAAAATTATTTTTAATACACACAGAGTACTTAAAATAAATCGTTGGAATCGCCTTGGCATATAAATCATTTATCAAAAGACATTTCAGTAGTTTACTGAATCTTGTTAAAATAATCACTAATCTTCGGTTGTTTCTTTTCAGCAGAGCCGATACTGAACAGCAAACTTTGCATTTCTGTTAATAATGCAGCCGCCTTATGGTTATTGCTCTTACTAGTGACGAACCGCTTTACTACGTCAAAAGCTTTCACATCAGCTCTGAAGTTTGAGTGGGATCTTTCAAATCAGACTCCTCGGCCGCGTCGTTAGTGTTTCCGGTTTCAAAATGGATAAATGATAAATCAATTCGTCCGGGGACGCAAAAACGTAACGTATAACTGAGGGAAATGTCTAATTCAAAACGTATAACTCAGCTAATTTTTAATGGTGGCTAATTTTAAGTGGTCGGGACCGCTGAGTTGAAATGTATAAGTGAGGGAAACGTATAACTCAGGTAACGTATATCTGGAGTTCCACTGTACTATACTCGGTAGTGAACAGGTTAAATTAATCTGTAGAAAGTTAATTCAGAAAATTTGGAACGATGCATTTCCATTTACTTTCTATATGAGGTATGGCAAAACAGCCATCTTTCTATTTACTATAGTTACTTTAGAATTGTTTTAATTCTATAAAGTTTGATGCACAAAGTATATATACATACTGAGTTATTTTGTGATCACTTTTTGAAAAACAAATCCCTCAAAACACGTAAATTTTATATTTTGTAAAGTAAATAATAACTTCTTAGAAGATAAAATATTTACTTATTGAGAACAAACAAACAGAAACAAACTGAAAATGAAAAAAGAAAATGTTTTTCGACAAAGTAAATATTTATTTATATTGTAGTTTTTTCAAATACAAAAAAAAAAATCTTTATATTTTCAAACTTTCCGTTTTTCTTTTTAGGTCAAAATAATTAAACTCCTAAGGCAAAAATAAGATTTATTGAAACTGGAAAACAAAATTACATTTTTTACCAGTAAAGAAATAACAGATTTTTTTAAGAAATATGTTAGGGAAACTGTTTATTAATAGTATAATAGACTTGAATCACCTTCATAGTTTTCTTAAATCACCTGCATTTTTTTACCTTTCTCTCTTGAGTAAAGAAATAGAAAAAAAATCCACCTACTTATATAAAATAAATTAAATACGTCTTTGATACAAAAGTCTGAGTTATTGATCAAAGGGATCAAAGCGTGCTGCTGTTAGTTTATTTATAACTATTCTTAATATGTGTCTTACTAACAGACCGATAATTCTTGTTGATGTTTCTGTTAATTTGAACACTGAGACAATAAAGATCAGTTCAGGATCTTTTCTTTCGGAATTCGAATTCAAGGATTTGAAATCCGAGACCTCCCGTGCTAAAAACATTTTGTGTCATCAGAGACAGAGTATAATACCGAACGTACGCAGTGAAAAATTGTTAATAACATTTAACCCTTTTATTCAAGTTTTTTTCTCATTTAAAAACATCTTCTTACATAGATATAAGTATTAATCCTAAATAATCCTTCATGGCAACTTTTCGTAATTTTATGTTGCCGAAATCCTGTTAAAAATCGAGAATTCGTTATTTATACGCAACCACTGACAGAAATCTGCAAAAACCACAAGTGTTATTTTTTTTAAATATCATTGTATAGCTATAGCAGAATCACATATGTTCTGTTCTCCAGAATTTTGGAAAAGGACTTCAAACAAAAAACGAGATTAGACAAGGGACATTATGCAGTTGTTATTTATTTATGCAGTTGTTAGTTAGACATTATGTATACTTTATGTTACTCTCACCGACTGTGCAAAGGCTTGGGAATCAGATAAAATATTTATCTTCATATCTGATTAATAAAAATTGAATTCTCCTTTCAAATAGATTTTTTAAGGGTTGTAAAACACTGTAAGAAACTAAAACTGCATTCTTGTTTCTCAAATGGCAACTTCTATTTTACTTTTTGCAATGTATGAATAAATAAAATTTTTACTTTGTGCCTGAGTCCGAAAACTGGTATAAAATCGGTGCCGAGCCTCTTTCGGGACCGGGATCCAGCCCGTCTCACTTGAATGAGACATTCTAGATCAAATGTTTTCACCCACTGTGCTATGGAAAACTAGTGCACCACAGGGGAATCTTCATAAAAGCCGCAAAAATTTATAAATTCCATGAATTATTTATTATCGTTTGGTTATTTTTAAGGAAAAATTTCCAAATAATGTAAGAAAAACAGAAAACATTTCTGTAAATTCAAAATCATATTCGGGACAAATGAGTTTTTCTGTAATGAAGACTTCAAAACAAAAATTGACGATTTCTAGAATCCTGCATATGGAAGATAATTTAATGAGCATTTATGCCTCAACACTCAACACTATGAGTATTTTACCTAAGCAAAAGAAAAAAAAAATCTAAAAAATTACAAAGCTCACTTATTTTACTCAGAAGGAATGTCGCCAGAAGCGCATGCTCAGAAAATGTGGAAAAAATTACAGAATGTTCGTCTCATGAGGATATATACGTCTATAAAAAAAATTCTGCGGAACCTCGATATAACGTCCTTAAAAATATATGAAAATTTCGTTTATTTGGCGATTTATCGCGGGTTGGCGGTGGAATGAAATTTCAAAAAATACACTTTTATGACAAATAGTTTTTAACGAAAACCTTTATCATGCTAAACTTGTTTATGTAAGTTTAACTTACATAATAAATAAATTTTTATAACTACAATTTTGTGTACACATTTATATGTATTTATGATGAAATTTAACGACCTTCCTTGCCAGTATTAAAATATGATAAACATAAATAAGTTTTCAAAGGTATTTAATTGTACTATTGTTATTGCAAGTTATACAACTTTTTTTAAATATTTAATTATGGTAATACATAGGATTTGTATAAATTATACATGAACTAAAAAGAGTTGCACTATTTTATGTCCTGATTTCTAACAACATAATTTAAGAATGCCACAGAAGTTTGATTATAAGTTCTAATGTGCCATAAATTTTAAGAGGTTCAAAAACCCTGGTCTAGCTCATCTATCAGATCTCAGGCAATAAGAGTTTAAAGATTAGAAACACTCTGGCGTTGCTATTTGTTACGCTCAGTTACCTGCTCGAGGAATATAGGCCAAAGGTGTTATTGCCCTCCTTGTGGGTCTTTATAAAGGAACCTAACCCGTATTTACGCAGCTTTTACACTGGTTAGAAGAAAACCACAGAAAATGCCAAACTGTTAGGCCGGCCAGCACGACATGGGTTCGAATCCAGTACGTCAAGTCTACTAGCTGTTTGATCAAAACATCTCAGCCGCTTCTGAAGCTAAAAACTCTCTCAGGTTACAGAGATGAACAGAAACATGATGAATGAAAGGGTGATAAGCTTAGTACAAATTCTGTGTGAGACTAAAGTCATTCGAAAAAGTCCGTCGGCATTCTGAATGATTTGTAAATAATAATTTTTTATCGAAGTAAAATTCACGTTTTCATTTAATGCCTTCTTGGATGAAATTTCTTCATACAAATTTTCTTTTGCTTCTTGTGATCAGGAACGACGGTTCTGTTGCTGTTGCTGACATGGTAGGATAGCCTCACTGGAAAATATTAAAATTAATAATAAAATCAAATATTTGCTCTTATTTCATAAAACGAATGACGTTTTATTTAATTTAATAATAAGTGATCGGTGACAACTATTGAAATTATTCTTCTACACTTTAGAAACGACATTTTTAAAAACTGAGCAAAAAGTACTCAAATTTGAGTTTGTCGCATAGTTAAAATGGCTCCAAGTCAAAATTACTCAAATTTTAAACATGTATATACTCATTTCTGAAAACATGCACACACTCAAGAATAAAACATCATGTGCTCCTATTTGAGTATGTCCATGTTTCAAAAGTGAGTATGAACTGACTTCTATCTGCTCACTTTTGAGTATGTCCATGTTTCAGAAAATGAGTTTGAATTGATTCGAATAATTTTTGTAATGTCCATTTTTCCAAAATGAGTATGAACTGACCTCTCTGTGCTCAGTTTTCAGTATGTCCATATTTCAATATTCTGGGTACTTCTGGTATTTCAGAACTGAAAGAATTGGGTCGGCCTATTTGAAACAAAAAGTTTCATAACAAAATGAAAACATCGATTTTCTCAGATTTGAAAGTATCATTTTTCTCAGTGTAGGAGATTAATGTATAAAAGCAGGATTTTTTTACCGGGCTTCTTTGTTTCAATTCTAATACGTGGACCAATACATGGACCTGTGCTGCTTCAAACTGTTAGAACACTCAAAATAACGAATGAAAAATTATCAAAGTTCCTTTCGTTTTTAATCTTTCATTCAAATATTATTTATTCAAATGATAAAACATAGTTTGCGTTTTAAAATATCAATGTTATTGAGTAAATGTTATTATACTCAAACAATCAAAGTTTAAACACACAATAACCAGAATGAAGCACCATCAAAACGAACATACGCACGTTTCGTGTTTAACTTGGACCAGAGATGTCAAGCTCCCAATAATCTTCCGTAATATGTGGATTAATTTGACTCAGTTTAACAACGTTTCAAACCCGAAAATTTATTTGATGAATCTTTATGTATTTAATTCAAAATTTCTACATGGAATATATTTGATTTCATTTCTTAAAAAACTTTCTGGTTCGAATTGTATTAAACCTGGGTGCAATAGGCCACATATTACGGAAGATTAGTGGGAGCTTTGCACCCCTGAACGTGGACTCATATCATTAGTGTCAAAACGGCACCCCCAAAGACATGAAGCTGAAAGTCGAAAACCCAAATAACAGTAAACAACACACCGAAAGACCATTACTTACGAGCAACCAATAAGATTAAGCTGGAAGTGATACACTGTAACACAGTACATCAAACCAGAAAGGTGAGATGTCAGGTATGCTCGAAAAATTGTTGACCATTTAGTTTCTATATTTATAAATATAAACTGCTTCAAAAAAGTCTAAATCTGAAGTAGTATTGCATTTCTTAATAATAGTTGGCCTAATCAAATTTGAAATTTTGTCCCTCATCCCAACAATGACAAGCAATAGATGATTTTTGTAATTATTTTGCCTTAACATGTTATTATAGTTTTTAATAGAATAGCGCCATCTATAAGTGATATTTGGAAATAAAACAAGGTAGCGTAGTAAAAAAAATTCTTACTTTACGTTACTCTCCTGCAGTAATAATTGCAATATTTCACTTTTTACTTGTTATTAAATTTTAAAAAAACATCAATTTACTTTTGGGCGCAAATTTATGATAATGCAATTATCAACAGTAAGTTACATTAAATTATAATTCTTCATCACATTTTTATTCTTTCAATATTTTTAATGTAGTTCAAAATGTTTGATTAAATACATTATTATATTAATATAATATATATAATATTATATATACTATATATATTAATATATATATATATATATACAGGGTGGTCATAAAAAATTTGCCGTGCCCATATATCGAACTCTAGCGGCCGGTAAGTGTGACCGCTCGAGATGAGATTTCAGATATAGTTATTCACAGGTATGAGCTTGGTATTCTGTGAACGGCAACAAATTTGCGCTCACGGTTACGGTTATAGCTACAGAAACTCGAAATTTTCAAATGACAACGCCCATTTTTTTTCATCGCAAAATGTTCAGCGAATGCGAAAACCCTAAAGAGCGTTGGAACGGTACGTGTATCGCAATAAACGGACGCGTTATGCACGCACAAAAACAGCTCTGCGAACGGCCAAAAAAACACGATCAGGGCGCACGAAGGAATTTTGCATATGACAGAGGCAAAACACCAATCACGGAACGCCGTTCGCCAGATAGTCAGCATAGAAAACGGATAAGAAGTGGGGTGGGAATGTTAGTTCTTCAATCAGGAGTACGCACATGCCGACGAAATTACTCCTCCAGCGACAGTTCGTGGTGAATTGGTAAAACTCTATTATCAAAATGGGATGAATGCTGCGAAAACCTTGCGTGTTTACCGTCGAAACCATCGCCAAATACGTGGCCCATGTAGCCCGCAAGCTCTTCGTGATTTAGTAACGAAATTTGAAGAAACTGGCTGCACCTGTGATAGACCGCGATCCGGACTACCAACTGTTCCTGAGGATACTGTTATGGAAGTGCATTACACAGTGACTACAGGACACATGCAAACTGCAAGAGGTGCATCTCGTGTATTGTATATACCGAAATCAAGGGTTCTAAAGCTACTGCGCTTTGTAATCCGCATGTTTCCTTACCGGTACCAGCGCATCATGATGTTGGAAGTGGGGGACCATCAACAACGTATAGACTTTGCTATTGAATTTCTTATCCGATATGATGGAGATAACGACTGGCCTCTTCACATATTATGGACGGACGAGGCACATTTCACCTTAACTGGCAACGTCAACACCAAAAATTGTATGCACTGGGCAGACATAAATCCGCACGCTGTGGCACCAATACCTTTATACGACGTCAAAGTTACTGTGTGATGCGGCATTACAGGCACAATTATTCTCGGGAATCTCTTTAAGGAATCGACACCAACGGGATTTGTAACTTGCTCTGTAACAGGCTACAGCTATACAGCAATACTGCAAAATTACATCATTCCAGAAATGCTGCTGCGAAATGCACTGAATGACTTCGTTTGGATGCATGATGGTGCACCTCCACATATAGCGAAGTCTGTTCGCAGGATCCTGGAACAGCCTTTTGGCGGCCGTGTCAACTCACGCCATTTTCTATTTCCGTGGCCTCCGCAATCCCCCGACCTCACTCCTATGGATTTCTGGTTTTGGAGATATATCAAATCTAGAGTATATATGTGCAGTCCGCAAACTTTGCTGGATTTGAAAGATTCTATCAAACGTGAGATTGCAAACATCCCTCATGTGATGTTGCGTTCGGCTGTATTGTCCACAGTCGCCCGCATGCAATGTGTAATTGCCTGTGATGGCACGCATGTGAAAAATGTGTAATGAAAATGAAAGCTTTATTTTCTCCGATTTGTGTTGTAATCGGTGATTGGTGTACTGACTCTGTGTCATATGCAAATTTCCTACGTGCGCCCCATCGTGTTTTTTTCTTTTTGGCCATTCGCAGAGCTGTTTTTTGAGCGTGCATAACGAGTCCGTTTCTTGCGATACACGTACAGTTCCAACGCTCTTTAGGGTTTTCGAGTGCGCTGAGTATTTTGCAGACAAAAAAATGGGCGTTGCTATTGGAAAATTTCGAGTTTCTGGACCTATAACCGTAACCGTGAGCACCACTTTGTTGCCGTTCACAGAATCCCGAGCTCATACTTCTGAATAACTATACCTGAAATCTCACCTCGATCGGTTCAACGGACCGGCCGCTAGAGCTCCATATATCGGCAAAGTTTTTTTATGACCACCCTGTATATATTATTAATTATAATATTACCTCCAAATATCACCTATAGATGGCGCTATTCTATTAGAAACTATAATAGCATATAGTGGCCGAATCAAATTTGATATTTTGTCCCTCATCCCACCAATGACAAGCAATAAAGGATTTTTGTAATTCTTTTTATTTAACACGTTATTATAGTTTCTAATAGAATATCGCCATCTGTAGGTGGTATTGGGAACTAATAAAAGGTAGCGTAGTAAACAAAAAAAATCGTACTTTACGTTACTTTCCTGCAATGATAATTGAATTTTTTCACTTTTTACTTGTTATTACATTTTAAAAACATCAGTTTATTTTTGGGAACAAATTTATGGTAATGCAATTATTGATAGTAAATTACATTAAATTTTAATTCTTCATCACATTTTCATTCTTTCAATATTTTTATTTGTAGTTCAAAATGTTTGATTATAATATTAATTTATATTATGATTACTAATAAATTTTCGCAGAGAAACAGAATCAATTTTGTAACTAATAATAAAAGTGAGTTTATGTTTCTTTAGCGCTTACTTAATTTATCTTAGAGAAATATCGCTTTCATACGTGTCAAAGTGATACATTTATTCACTGTTTCTCTTAGTAATTTGAAAATGAAACACTTCTTGAAAAGTTTAAATTAGTTTGAACTAAATGTTAAGTGTTAAATCCGAAACAAAATGACATTTCTCTAATTATACTGTTCACGCTAGGGAATTCGTTATAAACGTAATGCGAAAGTAGTTTTCGTCTAGCTGATTGCATTTCATTTAAATTAACGATTAATTCGTTAAAATAATCTTTATTGTATGTTACTGAAGAAGTATATTAGATCCATTAGTTGATAATAACTGTCCGAATGTTTTGTTTTTATCAGTACCTATACAAACTAATTATAGAATATGTGACGAAAATGAAATAACGAATAGGGCAAACCGAAACAACAAGAGCAAAAATAATATAGCAGACAGCTAGGCTCAACTCACTCATTTAGAGAAAAATTCATGTTTCTATATCTTAAAACTAATTTGGAAATTATCTATATATTTAAAATGCAAAGCGGAGCATTTAAAACCGATTTCTTGTTATCTGAGCATGCGCAATGAAATCTTAAGGGCACTTTTCTGCCGCTAAACAGGGTGGAAAACTAGTTTTGAACTGGCTTCATTTCATAGAGGCAGTTAGCGAAATCGAAATGGCCTAATCTAGAAAGAGGTGAGTGGTCTAGAAAGAAAGCGCCAAAAAGAGGAATTTCCTGGTTTGAAGGGAGCGTTGGTCCGATCCCTGTTCTTGGCATAAGATGTTTCTCAGATTAATAATGTAAATTATATTTTACTTCAGAAGTAAAGTTATAGAATTTGTTTTTTCCTTCATTATTATTAAGAAAAATTAATCATCCGCAATATTTTTTTTAATTTAATTATCTTATACTTAAAATTTTAAATGACAAGTTTTGGCATATAATTATAGATTAAATAAATTGAAATGATATTTTTGGTCAAATTTTTATTACAATTGATCGATACTAAGAAAAATAGGTAATTATTTTCCCGAAAACAAACAAAAACAGAAAGGAGGAAACATATTTATATAGAAACTGTGACGGCATTTATTGGTATTATAATGGAGTACTAATGGAAAACTAATAAAATTTTAACATAACAAATGTCTTTATTTGTAAAAGTTTTAAGGAAAAAAACCTTCGTAGTTGCTCTTTTTTGGATCTGAATACTTACTTCTCTGGAAATATTCTGTTATCTGTATCCGTGTAAGTAGAGTTATATACCACCGATCCCCAACACCATTAAAGGAGAGGTTTTTATTTCTTTTAACTATTGCTAACAAATATTCTGTGAAAAATTCTCACATTTAATGATATTATAAACCATTTTTCTATCGAACCTTTAAGTTATTTACCGTCACGTTTTGATGGGCACTATCTAGTATAATTTAAAAGATATTTTAAGCTTCGAGGGAAAATCTCTAAGTAAATCACAAAAGATAATTAAATAATAACTTGTAAGGATATTCACTTCAAAACTATTTTTATTTCTCAACATATTCTCCACCAATATTTATGCACTAATATCATCGTTTTATCAGTGCCTTAACACCAGCTGCATAAGATTCTTTGGGTTTCTGTCTCAGCCACATTAGGACTTCAAGTTGAACCTTTTCATCATCTGTAAACATCATATTGTATCCAAGATGTTTTTTTAGTGGACTAAACAGATTTAAATCGCTTGGGGCTAAGTCGAAGCTGTATGGTGGATGTTGAAGAAGTTGCCAACCAAACTTTTGAATTGTCTCCTGTGTTCAACTTGAAGTCCTAATGTGGCTAAGACAGCAACCCAAAGAAGGCCCCAAATTTTTGATGTATACAATTTTCAGTGCTTAATACTAAATTATCAGATCCGAAGAGTTTCTTTTTTGTTCATTAAGTAAAATAAATAAATTTATGGTATTATCTTCTTTACACATTTCTCAAATTTCATAATTTTGTATCAATCAATACCTTTATCATTCAAACAGAACAAAATATGCCGCTGTCAGTATGCAGCTGGTGTTGGGGCACTGATAAAAACATGATATAAGTGCATAAATATTGGTGGAGAATATGTTTAGAAATAAAAATAATTTGAAGTGAATATCATTGTAAGTTATTATTTAATTATCTTTCGTGACTTACTTAATGACTTTCCCTCGTATTACAACACTTCTGCCATTATAGCACGTCACTACTAAAATCCTTGACAATACACAAAAATTGCGTACATTAAGCCAATATTTAACACTGTATCCTCGGATAGCGTATTAACTGAGCTCCAATAAAGAATAAAAAAAGAAATTCTGTTATTTTCACGAGAATCACCAAATAATAATCTTCGGGTTAAATGTCTTTGGCACATACAATAGAAATATATCAAGTAGATAATTGTTACGAAATAAATGGTAGAAAAAATTAAATATCTCACATACAAAGAAAGTCTACCGATTGTCTTCCTGCGTAAATAAAATAAAAAGTGTTAAGTATCCACTTTCAACCGTGCACATGACATTGTACAAAATAGACACATAGTCAAAAACAGAGCTTGACAAATTTGATAAAATATGGTAGCCAGCAAAAATTTCTAGCCGTCAGTAAATAATATTCTCCCTCTTTCCCCCGTCATTCATTAAAATAAAAAACAAATCTGTTTTATAAATTAATGCAGAAAAAAAATAATAGCAGGCTTAGCTTAGAATTATTAGTTACATATATAGTTTAGAATACCAAACTAGATTAATACTACTTTAGTATTATCTTAAATTCTGGAAATTTTAATTAAGTTTGACATATATTTACTTCAAATGAAATACTTATTATCACTTATATGTTATCATTTTTTTAAATGAATGTGATAAATTAATCAGTTTTAATTCCGATCACAAAAATCTGATTTGAAACTTACAAAAAATCATGAGCATTTTATTAACATTGTATCATATTTTAGATGCCACAGAGCCTCGATTGACAGATTGACACTATTTCTTACTTTTTTTATTGAAACCTTTCTCCTCTCCCACATTCTAATAACGTGACACGCTAGATGGCTAAAGCGAAATAGAATGTCGTTTTCTTTGCATGAGATGAAAATGTTTTTTTAAACTTGGCTCTTCCTTTAAAAGCACGAGAGAAGATGAAGAACACTGCTTTGCGCGTTTAAGTAGGGGGTGTGAGAAAAATAACGTTTATGCTCATTTCTTAGGTCAATTTCTGTACAAAAGAAAAACCGGCGGATTAAATACCTCGGTCGCCAGATTAAAAAACTTGATAGCCTGTGGCGACCTGGCGACCACATTTTTCAAGCCCTGGTCTAAAATGCGATAATAAAATTTAAAAATCTATACAGGATTTTTATTTGTAAATAACATACCACTAAAACCAAACATTTCGTTAAATTTGCAGAAAAAATAATTAAGATTATAAATATAAATTATATTCCGTAGAAACAAAATTGCTTAGTGAACTTGCGTAGTAAGATTTATAAAGTTTTGATTTGCGAAGTTTTATTTGTAAATAACATACCACTGAAACTAAACTTTTCGTTAAATTTGCAGAAAAAAAATTAAGATTATAAATATAATTTATCTTCAGTAGAAACAAAATTGCTTAGTAAACTTACGTAGTAAATTTGCGCGGTTCTCCGAAACTAGAGTTATAAAAGAGAAAGAAACCTTATAAGCTAAGATGCTGAACTGCTTTTCTAGAAATTAAATCACATGTCCCAATTTTTAAATTTCGGTATACAACCGTATTTCTATCCTTGATATTTGTTTGTCATATGTTTTCTTCACATTATAAAAGAGGAAGAAACCTTATAAACTAAGATTGTGAACTACTTTTAAAAGAGAAAAAAAATGTCATGTTCCAATTTTAAATTTCGGTAAACAAGCTTGTTTCAATACCTTGACATTTATTTATATGCCATATGTTTTCTTCAATTTATAAAACAGTAAGAAGCCTTATAAACTAAGATTCAGAACTACTTTAACTGGAAAAAAATCTCATATCCCATTTTCAAATGTTTGGTAAACAAGTTGATTTCAATAACTTAACATTGTTTAGTTATATCTGTTTTCTTTGAAAAACGTGAATCAAATTAAAAAATTTTAAAGATATTTCACAGACGTCTGCTATCTAGCATTTTAAACTGCATAACATTGAATTGCGAAAGATTTATCACAAGTTTTATAAAACTCATAACTATGATAACGCTTCACGAATAAATTTTCATTAAGCATCTTCATATTGGGGATATTTCAGAAAATAAGAAACAAATTGTGGTACATTGAGCTACTTTAATGTTTCTTATTTCAATAAGGGACTAATAAAGCATTAGTTAAGTATTGTTAATTAATTAAGGCCTTGCTTCAGTAAAGAAATTTTATGACGCATACTTCGTTAAAAGTATCACAATGAACTAAAAAAAATCTTTTCCGGATTGTTGTTTAAAAATATCACACCAATAAAATTCAGAAACAATCTTTACCAGATTGTTATTTAAAAATAACACACCAATAAAATGCAGAATAGGTTCTGCGTCAATTCATCGCAGCGTCAATTCGTCGCGGCGACAACTCATCACAGCGTCAATTCGTTGCAGCATCAATTCGTCGTGGTGTCAATTCGTCGCAACGAAAATGTTTTTGAAGGCTTTGATGATAAAATAAAGACAATTTAGTAAAAATGTTTAATGATAATTAGTTTTTTAGATATAGAGATTTATAACTAACAATTTACATGCGATTATATCTAAAAAACAAATTATCATTAAATAATTTTACTAAATTATATTTATTTTATCATCCTAGCCTTCAAAAACATTTTCGTTGCGACGAATTGACGTCGCGACGAATTGACGCTGCAACGAATTGACGCTGCGATGAATTGTGCGCGATGAATTGTTCGGCGATGAATTGTAACTGGAGTTTTCCAGTGGATTCGTGTTCAGAATCCCCCAAAAAACATAAAGTAAGCCACTAAAAACAATTACACCAGAAATTTCCACTTCAAGATAGGGCACCATTTTACTGGACTAGAGGGAATCTTATAAAATAAGATTTTGAATGACGTTTTTCCAGGAAATAAACCTCAATTTCCCATTTTAACTTTTCTGGAATCAAGCCGGTTTTAATTACTTTACATTTGTTTATTACATCTGTTTTCTTTGAATTAACTAAAATAAATTAAGAGTTTTGAAGACATTTACTGACGTCTGCTAACTAGCATTTATAATTGTGTTACGCTAAATTTCGAAAAATACATGAACAGTTTTACAGAACTCATAAAAACGATATCAATCTTGAAAATAATTTTCATTAAGCAATACTATAAGGGATATTTCGAATATTGAAAAGCATTTTTTAGGTTATTTTACTATTGTTACGCTATCATAGTGACTGATATAAAATAATCAAGTACCATTACAGTGGGGGAAAAGACAAATGTATATATTAATCTAAGAAAATACAATATAAGAACTGAAAATATACAATATACCCACGATCTTGAAACGAGTTCTTTATCTTTAGAAACCACAGAAACCAATAAATTTTCGAGATTCAGTCAGTTGGAAATATTTCAACGCGTATATTGTGTTATTTTTCGCTGCTTTAATTTCACCCGTGGAATTAGTTTCATTAAATTTATCCGAAAAACCTATTTTACGGCTTGAGAAAATTGATTTATGCGCTATAAAAACTATTCGGAAACATTTCGGAAAATAAGTGGCAAAAAAATAAACTTTTTTTTAAGTAAATGCTACGAAGATGATAAATTAACAGTATTAACATTAACTTTAAAATAATATTATTTTGTTAATCTTGCTTGTATAAATTAAGTTACGCAGCTGAAAATGTTAAATTGAGAATGGAAAGCACACTAAAACCAATATTTAGGACTTTTAATTAAACTTTATGAACAAAAAAATATCTATGAACAAAAAAACCTAAAATAAACTCATAAAAAGTTATTTCGAGAAGAAAAATCCCCTTTAAAAAACTTTTCGAATATCAAACGAAAATTATAAAAGAAGAAGGGATAAAAGATTTTAAATGACTTTTTTCCTGGAAATATTTCCTTGAAATCCGGTACACAAGCGGCTTTCAATAATTTTGCGTAGACATATATTTTCTTTGATATGTCTAAATTAAATTATAAATTTTCAAAAAAAAAAAAAAAAAAAATACTGATGGGTGCAAGTTGATATTTTAAAACTAAGGTAAGATTTCAATTTGAACAACGTACCAATGGTTTTTTTTTTCAAATATGATAATAGCAAAAGAATAAAACTGTATTAAGAAATATAAAGTCAGAATATTTGAAAAACAAAAAACATATTAAATTATGTTGCGTCGTTCAATTTCTTAGTAGTCTACTTTAATCACAAAGTAATCACAATTTCCATCAGCACATTACATTAGTGCAATAAAAGCAAGATTATTAATAGCTTTTACCTTCCTTTCAAGATCATTTCTATAAACTGATTAATTAATTAAAATTCAATCAATTATTTCAATAAATTATTGAATTAAATTAAATAGTTTAACCACTTTTATGTATCTTCATCTTTCCCTGTTTTGAAACTCAGAATTTTGTGTCACTTGCTAAATACTATTTTGAAATGTAACAATAATTAATTTAAAAAATAACACCAGTCCTTACATAAAATTCTAAATAGGATAACAGTAAAAGAAAAAAATTACATTAACCAACGTTATTCAGGATATTTCAAAAAATTATAAAGCATATTCTTCCATATTCTTTTATTGACCAGACAATCTTAACAAAGAACTAATTAACAGATAAATTTCCTCAGCACAACATTTGGTCTGACTAAGTGACGAGATTTTGAAAGATTTTTTCCTTATTTGTTTTTCTAGAAACAAATTAATTAACTAAAATTCTATAATTATTTTAATAAATAACTAAAATAATTAGATTAATTCGTTAACTAAGTTTTCAATAGCCTTCATTTTCGCCATTTTAAAATATGAGAATGCGATTTTCCATTGTATTAATTTCCATAAGTGCCAAAATTATGGATTTTGAATATACACACTATGTCTGAATAGTAGTTTTAGCAATATTTAACAGTATTTATTGCCATCACAATTTTACTGACATTTTCAACTATTATTAGATATAATTACATATAAAATGTATTCCATTTCCCATTCTTAAATAATATATACACCCTGATGAACTGACGATTGTAAAGTAATCTCTTTTCCATAATTACCATGCGATGTTCTCGCTTTAAAGTGAATAAAACTTTCAATTATTTATTTTATGTCATTTTAATGCAAACTTTAAATACAAATAACATAATCAACAATTCTTTTTGTTAGTTTAACTTGAAAATAGCAATTATCATGTTCCTTCGAAAATAACATGGGTTATACAATATATTTTGCTACAAAAGACGTCTTAGGTCTTACAGCCCTGCTACAACAGCCATCAAGTTTGTTACAATTCACGGACCGCACAAGGTTAGCCCATGGTTTCAAAAGGAGTTGGTCGAAACTAATCATTTTTTAATATTGAGGCATATTTTTATTTTTTTAAAACTAGCAATATTGTCTTTAATAGCCAATGAGATGCTTGGAAAACTGACATCACATTCTGAGTCCTATACAGAAGGTCATTCGCACTTTCTAGAAAAAAATATTCACAATTAATTTCTGAACATATTATGTCATATTCTTTGCGATAAATTTACCCTTACTGTATAGTCCTGACTCTTGATTATAACTCTGGATCGAAATTTCCATCATGGTCTGTTTTTCTCTTAGTACAATCATATCAATTTTGTCCCACATCTCTTGGAAAACTTTCCAAAGTCTTCGAATGTGTTGTAACCAGCGCTTTTTAACGTTCGCTTTAATAAACTCATAGGTGGTGATATATAAAAATTTTTCGTAACACAGGCTGGAACATGGCTTTATTTAAGTGAGTGTATAAAAAAGGAGCAATTTTTATCAATTAAAAAAAAAAGAAAAAACAAATGGGTTTGAAAATTTAAACAAAAGTTTCCAAAAGGATTCATGATTGCCGCTGGATGTTGTTATAAAATTAAATTAAATGTACAAAATGAAATAAAGCATTTAGAAGTAAAATAAATAAAGCTTTATTATCAGTAAAACATTTTAGAAACCGTTTTTGAAGAAGATATTCCTTCTGTATAGGAAAAAGAAATAGAGCTTCATATGAACACAGTCCTCCCACCTACTTTTCCATAACGCAACTGATGCATATTTAGCACAGAAAGAATCCCAAATTGAAACAAATTGTATCCCAATTGAAGAAATACACGTAAAATTACCTGACGAACCACCATCCTCCTCCTCAATGGAATTATTCTGCATTTTATTTGTTTAAATGAATTCACGAATGTTCAAAAGACTTTGGAAAGTTTTCCAAGAAGTGCGGGAAAAAAATGATATGATTGTACTAAGAGAAAAATCGATTATGATGGAAATTTCGATCCAGAGTTATAATCAAGAGTCAGGAGTACACAGTAGAGTAAAATTGTTGCAAAGAATATGGCATCCGCCAAATAGTTTTTCAGTTATACTTTAAAACACTATTGCAATCTGTTTTGCAATGATTAATAATGAATTTAACATTAGGATCTCCAACCTTTAAATCTACTATACTATACGAATACAAAATTATTTGGCAGAATGACTTATTCATTTGGTATCGTAGGGTACAATTTACCAAAAAAAAATCAAATGTACCGTAGAAATTGGGTCTTCATATTGAAAATTTTAGAGTTTGGTACGGTTTCAGGCATGAAGACGAATCCCCTAAGCATATTATTTTTTCACATAAATTGTAAGAAGACATAATTTACATTTGAATGGTTATTTCCTATGTTTATGGAACAGTGTGGTGTTTAAAACATGTACAATGTACACTTTTTTTTCTCGACTGAACTTCTATTGTCTAATACACACATAGTTGTAACAAGTTCAAGAGGAAAGAAAGGATTTGTTACGCATAGCCCATTACTGGCTTGATGTCAGCTTTACGGGAGGGGTTAGAAATATCAGGGGAAAAGAAAGGGGAATCTATACTGTCAAAGTTACTCGTTTACACACCCTTTCGCATTCCTGATTGAAATACCCGTAGCCGTACTGCTATAAGGGTGTCTTCAGAAAGTTGTTTTGAAGGGAAAGTGACCCAAATTATCGTTCCCGTTCAAGTAAAACCCTGACAATCTTGCACAGCCAACCTGACCATATAGTGCTTATTTTGAATCTGCAAACTTCAGATATAGCCTCTCCTTTTGCGTTCAGCATGGTAAACTAAACATTGGGCTGAGTCCCAAACAAGTTAAAAAGAGACAAATGACTGTAAGCTCGTTTAAAAATTCCAAGAGTTGCTTTCAAAAATGGTTCGAAACCATAGAATGGCTGTAAAAATAAATAAAACAAAGATTACCCATGAATCAGAAATGATAACTTCTCACGAATCTTATCATCGGCTTCTGCTTAAAAAAATTAGAAATAGATGTAAGGAAAAAAAAGAATAAGATGTTGACCAAAAAACACAAAAAATGAAAAAACAAACATCACCAACAAACGCAAAAGTTAAGAAAATTGTTTAAGGGATAAGATTTTTTTTGCAGGTTTAAATACTATTGTGCGTTAAAAATTTTGTGTTGTTTCAAGGCTAATAAGGAAACTTTTTTTTTAAATTCTAAATTGTATGAAATTAGAAGATGTTTTATATTAAACTAGTTAACCCGCCCGGCGTTGCTCGGGCCCGAGATAATTACAATCTCAGAGAAAGGCGTTAACCCCCTCCCTCCCCATACCCGCAAATATAATGAATAATTTGTTCAAGAGAACCACCGTCACGTACATTAACGCGATCATTAAAAAAAGAATTACATCTTTCTGATAATTAGAACATAACGAAGACGCTACGCTAAAATAGCCGGCAGATGACACCCCTTCCCGACCTCAATTTCAAATCTATATCTTAATTAGTTACCTAAATATTGGTTCATTAATAAAATTTGGCAATTATTTCCTTTCATTTTCGCAAACTAAATGAGAGGAATCGGCCAGAGAAACAGATCTCTTTGTAATTCAGTTTTTAATGAAAACCGATCCCTGTCTGAAAATTTCTCGGATCGTTTTCACTGGCGCCGAAAGATTTTTGGCAGTTTTTTGCGTAAATTAAAAAAAATTACCAACCGAATTTTTCGAAAATCACATACTCAGATACAGAATATTTTTTTACATATGCTCAGAAATTTGCAATTTGATATCTCAATTAGTTTTTTTAAAATTCGCTAAATAGTTAAATAATTTCGCATTCGTTCATTTCTGGTTGCAAATCTAATGCACCTGTCCGCTTCTTTCGCCATTTTGATTTAAAAGATGATATTTTAGAAGCGATGGTTAATGAGAATCTAACTAATATCTAGGCTAATTATCAAAATATTAAAATTCTGAGGCTTAGGTGCACATGGTCAGACCTTGGACTATCCACACCTAAATTTTCAGCCTTCTAGGTGGGCTAGATTTTCCTAGCCATCGCCAACAGACACACACACACACATACACAGAGAGCGAAACTTTCTTTTATTAGTATAGATATAAATAAATAATTCGTATTATTTCGTATTATTCATTATATTCGTTCTTATATGCATTGTTCATGCAATAAAAAATACTTTTATTCGCATTAAATACAATATTTTAGCTTGTAAACATTATTTAACTTGTATTTACAATGTTACAATAGGCAACTTTTCTTACAATAGGCACTGACTCAGCAAGATGAAATGTATAACTACAGGGTTCGTACGCTTTTACCACAATTCTTTAATATAATTTTTTTATTTAGTAGTTAATTAGTAGAAATTGTAGACACTTCGTGTAATTGGAGTATTTGTAATACTTTTCTTCATTTAAATTAGGCGAATAATTCTATTAAAAAATGATGGTAAAAGCGTACGAACTCTGAACTAAGAAAGTTTTCATGGAATTACGAAATATCAAACAGCAAAATACTTGTCAAAAATAAGGTTATCTGCGCATTCTTCGGTATATTTGAATAGTTAAATGCGTCATAGATGTACGCTGTGAAAAACTGTTGGTTTTACAGAAAAAACTGTGATCTAGATCTCCAGTGAAATTTTGTTTATTTTACGGGTATATAATCTGCATTTACTACAGCTTTTTGTCATTTTAACAGATTTTGCTCATACTTACGTAAGAAATGCAAAATATGTCCGTAAAATAAACGGTTTTTTTCTGGCGTTCTGGCTGACCCTTTCTTATGTAAAAGCAACAGTTTTTTTTAACCGTATGCTCCCCACGTATGCACTTAAACAGTTTCTGTAGAGAAAGTGAATAATTTGGACGTAGCTTGTAATTTTTCTCAGTTAAAATTTTAAAACTATAATTAAGTAGTTTTTGCGTATGCATTTTAAAAAATAATATTCTCATGCAAATTTTAATAATAAAAAAATGTATTGCAACATCTCATCTCGAAATATATCGCCAGTAAAAGATTATATTTTACAGCTCTTTAAAGTCTTACTTCGTAAATTTTGGCTCGCACTTCTCCAACATCATTCCTTTTCATTAAAAAATAATTATTTTCGTTATTATAATAAACTTTACCCTTTATTATAATAAATTATACTCTTTGAATTGCATTAGTTTTTATGAAACAGCGCCTGAAAAAAATGTACTAATTAAAAAAAGATTTTTTATAATTTTTAATAAACTCCGATTTTTAAAGCAAGAAAATGTATGTTTGCATAGGGGAAAAAAACTTTTCAATTATCGATAGGTGTTTGGAAACTTCAAGATTTTTTTTATGGAAATGTTGCTGTTGTCCCTGACCTACTTTTATGTTTTTTTTTATTTTATACTATGGAATTTCCCAAGATTTTTTGCATTAACGCAGTTTTATACTGTCATTGTTATATAAATGAAATTTATTAATAAGCCAACTCATATGCTAAAGAATTTTTAGGATATTTATACCCTCTTGAAGGTATATTCTTTGATTTTCATTAATTATTAAGCAGGCACAAAAAATGAAAAATGATATATTAATTAAAAAATGAGCTTTATCATCATTAACAGTCTTTTAAGAATGTAGCTTATACGAGTCAGTTGCATCTTTTTTCTTCTATGTTAAACTATGTTTTCTATGTTGTTCCTATGTTTTTTTATGTTCTTTTTTTTCCACGCATAACATTTCAACGGATAGTCTTATTTTCGTACTTTTCTTTTATTGGAAAACATCTCTTTATATAATTAATTTACTCATTTGATTGATAAAATACATCAGACTTGTTTGCTTGACAACAACTACACCTGCTTAATCATCGTCGAGTTAAGGACATGAGAGACACAAGGAAAATAGACATCACTGAAGATTACAACCGGAAATGTCTCATTCTGCAGCTGGTCCCGTTTCAATGTCAATAGGAACAAGAACGAAAAATCATGTGTCAATTATACATTATGAATCCCTTTCCAACACTTCCAGAAGCCTTAACTCCTTCGCGACGAGCGCCCTTTACATAATTTTTAATCTTTTACCACCGGTTTTTCAAAACAGAAATTTTCGCCTAATTGAATCGCAGAAATGCTAGTATTACATAAGGCAAAGCTTACAATAAAAAATAACTGGTGGGAGTAATCGAGGATTCTGAGCATCATATGCGTCACGTATACGTGTCGCTCATCCCCAAGGGGTTAAACAAAACTCCACCCTTAAATAAGATGAAAGGTGATTTTTGGAAAATGCATAACACATTTGAAAACCCAATTTCAGGAATTACCATCAATATTGAAGAAAGAAACCGAATTCTTTTGTGCAGCCCTGTATATGATCTATAGATTTGTATAGATACTACATAGTATGCGAAAATTAAGCTGAGTTTGGAAACGCATAGCCCTATTGAAAATCCCACTTCAAAAATTTCCGCCAAAAACGAAAATGTACTCATGATCTTGTGTACTACCCTGTATATGATCTATAGAATTTATGCACACCAAGTAATAGGCAATAGATTAGTTAAATTTAAAAACACATACCACAAACTGGAAACGCACTTTCAGTAATTATTGTTCATAGACAGTATGTTACCCGAATTGTTTTGTGTGTCCTTGTAAATGAACGATGGATGCCACGCACACCATATTCTATAGTAAGCTTCTTGTAGTTTACATCAGTGATATTTATCAATTTCAATATGTTTGAAGAAGAGTAATATCATTAAAATACACCGCAAACGATTTTTCCCCATAGACCGCAATGAAACATAATTTCTTTTAGTATCTCTGTAAACGAACTATAGATGATATACACTTCAACTTCAGTTTCGATCATGCCACTGTAAACCTCAATAACATACATCTATTGCATGGAAATCCAAGTATATTAACCTGCTTTAGACAAACAAACAGACAGACGGCAAGCAGACAGTGAAACTAAATTCATAAACACATTTCAACTATGTTGGAAGGAGATACAAATTATATATTTCTGTCTGTCTCTTTTCATGTCATTTTATGGGTATTAAATTTCGCAAAAAATGACCAGTCGTCACGAATTTTGAGCGTAGTATTAAGGTACATGGTACTTTTTTACGGTTTTAAAATAGTCATCGTAACGCGTAATTTTTTTAAGGTACACCTCAAAAATTTGAGTACATAATCGTCTACTTCGCGTCAAGAGAGGCAATACTGCTAATAAGGAAATTTAAAATGAATAGAGATCTTGTATCAGGTAGGGTAATTTGATTTCACCCATTGTCGATCCAACTTGTAGGTCGGGTCGTTTCGTGTTAGCGATAATGTTTTTCGTTGCTGGTTATTTTTACGCGGGCTAACTTGTTTGGTTTTGGATTTTGACTCTTCACTGTAAAAAAAAATTCCTGAAAAAAACGGAAATCGTACTGGCAATCGAGACGCTAGTACTATTTCCGTATTTTAACGGGAAAATAATTCCGTAAATTCCAGGAAATTTTCCGTGATTTCTGAAATATCCGTTTTTAAATTTCCGTTTTATAACAGATATCTTCCGTATTTTTTAGAAATTTTTATGTCGATAAAATAAAATTTATAAGACCAAAAAGAAAAAAAAGTAAGTTACTTCGCGAGGACAACCTTATAAAGGAAAGATACATTTCTGCTTTTTTTTTTTCCTGAGTGAGTTTACAATAATTAACCAACCCTTGCCATGAGCGGAATCGAATAAGGAATCTCCCGTGTACTAAACTGACAACCTAGACCACTTCGCTATGACTGGTCACGCCTCCTTCTCAAATGTTGTTATTTATTTTATGATGCAAAAACTTGAGGTTTCATCTGTAGATGGATATTTTCAGAATTCCAATGTTTTTAATATTTTCTTTTCATAATTTCCGATATTTTGCTGTATTATTTGATGCCTTATAACAGATAAATTTTAATTTATTATGTATTATATGCATAAAACATTGTATTAAGAGTAAGGATTGCTTCTTTTTGAAACAGTACCAACATTTTCTTTTGTCGAATATATTCTTTTTTTAAATTATTTGTCTGATTATCTATTTATCAATTCCAATAAAAACAACAATTATCTTAATCAGACGTGTTTATTACATGCTATTAAAATATTTTTTTAATCTCTTTTTTTTAAAAAGTTCTATAAATAAACAATTTTATAATAAATTAAATTATTATACTTCAGCTATGCTGAGAGATTTTGCGTACGGTTCTGTTAAACTAAATAGTTTTAAAAATATTAAAACAAAAAAAATTGATTTTTAGAGAAAAATTTGAAATTAATGATCTTAGGATAGGTAAGTTTAAATCTGGACTTATTGATTTAATTTAAATTAAATTAGTTTAATTTATAAAAATATGAACTAACGAAATAAATTAAAAACGTTATAAAGTTAAAATTTTTATTTTTATAAAAGCAAAGAATAAATATTAACTAATTTTATAAATTTAAGGAAAAATTTATAAATTTTGTAAAATTATAATTTATAAAATAATGAATTTTAGCGTAGTTCATAAATTTATAAGCCAACTCAGTTTAATCTAATACCAATTTGCAGAGCTATAATTTGCAGAGATATTATATTAGGAAACCTTTAAATAACACAATATTGCCTCAGGTTAAAAAAGTTAAAATGAATCTTAAAAAAATTAGTGGAAAAAAAATCATAATTTTGAAGTACTATCAAGAAAAAAAGTAGATTTAAAAAAAAAGTTTTTTCTGTAATTTATGAAAATAAAATAAATTTCTAAATACAGGGTGACAAGAAATGAGTTGGACACACATGATACATTATAACTTTAATGCTAATGAAAATATTACGACCAAACTTCAAAATAAATATGATTACATTATTTTGTCTAATATATTTACAAATTTTCAAAGTGGCTACCTTTAGCCTTAATACAGAGCTTTAAACGTGTCACAAAATTTTCGGCTATGGGCCGCAACTCACTTATTGATATTTTATCCCATTCCTTGCATAAGGATTTCTGTAGTAATGCCAAAGTTTTATGAGGTTTGGCACACACCCTTGTCTCCAAGATGGACCAAACATAATAATCGATTGGTTTCAAATCTGGGGAATACGGTGTCCATTCTTGAGTTCCAATGAAGTCAAGAAAATGTGCCTTGCACCAATCTTGAGTGCCTTTAACTCTGTGTGCAGCTGCGGAATCCTGTTGGAAGGTCCATCTTTTGTTTCCAAAGAACTTTTGTGACCAAGGTAAGACAACATCTCCAAAATGAGTTTGCGATATGTTTGTTGATTAATCTTTATCACTTGATCAACACAAACAAGTGGTGTTTTCCAACTAGCACATATCCCACCCCAAACCATTACAGATTGGGGTCGTTGACGCCGCTCAACAATGCAAGAAGGTCCAGGTGCTTCTGCTGACCAAACTCTATCATTATGGCTATTGTGAGCTTGTTCAATCGAAAAGAGTTTCTCATCTGTGAAGACATTTTTTTTTTCAACCGTTTGCCATCGATCACCTGCGGCCCGCTTTAACAGTTCTTTACACCTTTGAAGTCTTGTGCGTTTGTTCTCTGCTGTTAGCTTTTGAGCCTCTTTCATTTTGTAAGGGTGAAGACCAAGCTCTACTCTTGCCATCAAACGTGCGGTTTCTCTGTTTGATCTTCATCTCTCTAGCAACCTTTCTCATTGAAATCCTAGGATTTCGTTGAACTCGCTATTTGATAACTACCCGGTTTCTTGATGTGTTAACGTGCGCTTTCTTCCTCTTCCTGGCCTGTCACCATCATGTCCGAGTTCTTTAAACCTTTTGATTGTGCATGAAACCGTCTGCTTAGGCACTTTCAATCGTTGAACAATTTCACATTGTTACATTCCTTACTTATGTAATTCAAGTATGGCAGATCGTTTATTGACCATAATGGTTATCACAACTAATTTACTTACATCTGTTTAGTAGCTTTCTAGAATCAATTCCCTATGACAATAACTTTATAACTTTAGTTGTAATTAGAGATTTTTGGTTTGAAACTTCGTCCAAGCTATTTCTTGTCACCCTGTATTTCATTAAAAAATATAAACATTACTATTCTTTTTACAATAAATTGACATGGCCTCGGTTACAATGGGTCAGCGGGTCGAGCCGGGCCAGGCCAGTATCCTAGAAGAACTCTAGTAAATACAACAATCTTAATTAGCATTTCAAAGAATTTCATTCGAAAAAGAGCACAATTTAGAGAAATTATATTAAAAAAATTAGTTTTTGATTTGTTCTTTTTTAAAGATATGACAACAAGAAAAAAAAGTGTTATTTAAACTATGCATTCAGTATTTCTAAATAGTTTCCTAAACGCAAAATCATAATTTAATTAATACCTATTAAATGATAAAAGAGTATTTTTTAATAATTGCGCTCTTATTTATTTATTTATATTTTCTACTTTTTAGTGTTTAAAATATTTCGTTGTTGCAGTTTGACAGCTAATTGGCATTTTTTGCGAGAGTGGTTTGACAATGTTTTCGTAACTCGTGAACAGTTCTAACAATAAATATTTTGTTTCTATTTATCACTTGCGTCTGGTTAATGGGAAAATGCCATAAAATTTATTACTTTATAAAAAGGCGATAAAAAATTTAAAACATTTTATTGTCATCGAAAACATACGTGTGGGCTTAATTTTTATAATTCTAGCGTATGACGAAATGGATGAAAATGCAATTACAAAATTATATCTTTACAATCAAAAACCAAGTTATGTTAAATAAAAGAACGTTAAAAGGGGGAAATATGTGTGTTAATTAAAAAGTAAGACATTTCATTACTTTTGAAAAAAATCTTGTTTTTGATTCCTAAAATAAATATGAATATATACCGGATGTTTCAAAAGTTCGCTGCGAAAGTAAACGTGATTTAAAAAAAAAGATCTATTGGTCGGAGAGATATGCGGTTGGCAGATAAATATTCAGCATGATACGGGATGATTTTGTATGACATAAAAAAAATTGTTCAAAATTCCAACAACACAGGGCGCTGCTGCAGATAATTCCATGGAATAATTCCATATTGCTTACAAGCTTTTATAATTGCATTCCTGGATTAACGTCATATGCCGTCAGATGCTGCATTTGCATATGATATGAGTAGGTTAACATGTTCAATTTTTAACCACAATAACATCACGCACCATTATTATTTCTGCGTTTTAAAAGTGTACTTGCAGTATTTCTCTAATGTTTTTTTTTTTTTTTTTCAAATCTTGTTTTGTATGAGCAACAGGGAATTATTCCATTGAATTATCTTCAGCAGCGCACTGTGTTGTCGGAATTTTGAACTAATTTTTTTTTATGTCATACAAAATCCCGTACCACGCTTAATATTTATCTGTAAACCGCATGTCTCTCCTACCCATAGGTCTTATCTTATTGCGTTTTACTTTCGCACCGAACTTTTGAAACATCTGGTATATGCAAATTAAAAAAAACATATTTCATTTATGTATGTTCCTAAGTGTTTAGGAACATCAACATTTTATAAGCAAATCTTGTAGTTATTTTCGACCTACTTTTTTTTTTTTTTTTTTTTTTTTTGGAATGTCCTTGATTTTTACAACAACCCTGTCTTATAATCTCATCGCTATTTATATTCAAATTTCTTACTGAACAAGCGCACATTCTCGGTATATAAAAAATACAGATTTACAACTTTTCTCTAACGTTTTCTTCTTTTATCCCTGACAGTTTTTAATAAAGGATAGCTTTTTTTTTTTCGTTTGAGAAATTTAATTTGCATTATTATTAAGCAGGTATTAAAATGAAAGAATATATATACACAATAAGACATGTCTTTTCATTATTGTAATAAAACTTGGCTGTATAATCTTGAGTTGTATTTGTTAAGATTAAGGAGATTTTTAGTATCTGTTACAGATGTATGTATATATGTATAGTTTGTGAAATAATTTGGGCCGGACGGATTCTGCTACAGTTCAACAAATATTTCATTAATTCACTTTTTCCAATTGGATTTTTATTTTCTTGGTCAAATATATATTTTTTCTCAATGTTATTCCAACAGGTATGTGTTCATACCTTTTTTTATTCCCCCATTTGTGTATGATGTTTCTGTGTTGTCTTATTAAAGTTATATATATATATATATATATATATATATATTATAATAATAATGAAAGTATATGTTATATATATATATATAACCATTAATGAAACATTACCGAAACACCAACAAAAACTATGAAATTATGAATTAGAATGTAGTAATTCATTGACAACAATAGTGTTCCCCCAAAACTCTGAATATGGATTCCATATACATAGTAAAAAATAAATAAAAATAAAGTAAGAAAAGAAAAGAAGAAGAAATTAAATTAAAAAAATGAAATTTGTGGAATTTAGACAGAATCTTCAGGTCCCAAATGCCTAAATTATCACAAATAAAATGCCTGGTTTTCATCATCATATTAGCCATAATCTTGCTAAAGAATACAATATTGGGGCTACCACACCAAAATAGAGAACTAAACTGTGAAAAAATCATAAAGTTAAAAAAATTAAAACAATATTAAAAAGGAAACAAACCTTACCCATAAAAAAGGAAAAACTGTATACATATATATATATATATATATATATAATAAGCCTTTTCATCATATTTTAATAAACTTTACTACTTAAAATTAGTTAATATTAACTACTTAAAATTATTTAATTTACTTTACTTAAACTTTTTTTTTATTTCTACGGAAATCTACAAAGTTCTTGTGACAGTGATCTATAACATACTTGTACAAATAAGAGCTCAATCAAAAGTACCATATGGAGGCTATACTGTTCACTCTCTCTCACACACACACACATATATATACATCATGAGTATAATACTTCCCTTACACTCAGGGCTTAATTTGCGCCGGAGCCCACCGGAGCTCAGTTCCGGTACTTTTCTGTTTTTAGTAAATATTTAAATATTGACCAGAATTGACCGGAGCTATAAACACTGCGCTCCGGAGCGCCGTGCCATAACGCTTCCGAAAAAACGAATCCTAAATTACCCTTTCCTTCCCATCTCCAATCTTTTGCCTTCTTTTGTATCAAAACACTTATAAGTGACGTAATGTGTCGCTCACGTAACAAATGTAGATGAAACAGGCTCGATTTTTATATCAGTATTCGTGTTTGGGCAGACTCGAGCTCAATCTGTCTTAAATTCAAAATTTTATTTATTTCCATTTCAAATCATTTTAATGCTATTTGGATCAGAATAAAGCGTAAACAGAAATAGTCTTTTTCTATTCTGAATAGCTACGAACTATTCATTTTTTGTGTTAATACTATTTCCGAATCATAATCCTGAGTTTATTTAATAGCAGAATTCTCCGATTAATTAACATTAAGATTGTGCGAAGTTTTCTATTTGGAAATAGTATTAACTAAACAGTGGAATAGTTGATAGATAAAGTATACGCAGATAGGTGTATTTCAAATTTTTATTTTGCTAAATAAAAAAACAATGCTTTAAATTTTGAAAATAATGTATGAAATATAAACATGCAGATTAGATTGACGGCGGAGGGGGTGTTGTACGCTACGGGTCTTAGTGCTTCAGAATATTAGGGCTCCGGTACATTTTTCTTAGAAATTAAGCCCTGCTTACACTATGTTTTCGGAGAGTGAAAACGTGGAAACGGTGATAAGATTATTCTTGCCGAAAATTAGCGAATAATGTCAGTAATTATTTCAGAATGCTTCCTTGTTGTAGTACGATATGTCAACAGTTCGCAGACTGTAAGAACGGATCAAAGTTCACTAAGGACCCATCTGTTTAGCCATTAAAACGTGAAAAGGTGTGACTTGTTTTTTCACATCTTAATGATATTTAGAGCATTCTTACACCTTTTTTCTTATAGTATATATATATATATATATAAGTATTGCGTTATAATTATAGTAATTAGACGTAATATGTTTGTGTATCGTATATTAATATATTGTTGGAAAGAAAATCGACAGATTCTTCATATTTCATTGACATTAATACTAAATTAGAGTAAGTATTTACTTTTCTAGGGTTCATTTAAAAGATACTTTAAAATAAAGTGTCTTTTCTGGCGTTCTAGAAATTCCATCTACATTCAAAACTTATGTTGATAAAAACTTTAATTTTATGTAAATTTAATAATCCGTATTCATATCTCAAATTTTGTTTTTAACACTAAAATGAATTAATGCTGAATTTTTTTAAATTGCGATTTTAAGAATTTTTAGCCTAATGGATATTTACCAAGCTTATTTAACCCCTTGAATACTGAAAACGTAATAGCATTAAAAATACGTCAAACGCCCGAAAGCTGAAATATGATGCGAGATTTGTTCTTCCTCTTTCTTCTACCTGCTTACTTGTCAGCAGCACAATAAGAAGGCAGCTATCTTCGAAAGTGGAACCCCGCTAATATCACTACTACAAAAGGCTCCCCATCTATTGCTGGTAAGAATCCAATACTCTGAAACAGTAATTTGCATATTTCTAAGGGGGTGAAAATGGAAAGCTGAATGGCAGTAGTTTGCGTCTTCGGTGGTTTAGTAGCGAAAGGGTTAAAAAATTGACAATGATGTATGTTTTATTAAGTTAATAACCATAACTAGTTATTGAATTAAATTAAACTAAACTCTGTGGCGCTACAATCCCAAGGGATCTTGGCTTACAGTGTTTTTAGTTTTCTTTACCATCGGCCCTGTGGTGCTGCTATACAGCATATGTCCCTGTCATGTGGTCAACATAACGCGGGAACCCCAGTGTTTAGTTGCCAAGCAAACTTGGTAGTCATGTTATCGACGACGAAGGGATAAAAGTTGAACGAACGTTGCCCGTCCGGAGTCGAACTCTAGACCAGTAGCTTGGTAGCACAAAGCGTTGACCACTGAACTACTGAATTTCGTTATTGAACTATTGAAAGGTTTTCGGTGATGTTATTTGAAGACTATCACTTCAAGTACTGTATAGGCTTTCATTTTAATAACAGTAAACAATATATTAAATAAGAATATAACAAATTACTTTTAATATACAACATTTTTAGGACATAGCTAATTCAAACGGAAATTTATAAATGAGTATATCTGTTATAGTTTCGAATTAAGCTAAACTTTACTTTTAATTTTTGGAACTCAGGAATTACACTTTATTTATCTACTCACAATCTGCAAAAGAAATAACAAAAAGATGAATTAATGATTCGCGTAATTTATTAAGAATTTTTATTGTTATCGCAAGTATTTCCTTGATCTTCACTGCAAATATAAATAACGAAAAGAAAACTGATTAATGTAATGAAAGGAAACGTTATTTCAATGAAAAAAGAAACTTATTTTATAGTTCCATAATGTTTTGAGAATCTTGTATGATAATTATTTCAGAAATAATGATTTCCAAAACGATATAAGTGTACTTTTTTTAGCGTTCTTATCTTGATGATCATTTATAATAATTATTTCACAAAATATGTCGCATAATTAAAATCATATAATTATTTGAATGGTGATTTCAAAACTACACAAGTCCACATTTTTAAAATGCTGTTTTTCTCATTGAAAATCTGTTATATATTTTTTAATTTTTTATATAATCATAATCTAATAGAATACTAACACTTAAAGTAACAGTTTTTTTAATTTATCATTTTTTTGTAATTGTGTTTTTAATTTTTAAAAATTAAAAAAAATTAACTGGGCGCCATTTTGAAACAAGATGGCGGATGAAGCTGGCCAACGAACTCGGTCAAGACCTTGGTATGTCCCATACACATGCTCAGTCACATCCAAATCGGTTCATAAATTAGAGAGTAACAGCATGACAATTGTCAGATATATATATATATATCTGATACATAATATATATGGATACATAAATATATATAAATCACGGAGGATGGTTTTGGGATCTGGGAGTCATGATCGCTGAAAATATACCAAAATTTTCGGGAATTGAATTTCTTCGAACAGCTGCAGTAGCTACTAGTTTTTTGTAATGAAAGATACCTAAAATATAAACAGTTAAAAGAACGTTTTCAGCACCAGAACATTTTATTTTATGGCAGACCAGTTTCGATAACATTTAGAGCACCTTCACCATTGCAAAGACTGATAGATTTTTGCTCAGATATATGTACTAGAAACTAATCTTTTACCTGCTTATATTCTATTGCGCCAAGTATCATCTTAATAGTTACAGCTAAAAAATGTTTATGAATTCGGCCTGTCTATCTGTATGGTCGTGTTCTAACTTACGTGAATGTACTCGGATTGTCATGTTTTTTATATATTTTAATATAGTTGACTATAAAACATTCGCTATATGAAATGAAGCAAGTAACATTTATAGTTCCTTTACAGAAACACATAAAAGACTATCGTTACATTATAGTTAATGGTTAAAAATCGTTGGGGTGCTTGTTACATAAATTGTTTATATATATATATATATATATATATATATATATATATATTATTTCATTGTATGAAATATAACATTTCTTAATAATATTTCGTTGGTGTTGAAAAGTGTTTCATAATTTATGCCTGATGCATGATTTGTTGATCTTGTTGGTTTTAAAACGGACAGTGGATTTTTAGAGACGAAAAGCTCCAAAATTTCATAAATTTTTAAAGCATCGTAAATCGATGAGTTTTGGTCATAGAAGAATAGACACTTTACTGGTTTATTAGTCATAGCATCAAGAAAATGTCTAAATATATATGACCCAGGAATAGTATAAGAATAGAACTTTTTTCGTATTTTAATATACCGGGTGAACCAAAAGTTCGTTAAAACTTTAAAAATTCATAAAAAAGGGAGAAATTATGATAAAGAAGTGTGGTTTGCAAGAAATGGCTCACAAGATAGTCATATTTTTTTAGCACTAAAAATTTTTTTAGTTAAAAAGATCTAACATGCAGATTCACGCAAGATCACGCAGATCAGCAGATTCACGCAAATTAATCCTGCAATAAAAGACAGGGATACACGAGGATTTCTCATTCGCTTTCAGAATGTTATCATTACCCGATCGAGCGTTGTTATTGAAGTTGGTCTATTTGAATGGATAGTTTCTGCAATTCATTCCGACATGTTGCATTCAGCTGTAACGGGCGTTGTGAGTCACCTTAGTTGAGTCGTACAATGTTATGGAGGTCACGTTGAACAATTTTTATTGCAAGAATAAATGGATGGAGCTTACTGTTGTCCTGTTCATTGTGTTTCGGGTCGTCAGCGCCCTCTACCAGTGACATTTTTAACTATTTTTTTTTTTTTGCTGCTAAAACAAATCCGACTACCTTGTGAGCCCTTTCTTTATCATAATTTCTTCCTTTTGTATGATTTCTTAAAGTTTTAACGAACTTTTGGTTCACCCAGTATATAAATATCCTTGCAAAATACATGCCACACCTCGAAGCTGTATTGCTTTGTATGCATTTTCGAATTGAAAGTATCTTTCTATCATGAACGTTTTAAGAGATAGTCGCCATGACCTTCCTTTTGAATCACCCTGTATATAGGAAAACAAATTGTATAACGTCCTTCCTTGGAAGTCAATTAAAAAAATACAGGATTCAGGGAAACGCTACGAAGCAGACTTAAAAACTGCAGAGAAAGACGGATTGTGATTACCTTTTCGCAGAGAACATAAACAGTCCTTAACAACTCTTAACAGTAACTTTTTGGTTCTTGTAAACGTTATATCAGAATTTATGTAATTTTTTAATGTAAGATTTATTAAAAATCAACACTATTTGTTATTAATAATCCATTTTTAATCTATTTTAAGAGAAAATTATGTTTTTTAAACACTAAAAATACTTCCTGCATGAGACGATGAAAATATTTTAATAAAATGCAATGACCCATATTTCGAAATATATTCGAAATAGTTTTCAAAGAACTCTTATTACTATGGCAACAATTGCAAAATTTCTCGCTTTAAGTATTTTAAACCTATCTGAAAAAGCGCACACATAGAAAAAATAAACATTCCAACTTTGTTACTAAGTGTTCGAAAACATTAAGTTTTTAGAATTTAATAACAATGCAAATTTTATAGCCGTTTTTGAACTATTTGTATCCAGTTTAAATTTCAAAATTTAAAATTTCCAGACTTTCATATTAACCTTGTCTCTTAAATGCCATCGTTACCGCAAATTTCTTATAAACAAATTCAGAAGATCTTTATATAAAAAAATGCGTTTTTTTTCCCTGAGTTGTGTTTTTTATTTAGAAAATAATTTTTAAAAGATGACTCAAAGATGTGTTTCTTCTGGAAATATATTTATTCCTTAAAATATATTTTGCTTCCATTAATATTAACTAGATATTAAAATGGAAAACATATAGGGTAATGTGGGGTGAGTATATTTTTGGGGGAGTAAGTTTTGGGGTACGTTTTTGTGGGGCATACTCCGCCATTAAAATCCTAGTTTTATGCAGAGATTCTATGAAACAGTTCCATTAGAAAGCTACTCTTTCAAGCGGCGGCTACATGAATGCACCCATGTGCTGTAGAAGCAATATGACAAATTTCTAATTTCAGATATTGACGTCATTTGTTTACATAGTTTCATGTTATACTTAAATGTTATATAAAGTTGGCGGTTGCTGACTTTTCTAAAAAATATATATAATTACCGGTGACATTTTCTCGAATTATTTCATGTTATTCTTGGTTGTCACTTTTACAGCCTGTTGTACTTAAGTTTGATGAAATTCCGTGCATTAGTTCTTGAAATATAGCTATCGTAAAAATCATGAAAAATGCAGCATAGCAGCGCTGCCTACTGGTCGATTTTCACCAAAAATTAATCAGTACCAATTTATATCAGGAACTAAATGAATATAAAGTTTTATTAAATTTCGTGCATTAGTTCTTGAGATAAAGCGCCCACAAAATTTTTGTCACATACAGACAGACAGAGTCACAAACTCACAGACATTTTCTAAAAACAGTCAAATCATGTTCAGGACCTTCTAAAACGTATAAATCTGTCGAAAATTTTCATGAATCCAATACTTTCTTCTTCTAAAGATAGAAGAAATTAATACAGGGTTCGTACGGATCAGGGAATTTTCCAGGAGTTATACCAGTATTTTTTTTATAGAAAATAAATCAAGGTTCAACTGGAGAAACTTCTCCTTCTTTTAAGGAGAGGTTTTCTGTAAGAAAATATTGGTACCGAAGAATTTCCTGATCGCAAAATTCCAGGAGGCGTACGAACCCTGTTAATAAAGCCTGGGCCAGTATGTTTTCCAAAAACAGTATGTAGGTACAAATAATACCTAATAAGAGGCGCATGCGCAGATTGATCTGCACATGCATACATTTGACTTCATAGTTTTTAATCTAACCATTTCGAATTTTATTTAAGATATCTGCCTAACTTCAGATGTGAATCTTTTAAATAATTTAAAATCCGACATCTGGTCTATAATTCATGGTTAAAAATTTTCCACAATATATAAAATTCTGCTCCACATCCATAACACTTTCTTCAACGTTTAGACCTTAGCGTCATAAAGTCTCTAAAGCACCGCCCTCTGATTACTAACCTGAGCACTGACAGAAAAATGGCGGCGCTCATAGGCTGATTTTTTTAAACCTTTGTACGGTCCCCTAATTTTGCACCCCAGTATTTTCTAAAACATTTCTTTGACATATTGAATCTCCGAAAAATAAGGCGGAGAAAAGTTTTAGAAATTATTGGTACTGAATTTCAAGGGACCGTACACAGGCTGAAAAAATTCCGCCTAGGACTGCTGCATTTTTTTTTGTGTCAGCGCTCAGGCCTAGTATTCAGAGGGCGGTGCTCTAAAGATTGAATGTGATATTAGGCGGGTGAAATGGCAAGTAGGCCACATAATCAAATAGTTATCAAAAAGAGATTTTACATATATGATAGGATCACTGAGAAAATATTTAAATTCACTCGTCATTTAATCGGGGTTTCGCAAAGAAGTGATTTGCCCTATGAATAAAAATTTGATTTTAGAAAATATGTCTTTCCTTCAAGATTTCAGACTTAGTATGCTGATCAAAATACCACTTTTATCACGAAATATCCACAGCAATCGCTATCATGACTTGCATGAGATGAGCTCCCTGCTGAGGAAAATCCAATGGCTTCATAAGCGCCAACACCTGCACCGACGTTGTTTTATATGCACTCAGAAGTAACAAGCTCAAGAGTATGCGCAGAGATTAGTTAACACGTTCACTACCGGGTTAAAATTACCGGAATTTTTTTTTATTTAGAAAGTTCGAATTCATACCAGAAAATACTAATAGCAATGTTTAATTTATTTAATTACAGACATTTCGTGATTACATACAATAAAAATTCTTCTTTTAAAATTTCTGGTACGAATTCGTAATTTAAGATTGAAAAACCACGAATATACTCGTGGTTGGCAGAGAATGGTTTAAGCATCGACCAATATTAGCTATACTTTTATAGAACTGCTGACTTCACGGAGAACTTTTGAAAGGAAAGTGATCTGAATTATCGTACCCTGAAAACCTTGTAAAGTGACTCCGTCCAGACCATGCTGGTTTCGAATCCGCGAACTGCGGCCTCTGGTCCTTATTCAGTGTCCAGCATGTTAATCACCCCCTCGTTCGGTGGGCTCCTAACAAGTTCACAAAAAACAAATAATTGAAAAACTGTTTAAAAACTCCAAGAATTGCTTTTTTAAATGCTTCGAAGCCATGGAATAGCAGTAAAAAGAAAGAAAAATGGGATTACTTCGGAAGGAGAAATGATAGCTTCAGATGAAGAACTTTATCGGCATCTGTTTAAAAAGTAAGAAATTAAAAAAAATAATAATAATATGTTGACCAAAAAACAGAAAAATAAAATAAAAATAAAACAACCAGATGAAAAAGGTCAAAAAACTGTTTATGTGATATGAATTTTATTTCTACGCTATTGTGCGATATGAGTTTTGTTTTGTTTGATTATTAGAAACGAAAGCTTATTAAAGTGTATGAACTTAGAAGATCTTTCTTATTAAATATATATAAGTAATTTATATTATTTAATACATTTAAAATTATTTGTTCTTATACATATTATTTATGCAAATACATATTTGTTTATTTGTATTAAATACAAATAAACATAATTTAAGTTTGTATTAACATTGTTATTTCTTAAAGTTTCAATTACATGTACTATCATACTATCTAAAATATCTGCTATTGGTTTCTCTTATCTTCGAGCGGCTCTTTCGCGCTGCAAGTTGTGTTTTTTTTTCCAAGACTGAATGAAGCCCGCTATTTTGTAATTTGCCGAATATTTGGCTGTTAATCGCTGCTAAACGTTTTAAAAATTAGTGTGAATCCCAAACTCTGAGAACAACTATTTTTACACTGCTCTGATTGGTTGAATTGCATCTGATATCTATCGTAGGATATATAAGCAAAGAAAAGTTCGTCATTCACGAAGTTACGAGCGGTAAACTATCCCACGATGCGTGTTTAACTGCTTTCCTCTAGAAAAACCTGTTTAAAGAAAAATATCAGCCTAAACTAATGTAGACTTTCTGATGGCGGCTTAAGGCAAAATATCCTATGCACCGACTTATGAGGATACACATTGTGATACCTGAGACGTAAGAAGGTTTTCATGGAATTACGAAATTTCAAACGGCAAATTACTCGTCAGAAATAAGTCTATATTCGCATACTTCGGTATATTTACATAGTTAAGTATGTCTGAGTTCTGCTTCCCGTCTAACATTTGGTGAGTAGTACCAGCTACGTGTTTTAAAAAGTAGTGTGAGGCGTAAAAACTGAGAAAAACTTTTTTTTTTTTTTTTTTTTTTTTTTTTTTTACATTGGTCTGATTGTTTGAATTGGAACTGATATCTAGCTCAGGAGATATAAACAGAGAAAACGTCGGGTAATTCATGAAATTTTGAGAGGTATCACATGGTCTATATTCCACTGTTTGCCTCTAGAAAAAAACTGTTTAAGAAGAAATATCAGATATTCTATCGAACATCCAATATAGAACGCGTGATAGCAGATTAAGGCAGAATTCCCTATGCACTGACTCATGATGATTAAACTGTGACAACTAATAGAGTTATCATGGAATTACGAAGTTTTAAGCAACAAAAAACTCGTCAGAAAGAAGGTTAACTTCGTATACTTCGATATAATTTGCATATTTAAATGTGTCAGAGTTGTTCCACACGTACGCCCTTACCCAGTTCAATTTTGGCCGGAAAGTGCATAATTTGAACTTTAGTTGTAATTTTTCTAACTTAAATTATTGAAATTATAATTAAGTAATTGTTGCATAAGTATTTTGATAGAGTAAATCCCTATTAAATTTTACTAAACAAATTAGTTGCATTCATGCAAAAAATTATATTTTACAGCCCTTCAAAGCAATAAACTGTAATTTTCACTTGCCACTTTTATCCGTTTAACTGTAAAATGAGCTTTTTAAGATATTATAATAAACCTTTCGTTATTATAATAAATCTTAGCTACATACCCTTTGAGTTGTATTCATTTTTATTAAGCAACAACTAAAAAATATGTATCAATTAAACAATATTTTTTTTTAATTATTTTTAATAAACCTTGGTTTTTGCAAAGAGAAAATGCATGTTTACATAAAAAAACACATTTCAATAAAGATATTTTTATGCAAATATGGTTTTTCTTTCTGACCTACTTTTATTTTATTTACTATTTTATTATTTGAAAATTAATTTTTTTTTTACTTTAATCCACTTTTTATAATATCACCGTTATGCATATGTAAATTTACATAAGTTCATATGCTTCCTAGCTAAGAAAAAACGGAATTGCTTTTTTTATCATTATTTTTTTCTCCTTTTATTCAAACAACTCTTTATAAAAAGAAATTTTAAAGATTTGTTAATCGTAATGGAAGGTATATTCTTTGATTTTCATTAGTTATTTAACAGGTACTAAAAAGAAGAAGAATATATTGATTAAAAAATAACCCGCCTCATTATTAACAAATTGAAAAACAAAAGGAGGTTATACATTTCAGTTGTTTGTTTTTTCCTATTCCACACATAAAATTTCAACGGATGGTCTTATTTTCATACTTTTTTTGGAAAAGTTTTTTATTTATATTATTTACTTAATTGAGAACATACATTGTGTTTGCTTGAAAAACATTTTTTTTTTTACCTTCGTTGAGAATTCAGACATTTAAAGAGGGATGATTTGAAACATTTAGCTATCATGGTTGCTTCCTCGAATAAATTATATTACATACTCTTTGAACACATACAAATCCTGATACAAATTTCTTCTTTTTTTACATATACCTTTTAACTTTCTTTAAGAAATCGAGACACAAGATGACATCCTTGTTACAGATGTTCTATAAGGCAGGAACACCTTACTTTGTGGGCTCAATGACGCAACCGGGAATTGAACCCCGTACCACCTAAACCTTGTGTTATCGGACACGTAGGGCCTCTTCTTCGAGATGAGGAGATGATTAACACAAGAAACTTAGACATCTCTAAAAATTACAGCCTTGAATTTCACAAATTGTGTTTGCTGGAGTCACAGGGAGTGGTACCTGGCACACACTTAGCAGACGAGTACCTATATGCCCCAGGCCATGGAAGGCCCGAAAGGTTTCTTTCTGCATATGGACACGTTTAAATATCATTAGGATGTAAAAATGATATTTTTTTTCTGTCTGTCTGTTTTCATGGTTTTTTATTTTTATTTTTATTTTTTTTTTTTTTACTTATTAAAATTTGAAATATTGACCAATCGTCACGAATTTTCAGTACGATGAATACAAAGTATGAAGTTTTTTACGATACACAGTATTATGTTTTTTAAAATAGTCTTCGTATCACGTACAGTCTTTTTTTTTTTTTTTTTTTTTTTTTTTTTTTTAAGGACACCTTAAAAATTTTGCCTCAAAATTTTTAATATATAACAATGTACTTTGTGTCAAAATAAACAACAATGAATGTTAACTATGAGATTTAAGATGAATATGGATGATGTGTCAAGTCGTGTAATCTGTTATTTCCCGTTACCGATCCTATGTCAGGTCGGTTCGGTTTAACAATATTTTTTATTATTATTATTGTTTGCCGAGTTTGGTTGAGCTGACTTTAATTGTTTTGTGTTCGGTTCAGTTTAGAGTTTTGCTTCTTGGGGACCGGACTTGATAACACGTTTTTCAAAACAAAACCTACAATATTGTTTAAGATGAAGAAACTGTATATTTTAATATAAATGAGTACATATATGCTCTTTTTTTCTACATAAAAGAAGAAAAAGTTATTAGAGGTATTCTATTTTTTATTAAATGCATTAAACTATAGATTACATTTCTTTTCTGAATTATATTTCGAGTTTTGGATCAGTTTCTGTTTGAAGTGCGTCAGATTCGGGTCTGCTTCGGGCTGACTTCAAATAAAGCTTTTGGATACGATCCTGCTTTTGAGCAGAACTTAATGTGGTTGGTTGATTTATGACGGCCCATTATCTACTCGAGAGATATAGACCCTATGGGGAGTGCCCTCCGTGGAGACTTCCTAAGAGATCCTAACCCGTATTTACGGCAAGGTTCGAAGAAAACCACGGAAAACTCCGAACGTTTAGGTCGACGAGCGCGACAGGGGTTTGAACCCAGCACCTTTCATCTACCAGCTTTGAGAGCAGAACCTCTCAGTCACTGGTGCGGCTCAGGACTTAATGTGAACAACAACGTAGGATTGGCAGAAACATGAAGGTAGGAAATAATTCCTTGAAATCGGTTTTATTTATTTTTTTAATTATTATTTGATAAAAATTACTTGCTATAATAAACCTTGTCTGTTTACTTTTGAAATGGATTACCTTTTATTAAGCAGGTAGTAAAAAGAGAAAAGCATGTATTAATTAAAAAATAAGCCTATTTATTACTTAAAAGAATTTTTTTAAGATGAAAATGTATGCACACAGAAAACAAAATAAACACATTTCATTTACGTGAAGTGTGCCAAAACCTTAAACGCAAATCTTGTAGCATTTTTCTACCTACGTTGTTTTATTTTATGTTCTTTTGTTTGAAATGTCCTTGTTTTTTTACATTAACCCTGTCTTTATAGCGTCTCATCGTTATCTATATTCAAATTGTTTAATAAAGAAGCTCATAATCTCCGTACATAAAGAAAATTCGGTTTTGCAACTTTTCTCTAACGATTTCTCTTTTTATCCGTAACAGTTTTTGATAAAAGATAATTTTTTTCGTTGGGAGATTTCATTTGCATTGTTATTAAGCTGGTATTAAAATGAAAAAATATTTATATATATAAACAAAACATAAGTATTTTCATTATTATAATAAAATTAAGCTGATTTTCAGTATTTGCTACACACACACGAATACAAATATAAATAAATAAATAAATAAATAAATAAATATATAATGAGGCTTTCCATTATTTTTTAAAGTTAAAATAGTAATTTAATAATAAAATTTTTTGGTTTAATAATAAAATTTTTTGTTTTAATAGTAAAATTTTGTAAAGTTGAAATAATTACACAGGGAAAAAATAAACACATTTCAATTATCTTGATACTATTACATTTCTAGCTGGATTCGCACACTTCACCTCTTGTTTAGTAACTGAAAACGTTACCTCTGCGCCACTAATGCTTGACTGACTCGCTGCAATACGTATTTCTTGTACTCCGTCACATTTTCTACGTAATTTTTCCTGTAGAATTGGTCGCAAAATTGTTTGAAAATGGATTAAATGCCTAATCCATAGGACGATTTGTACGAAAATCTACACAGTTTTTGTGACAGTGGTCGATAAAATATTCGCCAAATAAGAGATGAATCGGATATATAGTATGAGAGTTATTGTGTTTGCACACGCACACATATATCATGTTTACAATACTTTCCTTACACTGTGTTCCGAAAATAAAACCGGTGTGACATGATGGTTATAAAGGCATTTTTGCAGGAAATTAAGACCCAAAAATCCTGCTACCAGAAGAAAGCGTGCAACGAACTAAAAATGTATTTTGGAAGGACGCCCTTTCGTTGTAAATTTATAAGTAATGTAAAATTTAGAAATATGTACATAGTTTTAAGATTGATTGTTTCTGTAAATAATAGTGTTGTAAAACAAAATGCTTTATAGCAATAATAGAGTGAGAATTTATTGTTATATCGAGTTGAACACAAAGCTGATTTTAACCGAGCGTATCTCGGTCTTCCCCGATAGTAATAATTGTTTCAGAAACTAATTCATATAATCACAATTTAAACGAATCAGTGATTTAAAAAACGACATTATCCCACTTTTTTATTTGTGTACTTTATTTTTTAAAAGCGTTTTTTTTTTTATATAAAATCTTTTATAATTATTTCAGAGAAAAAAATCATATAATCATAATTTAATTAAATCGGTGATTTAGAAGACTACTTAAGTCCACATTTTTTTAAACCCATTTATGCCTAGCGTCCCAATTTTGGGACGCTAGGCGGCATAAATGTGTTAAAAATTTAAATGTGTTTTTTACTTGAAAATCGTTTATGTTAATTAATTCAGAAACTATTTCATATAATGATTTATAAAACTACACTATCCCACTTTTGTATTTATACGTATATTTTATTTTTTAAAATGCGTTTTTTCTTGAGCATTTCGTTTATGATACACACAAAAACACATGTATCGTATTTGTGATAGTTTATGCACACATACACACATACGTGTCTACACACACGTATATGTGCGTAGATTTAGAGCTGCCCATTATTCCAAGGTAAAAGTGTACAAATATATAAATGTCAGGAATAGAAAAAATGTTCGCTAAATAGAGGTGTCCGGTTTTCGGGAGTGTCCATTATGGAAGTCTCATTAATATTATGGGCATTCCTTCGGAAAAGCGTGTCAACCCCAAACTGACCCGAACCCGAAACAATGAAAGTCAATCCGACACGCAGCAAAAACGGCAAAAGTCAACCTGATCCGAACCCGAATCGCAACGAAAAAATATAGATCCAACACGACCCGACCGGATTCAGGACTCTAGTGTCAAGATTACATATATACCACCATTCCCGAATTTTAATCTTCGCATTAATTAATCGCAGAATTCTTTGATTTAATTAGGTGAATATTGCTATTCGGAAAGAGTGGTATTCAAGACATTTAACATTTAACACCTATGCATTTAATTTTAATCCTTAACCCATAATAACTCTTGCTGATGTACTTTGCACACCATTCGGTGTTACATATTTAAATATGCATACTACAAATGCGCACTATTCAAAAATTGACATGTTTGGTTATGATACGAGGTTTTTATTATTGTACTACATAGTAATTGTATTTGACTTAAAATTAATCTTTTAAAACATTTATACATTTAAACATTTATATTAAAACATTTATTATAAGTTGCTTTCCTAGGAATTTAGAAATATACGTACTGTGTACAAACTGCACCGCACAGGAAGTTTTTGCTGTGTAAATTTGCGAGAATAATTATAGGTTAAGATGCAGACATCAATGAATTATGCATATTTAACCAAATACCTAATAAAAATATTATTATTATCTTTTTTGTATTATTTCAAATTACTAAATCCAACTGAGTGAAAAAAAAAAAAAAAAACATAAATCCTTTGAACTTATTTTTTTTTCCCTTATAAAATAAATAATTGGACACCGACAAACAAACATATTTAAAGATTTAAGAAATATGGTGTGAATAGAAAAGTTCTTAAAATAACTAGCATTTGTATATAGCACAGTTTTATTTATTCCTGAAAAATCTTAAATTTTGCACTTTTTTGAAATCTCACCCTAAAAATATCAAATGTTTCTTAATCTATGAAAATAACCACGAACGAAAGTATACATTAACCTCTTTCGAGTTACCCACGTTTCCGAAAAGCGTTCTTTATATTTAGAAGTTACAAAAAGTAATATGTTTTCGAGATTAAAAAAAACATTTCTGAAAAACAAATATTTTTTACCCACCGATTTTCGGAAAAGTTTCTGCGTAGTTTTTATAGTGTAGTAATCAGTTTTCTCAACCTGTAATATAAGTTTTTCGGATTGTATCCTTTCTCAAGTAAACATTGTCACGTTCAACAAACATGTTTTACGGGCAAACATGATAAATTAACAGAATTAACACTAACTTTAAAATTAATGATATTCTGTTACTCTTGCATATAAACATTCGGTTACGCAGCTGAACATATTTAATTATCAACTGATCCTAAAACAACCTGATATTCCGGTTTGAGAAAACTGATTACAACAATATAAATACTATTCGGAAACGTTCCAAAAATGCATGGCAGAAAAAGAAACTTTGTTTTTATGAATTCTTCTTTAGATCATGTGATTATATTGGTTTCTGAGATGTCTAAATATAAAGTACGCTTATTGGAATCATGGATGACTAAATTTGTTTTTATAAATGCAGAAAAAGAAACTTTGTTTTTATAAACGCTACTTTAAATATCGAAAATATGTTGGTTTCTGAGCTTTCTAAAGAGGAATAATGTTTTTCGGAATCGCGGGTAATTTTGACGAGGTTAAAGCATATTTTTGCATGTGGTTATATTGTATTTTTCTAGATATAAAAAATATTCGTTTTTATTTACAGCGTATTTATTCAATTGTTCTGAAATAACTAATGTGAACTAATTAGTGTATTTAATCTATGTGTAGTTTTTAATATCGAGAATTCCTTTTAAATCCTAATATGTTACGAAAATAGCTATAACGAATTGATTAATAACGAATCCGTCCAATTAATATAATAAATTATTTTTGAAAACGGAATTGTCTTTGAAAGATCTAAAATAGACTGGCTGTTTTAACATTCACTATCAGATAAATGGTGAGAGCTATTAAATTTACTTTTTCAGGTGATGAATGTGTTAAGAAATAAATTTATTTACTACGTTTCATTAAGTTCCAAATATCTCCGATAGATGGCGCCGAACTATGTCAAACTGCAATGACGTTCAAAATAACTTTGCTATTTCAAATCACAAACTTCATTTTGACAGACCATTTAATGAAACCTGAAGGAATTTAGATGCATACTTATACGTCAGTATAAGCGTTCAAACAGTTTCAGAGAACGTGGAGCCATCTATCGGTGTAATCTGGAAGTAAAACGTGTCGTAGTAAAGTGTAGTAAGGAGATTCTCTCAAACTTCAAGTCAAACATAAGAATAAGTTTAGTAATTGTCATAGATTATTACTTACTGAAATTAAAAACCCGTCAGTTTATTTTCTGTCACCTTGTATCTGTTTAAATTTTCCGATCAAGCTGAACATTTCTTTTCATTTCTGGAACATAAGAATTACTCTTTCATATAATGCACTCTCTTATCAATATGCAAAATAAATATCCAGAAGGTGTATTAATGATTCAACGTAATTTATTAAGAGCTCTTATTGTTATCACAAGTATTCCCATGCTGTTTCTCAACAAATATTAATAACGACGACAAAGCGCACACAAAATAGTAGGAAATGGTAGCATTATTTCATGAAATAAAAGGTTTAGTTATTTTAACTAAGTAATTTCTTGCCAAATTTTTATTGTCATGATCTCAGGAAATATTTCGTAACATTACAATTTAATTCTTCTAGTAGTAAATTTGAGTAATCATTACATTTTCAACCCGTACATATTTTATATTATTTTTTTATTATTATTATGTTTGTAATAAGTTCCTCAAGCCCATTATTGCATTATCTGCAAAATAAATATCCAGATGGTGTATTAATGATTCAAAGTAATTTATTAAGAGCTCTTATTATTATCACAAGTATTTCCATGCTCATTATCTACAAATATTAATAACGACGAGAAAACGCGCACAAAATAGTAGGAAATGATAGCATTACGTCATGAAATAAAAGTAGGTATTTTAGTTACGTGATTTCGTGCCAAATTTTTATAGTAATGTAATAATTTAGGGAAGTTTTTCCTAACATCATAATTTAATTCTTCTGGTAGTAAATTTGAGTAACCATTACCTATTTAATCCAGAAATATTTTATATTAATTCTTTTTCATAAAGAATAATTTTATAGAAAGAGTAATGTAGAAAGAGTAAAGAGGAAAGAGAAAAATTAAAGAATAACTAATATTTTTCATAAAAACGAGTAGTTTGTATTAAGTTCCTCAAGACCATTCTTGATTTTCAAATTAATAAATGAATAAAAAATGTAACAAAATGTAACAACAAAATAATTATAGTAGAACAAATATAAAAGTTTAAAGACTGCCTTAGAGGTCCATTATTTCAGACATCGAATTTATTTTTCTTGTACAAAGAACAAAAAGACAAATGTTTCTTCGATTTTGGAATATATACTATAATCCCGAAAAAAAAAGAAAATATACTATAACTTCTTCCAAATTACCCACGTTTCTGAAAAGCGTTTATTTACCACTAGCAAGCTACGCCCGCTACACTGGTCAATTTCTTTTAACGAACCTTTAATCAAACAAAATATTGACATTTCATAAATAACTTTTATATTTTAACAGAATAATAAGGCTACTATAATTTGTGACTCGTGCTATAACCAATATACAAGTCAGGACACGTCGCCCTTATCATTATCTTTTTACGCATGAAGGTTTTGCTATGGTACTCCATTGTGAAATTTAGTAATTTTTCAAATTCGATATTTGAAAAATGGCATAATCATTAGATTTGAAATTTATATCAAGAAAAATACAATTTTTTACCTTTCAATCGCAGTTTGCCTAACAATTTTCTGACAAATACTTTTCGAGCTACCATTTTTTTTCAGTAACTTCAAATGTTTCATTTTCCGAGATTAATCTGTGGCAACAATTAGCGAAAAACCCAGTCGTCAGAAACGTATAGTTTTTTATTAAAGAGGCTGTTGGAGCAGGGATTGTCACCACCAATTTGCCACCATCAATTTTGAAATCGATTCGGTAGTCCTAGAGATTCCATAGAAATTGTAATTTAGAATGTTTTTAGAACGCTTTTCACTCATTTCACCCTTTTAAATTTCGATTTTTTTTTTTTTTTTTTTTTTTTTTTTTTTTTTGTTCTTAGAGAGCATTTACATATTATAAGTAACTACAACGCCAAATTTCAAATCGGTTCGGTAGTTCTAGAGATTCCATAGAAATTGTAATTTAGAATGTTTTTAGAACGCTTTTCGCTCATTTCCCCCGTTTAAATTTCGAATTTTTTTTTATTTTGTTCTTAGAGAGCATTTACATCTTATAAGTAACTACAACGCCAAATTTCAAATCGGTTCGGTAGTTCTAGAGATTCCATAGAAATTGTAATTTAGAATGTTTTTAGAACGCTTTTCGCTCATTTCCCCCGTTTAAATTTCGAATTTTTTTTTATTTTGTTCTTAGAGAGCATTTACATCTTATAAGTAACTACAACGCCAAATTTCAAATCGGTTCGGTAGTTCTAGAGATTCCATAGAAATTGTAATTTAGAATGTTTTTAGAACGCTTTTCGCTCATTTCACCCTTTTAAATTTCGAATTTTTTTTTATTTTGTTCTTAGAGAGCATTTACATCTTATAAGTAACTACAACGCCAAATTTCAAATCGGTTGGGTAGTTCTAGAGATTCCATAGAAATTGTAATTTAGAATGTTTTTAGAACGCTTTTCGCTCATTTCACCCTTTCAAATTTCGATTTTTTTTATTTTGTTCTTAGACAGCATTTACATCTTATAAGTAACTACAACGCCAAATTTGAAATCGGTTCGGTAGTTCTAGAGATTCCATAGGAATTGTAATTTAGAATGTTTTTAGAACGCTTTTTACTCATTTCACCCTTTTAAATTTCGAATTTTTTTTATTTCGTTTTTAGAGAGCATTTACATCTTATAAGTAACTACAATGCCAAATTTCATATTTCTAGCTCCTTCAGTATAAAAAAAAATCGCAATTTTAGAACGTTTTTCGCTCCTGCACCCCTCTGGGGTTAGTGACACCGACATAAAATATAGCCTATGTTGAAGCAGGGGTTGTCACCATCAATTTGCCACCATCACTTTTGAAATCGGTTCGGTAGTTCTAGAGAGTCCATAGAAATTGTAATTTAGAATGGTTTTAGAACGCTTTTCACTCATTTCACCCTTTTAAATTTCGAATTTTTTACTTTCTTCTATCTATAATAGAAGAAAGTATTGTAATCGAAATTTTTTTCGACTTCCGGTTTTCGACGGATTTACACGTTTTAAGGGTCAGAGATTCCGAAAAACACGTTTTTACAAAATGTCTGTCTGTCCGTCTGTCCGTCTGTCCGTCCGTCTGTCCGTCCGTCCGTCTGTCCGTCTGTCCGTCTTCATTGTATCATCAAAAAGTGTATGAAGTTATATTTCAAATTGAACCTAATTTTTTTTCTATGTTTTTGGCTATGGCAAGCAGGTTCTATTAGAATTTGAGGATATTTCGACGAAAGGGGGCGCTGTGATCGATATTTTTGTTCCATTTTCATTATTGTACCATCTAAAAGTGTATGAAGTTATGCTTCAAATTGAACCTAATATTTTTTCTAAGTTTTTGGCTATGGCAAGCAGGTTCTATTAGAATTTGGGGATATTTCGACGAAAGGGGGCGCTGTGATCGATATTTTTGTTCCATTTTCACTATTATATCATCGAAAAGTGTATGCAGTTATGCAGATAATTGAACCAATTTTTTTTTCTGTGTTTTTGACCATAGCCTGCAGGTCCAGGTGGAATTCGGGGATATTTCGACGAAAGGGGGCGCTGCCATCGCGATTTTTGTTCGATTTTCACTATTGTATCATCAAAAAGTGTATGATGTTATGCAGATAATAAAACCAAAATTTTTTAATATGCTTTTGGCTGTAGCCAGCAGGTCCTACTAGAATGTGGGGATATTCCGCCGGAAGGGGGCGCTGTGATAGCCATTTAAAGATTTCAAATTCAAAAAGATGTATAAAAAAATTAGAAATCCTAAAAGTTTTTTCCGTTAAATGTTTGGCCTTGATCCGGAGAATCCGGAGCAGTTTTTGTTTTGCCTCTATATTAAAAAATGGCGGAGATATAGCGGTTTGAAATTTTATGGTGGTTGACATTTTCAAATAAGACAGCAGAATTCATCCATAAACGGGTTTAATTTATGAGTTTTAGTTAACAGGGTTTCAGCAAATTTTCTTTCATTGTTGTAACCATTGTTCCTATTTTTAAATGCTTAACACTATATATTTATATTCGCCAACATCAAATTCTCGCCAAGCTTGGCGGCAATTGACGAAATATCGCCAAATTTGGCGACAAAAATAGGTTGCCACAAATGAAGCCAACTTGGCTGTAGAAGATTAATTTGGCGATATTCTCATTCAAATTCAATGTTGACGAGAACTGGGAATGAATCTTCTTTAATTGGGTTCCACGCATTTTAGCTTCGTGTTTTCCAGTAAAATTAGCTAAAATCGTAAAACCAAGTAATAGGGAGGCTATCTGTTCCGGTCGGTACAGGCCAAAAGAACTTTTCGTAGTTTAGTATACATCAGGTGATTGCATCCCCGTAACCCGATGATTCCCAAGCAGCTGACGTACAACAGAATGACGAAAAATATTGATTTTATTGGCGATGTGAGGACGAAATTAGAAGTATTAACATGATTGAGATAGAAAAAAGTTTCGGGATAAGTAACTACAATGCCAAATTTCAAATTTCAGCTCATTCAGTATAAACAAAATCGCAATTTTAGAACTTTTTCGCTCCTGCACCCCCCTGGGGATAGTGGCACCCACAAAAAATATATCCTATGTTTGAGCAGGGGTTGTCACCATCAATTTGCCACCATCACTTTTGAAATCGGTTCGGTAGTTTCAGAGATTCCATAGAAATTGTAATTTAGAATGTTTTTAGAACGCTTTTCGCTCATTTCACCCTTTTAAATTTCGAATTTTTTTTATTTTGTTCTTAGAGAGCATTTACATCTTATAAGTAACTACAACGCCAAATTTCAAATCGGTTCGGTAGTTCTAGAGATTCCATAGAAATTGTAATTTAGAATGTTTTTAGAACGCTTTTCGTTCATTTACCCCGTTTAAATTTCGAATTTTTTTTTTTTTTTTGTTCTTAGAGAGCGTTTACATCTTATAAGTAACTACAACGCCAAATTTCAAATCGGTTCGGTAGTTCTAGAGATTCCATAGAAATTGTAATTTAGAATGTTTTTAGAACGCTTTTCACTCATTTCACCCTTTTAAATTTCGAATTTTTTTTATTTTGTTCTTAGAGAGCATTTACATCTTATAAGTAACTACAACGCCAAATTTCAAATCGGTTCGGTAGTTCTAGAGATTCCATAGAAATTGTAATTTAGAATATTTTTAGAACGCTTTTCGCTCATTTCACCCTTTTAAATTTCGATTTTTTTTATTTTGTTCTTAGAGAGCATTTACATCTTATAAGTAACTACAACGCCAAATTTCAAATCGGTTCGGTAGTTCTAGAGATTCCATAGAAATTGTAATTTAGAATGTTTTTAGAACGCTTTTCGCTCATTTCACCCTTTTAAATTTCGATTTTTTTTATTTTGTTCTTAGAGAGCATTTACATCTTATAAGTAACTACAATGCCAAATTTCAAATCGGTTCGGTAGTTCTAGAGATTCCATAGAAATTGTAATTTAGACTGTTTTTAGAACGCTTTTTGCTCATTTCACCCTTTTAAATTTCGAATTTTTTTTTATTTTGTTCTTAGAGAGCATTTACATCTTATAAGTAACTACAACGCCAAATTTCAAATTTCTAGCTGCTTCAGTATAGAAAAGATCGCAATTTTAGAACGTTTTTTGCTCCTGCACCACCCTGGGGTAGTGGCACCGACATAAAATATAGCCTATGTTGGAGCAGGGATTATCACCCTCAATTTGCCACCATCACTTTTGAAATCGGTTCGGTAGTTCCAGAGATTACACCCTACAAACAAACAAACAAACAAAACAATCTGTACTCCTTTATAATATTAGTATAGATTAGAAACTTCAAAAAATCAATATATTTTCGAGATTTAAAGAAGCATTTAATAAAACAAATCTTCTTTTGCTGCCACTGATTTTCGGAAATGTTTCCGAGTAGTTTGTTTAGTGTATAAATCCGTTTTCCGAACTCGGAATATAGAGTTTTCGGATGCTATCAATTCTCAAATAAACATACTCAAGTTCAACAATTATTTTATAGACAAGCATGATAGGTAAACATGATAAGTAAACATGTTATATAACAGCATTAACATTAACATTAAAATTATTTTTATTATTTACTATTGCATGTTTTAATTCAATTAAGCAGCTTAAAAGGCTTAATTGGAATGGACAATATCCTAAAATCTGAATTTCCGGCTTGAGTAAAATGATTAATACACGGCAAAAACTACTTGGAAACGTTTTCGAAAATCAGTGGCAGCGAAAGAAACTATGTTTTTATAAATGTGTCTTTGAATTTCTAAATAGATTAGTTTCTGCGGTTTCTAAAGATAAAGCACGCTTTTTGAAATCGTGGGTAACTCGGGAAAGATTATTGTATAATTTCGTTTGTATGTATAGTTACTTTCTTTGATTAAGAGATTTTTATTTTTAAGTGTATCTTCCTACCAAATCGTATCGATATGAGAGCAGCAGTCTCTTCAGATCACCAATGGTTGAGAGGTTCTGCTCTCAAAGCTGGTATACGGGAGGTACTGGTTCCAAATCTTTATCGCGTTCGTCGACCTAACCGTTCGAGTTTTCCGTGGTTTTCTTTGAACCTTGCCGTAAATACGGGTAAGGATCCTTTAGAAAGACCACCATGGAGGGCATTTTCCCCGCCGGTCTATATCCATAGCGCAAGTAATAGGCCGTAACAAATAACCAACTAACTGGTCTCATCAAAAAATAGCTGGCAAACAAATATATATAAATATTTAGGTATAAAATTATATAAAAGTGTTAATCTATAATAATGTTTTAATGTGTTCTTTGAAATCAAAGTAAATAAAGGACACGAAAATTTACATTTTAAAGAGAAGTTAAAAGCAAATCGCATTTATACTTCATAAAAAATCCGAAACATGTTACTAAAAAATCAAATGTAAAAAGATAAATCTAGTGTTTATTTGAAAGGTTTAAAAGTATTTTTCTTCAATAATAGCTAAAATAAAACATACTCAGCGTTACATGTGGTAGTTATATATCCTTACTAACTAATCTTCAAATAAAAGCTTTTAGTCTACCATATATGTCTTTAAAAAATACAATGAAAATTTACTCCTCGCTTTAATCTTCATTTTTACTGAAACACTTACTTTAAAAGATCTTTATTTTCTGTAAGAAGGATTTTTATTAATGGCATTGCGTGATGTTTAATGGTGCTTTTATTGTTAATCGATATCTTGTCGTTACAGAATTTTAACAAGAATACATTGTACGTAGATACTCTTCTCGATTTCATATCAGGAACAATATTATATAATAAAATATATATGTCCTTGTGATTATAGCATATACTATAGAAATCTCTTATAATTAATATTTTTACCACATGTATTACTTTAATCGAAATCCGCACACAAACAAATATCACTTCTCCAATATTACTTCTTTAATAAACATGTTTTAACAGCTATATAGTAAAAATATATCTGTTACAAACGCTGTTTGGATTATTTTTCATACATCATTCAAAAAAGGATTTTTATGAATTTAAATTTAAAATTAATTTCTTATGTTTCAGTTTAGCTGCAATGTTTCTAGAACGAGTATCCATCTAAAATATTCCTTTTCAATTCAACTACATATATATTTTTATTTATTCTCTTCAGTTTGAATTGTTTTAACCATATACACTAAAACACTTGTTATTTCGCTTAAAAGACGTCAACCTATCAATAAAAACATTAAAGATGTTAAAATTTAAAATTTATATGTTTCGATTTGTTCGTCAAATCGTCATCAGAATATACACAAACCACAAATACAATGTACATAAAAACCAGAGATTAAATTAATTAAAAACCAGAGAGTCTGAACTATGTGAAAGAAGGTACAACGCCCTCTATACTTTTAATTTTAACATCGCTCTTAGATCCATCTACAGACCGCATCCCACTATTATTCAACCACTCAACCCAAATCTTCGGAATATTAAATGAAAACGTATCGGTACATGCTTTTGAGCTACTTAAATAAATTTCAATAGATCCCCTCACAAAACGTTGTAAATAAAAATTGGAATAAATCGATTTAGCTTCATTAAATAGGATGTTGATGCTTTCTTTAATCTTTAATAATCTCTAACATCTTTAATGTTTTTATTGATATGTTGACGTCTTTTAAGCAAAATAAAAAGTGTTTTAGTGTATATTTTAAAAGTTAATTCTAATGGGCGTATTTTGACTCTCCACTTTATTTGAAATATAATAACATTTGAATTGTTTTAACCACTTAAAAGTTTTGCTCGAGCGCCGTTTGGTAAGAAGAGTTTGCTTGCTTAGTTACTAAAAGCACAGGATACCACTGATTTTTAACTGGAATATTTGCTTTATTAACTGGCAGACATATGTTTTGCTTTTATAAAGAAAATATTAAAAATATATGTATTACAAACGCTGTTTGGATTATTTTTCATAAATCATTGAAAAAAGGATTTTTATGATTTAAAATTTAAAATAAATTTCTTAACTTTCATTTTAGCTGCAATGTTTCTAGAACAAATATCCATCTAAAATTGTCCTTTTCAATTCAACTACATATATATTTTTATTTATTCTCTTCAGTTCGTGTTTGAATTGTTTAAACCACTTAAAAGTTTTGCTCGAGCGCCGTTCGGGTAAGCAGAGTTTGCTTGCTTAGTTTCTAAAAGCACTGGAAACCCCTAATTTTTAACTGTAACTTTGGTTTATTAACTGGCAGACATTTTTTTATTTTATAAAGAAAATATTTTAGTACGGAAAAAATGGTGTTTCCTCTCCATTTTACTTACCCATCATACGTAGTATAGGGTAAGTCTTGTAATCGTTTTGAAAATCGAAAAAAAAAATTGGCGGATTTACACGTTTCAGACACTGGAGATTCCGAAAACATATTTTTTGGAAAAAAAAAAATTGCCGTCCGTCTGTGTGTGTGTGTGTGTGTGTCTGTAAACGCTCTATCTCCGGAACAAATTGAGATAGATACTTGAAATTTGGTGTGTAGTTAGTATGTAATAATGGGAAGAAACTTATTGAATTTCAGTAACCTCGGTTATCCGGAACTATTTTCTTCGCAGTTCAGTAATAGAGCATTTAAAGTTTATGGCTTCATCAAGCCAGGGTTTTATTCGAATTGCAATGTATTTTATAAGTAGTTTACACATGTTTTATTTTCATATTTTATATTACGCATATCCATGATGGGTAAGTATTACGGTGGCCCCCAACGACTAGTTTGACTTATTATGTACAAAAAAAAAAAAAACGAAAAAGTGGTTAATATGGTCCATCCATACTATTATTCGAACAATATAACTGAAATAACAAAATTCCAAGTGTCTTTCCAACATAGTTTTCATAAATATCTTATAAGAAGTACGCACGAAGTGCAACATAGCGATTGTAATGAAATTTTGCATGTTGATAAAGGTTACCAAAATATATACATCCATCAAATTTTATCTTCAGTCGTTACGACAGGTCCAGGAATATTGGGGTTCAAAAATGCCATAAAAAAGCACGTTTGAAGCAAGAAATGCCCATTTGTGTTCATTTCTTGCAGCAATATTTACGTTATTAAAATGTACGTTTCTGATTATATTATGTGCATCAGTTATTCTTATCATATAACATTCTGAGTAAAATGTTTGGTGCAATGGTGACGCCCACAATAAAAAAAAAAGAAAAAAAAAGAAAAAAAAGGAATGGCTAGTCCAAATACATTTAGCAAATGTGATAGTTTTGATAGAAATGCACAAAACAGTAGGATAATTTAACTTTTTGATTACGGGCCATGACTGGCGACTATTTTTACATTTAATCGTACCGCAATTTACAAAAATAAATTATTTGTGGTAATTTTTTTTGACAATATCCTAGTTTAACAGTATGGTAGAAATTAGTTCTCAAAAATTGGTACGAATAGAATAAAAAAGTAGTCGCTGGGACATACAGTGTCTCAACTAGTGATGGGCAGAATGAATGATTTTGATATTCGAATGAATCATTTGGCCATGCCCAGAAGCATACATACCAAATTTCAAAAAAATTTTATTCAATTTCTACCAGAAATTTTCAAAAAGTAAAATAAATTAGATTTTAATTGTCAGAGTGCAACGAAGACTCATACACAGCACAGTATTACTTTGCCCCATATATAGCTACGATGGATATTAAAACCTTTCGTCAAGCATAACTCAAAAATATTTAACGGATTTCTTTCAAATTTTTACAGCAGGTACCTATAAAGGTGACAACGACGTCTATTTATTACCAAGAATAAATGTCAAACCGTTTGGAAATTATATTAAAAAAATAGATAAAAGAGCACAATTAAAGTACATACGTCACGAAAATTTTGTGCGTACGTCATTTTCACCGGCGGGAGATTTTCGTAGACAATCGGAATTGAAAAGTTCATGGAGTAAAAAAATATGCACGCACTAATATTCAGCACAATTAAATATATTTCAATTTAGTAGAAATCGAAAATTAATCTGTATTTTTTTCTGTTTGAAAGAAAAACCCCGCAATAACTTGGTAGACTTGGTATTAGAGATTTGGTACAAATCTCAGCAATAGCAACCTTTTTTATTTCGCGTGTGTAAATAAAAAATAAAAAAAATCTTTGGTGTTTAAATAAAAGGTTTCGATTTATGGCATTATTTCTTTTTTTTCTCTTTTTAGCATTTTAAATGGGATTATTGAAAGGCATGTATTTTAAATTACATGAGTGAAAGGTTTATATTTAAATGAAATGAATTCAATATGAAAATGTTATAGGAACAATGTTTGGCGATTTATCAACTGCGCCAGGATAACATAAAAGTAGCAATATATCAAACGGTATGTAGTATGTGAAACGAAACAATTATATTATAATCACCCATCGTACAAGAAAAAAAAAACTAATATTCTGCATTCAGAGGGAAAAATCCATCTCCTGTGGCGTAAGATTTGGCGAGTTCTTTTTTGGTGATAAGTTTTTCGATGTGATTGTTGGGATCTGCAGGATTTGGCTTACTTTTTCTAAATCTTATTTTTTTGCAGATGTAGTATTATGTAAATATATTTTTTTGCAAATATTTTTCTATTTTGTATATTTGGCATTCTATTTTATATATTTTCTATTTGGCATTTGGAAAAGAGATTTTTACCTTTTTATCTGTGCCTTCGGAAATATTAAAAAATAAAAAAGGATTTACATATATCAAGCGTATAATGTTATGTTTTGCATTTTTAAACGAACCACTTCTTCATTCTTAGATTTTAAATGCTATTTATTATTTACTAGCTGTTTATTAATTGTTTACAATTTACCCCCCTGACAATAACAATTATTTATCACAAAAATGCCTCTTAGGTTTGTTAAATAAGGTTGTTTATATATTTTCATTACTTATTGAAATATCGACTATGGCGATAAAATTTTATTTTAGCATCGTGCTTAAATTTTTAAGATGAAGCAAAAACAGGCTTTAATAAACGTATGTTTGTAAATATTTGAAAAACATGTTTTACCGCTCTCTTGAAATTTTGTAAGATGATAAAACTACCTTTTGGCACCACTTAAAATTTTTTTCGCCAACCGGCATAGGGTACGAAACTTTTCCCCATTCAGATACACAGGCTGGTCTCAAACAAGAGTAAAGCTAGCAACAATATTGTTTTAACTCTATAACAGTTACAATAATGATATTAAATGCTCCGATTGGCTTTGGGCACAATTACGAAAGTTTCTCCTAAAAAAACTGTAGAAGAAGTCTTTTACATTTGGTTCAAATGAAGCTCAGTGTACAAGGTATTAGTTAATAATACAAACAACACTAATGGCATGCAGGCAAAAGTTTTAATTTAAATGTATACTAGCTGTTTAACCCGTTCTACGCACGGGAGTTCATAAATTTAATTCTAAAATGTGAATAAAATGAATTTAATTCCCCTGTTAAAGTGTTGAGTTGTTCAATAACTATACGATTTAGAAAAAAAAATACTACTGTACATTTTTTTTAATGAAACTTAATTTTTGTTGCTATGGCAGCAGACGATAAAACGATATCTTTAGAATAAGGGAATAAATAGAATAAAAATGTTGTTGCCGTTTGTGATAAAAATGTTTTTCTTTATTTACACTCTAAATAAGAAAGAGTGACTATTCACTGCGGAGGAGTGGATATTCACTCTATCGCAGAGTCAAAATTTGCCCAACCTCTTTAGAGTGACTATTCACTCTAGGAAAAAGTGAAATTCTTGATTCTCTGAAAGAGTAAATACTCACTCCTGAGTCCTGAAGTTCACTCTGAACAGGAGTGGATACTCACTCTTTCAGAAGAGTGACTATCCACTCTTGCAAAAGGAGTGAGTTTTTTCACCCCTGATAGGAGTGAATAGTCACTCTTTCAGGAGTGACTAAAATTCTTGAATTAAAAAAGAGAAACTCATTTTTACACACGCTTGTTCGTAGGCGGTCACCCTCCCAAGTATTAACCGAGCTCGTTGCTGCTTGACTTCTGCGCTCGTACGAGAACTGGTACCTACAGCATGCTACATCCGCTAACAATGAAAAAGTTCTTATAACTTTATTTTAGCTTTGTTTCTTTTGTGATATTCGAGCACACTTTTTATATTTGTCTAGAAATCACAAATATTTACGGTGTTTCTCAACTGTGTAAATAAGAAAACTGAAACCTTCTTTCTGTATCATATAATACAGAGACTGTTCGCACATTTTTTAGACAAATTTGATAAATGATTTTAAAAAAATGGAATTATTTTAGAGGAAAAAATTCTGACAACAACTTATTATGTGTAATTTGTATTATCGTCTGATACTTTCAAATTTATTCTTATTTCAAGATTGCGCATGCAAAAAAGCTGTGAATGGGAAGATGCGTTTTCTTTTTCTTCCGAACAGAAGTATGCTAATTCGACAGTCTAAAATGATTGCAAAGCGCATAATATAAAAACTTTTTAGTGCGAAATAAACATAACAATTAATTGGAAAGTGCTATTCCAAAAATCAGTACATATACATAGTAAAGAGATACCAGATGGAAATAAAAAACAGGGAAAATAGAGCCTATTTCAAGGTGGAAAAAGAAGTTTCAGGTAAGGATTTATGACTATCGCAAATTTATCTTAGAATGGGAAAATAAAAATAAGAATATTGGACAAAAATGTCACAATCAATTCATTATATTATTAAGAGAATGTGTTACATTCGATATTTACAGAAAAAATGCCATTTTCTTTATTACAATGACTTTTAAAGGGTGAAACTGCATCAAAGCAAAGCTACTGCTCATACTTCAAAAACTACCGCTGTATTCGTTGAAAACATTAAAAACTCACACAGGTATTGTATTTATACCTTTCAACATATTCCTCCAGTCACCTGACACGTTTCTCTTATGGTTTATTGTGCATTTGGTCTGCTGAAAAGAGCTCTTTCAAAGGGCAAAATCACCACGATTGATCGAATCTGGAAAGTTTTTAAAGAGGCATGGGAAGCAATAACTCTGTAAATTTTACAAAAAACCTTCTACCATCGAAAGCATTACGCAGAATTAGAATCAAGAAACAAGATTATCATACAGATTATTTCAGAAAGCAATATTCATATTTTAAACGTTAAAAACAACAGCGCCGAAACCGTATGACAAAAATTCCGTTACAACAAAGCAGTTATTTATTTATTCATTCATTTTTTTCTTGCTAATAATGTTTCCATAATTAGAGCACGATTAAGATTGTCCGAGGCCCAGGGCCTGTTTACCAAATAGGCCCGTGGAGCCGAAGCTTACCCACTGAAATACAAAGGGGGCCCCCAAATTTACTTTTCAAAACTAATTTTTAGGGGGGAAATTTCAGTCAGGGTAAAAAACGTATTTTTTTTCCTTAAATTATAGCTGTTAAATTTTTCCTAAGACTATTACCGACACATTTGTACTCTTTTTTTTTCTATAATAAATGGTATAAAATTAGTGATTAAACGCAACGTTTTTCATTTCTCTTATGTTTTACATTTTAATTTCAAACGTGCTAAAAATAACAGAAAATTTATTCTGTATAATTATATTTTGTTTATATTCATAAAGAGGTTAGAAATGATATAAAATATGTAGAATAGGTTATTTAAATAAAGAGGAAAATAATTAGCATTCAGAAATATTAAATTTCTGTTTATAAAATAGAAGCAAAATTGTGTTGCAGCTAAGCATAAATTTACTTCAAATATTTGTTTTCGTCTTAGCACTGGCAAATCCTGCAATTTGTAAAGCATAAAATATATTTCCTGTCCATAATTCTATCGATTCATTTATTATTTTAATTCCTTTTTCAGTTTTTTTAAAATCGTGCTACTATATATAAAGGATTTCATTTTAGGCGTTTCGTTTCGATAATGGGGTATCCAAGAGCTGGCGCCCTCTTGTGATTTTATTGGAAAAAACTGTTTTTCTTCACTCTTAACGGAGTGAACCACTCACTTTTGTCAACGGAGTGAGACAGTCACTCCCGACAACGGAGTGAGATATTTCACTCCTTTCTAGAGAGTGGAAAATTCCACTCTTTGAGTGCATATTTAAAAAATTCACTCCTAAAAGAGTGAAAATGCCTCTCACTCTTCCAAAGAGTCAACTTCTCACTCCTTCCAATTTTAGAGTGTAAAAAATGAAATAATAAAGCGCAATTAAATAATTTATAATTATTTGCATGCGAGGTAAAAGAATTATCGTAATACCCGCTACAGCTTGTTGTTATTGCAGCCTTGCGTCCGTAATATGCATATCTCACATTGCAGTAAAGGGGGGTGCCGGAAGGAGGGGAGGTTCAAGTGTCCTTCAGAAAATGACTAATTAGGAGGACTACTATGCATCTTTAAAAATTTGTTCGTTTGGTTAAGCTATGAACTTAATTACAAATTTGACTTAAACTATTATTCGGAAATAGTGGTAACTTCTACTCATAAATTTACTTTAATGTTATAGAGGGTGACTATTAAGTTAATTATAATGTTTGTAATCAGTTGCGTTGAAATCGGAAAGATAGTTGCTGAGTTATGGAAACGGGGCATAGTTAGAGAAAAAAACCTTGAAAGAGGTGCCGGGGAGGAGCGAATGTTTAAGTTCACTTCAGTAAACTACTAATTAGGAGGACCACTATGCATCTTTAAAAATTCGTTCGTTTGGTTAAGCTAGGAACTGAATTAGAAATTTGTCTTAGACTGTTATTCGGAAATAGGGGTACCCGCTACTCACAAATTTATTTTAATGGTATAAACGTTGATTATTAAGTTAAATATGATGTTTGGAATCAGTTGCACTGAAATCGGAAAATTAGTTGCTGAGATATGGAAACAGGGTACAATTAGACAAAAAGCCTTGAGGGAGGGGCCGGGGGGAGCGGATGTTCAAGTGCCTTTCAGAAAATGATAAATTAAAAGAGCCACTATACGCATCTTTAAAGATTGATTCATTTGGTTATGCTATGAACTTAATTTGAAAATTGGCTTAGACTATTATTCGGAAATACTGGTAACTGTTTTCTAGAAGTACACCCTGAAGGTATGAATGCTGATTTTTATGATAATTTAGCAAAATGGAATTGGTTTGGAGAAGTTCGGAACATAATTACCTGAGTTCTGGAAATAAAGCACAGTTAGAGAAAAAACATTGAGGGAGGGGCCGCGAGGAGGCGCGCGGTCAAGTGCTCAACAACAAATCACTAACTTTGACTGTTGGTATGCATAACTGAATACTGGCTCTGTATTTTTATTAGGAACATAAATTTACTTTTTACGAAAATTGCTATTCTAAAATAGCGGTATCATCTATATAAAACAGCGATTAAACGTTACGGGTGAATATTAAAAAAATGTTAAATTTGTTAAATGTAATTAGTTCAGTTGAAATCAGAGCAGTAGATTTGAATTTATTAATAAGGAGGGTCAAATAATGGAAAAGCCGCCGCCAGGTGGCGCGCGGTCAAGTAAAATATATGTGATATTTAATAAAAAGTCGTTTACCCCTCCCCCCCCCCATCCCCATTTCCCGCAAATTTAACAAATAATCTGTTAAATAAAGTTTTCTGTATTAATAATCTCTATCATACCAATATATGTCATGTAAAAAAAAACTTAAACCCAGCTAATTATCATTCATTAAGTCGATAAAATCTTTTAAAATTAAGATTTTAGCATTTGGCAACGATCAATAATTAAGTTGATTGTCTAATGTCTACATCTCGTATAATCTCTGATCCATCGATTTTAAAAACTCGACTGAGAATTGCAATCATCCCTACCTTGATTTATTTAATTACTTCTGTGGAGATTTTTATACAACCAACCAACCGAAAATAAAAAAACGTATTTTTGATTAGATCTCTTTGTGGATAGATTTTAATTAATATTTAATCTATCAAAAATCTATTTAAAATTTTCGAATTTTTTGCCCCGATCGTTCATGGGCCTCCTACCAGCTACCTGTGTGCAAAATTTCCTAGCCCTGCGCCCTGTGGTTTTCGAGTTTTTGAGGTTACATAGATACGCGAACGGTTTTTAATAGTATAGATATTTGAAACCCTTCCCCCCTACCCCTCCCTACCCCCCCCCCCCCCAAAAAAAAAGAAAAATGAAGAAAAGAAAGTTACAGTAATGAATTTAAAATGGCGTTAAGCCACGCTTTCTGACATAAGCAATTGGCTGCAAACGCGATAACGAAACTTTCACTTAACTTAATAACATGTAGCTAATATAGCCCTCAGAGTACTTTGCAGTTATACGGACCTTGTGGTTTTTTTAAAAAGCTTGAGACAATTCAGGTTTAAGAAGTTGAGATTTACTGTCAAATGATATAAACAACCATGAACACAAAACTGATGAATTATTATTCAGGTTTATGTATGTACATGTATTTAAAAAAAAATTGCATCTGATTACACTTATTAGATAAATTACTTCTGTTTGCATTTAATAACTGATAAACGGCTTCTGTATATTAAATGAATTGTTTAAATATTGGGAAGAGGTGGCGAGAGGTAGAAAGACGAGTAAACAAACGGGTAGACAGACGGGTAGAGAGACGAGTAGCGACATAGGTAGGCTGACGGGTGGCAAAACGAATAGACAGACGGCTAGAGAGAAAGGTAAAAAGAGGGTTGACAGAGGGGTAGCGAGATGGGTCACGAGACGGGTAGAAACACCGGTAGACAGGAATGTAGCGACAAAGGTTGCGAGATGCGTAGCGTAGTAGATAAAGAGACGAGTAGAGAGATGAGTACAGAGACGAGTAGAGAGATGAGTACAGAGACGAGTTGACTGACTGGTAATGAGATTGGTAGCGAGTCGGGTACAAAAGCAGACGGATAGTGAGACGGGTATACATGCGAAAAGAGAGACAGTAGATGGGTACGGAGATGGGTAAGAAGATGGGTAGTGAGGCGTATAGCCAGACGGGTAGAGAGACAGATAGACAAGTTGTGAGACAGATAGAAAAATGGGTAGCGAAGTGGATAGAGACACGGTTAGACATACAAGTAGTTAGACGGATAGACAGACGGTTAGAGAAATAGATTGGCGAGTAGCGAGACCGGTAGAGAAATATAGAGACAGGTAGCGAGACGTGTAGTGAGATAGACAATCGGTTAGAGAGACGGGCAGAAGAACGGATAGGGAAACAGACAGATTGTGGAGAGACAGACAGACAGGCAAAAAAAAGTCTGCGGATTGGCGCAGTAAAGGCGCAGGGGGCAGAGCCTCCTAGAGAATAATCAAGAAGTATCTGTTAAGCTTAACTTTGAAATATATATAATTTTTCAATTTTGCCGATATGGATATTTAATGTAAAAGTTATTTCACAGAAGTCATCGAAAGATTTTTTCTATACTTTAACAGTAATTTAGACTATAGTTTTGCAATCTGGTTTGTAGCAAAGCATGCTAGCCATGTGGTTTGAAGTGTAAGAGTTTCTATAAACAGTTATACAAATAATAGATATATAATCAAGGAAGAAAAATTTTAAATTCACACACAAAAAAAGGTGCAACAATGAAATTAAATTTGCGTTAAGCCACGCTTGATAGAATAATCTAAAGGCTGCAAATCCAATTACGTAACTTTAAAAAGCTTGGCGTTTTAAAAGATCCGGCGTTTTTTTTTTTTTTTTTTTTTTTTTTCAAGTTTTGCGCAATACGCGCTTATGAAAATGAGATTGCCACATGTTAAAAAAAAATATGACAACACATCTGATGAACGGTACTTCTTTCCTATTTTTCTAACAGTGTACTATATGAATTTATATATGATATTTTGTAATTCTATCATTTAATTTGCTCTTTTTCTTTATATTGTAATTGTTAACCCTATTTTCTCAGCAATATCACTCAGACTAATCCCTTTGAGGGAAGTCCTAGTTAGAATTTGATACAGAGCGAGATAAAAATAAGAAATATCTTTCGTTTGGCAAAATTATTGAGGGAAATTGATTAAAAGGAATGCGAACTTTAGTAACTATGCTTTCCCTTCTGTTTACAAAATCTCTCGTAGTGATTAATTAAAAAAAATACGAATGTTGGCAACTACGCTTTTGCGCATGCCGGAATGATTCATTCGAACGAAAAAATCATGCCCGTCACTAGTCTCAACACCGTAATCAAAAGGTTAAACGAGGGTCAACGAATAAATCGTAAAAATTAATAAACTGTCATATTTTATTTAAACTGTCATAGCTGCGGTTTGCGCCGAAATATTTCTCAAAATGATAGTTGTTTTATAGTAAAATTTTAAAATAATATTTTTTGGGGGGTAGGGGTACGGCACTACAAAAATTTGGATTTCTGAAGTATTATGAAAATTATGCTCCTATGCGAGAATTTATTAATTTTTTATATTTCTTTTTTTTTAACATTAGACTTATGAGACATTCTGTATATCTACCGAAAGAAGTAGTATGAAATCTGGTGCATTCTTAGGAAAGTAAATTTTATAGACACGAAATAATTGTGAATATATTTTTTTCTAAAGACGAAAGGAATGCTAATATTGTTTCTTCCTTTAATTGTACTTCTGTATATCATTTTTCAACCCCAATATTTCTGTTTTAAATTAAGAATTGTAGATAAAATTTGATGGAGGTCCCCTTTAGCTTTTACCTAACTGTAAAATTTCGTTACGATTGATGTGTGACACCTTTTTTGTGTGTGTTCCTTTATAGTTTTATTTTCTTGTAAGTTTAAATCCTCGTGTTAATAAATCATCGATGAATCGATGTTTAATAATTTTTAAATGTATGCTCTGTACAGGAGTAAATACACTAGCATTCAAAAGTTTAGATAAATCCTATTTTGTGTTTGATTTCCCATCAAATGGACATACAAACATGAAAATTGGGAAAAATGTGTTTTAGCCCTTTAATCGCCGCGTAATTTTCGGAAAATTCCTTCAAAGATCTTCGATTTTTAATTGCACCATTTTATTATTCATAAAATTCTAAGTTAATTGGTAAAAGAAACAGTGTAATTTTTTAATCAAATTTAAAGTATTCAGGATGGATAAAAGTTTTTAAAATCACAATTTTACTTCCCTGATATTTGTTTTTTTTTCTATGTACACCAGCTACTTTTTTAATTCATTCCTTGATTGCCATAACTTTTTTGAAGTAGAAATATTAGTCTTATTTAATGACATATTAAATAATGCGAGAATAAAGCCAATTACACTAATTTATAAAAATGGTGGGAATCAAACAATCTGAATTTTTAAAAAAGTAGCCTACACTGTCCATGAGGGTCACGGGCGCGATAAAATTGTTTACAAATGAATGCCGTGAAGGTATCGAGCGCGACTATTAAAGGGTTAAACATTCAAAATAATCTCGGAAGTGACAAAATCATTGACTAAACCATAATATCACGACTGCCAGTAGCAACTATTTTTATAATCTATACGCACCACTATTCTTAATATATAATTTTTTTATTGTTGAATATATTTGTCTTATTTAGATGTTAAATAACTAAAAACAGTTGAAAAATGAAAATTGCTTTGGTAGACGCTACATGAGAATTTAAATTTGAGGGATATTTTTTTCCCAAAAGTTAACGTCACATTAAAAAAAGAAACCACACCTACTTTCTGAAATGTTAAAATTGTAAGTCCTCCAAAGTTACCAAAAGTAAAATTAAACATTATAAAGTAAAATCTTTCTTTAAATATCACGGAATACTCAACTTATTAACGTTACATTTTCTCGTAAATGTGATATAATTAAAAGCACCGTTGTAAGAATTTCCATGCATCAGCATATTATGTAAATATTCTCCCGTCTCACATGCAACTTTTAAAGATATACTGAAGCTGTTAATGTAAGTCTAACCCATACAACTCTTGATGTGAGAATATAAAGTTTATAGTACTTTGTTAATGTTGAAGGTTGTTAATCTTGTTAATGTTGTTAATCTCATTGGAACAGCTCGGTTATAATATTGCAGATTTGTATTTTTTTTTTAAATTTAATTATTACTATAAAGTCTTTAAATATAGTAAACATTAAGTTAAGAACTATTTTCAGTTAACTACAAAAAGCACATAGCAATAGAGATATTTAGAAACAAATTGTTGAAGTACTTAAATTTGCAACAGATATGTTCTCATTCACTTTCTAAAAGTTGAACTTGAAGAAAAAATTGTAAATTCTGTTGTCTTTTAAATATTAAAATAATGAGAATAGATATTACAAACTTCCCACTCCCAAAATACTATACAGATAGTTAATAGAGCACGAACATAAAGAAGAAAAAAATTAGTTAAATAACCATTTGAAATTAAAATAATATTTGGGTATGAAAGAGTAAATTTCTATTTGAAAAAGATTAAGAAACAAAATCCCACCAGAAGTCAGATAGATTATATTATCTCTTTTAGACTTATGTTAGTATCCGTTAAGTATTCTAATGTTGCAGTAATGTCATAAAAACATCACAATGTTACTTTGTGGTACTGATTGTAATGTCGATATACTGTTGCAGACATGTACTTGTGACGACGTTATGTTTATCTATGAGTTCATCCACAGGGGGTCGATGCAGGGTTTTTTTTCTTGGGGCCCATTTTGTGAAAAGTAAAAATTATTTTTGTGAAATTTATTATTATTTTGTGAAAAATAACATTTGGTTACGAAAGATGAAATCCAGCTACTCAAATTCAAAGCAAGCATTTAATAATAATAACTTCTTTAAATCCTTCTGCTGAAGTTTTTGTTCCTGGTGCACTTGTTTTATTGCAAATGACACATTTTAATACCTGGCAAACTAAAAATAATTAATGGAGAGTATGTTTTTATTGAATGGAATTTTGTGAAAGGCCTATTTTATCAAGAGGAATTTTGTGAAGGGAATCGTTTTATTGAGGGGAATTTTGTGAAGGGGCCTGTTTTATTAAGAGAAATTTTGTGAAGGACTTGTTTTGCTAAATGGAATTTTGTGAAGGGCCCCAAAGGAGGAGTGGTTTTTTGCTCCAATTTTTTCCTGGATTGACCCCTGATCTATGACGTCACTCTGATTATTTTGTAGTCATAAGTGACGAGTTTGTGAGAATTGTTTCATTAACGATCGGTTTGCAAACATTTTTGACACTTGTCAGTAAAGCTTGATTACCTGGGTGGCAAACGTCCATCACTAACAAGGAAGGCCTCTATAAGCGCATACTCAGAAAATTTTGAAAAAATTACAGAATGTTCTTCTCATGAGGATATATACGTCCATAAAAAAAATTTCTGCGAAACCTCGATATAACGGCCGTAAAAAAATATTAAAATTTCGTTTATTTGGCGACTTATCACCGGTTGGCGACGGAATGAAATTAACCCTCTCAGGGGCAAAGTACTTATCTTTCTAAAATGTTGAAATCAATGAGTAACACCGGGATTTAACAACAAATTTATTTCCAAATAAGTAAAGGATTTTCTTCACGTATATTATAAAACAAAAATTTGATTCCAAAATTACGGCGACATTGTGGCAATTGAGAATTAAAATTAAGGGGGATATATTATATCCCACCGCCCTTCAAGGGGTTAAAAGAATGCGCTTTTATGACAAATACTCTTTAAGGAAAAACTTTTTCATACTGAACTTGTGTATGCATGTTTAACTTACATAATAAATAAATTTTTATAACTAAAATTTTGTGTACACATTTATATGTATATATAATGGAATTTAACGATCGTGTTTTACGATTTAAAACAAAATTTAAATTGATTAAAATTTGTTTCAAGTTCAAAAATAAGCCTGATTCTAAACATTATCAATTCAAGAAAGTTTTTGTTGCTATGGAAACAACGATTTCTTCGATATAGAAACGTATAACGAATCCGTTTGTCATCGGGCTTATCCTTTTAAAATACATTTAAAAATTACTTGTACAACCGTTGAAGGAGAATAAAACAATAGGCAAAATTTCATTCAATCGGTAATAAATAGAGAAAAAAAAACGTGAGTGATTTACTTAATCTGATTTAAAAAATATTTTAAATTAATATTAATGCAAAAGTACAGAGAGTTGAAAATGTTGAATGCAAAATGCAAACGATTCTGAACAAGAGGGTATGGTATCATGAGCCCTAGAATTAACCCACGTATAATTTGTATAATTTTTTAAGCTTATGACAATTTTACGCTTTCAAATTTTACAAAAATCTGATAGACAGGTCTCATAACAAGAATTTCTTCAAACTCTTCGCTTACTTTAATATGCGTTTCAGATTCGTATATTTTTAAAATTTCGATTGTTAACTAAAAGTGAAAATAAACATACAGATTCAATAATTAAATAATACACATAACTTAAATGTCAGCTTCGCTATAACATAAAATAGATATTTGCAGCTTCCAAAACATAGAATATATTTTTTCAGTGATAAAAATAAAAAACTGCAACAACAATCAGCTTGTTTTGTATTATACAAAAAATAATAAATATTTCATCGTTTAAGTTTAAACTCATTAAATATTGCGCATTCGAATAATCATTTTACACGCAGTTTAAAATGCACTAAAATCGTTTGCGTTTGGCGAAGGAAAAATATTGCTAGCCAAATCTTGTTTTTACGCCAAATACTCGAAAGTATTTTTTTTTTTTTTTTTTTTTTTTTTTTTTGCAGATTTTCTACTGTAATTCCGCAGCTAAATTTCACTGTTCCTTTATAACATACATGAGAAGCTTCATTAGCATTTTTTTCAAAATTTTCTGAGTATGCGCTTTAAGGAGACATTCCTTGTATGTTCGTCTAATAATCGTCGCATCATATAAACATAAATTTTCTGTCATAAATAAGACAAAAGTTTTTATTCAGACATAATGTGAAGGATTACTTTCCATCTTGTGCTGCAAAGTTGCAATCGTGCCAATACATAAGAGTAACAGAATCCTCAAATAGATGTCGTCCGGATAGCTTCAATTGTTATAGCGTAGGTACGTAATATCAAAGATGCCGCGTTCGATCACCCGGTCTGGACATTTTCTCACTGTGTTTGGGTTATACTCTGTATAGTAAGTGATAACTCATACCCTTTGTTATATAGTAAGTCTTTTTTTTAAACAAGTCGGTTGTTTTTTATTGCACATAAAAGCTGATTTGAAATATTCCTACCCAAAAAGAGATGTCTTTTTTCAAAATTGTGAAATTATTTGACTGTCTGTGTTTGTTAATACCGACTGTTACTAAAGAAAATAAAAAATGCTGCAGGAGATTTTATTGTTAAAAAATAATTGTCTCTACTCATTGCCATAAAATGAAGAGAAAGATGGAAAATGTTTCCTGAATTGCAGCAATATCTAAATAATTTAACAATTGCTCGCAAACACTGAAGTGATAGAATTATATGGATTTTCCGTAACCTTAGAAGATGCTTACGGTGCTGCGGGATGTTCTAAATCAATAACAGTTCAAGGAAAATTTCTAGTAAACTTGATTTTGATCAAATCGAAAGCATCGCCCTTAAAGCGAACAGACATAACAACGCTGGAGCTTTGTGCAATCTTATTATTAGCTAAACTATTTCGAACATTTTATTCTTGCCTATTTAATTTCTGATATTTAGTTATAAAACTTTCAATTCTGAACAAAAGTTCCTAAGTTACCCTTAATAATATAAAATCGTGCAACATTTCCTCACTCTTTAAAAACGCGAAATAATATTCAGAGCACAATTCTGTTAAATCGGAAACCATATCTGCAATGCCACTGAGAAAAAAAAACTCTGGAACGACATTGTGAAAATATATATATGTACATATATGTATATTTTTTTTTGATATAGTAAATACTAATATTTTTTTAAACCAAAGATATCGTTAGAACAGGAAACGTACCGAGGATAAGTAGGTTTATTATTGTTATTATATTATTATCATTTTGTCAAAAGCAAACATTGAGAAAAATAGCACTTTCAAATCTAAGTAAATCGATGTTTTCATTTTGTTAAGAAACTTTTTGTTTCAAATAGGACGACCAATGCTTTCAATTCTGAAATACCAGAAATACTCAGAATATTGAAACATGGACATACTCAAATCTGAGCACATAAAGGTCAGTTCATACTCATTTTTGAAGCATGGACGTACTCAAAAATGATTAGAATCAGTTCAAACTCATTTTCGAAAAATGGAAATACTCAAAAATGAGCACATAGAAGTCAGTTCATACTCATTTTTTAAACATGGACATACTCAAATATGAGCACATGATGTTTTATTCTTGAGTGTGTGCATGTTTTCAGAAATGAGTATATACATGTTTCAAACTTGGCTAATTTTGATTCGGAGCCATTTTGACTATGTTACATACTCAGATTTGAGTATTTTTTGTTCAGTTTTGAAAATGTCGTTTTTATAGTGTACGTACAAATGTCTGAAGGCGTTCATTATTTCTTCCTGACTATATTAAGTTTCAATATTCTGAAAACGAGCATTATATAAATATTAATAATCGGTAAAAATCACTTAAAATTGATATATGATGATGGTGCGTTATTGGACAAGTTTTTCCTTTGTTAAGTATTTACGAAAGCAGTTTGGTTTAAAACAAAACAAAACAAAATGAATCCATAGCAAGTATGACAATATTTTCTATATAGTTCTTGGAAAAAAAACTTTATTTATTAAAATTATGGGTATATTGGTTCTTTATGATAATATACACTACAAGCTGAATTATGTATACTAATTTAAATGCTCTCGAAATATTTCCTTTGTGCAATGTTTCAGGTGCTTCTCACACCTATGCTCTTAAGCTATAATTAAATGAGGCATACGCAGTGCATCATTAATAATGGTCTACCTCTAAACGTTATTAATCAACAGCTACCTTTAATAGAGTCATTTGAAGCACAAATGTTTGAATGCATTCATTATTCATTCCTGACTATATTAAGTATCAATATTCTGAAAACGAATATTAATCAACGAATAAATTGAAAACGGAAACGAATATTAACGAATATATAAATATTAATAATCTGTAAAAATCACTTAAAATTGATTTTTGATGACAGTGCGTAATTGGACAAGTTTTTCTTTTGTTAAGTATTTATGAAAGAAGTATGGTTTAAATCAAAACAAAAGAAATGAATCCTTAGCAAGTATGACAATATTTTCCCATTAAGTTCTGGAAAAAAAACTTATAAATTATAGGTGTACTACTTTTGATGTATTATTTAATTAAAATTAATTGATAAAATATTAATTAAAATATATCTTGAAATATTTCCTTTGTGCAATGCATGCAGTGTTTCTGACACCTTATGCTCTTAAGATATAATTAAATGAAGCAAACGAAGTGCATCATTAATAATGTCCTACCTCTAAACGTTATTAATCAACAGCTACTTTTAATAGAGTCATTTAAAGCACAAATGTCTGAAGGCGTTCATTATTCATTCCTGACTATATTAAGTATCAATTGTCTGAAAACGAATATTAATCAGTATTATATAAATATTAATAATCGATAAAAAACATTTAAAATTGATTTATGATGATAGTGCGTTATTGGACAAGTTTTTCTTTTGTTAAGTATTTACGAAAGAAGTATGGTTTAAAACAAAACAACAACAAACAATAAATCCTTAGCAAGTATGGCAATATTTTTTATTACGTTTTTTAAACAAATTAATAAATGATATATATATATATATATATACAGGGTGTTCCGTTAAAGGGATCCAATATTAATAGGGGTAATAGAGGAGATCACATGGAGCATAAATCAGTATATAAAGCCTGGTCGGATCTCAATAGTTTTCAAGTTACAGCAAATAGAATGAAAATTCGGAAAATTGTAAAAGAACCCTCATTGCTAAACTATCGATAATGCTACATAAAAACGAAGCACATATTTAGAATGAGCAGAAAAAAACCTACAAAATGACATCAATTGTATTAAAATAGCAATATTTATTGACGAGTTACAAGCCCTGAAACAGTGAAAAAAGTACGAAATCCAATATACATCAAAATAGTTAATCGTTAATTCCAAAAAGACAACTCTAGCTACAACAAGGAAAATGTAGTAAAATTTGGTCCATTCCGAAAACTTTCGAAAAAGCTTACAATGAACCATATCGGTTTAATTGTGTGAGAGAAATTAATCAGTTTCTTAGTTACAACTCCGCTTTCTTTGACACTAGCAAAGGTTAAACTCCGCCCATCACGATTGGAAACACCGCCTTTTTAATTACTCTCAACTATACATTTTCGATCATGCTTCTTCTGAGATGCAACATTTTTAATTATTCAAGAGTTGAATGAACCAAAATAACTTTACAATAATAGTCTACATTTTAAAGTGGTCTTTTATTGATATAAAGCTTAAGTTAAATTCCTTAAAATTAAACTGGTGGTGAAAATTCGGAAATAATTAAAAATATTGCGATTTGTAACTATGCAAGAAGTTTTAGTACATGTTTTACATGGACAATTATTGTATGTATATGTGCATCATAATTTATGATAGGAAATAATAATAACAAATAGCATAATAATTTTATTAATTATAAATTTAAAAAAGACACTAAATTTTAAATTAATTCATACAAACTTTGTAATTTACAATTTGAGTACACCACAGTCTGTGACTTACAAAATACTGTGCCAAAAAGTGTTGAAAATAAAAGAAAAATGACAAATAAAGAATTACATTCCACGTACTTTATGACATATGTCAAGCATAGTCTTCTGGCCTGCGCTGCACAGTTCAATGTCGGAAGGCAGACGAACGGACATTATTATAATAGGTGTTCGAAGTTGCGCCCATTAACAGAATCGCACAGCCGACAGCGACGTCGTAAAGATTGGCGAACACGCCGAAAAACTCCGACGGAGTTGGGAATGTCTCCTGCAGCGACAACGATTCGCGCTAGTAAATCCTCCGGTGTATCCACAGGCGTTTCATACACCAGCGATTTAAGGTGTCCCCAAACAAAAAAGTCTAACGGATTGAGGTCTGGAGAGCGTGCAGGCCAAGCAACAGGTCCACTGCGTCCAATCCATTTCCCAGGATATGTTGAATTGAGGTGATTGCGAACACCTATGAAAAAATGTGCCGGTGCGCCATCGTGCATAAACCACATATTGTGGCGCAATGTTGCTGGCACATTTTGCAGTAACTGCGGTAAGATATCCCGTAGGAAAACCAAGTACGTACTGCCATTGAGTACATCTGGGAGTAAATATGGTCCTATGAGATAATCGCCGAGGACACCTGCCCATATGTTCACACTGAACTTTTGTTGTGCGTTCGACGGGAAAACAGTGTGCGGATTTGTATATGTCACATTTGTGCATATTGTGCGTGTTTACCACGCCCTCTCTCGTAAATGTTGCTTCATCAGTAAATAAAATATTATCCAGAAATTGTGGATTATTTTCTGTTACATTAAGCAACCAGCGTACGAATTCTGTCCGCTGAGCACAATCTGTTACTGATAACAGTTGTACCCGCTGCACATGAAAGGGGTGCATGTTTTCTGCACGCAGAACACGCCACACACTTTGGTGAGAAACACCGACTTCAGACGCAGCAGCTCGTGTACTCGTGGAGGGGTTATCTTTAAAAATATTCAGTACATCTTCTTCCATTGCAGGTGTTCGTACATGTCGAGGTTTCCCTGCATCAATGCTTGCTGTATTAAACGATCCAGTCTCCCGTAATCGTCTATCGATTTTTATGAAGAGTTTCGAACTTGGGCAACGTCTCCTTGGAAATTGCTCACGGTACATGCGCTGTGCTAGACATGCATTTCCATGAGCTTGCCCGTACATCAGATGCATGTCCGCATATTCTTCGTTAGAGTATTCCGGCATAATTATTATACATCAACTTACTACAATCCCACTTACAACAGCCTCCCTTTAACATAACGCCCACTGATGACTGCTGTTTTATTACACTTTTCTTCCTATACACATAGAAAATTTGCATAAAAAGTACTTCTTCATCATCCTGAAAGTTCATGGAGGAAACGCAGCAGTCACGGAGTTTGCTTTAAGACAAGGCGAGAGCTGCACAATATGTCATTCACTTGACCAGACTGAATAATGAAAGGGTATTGATAGAGGTTGATCAGAAATGTATAATTGAAAGATATTAAAACGGGGTGTTTACAATCGTCATGGGTGGAGTTTCGCTCTTTCCGAGCGTGCAACAGTACAGAGTTGTAACTAGGGAACTGCTTGATTTCTCCCATACAATTAAACTGATATGGTTTATTGTCAGCTTCTTCGAAAGCTTTCGGAATGGACCAAATTTTATAACATTTTCCTTGATGTAGGTAGAGTTGCATTTTTGGAATTAACGATTAACTATTTTGCTAAATATTTGATTTTGTATTTTTTCACTGTTTCAGAGCTTGTAACTCGCCATTAATTCTCAATATTCTAAAACAACTTATGTCATTTCGTAGGATTTTTTCTGCTCTTTCTAAATATGTGCTTCGTTTTTATGTAGCATTATCGATAGTTTAGCAATGAGGGTTTTTTTACAAATTTCCGATTTTTCATTCTATTTGCTGTAACTTGAAAATTATTGAGATCCGGCCAGGCATTATATACTGATTTATGCTCCGTGTGATCTCCTCTATTACCCCTATTAATATTGGACCCCTTTAACGGAACACCCTGTATATATATATATATATATGTGTGTGTGTTTAATGCTTTTTGTACATTCAATTTGTATTTAATTCAAAGTAACAAACTTTTCGTAATAAATATATCTTATATAACTTATATTTTATTTTCATCAATAGTTTTTTTTTTCTGAAAAGGAACAAAATGGCACATACAATCATATCATGGCCGCCAACTTTCCTGTTGTTTTCAGGACAATCAATATAATTCAAATCATAAAAATATTTAATGAAATGTTTCTTGTTTCTATGTACTTTTTAATTAACATCCTTTGTTTAACCCTACAGTGTATGAATTTTCTTTTAGAATTGTGTTTTTTTATACTTATATTAAGAATACACCAGAAATTTTAAGACAGATTTTTAACTTTATTTAGTAGCATATTTATGTTATTTTTACAGGAGTAATATTTCTAAATAAATATAGTGGTTACGAAGAACTTGATTTATTTATTAAAAGTTAAATAGAAAGTATTGCCACACTATGTACTGTAGGGTTAATAAAATTTTTTGTTTTATTTAATTTGAAAGAAAAAAAACAGGAAAATTGGCAGCTGTGGCATATGATTTTTCGCTAAATTAACCCGTTTTTCCGCTTAATAGGATTCCCTGCTAATATTTTTTTCAGGATTTTCAGGGTTCGTACACTAAATTTTAAAAGAAATATTTGACATTTTTAAATACAGAAACGTGTTATTAAATAAGAAAAAAATTCTATTTTCAAAGAAAGATATGTATTCAAAAATTACAAATGTAGGAATTTGTTTTTACACCTATGTCAGATGTATAAAATTTAACAGAGTTGCCAACATTTATTCGTTTCTGCACCACTTAATAGAAATGGTTTAGTACTTTATGTGTAGATTACGAAAATTAAATAACCGAAAATTTACTATTAAATTTTAGCGGTAAGAGAAAAGAGTTAAAGTTGTTATCTATGGTGTAAACAGGGATGAGATTGCTCCGCTTTTTTGCATACCAGTATAATCTTAGAGAAAACGTTGTTCTGTTAGTCCTTTCAGGGGCAAATAACTTCATTTTCTAAAATGTTGAAATGAATGACTGACACCGGAATTTATGAAGAAATGTATTTGGAAATAAGAAAAAGCTATATTTTATACACGAAATAAACAGAAAATTTTATACCAAAATTCTGGTGTCCCTGTGGCATTTGGGAATTAAACTTAAGTGGTTTCATAAACATACCACCGCCCTTGACTGGGTTAACCCCTTAATTCTCGCTCCCGTCAATATCACGGGCTGAGGTGTCGTTCGTTATTTCTCGCGCCCGTCATATTTCCGGGCTCAAGATTTAACTGCTGGAAAAAACTTCTGAAACCAGAAAAATGTAACTAGAATTTCCATCTGAAGATTCTATTGCGCTGATTGTGATGTTGGACTTTTGTTTCGAAATATATCATACTCAAAATAGTTATTGATAATCAATGTTTAATGTATATATATATATTATATTAAATATCATTTGTAAAAATTTGTGATAATTCGCATTAATTTGTATGGTGTAAAGCTAACATTAACCTCTTAATTCCAGTATAGACTACTTTTTTTTAAATTCAGATTGTTTGACTCCCACCAGTTTTTTAAAAATAGTCTAATTGGCTTTATTTTCGCATCATTTTATCTGGCGTAGACTACGGATAATATTTCTACATCAAAAAAAGGGGTGGGAATCAAATAATCTGAATTATAAAAAAAAGTAGCCTACACTTATCCGGGGGCGGTGCTTAAGGTGTTAAGACACAGAATTCTCGCATGATGGCATTTCTACAAATGTGAATTTGTTCTATAACATATTGTTTTTTTGTCTTAAAAAAAACTAATTGAATATTTTATTTAGAAACCTTATAATTATTCAATTTCTGTAATAAAAAAATAGGTACTTTTTTTATGGTTTTTTCAAATATTAAGCGACCCTGAAGGGGTTAAATCGTAGAATGTTCCGATTAAATAAAAAAAAACATTATCTGTAAGATTTTACTGGTATGCAAAAAAACGGAGAAATCTCATCCCTGGGTGTAAACTAAACGTAACAACATTTCCTTCTGCTACTCATTTGCAACTATCCACTACATTTAATATTTGTTTTCTGCATAATGTCTAATTACTAGATTTCATTTTGCTCCAAAAACTTTCACATAACTTGACTGTGATGTTTGCACTGGTAAGGTTTCGTGTCAGACAAAAATAATAATAATAATAATAATAATAATAATAATAACTGAACAATAAATACCTCATATATTCTCAGACATTAACAATAAATGACAAAGGAAAGAATTGTATTATTAAAAAGTAAAAAATCTCAAAACATAATTTTCGGAAAAAATGGGTTGAGAATAATAATTATATTAAACAAGTTAGAAATTGTGCGTCAAACGTAACAAATGAGGGGCATTTGTACTAAACCTAGTTTTATAAATATTCAGATATTGGTGACCTTTATTTCAGTGAAATGAATTATAACGTCTGTTATTACGATATGATTAATTTCCGTAATAAAATAAGTACTTTTTAAGTTAATTAAAGTATAAACATAGGCATTTAAGCTTCATGTCCGCTTGCTTGTCAGTTGCAACACGTTCGCTAATGCAGAGATTTTAAAATCTATTATTACAAAGATCACGCTAATCCATTGAACATTTTGGTTCAGGGTTTGTACTGAATTTGGCTACACTTTTCCGCAGTTTTCGTAGAATTGCGCATGCTTTTCTCTTATTATGTATGCCACGCTTACAGGCGTGATTTATTATTATTATTATTTATTTTTTTGACACCAGACAGCGTTGCAAAATTTATCATGGAGAACTTGCTTTGTCAATGATTTACCTTCATGATTTAATATGTCATGACTCACGATGATCGAATCTCCTGTATTTGTTTTTTTAATGGAGTGCGAGATTGGCCTCTCAACCTAATTTCAACTGAAATTATCTCAGAACCTATGCACATTTGAATGTAACTCATCCCTCAAACCTCTCTCTCTTTTTTTTTTTTGAACGATCTTTCTAAAAATTTAACTTTTATGAACTTTTATTCGAAAAATTAATTTTGAGTAAAAATGGCCGCTTAGCATATGAAAAGCGAAGTGGTCAGCACGTATTTGTTTTCCTGAGTCACATGACTTGCGCATTTATTATATAGGTAATGTTTGATAGGATTTAATTGAATGAAGAAAACTATTATTAATATCCTTTTAAGTTTTGATTAGATTTTCATAAAATTTTAAATGACTCGACAAAATTGTGTAACAATTATAGATATTAAATTTGAAACCCTTCGGTTGGGTAGTTTTTGCGCTGTTATATGGGGACAGACTGACAGACAGACGAACAGACGGATGGATCAGATGACGACTATAGGTGCAACGTATTTATATAATTACGAACGCACCAAAAACTCAGCCTAATCTTATCTGTACCAGAGCTATATCCAATACCTTTAACCAACTGTTCAGAGCTTGGTTAAAGAAACAAAATGAAGAACTATCATTTGCGATTTCACTTTTTAATAAACTTTAACAAACAATCATACTGCAAAATAATTTTTTAAATCATTAAAAATTGATAAATTGTGTTGCAGTTTTGGAACTAATGTAATTTCAAAGAGTTTTTTTTTTTTCTATTCGATGAAATAAAGATTAAAAATATGGAATGCAATGGAAGTAATTAATCCCCAAAAACAAATATCATAATATTTGTTGCATAAATAAGGAACAAGCAATATAAAAACTTTTTTTAAGTCAATTCCTACTTAGGTCAAATAGAAATTTTTTTCCAGCGATCTACACGCTTCGCCACTGACGGTATTTATTCCTAAATTTATATCCTGCTAAATATCTTACATAAGAGAAATTTTTGAAATGTATTAAAAATTAAATAAATAAAAAATAAATAGCTAAAATACCAAAAATTAATAGCTCGAAAAGTATTTCTCACAAAATTGTTAGACAAACTGCTTTAGAAAGTTTAAAAAATTGTATTTTTCTTGATATAAATTTAAAATCTAATGATTATGCCGTTTTTCAAACATTGAATTTCAAAAATTACCAAACTTCACAATAAAGTGCCATAGCGATGTTACAGTTAACGATAATACAGTTTTTTTCAAATATTAATTAATTAATTAAATTTTATTATTTAATTTTAGTTTAATACTTCATTTCTGTTCAAAAGTATAGACTCACTCCACATTCATAGTCTCCTTCGCCCGCGAGCCGCCTGATCTTCGTCCGTGAATAGCCAGCCCCATTATCTTTTTACGTGTGAAGGTGAGACTATAAATATGGAGTGAGTCTATACTTTTGAACAGAAATTAAATATAAAATTAAAATTAATTAATTAAATTTAATTAATGAATTAATATTTGAAAAAACTGTATTAACATCAATTGTCATCCAGTACAAGTTTTAAAAAATTTATTTGAACTTGATAAGATGAATAGAAAATATTTTATTAACGATTGAAAATTTGAACAAGATATATAAATATATGGAGAGTGTGAGCAAATAGTAGGAATTGAATAAATGTTTTTAACATACGTTTATTCTCACATACTTACTTATAGAAAGTGAATTGATCTCAGCAAATTGTCATTTTAGAAACATCTCTTGTTTAAAACCTTCACTTAATTTGAATGAGTTAAGTTACGTTGCTAATGTAAAATTTGCTAGTGAATGGTTTTGATATCGTAATTTAACTTTCTTTGTGCGGTAGTCGGCAGGAAAAAAAATTAAAAGCACAACTGTAAGTATTAGAGTATTGCGATTCAGTTCCTAAATTACACCTATTTTAACTGTTTCATTTGCAGTTAATACAATAAATTCGTTCAAAATAATAGAATATTTTTATTATAAATACTTTTATTCACGCAAATGTTACCGTTATCAATATGTAAATATGAAATAATAAAAAAATAAAACCTACACATAAAACATACAACATTTTATGTTTTCCTTCAAACAGAAGTAAAGAAAAAAAATTAACTTTACAGTTAACAGAAAATTTAAATACAAACTTTATTTATCTTAAGGAAATTCGTGAATAAATCTTAAACCAATCTAACTATTAAAAAAAAAAAGAAACTTTTTTTTTTTTAAGTTTTAAGGGGGCGAAAAAGGTTAGAAATGGCAAAAAAATGTAATTGTTATTAGTTTTATTTATATTATGCTTGAACCTTTAAGTATATCGTATAGTTGGATATCGTCTAATAGGAAAAATCTTAAAATTACGATCCATAAACGTTAAGCTCCGCAGACCTGCCGGCGATACTTGCAAAGACAAATTTTAACACTGTTTTTCGATGGTTTTGCTATGATAACTTTTAAACAAATCAACGAATTTGCATTCTCTTTTTAAGAAAGGAAATAAATTTCTCTATAAACAATATCTTAAAAACAAACAAAATATATATATATACGATAAAATTTTAAAAATCTATTTTTTTTCTGCTACAAATATAATTGTGAAACTACGTAATAAGTTGTATAAAGAAGAAACGACACCTCAAAAATATGGAATCTAGACTTCACAATTCCAGATTAGTACGCCGTAATACTCCGATATGATTCGCTATGCTTGTTACAAATCTGGGTTAGTACAAACTTGGCTACTTGCATTTGAAACGCCCTTGCAATTTTAATTTTTGCAGAAGGTTGATCATTGTAATCATTGCACTAGATTAAAGTTCATGAAATTCTCTTGGTGGCACGTTTCAATCATTTTTTGGTCCTATATTTTTTTATATATTTGATACCACTATTTTCAAACTATAAATATCAACTTTAAAATTTGCAATAGAAGGATATTGTGAATATTATAGTTTGAAAATAGTGGTGGGGATTATTAAAAATATATATAGGACGCTGCGACTCCTGGTTCAGTGTCATATTTGTCAGTAGCATTTTTTGCGGGCTTCTTTCATTTTTATATTACTATATCTAAAGATGTTTTGTATTTCATATTAATCTGATTATTAAAATTTCTGAATCAAAACCACGTCTTTTTCCCTTAATTAAATAAATAAATTAGCAAACTTTATGACTTTATAGCTCGATAACGAGGAGACGAGGGCAAATTACATATGCGTCAAAAAACACGTTTCATAATTATCTTTCGATTGCTGTTTAAAGTACTTAGAATTTTTTCATTGTTACACTATACAGTGGTTTCCCGAATATATTTGAATAAGTATATATATATTTTTTTTTACATATTTGAGAACATTAAATGAGAATCACTAACAAGGATAACTGACATTTTTATGTTGCAATATTTTCAACTCATTAGATCATTTAAAATGATTGGATTATCAAAATAACTCGAACGTGAATCAATTCGATTACCAAAATAACTCGTTTTGTACTAGGTAAACATGTCGTACGTAAAATGCACGCAAATCACACATATCAACGACTAACCGATGTTACTTAAGCACGCTCAAATCTCAAATGGACGAGCATTTACCTGATGAACAAGTTAAATTGTGGTTAAAAACTACACATGAATTATGTATATATTTTTATTTCTAGAAAAGGGACTATGTGATTTTTCTGGTGCTAGTGTCTTGTTTAAAAATGTTGTTTTAAGGTTGTTCTAAAGTCCAAATTGCCTATTTTCTGACATTTTTTCATTCATACTTTTTCTCAAATGGACCAAATTGGCAAATGCTTCTAGTGAAAAACTATTTAATCGAGAGGTTTTTTTCCCTTTTTCGGTAAAGGCAGGAGAATTTTCAGAAAATGTTGCGAAGGTTAGCGTTTTGATCCGAATAAAAGAAACTAATATGAGACATCCTGAGACAACAATTGCTTATAACTCGTAAATCATTTATCAGTAAATTAAAAAAAAATGGTTTCAATACAAATAACTTCATTAATCATTCCTTCAATTATCTTGATCTTGCTTTTATGTTGAAAAATGAGTCGGAAAATATGTCAAAAAGTTTCCCGTTGTTGTGAGGGGGAAAAGTATTTTTTGAGAGCCGAGTCAACACTACAATGCATTTTTTTAAATTCCTCTCTCAACATAAAAAATGTGCAATAGTCGCGTATGTAATTCGAAAACTATTTTAAAACATCACATGTTAAATATTCTCCATCATTTAAGGAAAATTTATATTGTGTCAAATGTTTACATTTTAAATTAAAACACATATAAACAGAAACTTAACCCATTTTAAGCCAAGCATAGAAATTTTATAAAATGTGGTATTATTTGCATTGAAAATTGCTTAAATTACATTCATTAAGACACCAAAAAAGTTCGTGCATGAAAAATAATATTTTATTTTATTTGACGTTACCATTATTAATATACCATTAATAATTTAAGGTAAAGTACCCAGTAGTTGACACCTTAAGGAATTTTTCGGCGTTCGTCGCCTTTGGTTCGTGCAGTTTTCAATTAAGGGAAACAGTTTGATCATTACTAGGGTGTTTGAACATTTTGCCACAAAATCATAACGTTTAATGTCCCGAAATGAATACATTTTGTAAAAATTACTAAGGGATATGAAAACATGATTTTTGTCCATAAGTTGACACCATCGTGAACGTGAGAGTTTAGTAGTTGACACCTTCGTGAACTAGTAATTGACACTGACTGCGGCGGGGCCTAAATTAATAATAATAAATACTCTTTATTATTATATTACTATATTAATTGCCCCATATGAAGACATAATTATAAGAACCGTTAATTAGCAAAATAAAAAAATAAATAATTAATTTTAGTAGTTGACACTCCCTAATTTCAATAATTGACACCCTGTGTCATCTATTGGTTTAAATGCATTTTTCGTTTTTCAAAGGTCAGTCATGAATTTATCTGGTAGATTCCAGCTTATTTTCATTGCACTGAATTAGATTAACAAAACCCCAACATGAGCGAGTAGTTGACACTGGGTGTCAACTTTTGAAAATCTGTTTCTTTTCATATTCAATAGTTGACACTTACACTCACTCTCGCTATTTTGCACAAAATGCATCAATTTAATTCCAATACAATTCTTGGACATCGAAACAATCAATATCAATCAAAACGTAACCAGAAATTAACATAAATTACGGGTTTTAATACTTACTGTAACGTGCGATCCTTATCACTTTTCTTAACCCATATTTTACCATCGTCCTATATATAGGACGCTAAATCTCACGAATTTTTTATTCGGACATTCCTAATTCAGACCAGAAATTTTGAATAGCAATTTTAATTTATGTTATTCACGAAATAAACATTTATGTATAAAGCAATAGAAACTAATCAAACATTTTGGTGAGAATTCAGAATTTTTGAATAAACGCTGTATATAGGACGATGGTAAAATATGGGTTAAGATAAATTCGAAAAATTCAACTTTGCACACATGCTTCTTTGTTGTCTTCCGCCTTATTGGAATTGGGCTTGACTGTTTATAGTTTTAGTTCTCAGTTTTGCCGCAAGGTGATAGATTTTAAAAATTCTGTGTCTCTCATCTTCCTACCTGTGACGTTTTCTTGTTACACTACTGTTTCTAAAAAAGTGTCAAGTATTGGTCCAGTGTCAACTACTGGGTACTTTACCTTACCGTTAAATTTAAATAAAAAAATTTAAGTTTTCTTATGGCATTTGTTTTATTTTTATTGTATTTACAGAACTTTCAACTTTACTTCATTATAAAAACATATGATTAATCTCAAGTGGAATAATTATACATTTTCAAAAAGTCAAATTTGTCATTAACCGTTTCAAGTAAAAAACCATCGTATTTTGAAAATTTCTTAACAGAAAGTGAGTATTTCAATTGAGTTAATAATATTTTATAGATGTCTCCAGAACCCTTAAAAATAGCAGAAAAATAAAATTAGTGAAAAATATGCATCACAGTGTTAATGAAAATATATTTATTGAAATGGTGCGTTTACGCACCTTTAGCCGAAAAGGGTTTTTAAAGAATTCAAAAAGTCCAGAGCCGCAAAGAGAACCTGTGGGATTCTGCAGTAATTCGAATGCGGTTTCTTAACACTTTGAAAGATAATTTTAATTATGATTCGTACTAGAACTTTAGCTTTACAATTTTGATGAAATAAAATTCATTTTCATATTTTAAAATAATTTTTTAGAAAATTCTGGTGTGAATTAAACATTACAGAAACGCAATTACCTGTGCCTTAAAGAGTTCAATATGGTGTTAGAAAATAAACTTCATGAAGGATTAATTTTCAAACAGTAAAATATTTTTTTCTTAAAATTTAAATATCACATTGTTAACAAAATATAGAAAACAAATCAGCTTCTGCCGTCAAAATCACTATGATTGTGTATATTTCAGTATAAAAGAAATCATTAAGCTCATTATTTTTATTGAAAATAATTTTTGAAACAGGAATAATAATTAAATCTTTTGTCCGATTTAATTGTTGAGTGAAAAAAAAATAATTAACGCATAATTTTTACATCAGTATCAATGCAAAAATTTGGACAATTCTGGATTATTCCGAATAACTTCTTTGTGATACAATTGCGAAGTTTTCAATTAAGTTATTTTAAGTGAGCAAAAGACTTTCTAATTAAATAAAAAAAAAAATAGAAATTAGAAACATTATCTTATGTGAGAATTTAAAAATTATTTAAATATTCTGTTGACATTTGTAAAATATTTAAACAAAAGTAAGTAATTTCAGAATCGCGTATAGATAAATCTGCAGGGTGACTCTTTTTATCGTTGTTCCAGGAAAACACTGAAGCTAATGCTATGTCTATGGGAAGGTTCTTGACATATTTTTCGCTCGCATTTTAATGTTTTTAATTGATTGTTTTTGCAGAGGATAGCTGAGGCCAATCCTTAACGTTGTTAGTTTTTACCTTTTTTATTTTAGTTATGTTTTTTTCTATAAGCGGACATTTTCAATTTCAGAACCGGGTGGAACCGGTTCTGAAAGTGAAAGTACCCTTATATAAAAAAAACTGGAACAAAAATCGAAAAAGGAAAAACTAACAACGTTAGAAATCGCCCTCAGCAATCCTATGCAAAACAAATCATTTAAAAATATTAAAATGCGAGCAAGAATTCTGCCAAGAACCTTCCCCTAGACTTAACATTAGCTTGCACGTTTTTCACATGACTCATGTAGGCTCTTAAGAGCCAATATTAAACTCCCCCCAAAAATGAGAAAAGAAAAAAAAGTGGATTAATTTATATACATACATATATATATATTACGCTATCGTACGTGGCGCGGAAATTATTTGAAATTATTATTGATTATTTGTTAACCAAAGTTGTTTAATGGCAACGCCCGAATGAAACGCATCTCATTGGTTTGTTGTATAAAAGTCTTTTGGAAAGATTTAGGCCAGGGTTTTTTACATTTAACTGTTTGGTGCTGCCATCTACAGAAATAAAAGGGAAACATACAATGATTTCTTGATTAAATTGTAATTATAATTTGTCAACAACAACAATTAAATAGATATATTTTTATACATTAAATTTTAAATATTGATTTATGTATATATAAGCATTTAATATTTATAATTTAAAAAATACAATTATCCATATAAAATTTAAAATGTAAACAAAACAATGATTTTTAAAAAGGAATTTTTAGTAAAAGGGGAAAAGTATGTGTAAAAATTTTCCCTGGCCGTTTTATTTTTTAAAAGTAACTGTTGTACTTTTGAAATTTTAGCTCTTATTAAATTTTTTTTATAAGCTTTTAAAATAAATAAATATTATTCGGTCTTTTTTTATGAAGTCCACTCCATTGTTATATTTTTCAATGATAGTCTGCCCGGGCAAGGCCGGGCGGGTCAGCTAATATTTGAAAATTATAATAACATAAAAACATTTTTGTGTAAATCAGGAATTACAAGTATAATCCTTTAGAATTTAAAATGTTTAGAATTTTTAACGTCAGTAAATGACAACAAGTAATATTTGTTGTCGCGTTACATCTTTTAGGTTTACTTAAAGTTAAATAATATGAAATGCAGAAAATTACAGCTACAAACACAAAAAATGAAATGAATTGTAAAACTTTTTATTTTCAAATTATTATTAATTTCAGAACATAATTATGAACAATTGTCATTACATACGTATATTCTGCAGTATATTTTTATTTTATCAACACTTATCAGGAGTATTAAAATAAATAAGAATGTAGTCTACTTTTTTTTTTAAAGTTAAAATTACTATATTATGTGTGCACTTTTTTTAAATATAAGTATATTTGTTAAATTTCCAATTTTAAAAATATTAGTTTTACTGCGGAATTTTTTTAGAAATAATGAAGTATTTATTTAATGTAATTAGCACAAATTTAGGGATATTTAATTTTATTCACATTAACAGTTAGCTAACTTGTTTCAAGTTAAATTTTACATTATTTGAAAGCAATTAAATGTTTTGTCAATATGCTCATGGGTTTACATAATAGTTATGTTCACGAGTTTACACTATAATTCACTTCACTTATATATTTAATTTTCGTAACAATATGGCAATATTCAGTAGTGTCGATTTTTACAGACAGATTCAGTGTCAAAAATTATCCCCAAAACATTTTTAAATTAGCGTACAAATATATTTTTTTAATATTTAAAGCTATAATAGTTTATTTTAAAACGTACTTCAGATAATTACCGTTCGTAGATTGTAACACAGCAGATCGTAGTTAATTGGGACATGATCATTGCACAATTTATCCCGATAAAGCACCCTAATTCTCACCCTAATTCTCACAATGAAGGTGTCCATAAGCGCATATTCAAAAATTTTTGAAAAAATTACAGAATGTTCTTCTCATGAGGATATATATGTCTATAAAAAAAATTCTGCGGAACCTCGATATAACGTCCGTAGAAAAATTATGAAAATTTCGTTTATTTGGCGATTTATCACCGGTTGGCAACGAAATAATTTTTTTTTAAATACGGTTTTATGACAAATACTCTTTAAGGGTGTATTTCGAACAATTGTCGCCAAGGCAATCACTTGTCCGACAACAACTCCAGAAATTATCCAGAAAAATATTCAAAAATGGAGTATGTTATGCAAATTGACCTTATGGAGGTCCCCACCCAGATTTTTTAAATTTTAAATTTATTAAGTTTGATTTTTTGAGTGTTTCATGAAAATTACTTTATACTTAAGTTCTCCGAAAATTTCCCACAGAAGGATTCAAAAATTCAGTATTATATGCAAATTAACCTTATGGAAGTACACAATAAAAATTGGAAAATTTGAAGTTTGTTAAGTTATGTTTTTTTAGTGAAATTCTCTTGGCGAATTATTAAAATCTTTGTGAGAATGTTTGATATGGTAACCCTATAGGTACGTGAATAGTTCTTCCGTACGATGACAGATGGCGCTACAATAGCTTTTCAGATATTTTTGTGCATTATTTGATGAAAGGTGGAGTTTTATCCAAGGGTCACATCATTGGTCAATTCGTTAAATTCTTACATTCAATTGGCTGTGTGTAAGTATGGGCGCGGTTAACGAAATATCTAACGTTTGTAAGCTTATTGAAAGACGTGAGTGGGGGGCGTTTCATATTATTTAGGTTTCAATAAAGTTTATTTAATTTTTTGATTCTCATGGAAATAATTTTAATGACTTTTCTGATAAGGTTATGAGCGAAAAAAGTTTAATCTTTTGACTTTTCCTTCTTTGCTGTGTTATTGATGTATGTTGACTGATTAATAGACAGGGTTTCTGGAGCTTGCGCCATTCTGGTTTGCAAATTGGTTTTAAAAGACGGAAAAGAAAGGGGGCGGTAGTTATATTATTTAGGTTTTTTCATGAACTTTTGGTCAGAAATACAAATTTAATTTGTCTAAATGTCATAAATTAAATTGGCAATCATTAAAACGGAACTCCCATAGTTTGTTTGTATAGATTTTCGTAAAAATAATAATAATAATAATAATCATACAAATTCGAGCGTGTACATTGCCGAAAGATATAAAATAAAATCTGCATATGTTACTATTACTAAGCATCAAAATACATTTTTAAAATGTTGAAATGCGTAAAGAAATGGGAATACTTGAATAAAAACAATAGAAATTTTGTGTTTGAAGGCGGAGAAAAAGAAACAAAGTTTTTTTTCCACAAATTGAGAGTGACGCATAAGGGAAATCGTTTAGGCACCTTACTAAACAATGTTAAACAGTATTTATATGTACATTTTTTTTCTTTTCCTCTTTCCATCTTTATTATTTATTTATTTATTTTGTATGCTATCATGCACGATAGGAAAAAGCATAAATTTTGGCGAGAGAGGGTTAATTTACTTGATTGATTATTAATTTATTATCACTAGAAAGCCGCAAATAGGTCAAAATTTTTATGCTATGAAAAAAAATAAGATTTAAAATTTTTTACATGCTTTGGAGGGGGCAAATGGGGGAGGGACGGGTCAGATAAAGACGTACATAGTCAAACAAGACTGCATTTTGCTGAAAATAATCGTGGTCGGATAAAAAAGATTTATTGAGAAAATTGCTATGGATTTTTAAATGCTAACAAACGAAGAACAACATAGTTTCTGCTACCCAAACAGTGAAAACGAGCCCATGCTCTATTCTGACCCTGTTGAATGAATAAATTATGCAGTAACAGAACTCAAATTCTTTTTTTCGTGTTTTTATTATTTAAGTTTTCTTACGAGCTATTGTTCGGAATTGAAAGCTTAATACGTCTAATTGTCAGTGGCGTCCCCGGGATTTAATTTCGGGGGCGGGGTGACTTAAATTTCAATAACGTTCTGAGTCTCACGAAAAACATTTAATTGCGTTGTAAACAGAAATATGTTTGCAATATGGCCGTAGCCAGAGGATATCGGGAGGGAGAGTACGGGGCCGGTCCCAAAACGCCCCCCCCCCCTTGCCGATATAAGTTGAAAAGTGCTAATGGGTTCTTTCATATAATTCCATTTGAAAGACAGTCATTGTAACTTAAAATGTATAAAATTGTCCTGGAGTCCCAAGTAAATAATATAAAGTATCTTCTGGCTACGATTCTTGTTTTAGAAAAACTTGATATTGCTTTGGAAATTTCAAGTGAAAACTTCTTTAGACGCGTTGGGCATTTTTTGAGATGGGAAAAAACCATTGAACTCGCGACACTGTTACCGACATCTCTGTATATTTGAAGTGAAAACTTCTTTAGGCACGATGGGCATTTTTTGAGATGGAAAAAAAAACATTGAACTCGCGACACTGTTACTGTAACCGACACCTCTGTATATAAGTATGTACATGTATTGTGTATAGTTAGGTATAAGGTAGGGCGGGACGGGCGCGTCGCGCGCCGCATGCTTGCCTGTGCGCTATTGCACCGCGGTATAGTAAGCGCAGAAAAATGTAAGCGGTATAGTAAGCGCAAAAAATGTAAGCGGTATAGTAACGCAGAAAAATGTAAGCGGTATAGTAACGCAGAAAAATGTAAGCGGTATAGTAAACACAGAAAAATGTAAGTGGTATAGTAAGCGGTATAGTAAACGTAGAAAAATGTAAGCGGTATAGTAAGCGTAGAAAAATGTACGCGGTATAGTAAGCGGTATAGTAACGCAGAAAAATGTAAGTGGTATAGTAAGCTGTATAGTAAGAGGTATAGAAGCGGTATAGTAACCGCAGAAAAATGTAAGCGGTATAGTAACACAGAAAAAATGTAAGCGGTATAGTAAACACAGAAAAATGTAAGTGGTATAGTAAGCGGTATAGTAAACGCAGAAAAATGTAAGTGCTATAGTAAGCGCAGAAAAATGTAAGTGGTATAGTAAGCGCAGAAAAATGTAAGCGGTATAGTAAGCTGTATAGTAAGCGGTATAGAAGCGGTATAGTAAGCGCAGAAAAATGTAAGCGGTATAGTAACACAGAAAAAATGTAAGCGGTATAGTAAACACAGAAAAATGTAAGTGGTATAGTAAGCGGTATAGTAACGCAGAAAAATGTAAGTGATATAGAAAGCGGTATAGTAAACGCAGAAAAATGTAACCGGTATAGTAAGCGGCATAGTAAGCCCAGAAAAATGTAAGCAGTATAGTAAGCGCAGAAATATGTAAGCGGTATAGTAAGCGGTACAGTAACACGGAAAAAATGTAAGCGGTATAGTAAACACAGAAAAATGTTAGTGGTATAGTAAGCGGTATAGTAAACGCAGAAAAATATAAGTGGTATAGTAAGCGCAGAAAAGTGTAAGCAGTATAGTAAGCGTAGAAAAATGTAAGCAGTATAGTAAGCGTAGAAAAATGTAAGCGGTATAGTAAACGCAGAAAAATGTAAGCGGTATAGTAAGTAGTATAGTACGCGGTATAGTAAGCGGTACAGCGGTAAACGCAGAAAAATGTAAGCAGTATAGTAAGCACAGAAAAATGTAAGCGGTATAGTAAGAGCAGAAAAATATAAGCGGTATAGTAAGCCTTATAGTAAGCGGTATAGTAACCTTTATAGTAAACGGCATAGTAAGCCCCGAAAAATGTAAGCAGTATAGTAAGCGCAGAAAAATGTAAGCGGTATAGTAAGCGGTATAGAAGCGGTATAGTAAGCAGCAGAAAAATGTAAGCGGTACAGTAACACGGAAAAAATTTAAGCGGTATAGTAAACACAGAAAAATGTATGTGGTATAGTAAGCGGTATAGTAAACGCAGAAAAATGTAAGTGGTATAGTAAGCGCAAAAAAATATAAGCAGTATAGTAAGCGTAGAAAAATGTAAGCGGTATAGTACGCGGTATAGTAAACACAGAAAAATGTAAGCGGTATAGTAAGTAGTATAGTACGCGGTATAGTAAGTGGTATAGCGGTAAACGCAGAAAAATGTAAAGAGTATAGTAAGCACAGAAAATGTAAGCGGTATAGTAAGAGCAGAAAAATTTAAGCGGAATTGTAAGCGGTATAGTAATGCAGAAAAATGTAAGCGGTATAGTAAGCTGTATAGTAAGCGGTATAGAAGCGGTATAGTAAGCGCAGAAAAATGTAAGCGGTATAGTAACACAGAAAAAATGTAAACTGTATAGTAAGCGGTATAGTAAACACAGAAAAATGTAAGTGGTATAGTAAGCGGTATAGCGGTAAACGCAGAAAAATGTAAGCAGTATAGTAAGCACAGAAAAATGTAAGCGGTATAGTAAGCGCAGAAAAATATAAACGGTATAGTATGCGGCGTAGTAAGCGGTATAGTAACGCAGAAAAATGTAAGTGGTATAGTAAGCGGCATAGTAACGCGGAAAAATGTAAGCAGTATAGTCAACGCAGACAATTTGTAAGCGGTATAGTAACGCCGAAAAATGTAAGTGGTATAGTAAGCGCAGAAAAATGTAAGCGGTATAGTAATAGGTATAGTAAGCGCAGAAAAATGTAAGCGGTGTAGTAAGCGCAGAAAAATGTAAGCGGTATAGTAAGTGCAGAAAATTGTAAGCGGTATAGTAACGCAGAAAAATGTAAGCGGTATAGTAAGCGGTGTAGTAAGCGCAGAAAAATGTAAGCGGTGTAGTAAGCGGTGTAGTAAGCGCAGAAAAATGTAAGCGGTGTAGTAAGCGCAGAAAAATGTAAGCGGTGTAGTAAGCGCAGAAAAATATAAGCGGTAAAGTAACGCAGAAAAATGTAAGCGGTATAGTAAACGGTATAGTAACGCAGAAAAATGTAAGCGGTATAGTAAGCGGTATAGTAACGCAGAAAAATGTAAGCGGTATAGAGCGACTGAAGTCTGGTTCCCGAAATGTTTGTATGTAAAATAATATGCATTATTATTTTTCATGTACAATAGCGCATTAAATGAAAATTGTAATATAATTTTTGTAGTAGAGGTTTATAATAATGAATTAAAAAACACTTCATTTAAAAGCATTTCCTGCACAATAAAACATTTCCTGACGATTCAAAAAATACACACGTAATTGTTCAAGTTTTCACTTCTGTCGGCACTCCCGGAGTGCCACTGTTTTTTCTTTTTTTTTCCAAATCAATTTGTCCATAAATTCTTGCACCATTCACTGACTTCAATATTTTAGCAACAGAAATACCTTTCCAATATAATCGATGAAAATATTTTTTTCATCATTTTTTTTTCTAATTTAGGATTAATTCCCTATTATTGGCAAGACACGCGAGGCACTTTCCCAGAACAAACAGATTTAAGGGGCCCAAAAATTTCTAGCGTCATAAGTGTATTTATAATTTTTCTGCACATTTAAAATTTTAATTTATCATACTGTTGCCCAAAATATGTTAGCTTGTTTTTATATGTTTAAACTTTTCAGATGGATGTTTTAATTTTATGACTTTCTTATCTATAAAATCGCACTTTCTTTGGGATATATACGCTTTTTATGTTCATGCAGAATTATTTCATGTTTATTTAACATCCTATTTGAGTCTGCCACGTTACTTTTCATGAAATTTGTCAATAACAATAATCCAACTTCAATTACCAATGATTCTCAATTACTGTACTGAGAGTAGTGCAATTGAATTCCCTTGTGCATCTCTGTAAAAAAAAATGATAGAAGCTACACTATCCGTATTTTATATAAAGCATATTGTAGTGCATTACAATAATACATATCAATTTCATTATGTTGGAAGTAGTGTAACATCATTAAAATACATTGCACAGACATTTTCCCCCATAAGGCATAATGTAACGAAATAGTTCTGTACGTCCCTGTAAATAAACAACTAACTAGTGATGCACAACCTGTGGCCCGCTATGGGTTAATTGGTGGCTTGCGGAGTCTAGGGCCGACATCCGACATCACAAGTCTTTTTATCTACTTGTCAATTTTATAGCATTTATTTCAGTTTTTCTTTTGGATTTTGCAGCTGCAAAACATTTTACCAAAATTTCACATACATACATACATGCACACACATATATATATACACTATATTGCCAAAGGTGATTGGTCACTTGCGATTTTAGACGTTTTGTTAACTATCTAGAAAAATACATGAGGAATTAACCTGAAACTGCAGGTGTGTAAACAGTATAGTATAGGTTATATATTTCCGCGAAGATTTTTTCACGAAACCCCATAGGAAACTGTCAAAAAATGAAAAAGAACGAATATCTTTTGGATAACCCTGTAAAAACTAATGTAGCAAAGGCGTTCAAACTCGAGATTATTAATAAGTGTCTTATTGTAATATACTATGTTCATTTGTATGAGGATAGCATGTATACTCGTAGAGAAATTAAGGTTTTTATAAAAACAGTCCCAAATTTCACCTAGTTTTTTGCTTATAATTTGCAGAGTTCTTAACATTAAAAAAAAGTTATTTTCAGAAAATATGACAAATAACATTCTACATATAACTCTGCAATCAGAAATAAAAAATAATAAAAATTAGATGAAAAATGAGCAGGTTTACTAAAAAACGTTTCACTGCGCATGCACGAATGCAATCAAAATATTATATGCATAATGTATTAGCTAAGTATAAAGAGCAACTTTTGTGCAAGTCTCAAAATCATAGCTTGAAAATTCTGAAAATTATCGTCGATAGAATAAGCTCGAAATCCGTTGTTCCCAAAAAGAAGCAAAAAGATGAAGGGTTGTATCAAATATCTGTTGATTAGTGCCAAGATAGCGTACAAAATATTTCACGTACTACTATATTTGGATACAACCCCTCATATTTTTGCTTCCTTTTGGGAACAACGGATTTCGAGCTTATTCTATCGACGATAATTTTCAGAATTTTCAAGCTATGATTTTGAGACTTTCACAAAAGTTGCACTATATACTTAGCTAATACATTATGCATATTATATTTTGATTACATTCGCGCATGCGCAGTGAAACATTTTTTAGTAAGCCTGCTCATTTTTTATCCAATTTTTATTATTTTTTAATTCTGATTGCAGAGTATTATGTACAATGTTTTTGTCATATTTTCTGAAAAGAACTTTTTTTTATAATAAGAACTCTGCAAATTAAGAGCAAAAAACTATGCGAAATTTGGGACTGTTTTTATAAAAACATTAATTTCTCTACGAGTTTCCATGCTATCCTAACAAAAATGAACACAGTATATTACAATAAGCCACTTATTAATAATTTAGAGTTTGAACGCCTTTGCTACATTAGTTTTTACAGGGTTATCCAAAAGATATTCGTTATTTTTCAATTTGTTGACAGTCCCCTATGGGGTTTCGTGAAAAAATCTTCGCGGAAATATATAACCTATACTATACTGTTTACACACCTGCAGTTTCAGGTTAATTCCTCATGTATTTTTCTAGATAGTTAACAAAACGTCTAAAATCGCAAGTGACCAATTACCTTTGGCAATATAGTGTGTGTATGGGTGTGTGTGTGTATGTATGTATGTATGTATGTATGTATGTATGTATGTCTTCTATTCTGGCGCCTGGGGCACACACACATATATATATATATATAATGTTCACATACACACATATATATGCATATATATAACATGCAGGAGATAAATAACTTCTAGTTTTAAAACTTATTTTGCCTTAAATATGCATTTTTTGTTTTTTTTTCATGTAAATGCACATCAGTTAACTTTCGTAAAAAACGGAAATGCCTATAAAAGGCAAAGTATTTGAATGAAAAAAATCATCTTTCATTCCACTCTCTATTTTACAAATAGATAGTATTCTATAGTAACGTTTGTTAGTAGTATCCACCTTATCGTACACTGCTTATTTTGTCATTTAGCCTCTCAGAATTAGAATAGAATAATCATTTGCAGATTTCAGCATCTCGATTGTAATCACTTGAAGCTTTTTGTGAAACTACTCCTCATAAGGTGCTTCATTTTGAGAAAGTGGAGAAAGAGGGGCGGGGATATTAGATCTGGTTTTTCTTTCTTCCTGGGATCTTTCTTTTCAAGTAAAACCAAATAAATCATCCATCCTACTCCCCCCCCCCCCCGTATTACGCGCATAGGGAGAATACGTTATAATTATACCCGTAATGAAGTAAAGTACTAATGTATAATGTAAATGAAACAGAAGAACGTTATATGAAAAGATTTGCTAAAAATGTAAACATCCTGATCCTATAAAGAAATTTTATTCTGTACATTTTAAGTATTAGTCATAACAATAGATATTTCTCCCAAATTTCTCTCAACAATAGATTTTTCCCGTTTCTCCCAATTGGTCTATTATTCTAGTTTTATTTCCACTTATTCAAAGACTTATTGTTATTATTATAGTTAGATTCTTATAGCAAATAATTTTAAAGGAGATTTACAGCCGTCAAGGTCTATCTGAGAATAATAGAGGGTGGTGTTGTATAAGCATGTAAAAATTTTTTTAAAAGCATATCCATACCTTTTAACCATAATTTGCTGATTTTGTTTTATCAGATATTACTCATTAGTGAAGAACAAGTTATCCAAAATATATAGCTTTCACTATTAATTTACGGATTATACGCCAGAAATCTATTAATATATTTTTTGTTATATTCGTACTCCACCTTCACTGTTTTTTATATTTAAACACCGCCCATCGACATTTAGATATGTATTCATTAATAATAAAATCTTTAGTACAATGTCTCACTGTAGCATTAGTGCAAAAAAAAAAAAAAAAAAAAAAGAAGCTATACGAAGTAGGCGGAGCATCGTCTCCAGCACGATTTGAATACAGGTGAAAATTATATTAATATTAGTTGAGGAAATATCTAATTTTTGAATTTTGCATAAAAATTCTGTTTTTTTTTTTTTTTTTTAAATCATTGCACCGAATTTCATGAAATTAAAGTATGTTTTAGGGGTACTAAAGAATTAGAATTTGGTAGTTGTTTTTACAATATCTTTTAGCGCAAAATTGTGTAAAAAATGATGATACATATTCTTAAAAAGTCAAAAAGATACCCATACCTGCAACTGTTGTAAAAGCAATATTTTCCTTTTTTTACGCATATTTGTGTGTATTAAATATTCATTGTGGTTGATCATGCCATATTTATATATGTATTTAGATTCAAGTTGTGTGATGGGTATCACACATAAGTATTTACAAATATATATAAAATACTAAATTACGGAAAAGTGAATAGATTTAGGGCGGAGTTACACGTTATTTCGAATTTCTCCCTATAAATCTTGCATTATTTTTCTTTGTATGTATTTTTAAGAATAAATTTGTAAACATTTATGTGAACAAAACGACTTTTGTTGCAGCCATGTGCCATTTCTTTTTACATATTTATTGTCATACTAGCAAAACCCGCGGCTTTGCTCGCGTAATTCTTGAAAAATGCCAAGTGGTTTTCGTTGGCCTATTTTCATTAGAGGAAATTTTACTGCCACAGATAATTCAGAAAATACTAATTAAACCACACCAATGTTGAAAAAAAATCGAAATTTTAGAACTTTTTTTGCTTTTTACCTCTGTGGTTAGTGTCACGATATAAAATATACCCTGTGTTACAGCAAGGACTGTTACCACCACTTTTGAAAATGGCTCTGTAGTTCAAGAGATTCCATAGAAGATGTAATTTAGAATATATTTAGAACGCTTTTCGCTCATCTCATCCTTTTAAATTTCGATTTTTTTTTAGAATTTGTTCTTGAGAGCATTTACATCTTATAAGTAACTACTATGCCAAATTTCATGTTTCTAACACTTTCAGTATAAAAAAAAATCGAAATTTTGGAACATTTTTTGCTCCTGCACCCACGGGAGTAGTGGCACCGACATAAAATATAGCCTATGTTGGAGCAGATACTGTCACCATTAATTTGCCACCATCACTTTTGAAAACGGTTCTGTAGTTCCAGAGATTCCATAGAAATTGTAATTTAGAATGTTTTTAAAAAGTTTTTCGCTCATCTCACCCTTTTAAATTTCGAATTTTTTAGAATTTGTTCTTAGAGAGCATTTACATCTTATAATTAACTACCATGCCAAATTTCATGTTTCTAGCTCCTTCAGTATAAAAAAAATCGAAATTTTAGAACGTTTTTCGCTTCTCTGGAGACGTACACATAGCATATTAAGCTAAAAGGTAACTTAAAACTCACTCGCAGTAATTACCAAACGTAAGCGACAATGTATCTTTTTCTTTGCGTAAACGTAATACTTCTAAATAATAATAATAAACGCATAAATTTATGTGCAGGTAACCCTGTATATGAATTTATTTATATTCCACAAACTTCTGTTAGTCTACTAAATGTAGTTTAGCAGAAAAATGCGCAACACAATTAAAAACTACCCTTAAACAATTCACTAACACAGTCTGTAATACAACGAATTCCCTTTTGCAGCCCTGTATATGATCATCCGATTTTATAAACACACACGTATACTATGAAAAAATCGAGTTAAACAAAAAAACGCAAACAAATTTGAAAACGCACTTGTCACATATAGACTATAAATATCGCACATGTATTGTAAGAGATATCTTTTGTGTGTCCCTGTAAATAAACGCAATGCACACAAGAGAGCTATTTATAGTGCACTTCAGTAATGCATATAATTTTCATTACGTTTGAAATAGTGAAATATCACTAAATTACACTGCAAACGATTTTTCCCCATAGGACAGTATGTAACAGATTATTTTTGACTGTCCCTGTCAAAAAACTATAAGTGCTACACACTTCAGTTGTAATAGGGAACATGCTATATTAAATGACAATAACATACAAAAATTTCAGGGCAATCCGAGTATATTTACGCGAGTTAGAGCACGGACAGACGGCAGACAATCTGAAGTCATAAATACTTTCCAACTAGGTTGGAAAATGTTAAAAATCACTAAAATTTGCCTATAAATAAAAAAATAAAATTTTGAAGGATTTAAAAAATATATATTCTTTGAAGTAAAAATCGCTGACAAAAATTCTTTTTTTCTTATTTCTATTTTTTTTTTTTTTTTTTTTTTTTTTTTTTTACTTTTAAATTTATTAAATTTTTTTAAGTAAAAATTTGATAAATTCTGAAGACCAAATGACAAGGAACCTTCCCAGCAAACAACAGTGAAACTAGTCGGATGTGCCAATCCCAAAACTTTCTTCTATCTCACACACGTTTCGCATACACTAAAAAGAATCAGCACCAAGTTATATCAAGGTCTAACTTAATCTAAAGTTTTATTAAATTCCGTGCATTAGTTTTTGAGATATGGCTATTGCTAAAATCGTTTAAATCCTGCAAAAAGTAGCACAGCAGTATTACCTGTTGGGATAGACCAAAACATAATCAATAATAACTTATGTCAACGTCTAACTGAATCGGAAGTTTGATGAAAATCCGTGCATTAGTTCTGGAGGTATAGTTATCGTGATAATAATAAAAAAGTAGTATAGCAGCGCCACCTGTTAGGCTATTTACACGAAAATGTAAGAGGTATCTATTTATGTCAAGGTCTAACAAAATCTGAAGTTTGATGAAATTCCGTGCATTAGTTCTTGAGATATAGCTATCGTAATAATCATGAAATAAAAAAAACTGCCCAGTTAAACTGAGGGCATTGAGCTCACAGGCTATTCACACTAATTGTATATTATGCTACTTTTTCAAAGAATAATGCCACTCGAAAAATAAAGAAATCGACAGTATATTAAGGGGGGGGATAAGCTCCCGTTCCCACCCTTTATACTTAACCAATAAACCCCTAAAATCTAATCAGGCAAGCGCCTTACCACAATGAATTTATACACAAAATTTGAAAAAAATCGGATAATTTTGCTTGAAAAACCCATTTATCTAAACTAAGGGAGGTGAGCCCTCCCCCGTTCCCCCCTTTATACTTAACAAATGAAAACCCAAAACTAATCAGGCAAGCGCCTTACCACAATGAATCTATATACAAAATTTGAAGAAAATCGGATAATTCTGCATGAAAAACCCATTTATCTAAATTTAGAGGGATTAGCCCCCCGTTTACCCTCCCCTTTATACTTACCCAATGAACATCCAAAACTAATTAGGGAAGTGCCTTATCACAATGAACCTATATACGAAATTTGAATAAAAACGGATACTTCTGCATGAAAAACCCATTTATCTAAATTAAGGGGGAGTTAGCCCTCCCCCCTTTCCCCCCTTTATACTTAACCAATGAACTCCCAAAACTAATCAGGGAAGCGCCTTATTAGAATGAACCTGTAAACAAAATTTGAAGCAAAACGGATAATTCTATCACGAGTTATCGCGTTACGTACATACATACATACATACATACAGAACGGGCGGGCACATTAGCTCTCAGGCTTTGATAGCCTGTGAGCTAAAACGTGGTATAGCAGCACCACCTGTTGAAATATCTACATCAAAACATAATCAGCGTCTAACTGAATCAATGTCTAACTGTCAATGTCTAATTGTCAATCAACTGTCAATGTCTGACTGAATCTGAAGTTTGATGTAAATAAGTGTATTAGTGAGATAGAGCTATTGCGGAAATCGCAAAAAATGCAGCATAGCACAGCCACCTATTGGGCGTTTTTCACCAAAAACTAATCAGCACCAAATTATGTCAGGGACTAACTGAATATAAAGATTTAATAAATTTCGTGCATTCGTTCTTGAGATAGAGCGCCCACAAAATTTTTGTCACATACAGACAGACATACATTTTCTAAAAACCGTCAAATCGTGTTCAGGACCTTCTAAAACGTATAAATCCGTCGAAAATTTTCATGAATCCAATACTTTCTTCTTGTAAAGATAGAAGAAAGTAAAAAGTAAAAATAAATAAATAAATAAATAAAAAATCGGGCAAGAGGTTCATTAGTACTATAAAAAATTACATAAGTTTAAAATTAAAATTTATTTTTTAAAAATAAAATTACAAAATGTTAAAGAAACTTTTTTATGTGAAATGTAATTTTATAGACAGATATATTGCAGGAAAAAAACCCATAAATTTAAATAATGAATCAATAATTAAACAAAAGCCTATTTTAGTAGTCAATATAACCCTACAGGAATCATGCATATATTATCTTGTATACGATTTTTTTTAAATGTAATATCAGTATTGTTTACATAATGCAGTAAATCTTACATTTCATTATCAATTTCACGATTTTCTTCAGATATTTTTTTTCTTGTTCTTGTCAAATCCGTTGACTATTCGACGCCTTAGAAATTTTTCGATGACACTGCCAATTCTTCCTTTTCTTATTTCGTTGTTTTCCCATATTTCAAATGAAAAATGTAAAAGAAAAAAATTAAATTATTTAATTCAAGGGTATAGTTCAATGTTGAATGGCTGAGAAAAGCATTTATATTCTCTTAAAACATCTAATAAACCATTCAATCATTGAATATTCATTCATTGATTAATATCTCATTTTCCGTACCTCACGGAATGCTTATCTTTCGGTACTAATTGAAAAAGCGGTAATACGATATCCCCCCCCCCCCATGCACACAAACCCCTGACCTCATTTGAAGCAGTACATTGTATTGCCAGTAAAATTGACTACGAAATACGTTTCATCTATTGGTCATTTTGAGCGAAAGAATGAAATGAAAGAGTACCTAATTATTCGCTAATGTCAGTTGAATGACAGACTGAATCTCCTCCTTTTTTAAAAAAAAGTACTACCCACTGTTAAATTTCCCGGCAACATTCAGCGCCATCTATGAGGAAAAGGTAGTTTTTTTAATTTCAAAATACTACCTTAAGAAAAAACTTTTTCAGGCTGAACTTGTTTATGTAAGTTTAACTTGCATAATAAATAAATTTTTATAACTACAATTTTGTGTATACATTTATTTGTATATATAATGAAATTTAACCCTTCTTTACATGAGTTTTTCTTTTACAATTGTGTTTCTTTATACATATATTAAATATTAGACACCAGAAATTTTAAGATAGATTTTTAACTTTATTCAGCAACATAGTTCACGGGAAATTTACTGGATTAATATTTCTATATAAATATAGTGGTAGCGAAGAAGTTGATTTATTTATTAAAAGTTAAATAAAAAGTGTGCAATTAAGAGTTAAAGATCGTAATTTACGATTTAAAGCAAAATTTAAATTGATTGAAATTGTTTCAATCTCGGAAATAAGCCCAATTCTGAACATTGTCAATTCAAGGAAAACATTGTTGCTATGGAACAACGACTTCTTCGATATGGAAATGTATAACGAATGCGTGTATCAGTGGGCTTTTCTTTTTAAAATACATTTAAAAATTACTTATATAATCGGTGAAGCCGTTTAAATTAGAAAAAATCGTGCAATGGGGGATAAAACAATAACAAAATTTCATTCAATCGGTAATAAATAGAGAAAAAAAGTGAATGATTTATTTAATATGATATAAAGGATATTTTTAATTAATATTACTACAAACGTACAGAGAGTTGAAAATGTTGGACGCAAAATGCAAACGATTCTGAACAAGAGCATATGGAATCATGAGCCCAAGAATTAACCCATTAGTATAATTTTTTTAAGCTAATGACAATTTTACGCTTTCATATTTTACAAAACCCTCATAGACATATTTGGAAATTAAAAAAATTATTGTTGAAAATACAAAAATTATACAAAAAATAATAAACTTTCACCGTTTAAGTTTAAATTCATTAAGTTTTGCGCATTCGAATAATCATTTTACAAGCAATTTTAAAAAAACGTTTGGCGAGAAAAAGTGTTGCTAGCCAAATCGCGTCTTTTAGCGCCAAATACTCGAAAGTATTTAATTTTTTTGTAGATTTTCTATTGGGATTCCGCAGCTAAATTTGACTAATCCTTTTTTACATACATGAGTAGTTTCATCAGCATTTTTTTCAAAATTTTCTGAGTATGCGCTTTAAGGAGACCTTCCTTGTCAGAAATAAAGTTGATGATTTTTTTTTTCGTAACATTATGTCATGATTAAACGGCTGCCCCCATTTAACCATGTGTCAAAAAACCGGAAACTACTTAATATATTTATTCTAGTAGGGTATCCTCATACGCAATTTAGGCATACTATTTCTCGCGACTTTTTCCATATAGTTTACAATTCTTTCTTTAACTGTACAAACTACCTAGAAAACTGATTATAAAAAGTCACCTGTGTGAGAAGGTATATTTCTCTGTTAATAAATAATGGCGAAGAATTCTTATAAAAAGTATTGGTATTCGAGGGACCATCAAAACGAATCAATAAATTTGTCGATGACAGCGGTCAAATATGTTTTAGCGGATAGGCTTAATATTCAGAGGGCTATGGTGTAAAACTACCGCAGGCGAAATGTAAGCTAAATTACACATTAGTGACAGATTGATTTTTCTAACCCACGCTCCAATTTCAAACGTACGAGTATTTACTTGATTAAATAAAAAACTGGGATAGGTTCAAACAATTTTTTTTTTTTACATATTTAAAAAAAAGACTATGAATTTTTTGCTGTTATTGTTGTTATATTACCGTAATTTCCGGCGTATAAGCCACAGCTCAAAGAGTACGCCGGAAATTACGGTACTTGTTTAAAGAGTTGCCTTAATCCCTTGAAGGCGGTCGTTCATTTTCGGTTACTTATTATTAATGCCTTAATGCTACTTTGGATCAGAATTTTGGAATGAAATTTTTCCTGTTGTGATATTACTTGTTTAAAGAGTGATGCCTTAATCCCTTGAAGGCGGTCGTTCATTTTTGGTTACTTATTATCAATGCCTTAATGCCACTTTGGACCAGAATTTTGAAATGAAATTTTTCCTGTTGTGATATTACTTGTTTAAAGAGTGATGCCTTAATCCCTTGAAGGCGGTCGTTCATTTTTGGTTACTTATTATCAATGCCTTAATGCCACTTTGGACCAGAATTTTGGAATGAAATTTTTCCTGTAACAAAGTTCTTGAAGAAAAGCTTTTACATATTTAAAAATAAATATGTTTGTAAATTCTGGTGCCAGTAAATTATTTCAGCATTTTACGAATAGAAGTCATTTGCTCCTGAAAGGATTAACCCTTAATTGCATAGTGATGTAAATTTCCATCACTTTTTATTTAACTTTTAATAAATAAATCAACTTCTTCGCCACCACTATATTTATATAGAAATATTAATCCATTAAATTTCCCCCGTGAGCTATGTTGCTGAGCTATGTTGTTAAAAATCTATCTTAAAATTTCTGGTGTCTAATATTTAATATATGTATAAAAAAAACACAATTGTAAAAGAAAAACTCATGCAAAGAAGGGTTAAGGTTATTCTCAAATACAAAAATAAGGAAATGTACTATTACGAATTCGGAGTACATATTTTAACAATAAAATTAAGTCCTACTGTATGAGCATCGTTAAATACGTGATGTACAGGGTGTGTACAAACCTTATTTTCTGCTATCGGTTTTTTCGATTATTATTTTTTTGAATTGTGATTTAATCACAGATTTTTTTTTCGTGTAAATTGGGGAAATATTTCAATTAGGAAATAGCGATGCTAACAGAAAAATATTGCGTATCGTCAGAAAAGAGCTTTAAAGGCAGATTTCTAAGATGTGATATTTTGTTTCAATAATTGAGGCGTTGACATGGGAAAGGAAGTAATTGCCAAAAAATCCATTTTTCCGTTGATAAAATTGTAAATACCAAGGCCAATAGTATGGGAAAGAGAGTAAGTCCATATCCCATTTATTTTATATCTTATGATGGTTGAAAGACGATTCAGGTAGTAACTACAATGCCTTCGACATGAAAAGGTAGTAATCAAAAGGAAGATTCATTTTTGGCACTTACTCTCAATTGTTTGTTGTTCGTCTGATTATCAACAGCCGATAACCAACTAACGTGAGAACTGTAACAAACTATTTTTTGCAAGCTTTAGCTTGCTTGCTTATAATATATTTGTCGAGGTGCCTGTGGACCAATTCCACACATCCCCGAGGCATAACAACTTGTGGGTACTAAATGGTTGGTATTCCTTGCTAGTGGGTCAAAATTTAAAAATAATAAACAAATACAATAAATTAATGAACTTAAATGATGGATAAAGATGAGCTCTTGATGTATTAAAAGTGATGATTGGGAATGCACCATATGGTCCCTAACGCTCAGCGGGTACCCGTAGTAGCTCAGACTCTCGCATTGAAAATGCAAGCTTTACTCTTTAGATTTTACATCATTTCTAAAAATCTTCTAAATTTTAGTGATGTAAACTTGGTTTTTTTTTTTTAAATAAGACATTATGAAGAAATTAATATGTCACATAACTGTATTTAGGACCAGATTAAGTTCAAATATTAAAAATGTTAAATATTTCCATGCAATATTTATAAGAATAAATAAAAATACATTAAACTTCTCTTGCTAACGAATCTGCAGTACAAGGCCTCCTTATCATAGTATCAGGCCTCACAATCAGCAAGTTTCCTTTGACCGCTATATTCTCCTGCTACTAGCGCCATCAATAGTCAGTAATAGGAGCATTTTCGACATGAAATTTTTTCACAGCTCCATTTTTTCTATGCATTTGCTTATGAACTAGTATCTGTAGCATAGATGCCAACTTTTACGCTTAATTCCTACCACTAAAATTTTATACTAAATTTTATCTTATTAAATTAACAAGATCGTGTGATTACATAACGAAAAACATTCTATTAAATTTTAGTGGTAAGAAAAAAGCGTAAAAGTTGGCAGCTGTGCGGTAGCAGAGCTGCTAGATTTTTCTATTCTCTTTTTGGATACCAGTTTTTTAGTACAGACAATTTTGTTTTGTTTGATCGGAGAATTCTGGGATTTAAAAGAACAACATTTTCTCTAAAAATATACTGGTGTTCAAAAAGCCGGAGACTTGGCAAATCTGCGGTAGTATCCACCAGGCGGCGATACTTTCCGGAGAAAGTCAATTAATAAGTGGCAATTACCGCGGACATTTTCTCCCATAGACTTTCTCCGGATTGTCAAGTCTTATCTATTAAGGGAGTCTTGCTGCAGTAAATGCTAGATTAAAAACATTATAAAGCTTCCAATTCGTTACTGAATTAAACACAGTACTTTGAATATCAATTTTGGTATTATATAATATTAATTATTAAATGAGAAAGTTATATTTGAACTCAGTACAAAGCTATGTATGCCTGATTTTTGCCTCGCTCCGTTTGATGATTAATAATACAATTGTGCTTTCACGTCGCAATAAAAGTATTCGATTATCAATATTAGATAAAATATGCTTTAGATACTTTTCCAAAAAATATTGTGCTCAGAAAGAGGTATTTTACAGTGCTTCCAAGACAAAAAAGTAGCGTTTAACGACAATAATTTTAATTTTAGAGAAACATTTCAATTTCAAACCAGATATTGTTTAAACATTTTTTTTTCCTTGAATGATAGTTTTTGATTACTTAAATTAGATTTCACACTACATGCTGCTTTCTGTATTTGTAGGGTTTTATTTTTTATTGCGAAATCGTTAAAATAAATATCTGTTACAGTTACGTACAAAAATTCGGATTATTGAAATATAACTAGTATTTTATATTGTGTTTATTCGGGTGTACATTTTACACAATGTCTGTAATTTTTGTTCTACTTCTTTTTTTTTCATGTATTTGTTACAAACACAGATTTTACATTATACGAAATGTAAAGGTTTTCAGAGAATGGGCAATGATAAATGAATATTATGTAAATTTGCTAAGTCATTTTAATCAAAATGTATCCTGATTTATATACCGAGGGGCCAAAATATTACGACAATTCTTCAATGAAACTTCGAATCGTCCATGCAGCATGTGCGCTGATACAGGCACTTATATTACTGCATTTTCTGATAAAAAAAAATTGCCCTCTGTCAGAGCATCTAATGAACTCTACATTTTGCTTATTCATGCGAAATACAGGGTTCGGACGCAGTTACCACAATTTTTAATACGTAATTAAATGCACAAAAGCATTAAAAATCCTGCAATTAAACGTGGGGTCTGCAATTTCTGCTGTTTAAATTTTAAAAAATATATATTAAACAATTATGGTAAAAATGTACGAATCCTGAAATATGTGAGATTTGGATGACGTTGAAAGAGATGTAATTGTGGGCACCAGAAAGGCCATTTCCAGTTTATAGGAAATCGCTAACTTTGTTGGCTTTTCTCGTACAAAAACAACTCGAGTATTCAAAAAATTACATCTGAGTCAATTCTAATTCAAAGTTGAATTGTGGACGAAAATTGCTTTTGAACAATAGAGGTGCCAGGCGACTGACATACATTGTTTGCAGTAACAGAAGAGCTTCAACACAACAATTTGTAGCATAATGCAACTCAGATTCATCACAAAACATATCTGTAAACTGATCTTAAGACTATTTGCTGCCATCAACGCCAGAGATATTATCGACTGATTAGTTTATTGATGTGTGCTCGAACCCCAACAGACGAACACTTACTTGAACAACTTAAAAAAATTAAAGCTTACAAAGAGAAATTGTATTTATTACATCCTTAAAAAGAAACTGCGTGATTTTTCTGGTATTAAGACGTAATAATTTATTTTATAAAACATTTTAATGCATGATTGTTAACCCCACCCCCCCATTCCACAATCCTCCCAAATAAAATAAAAAATATGTTCAATAACTTCATGTGTAACGGACAGAATTACCATGTTAACTACTGTGTATAATGTTAACAAACATTAATTAAGCTTACATTTTAAATTAAACAACATATAAACAGAAAAAACAAACCAATATATAAACCAAAATGCAAAATTTTCAGGGCCAGCAGAAGAATCTGTTGGATCCTACAGTAACTCAAATGCGGTATCTCAATTCTTTGAAGGGTGGTTGGATATTTTTTATCCCGCCTAACTTTAATCATAATGTGCACTTGAATGTCTGAACAAAATTTTTGTTCCATAACTTTAGTGAAAGTTGTAAAATTGCCTTTTCTCATTTTCAAATATACATTTTCGAACATTCTTATTTGAATTCAGCATTATTACAGAAACTCAATTACTTTTGTTTCAAATAGTTAAATTTTTTGTTGGAAAATAAATTCCATAAATTACATTTTTAAAAAGTACAACGTTCTTGCTTAAACTTTAAACAAAAAAAAAAAAAATACAAAAAATTAGCTTCAGATGTCAAAATTTCTATTATTGTGAGTATTTCGGTATAAAAAAAAATCATTAATCTGATTATTTTTATAAAATATCATTTTTCTACAAAGAGCAAACTGTAAGGTTTTGTTCGAATCAATAGTTGAGAGGAAAAATAATAACTAACGAATAATTTTCGTATCAATGCAAAAATTTTGGCAATTCTGGATTTTTTTCAATAACTTTGTGATACACTCTCAAAAATTTTCGTTTAGGTAAATGAGCCAAAAGTCTTTTAATATAATATAGAAAATAGAAAATAGAAACACGATTTTTAAGTAAAATTAAAAAAAAAAAACAATTAAATATCCCCTTCAAATTTGTAAAATAATAAAAGAAAATTAATTTCGTAATCTTATATGGAAATATAAAGGATATCTCTATTTTTTAATGCCCAATAGTAATAATTACTTAACTATTAGATTTAGGGGACAACATAGGTCTTAAATACCGAAAAAATGCATTTTTTTATATATATATATAATGTTTTAACGTCTAAGAATATCACAATATAGGTCGCATAAGATACTCTTTAAAATTACAGGCATAAACGTTGAGTTGCACAGACCGGCGTTACCTGTAAGGCAAAACTTTAAACTCGGTTACGTCGAAACACCGATTTTCAGAGGTTGTGCTACAATGTATTTTGAACACGTTAACAGATTTACATGGATTTACATTACATTCCTTTATTAAAGAAAAAAATGTAAAGGAAATTAAAATCGCCGCAAAATACACCTGAAAACAAACATCTTTTTTTAAGTTATAACAAAAAAATTATTAAATTTTGCAATTATTAATTTATTTGTTTTTTAATTTTAACAAATACACTTTCTTAAAAAAATTAAATAAATGCAAAAAATAATTTCAGATTTAATTAAAAAAAAATTCAGACTTTATACTCGACGACCAAAATTCAGACAATTTTCGTCATTTCAATCCTTTAGAGATATAGTACCAATTACAAATACGCAGGGCACATGGCGTGCCAAACTCTTTTTACCATTGCTACCACTCTTTTAAAGCAAAAATCCTCGTTGGTCTTTCCTTTAACATCTGTAACAAAAATGTAGAACAAAGTCTAATTTTTTATAATAGTGATAGCAAAGGTAGAAAATTTTCGTTTGGCTGGAGGTCTTGAATATGGTTCAAATGCCTTTCATATAAACGGATCACCCACGGGAAATGAGAAATCTCGTTATTGTTGAAAAAAAAGAAACTCTTTTTGTATTTTTCTACACTGATTTTATAGTAATGTGTGATGTATGGTCTTTGAAAGGAATATTTTTTTTTATATTATTGGTATAAAAGAAATCATTAATCTGATTATTTCTTCCCTCGGTAGGTTTTCGTCTGTCATGTGGACCAATGGAATTTTTTATTTAATTGTTAAACCTTCTTTTGTCTTTTCTGCATTTTAATTCTGCAATTCTATTTTAAACTTTATTGTCTTTTAAGTAGTTTTTACTACATTTATATATTTTCTTTACGTCTCCTCATTTGCCTTGAAAGTCGATAACCTTTATACTGGATATTAATTTGCTTCACAACTAGGTGATCCATGAAGTTCACATCCTTGTTCCTTGTTTTGCCATTAAATAAGGAAATTTTTTTTTGTAAAAAATAAAGAACGTAACTACCACGTTATACTTCAGATATCCTTACGCGAAACCAATTGTTTAAAATTATTGAAATTCATCTGAGAAATTTGTAAAGAACGCTGTCTTTTGTTTAACATTAGGCTGTGAATGTCGTATTCTGAATAATATAGACTCTTAACCCTCTGATTACCCAGAAAAAGAACAAAAGGGCCTTTTTATTGTCCCGGTTTGTCCCGTCAAGCAACTGCCAGAATTCTCAGAAGTAAAGTTAATTATATTTTTGAATATGTTCGTAATATTTTGTTACGATTAAACAGCAGTCCCATTTAAACCGTGTGTCAAAACACAGCAATCTACTGTATACATTAATTCTAGTGGGGAATTCTGGTACCCTTTCTAGACCTGCGCTTTCCAACCAAATTTTCCGTATAGTTTACTTACTAGCAGGGGTGCAAAAATCTAGGCGCAATGGGCCGATTCCCACCACTAAATTTTCAGTATTCTTCGCCTAATAAGAATACTGATAAAATTTAGGCGAAGTATACTAATAAAATTTAGTAATATGAATCAGCCCATTGACGCCTAGATTTTTGCACCCTTGCTTACTTGTAAACTTATTAGAAAAAATTACCTGTGGAAGAGTGTTGTATTTTTCGATTAATCAATGGCGAAGAATTCTTATAGAAAATACTGGTGTTCAATTCAAGGGAACGTGGAAACGAATCAATAAATCCTCCTCCGACAGACGCCTATTATGTATTAGCATGTAGGCCTAATGATCAAAAGGGTGTGGTATAAACTTGCTGCAGGCGAAATGTATGCATAACCACACATTTACCGACTGATTGAATTTCCTAACGCTCAAATCTCAAACGAACGAGCATTTACTCGATTAACTAAAACACTGTGAAAACATCGTGCTGAAACAGCATTTTTTTTTAATCTTAAAAAAGACACTGCATGAATTTTCTGTTATCATTGTTGTGATTATTTTCTTGTTGTTTAAAATGTGATGCTGTAATCCCTTGATAGGCGGTGGTTTAATTTTGGTAACTTTAATCTTTTATGCCACATTGGCATCAGAATTTTGGAATGATTTTTTATTTTATTTTATTAAGGTCATTTTATTACACGCGCGTATGCTTATATTTAAATGAGCAAAGTAAATTCTTATGTCAGTCAATTATTGCACCATTTTGCGAATAGAAATACTGTGCCCTTGAATGGGTTAATGTTTTTTTCAAAAACATAAGAACATTGTTTTAAGAACCAGAGGTGTAGCGTCAAGGGGGGCACGGATCACTTTACTACCAGTATTTTTACATACTATATTTGGCCTTATTCAATTCATACCGTTCAAAGATTAAATAAGGCTAAATGTAGTATATAATTATACTGGTAGTAAAATGATCGTGCCCCCCCCCCTGACGCTACGCCGCTGTTAAGAACTATAATATTACGAATTCAGAATGTATATTTTTAAAATGCAAATAACCCCTTCTGAATGAACATCGGGCATACGTAATGTATAGGATGTGTACAAGCCTTATTTTCTACTTCGGTTTTTTCAATTAGTATGTTTTGCATTGTTATTTAATCACAATTTTTTTTTTCGATTAAATTAGGCAAAAATTTCTATTAGAAAATACGGTGTTAACGGATAAAAAATTGCATAGGTCACAAAAGCACTTTAAAGACGAACTTCTAAGATGTAATATGTTCTTTCAGTAATTGATTGTTGATCGTCTGACTTTCAACAACCAACTGACACGAAGAATCCAGTTTAGTTTTGTATGATAAGCGTTAGCATACCTGCCAAGTTTCAACTAAACTTCCGTACAATGTGAGTTGATTTAATCAAGGTTAAAGACGTTTCTAACCAGAAAATATATCTGAAAAATAATATATATTTAGTTTCATGGTCTTATGCGGAACCTATTTCAGTGCATTTCTTAGAAAATTTTCTGGTTTGAAACGTTTTTAACCTCGGTTAAATTATCGTGCATTGCACGGAAGTTTAGTGCAATGTTGTCAAGTTTATGTTAATGTTTTTAATTTACATTATTTCTAAAAGTCTTCTAAATATTAGTGGTGTACAAATTGTTTAAAAAAAATAATAGACTCTGAAGAAATTAATATGTCACATCACTCTATTCAAGACCAGATTAAATGCACACTTGAAAATGTAAGGCTGAAATATTTGCATAAAATTTTTTATAGCAATAAATATAAATACATTAAACCTCTCTCGCTAACGAATCTCAAGGAAATATTAGATTAAAAAACATTATAAGAATTTCGATTCATGCTGGAAAAAATAATACTACTTTGAATATTTGTTTTGGTATTATAAAGTACTAGCTTACCCGCCCGGCGTTGCCCGTGCCAGCAACCTTAAATGTACCTGAAATCAGTGTTGAACATTTTTTTATTTTTAAACAAATCTAATGTTGGGGCCCCACTACCTTAGACAGCAAACACTGGGCGTGCCCTACACACTCCCATATATTACCGTAAGTCGAGTCGAAAGAGCCATACCCCTTCATGATCCAGCCCATAGAACCAGAGATATAAAAGCGCCCCTGGTGATGAAAATCTATAAGCTCTATCTATGTAGAGTCGAATGAGCCATACCCCGTCGTGATCCAGCCCATAGAACCAGATATAGGAAAGCACCCCTGGTGGTGAAAATCCGAACTAAAATCAGTCAGCTCTATCGATGTCAAGTGGAAAGAGCCATACCCCATTGTGATCCAGCCCATAGAAACAGAGATAGGAAAGCACCCCTTGGTGGTGAAATTCAGAACTAAAATAGGTAAGCTCTATTGATGTTGTGTCGTATGAGCCAAACTGTGTCGTGATGTGACCCATAGAACCCGAGTTAGCTGCAAAATCCTTTAGTTACACCTTCCACCACCAGGGGGCACAATATGCTCTATACGAACATAACTGAAATCATTAAGGTTATCGATGTCGAGTCGAATGAGGCCATACCCCGTCGTGATACAGCCCATAGAAACAGAGATAGCAAAGCACCCCCTGGTGGTGAGAGGAAGTTGATGTAGAACAAATGCAATATTTAATAAAAAGTCGTTCCCTCCCTCCCCACGCCCTTTATCTCGCCATTTTCGCTAATTATTACAAATATACAAATGTTTCTTAATTACATCTAATGTCCCGATCCGATAATGGGGTTTCCCTATCTACCTATCCTAATCCGCTTTTCCCTATCATAATAGAAAAAAGCATATTTTATCAAAGAATCGCTGGCAAACGTGAATTTTGTCAAAGGTTCGCGAGAAAAACATGAATTTCATCAAACAATCGCTGAAAAAACACGAATTTTGTCAAAGGATCATTAAAAAAGCAAATTTCATCAAAGGATCACGGAAAAATGCGAATTTCATCAAAGGATCGCGGGGAAAACGCAAATTTCGCCAAAGGATCACAGGAAAAATTTGAATTTCATCAAAGGATCGCTGAAAAAACACGAATTACGTCGTAGGATCACTGAAAAACATGAATCTCGACAAAAATATGTGGAAAAAACACGAATTTCGTTAAAGGATCACAAAAAAAAGAAAATTTCGTCAAATGATTGCAGGAAAAACTTGAATTTAGTCAAAGGATCGCAGAAAAAGTACGAAATTCGTCAAAGGATTGTGGAAAAAATACTGATTTTGTGAAAGGTTCGAAGAAAAAACTTTCGTGAAAGGATTGCAGAAAAAATGCAACTGTCTTTATTAAAAACAGCACACACACAAACATCCCATTCCCGCTAATTATTACAAATACACAAATGTTTCTTAATTACATCTAATGTCCCGATCCGATAACGGGGTTTCCCTATCTACCTATCCTAATCCGCTTTTCCCTATCAAGGTGTGAATATGGGATGATCCAGGATCCAGCAACGGCAGTTCATGTTCACAGCTGAAAGCGGCTAGTCACAGATTTCATTGTTTTGTTTATGTTTGAGTTTTATTTTAAAGAAAAGGTATATATTTTTGGCTAATTGAGATTCACATAAGTTAGTTTCAATTGTATTCCTTCTTTGTATGCGTAGTTGCCCCCATATATTATGTGTTTGGTAAGAATATATTTTGCACTTTACTGAATGTTTTCATAGCGCTAGACATATCAGCTCATGTTCTTAAATGAAACAAACTGTTTTCAATAACAAATCTTAATGAATCAAATTAATCTTACACTTTACTATAAAATGTACAGTTCTACAATTTATCGCATATTACAACGTTCTTGGGAACTAAAAATGTAGTCCAATAACAGTAACAGAAAGAAAAATTGTAAATAACAATAAATAAATAATCATAAATTTCACATCATTGACTTAACAAACTCATATATAAGATACAACTTTAAACTGATATGCCTCATCAACTGTTGTCGAAATCAATATAATGTAAATAATTCTTAAACATTATGAGTTTGCTAAGAAATTAAAACATTCAGTGCAGTCAGTGTAGGATGTATTTTTTCCTCAAAACAATTTAATTTGTAAATATGAAGTAAAAAAAAAATCACCGTTTTCTCACATATTATGAGTTTTATCAGCAAGTTAAAACATTAAGTTAATATGAATGATTTGCGGAGCTGTTTCTATTAAAAATTCAATCACATCGCCCGAAAACCCTCAACAAAAATAATTATAGAGTGTGATGACAACATAAATTTTATACCACATTCCATGTCCGTTCTCGGGCGATTCTTATAAAACTCAAAATTTGTCACAAAATGGTGATTTTTTTACAACATGCTTACAGAGTAAAATGGTTTATAATTATTTTTAAAAAACTCGGCCAGAAATAACATTGATTTTACATTTTTAAAGACTTATTCTTTTTTATTATTTTGAAACAGTTCCGCAAATCATTCATATTTATGTATTGTTTTACTTTCTGATGAAACTCATTATGTGAGAAAATGGTTATTTTTTTTTTTACCCATACTTACAATCCGCAAAACAATTTAATTTGTAAATATGAATTTAAAAAAAAAAAAAAATCACCGTTTTCTCACATATTATGAGTTTTATCAGCAAGTTAAACATTAGGTAAATATGAATGATTTGCGGAGCTGTTTCTATTAAAAATTCAATCACATCGTCCGAAAACCCTCAACAAAAATAATTATAGAGTGTGATGACAACATAAATTTTATACCACATTCCATGTCCGTTCTCGGGCGATTCTTATAAAACTCAAAATTTGTCACAAAATGGTGATTTTTTTACAACATGCTTACAAATTAAAATGGTTTATAATTATTTTAAAAAAAACTCGGCCAGAAATAACATTGATTTTACATTTTTAAAGACTTGTTCTGTATAATTATTTTGAAACAGCTCCGCAAATCATTCATATTTATTTATTGTTTTACTTTCTGATGAAACTCATTATGTGAGAAAACGGTTATTTTTTTTTACCTCATACTTACAATCCTCAAAACAATTTAATTTGTAAATATGAAGTTAAAAAAAAAATCACCGTTTTCTCACATATTATGAGTTTTATCAGCAAGTTAAACAATAAGTAAATATGAATGATTTGCGGAGCTGTTTCTATCACTAATTCAATAACATCACCCAAAAACCCTCAACAAAAATAATTAGTGCGATGACAACATAAATTTTATATCACATTGCATGTCCGTTCTTGTGCGATTCTTATAAAACACAAAATTTGTCACTAAATGGTGATTTTTTTACAACATGCTTACAAATTAAAATGGTTTATAATTATTTAAAAAAAAACTCGGCCAGAAATAACATTGATTTTACATTTTTAAAGACTTATTCTTTATAATTATTTTGAAACAGCTCCGCAAATCATTCATATTTATTTATTGTTTTACTTTCTGATGAAACTCATCATGTGACAAAATGGGGATTTTTTTTTACCTCATACTTACAAATCAAATTGTTTTGATGAAAAAATACAATCTACACTTCACTGAATGTTTCCAATTCTTAAACAAAATCATAATATTTAAGAAATATTTACATTACATTGATTTCGACAACAGTTGAAGAGGCATATCAGTTTAAAGTTATATCTTATATATATGAGTTTGTTAATTTACAATCTTTCTGTTAAGAGTTTTTTACTACATTTTTAGTTCCCGAGAACGTTGTAACATGCGATAAATTGTAGAACTGCACATTTTATAGTAAAGTGTAAGATGTAAGATTAATTTAATTCATTAAGATTTGTTATTGAAAACAGTTTGTTTCATTTCAGAACATGAAAAATGCAATCAGTAAAATGCAAGTTATATTCTTACCTAAAACATAATATATGGGGGCAACTAAACATACAAAGAATGAATACAATCAAAACTAACCTACTTTAATCTCAATCAGTCAAAAATATATTCATTTTCTTTAAAATAAAACTCAAACATAAACAAAACAATGAAATCTGTGGCTAGCCGCTTCCGTAAAGGAAGGAAATGCTATCGCTCGCTATATCCCGTAATAACCGCTGCTCTCATTGGCTGACTGCTTCGTTACCGTGAACTTGGTGGAGAGCTGTAAAAAGCCTCGAACCCAAAATCCTGGATCCTGCACCTGCTCTCATTGACTGGCTGCTTCGTTGCCACGGATGGCGTTGCCGAGGCTATTTCATGGGAGGAGCTTGAAATAGCCTCGAACCCAAAATTCCATATACACGTTTTAATTTTTTTTAAAAATCTAAATTAAAATTTAAAAATCCGGCCGCGAGGTATACTGTCCGGTGACAACATCTACACATGACAAAAAATTCTGAGTCCTAGGTGTTATAATTACGGTGAAAACCGCGGGCAGGCAGACAGACACCTACTGTTCTATAGAGATAAGAGATTATTCATTAAATGAGAACGTTATATTTGAACTGATTTGTTTATTATTGACACGGTACAAAGCTATGTATCCTGATATTTATCATGCTCCGTTTGATGTTTAATAATGCAATTGTGCTTCCATGTCTCAATAAAAGTATTCGATTACCATTGTTAGGTAAAATATGCTTTAGATACTTTCACAAATATGTACAATATTATGCTCAGAATGGGGTACTTGGGAAACAGTATTATTACCCCCGACTTATATCGAGGCAACAGTTGAAGTCGTTAAAGTTCTTCTAAGACAAAAAAAGTAGCGTTTAACGTCAATAATTCTTATTTTATAGAAACATTTCCATATCAAAACAGATATGTTTTAAACCTTTTCGATTGAATGACAATTTGGTAGTAACACACTCAAAATAGGTTTCACACTACATGATACAACTGATAGTCTAATAGTTTAATAGGTGTGAAACCTATTAAACCTGTATTTGTGGTGTTTTAAATTTTATTGCGAATTCTTCTTAAAATTTAACTATTGTTTTACATTTGGATATATATTTTATGCAATGCCTGTATTTTATCTTGTACTGCTAATTTCTTATGTATTTGTTACAAACACAGATTGTGCATTATGTGAACTGCAAAGTTTTTCAGACAATACGCATTAATAAATGTATATTATGTATATTTTCTAAAGCATTTTTATCAAAATGTATCTTGATTTACATACTGAGTGGCCAAAATATTACGACAACTCCTCACTGAAACTTCGACTTGTCCTTGCAGAATTTGCGCTGATGCAGTGAAATTCATTTTCTGATAAAAAATTTGCCCTTGGTCAGATGCTCTAGTGAACTTTGCAGTTTGCTTATTTATGGGAAAATAATAGATTTGAATGACTTTGGAGGCGACATGGGCGCCATAGATTCCAATTTATCAGAAATCACTAACTTTCTCACTTTTTCTCGTGCAAGAATGTCTCCAGTCTTCAAAGAATTGAGTCTTACTCAAAAATCTTCTAACAAAAAGTTGAATTACGGGCGAAAACTGCCTGTGGACCTTAGAGATGCCAGCTGACTGACACATATTGTTTGCGGCAACAGAATATCTACAACACAACAATTTGTTACGTAATACAACTCAGAGTCTTCGCAAAACATATCTGTAAGCCCATCTTAAGCATATTTACTGTCATCAAAGCCATAGAAAGCACGACATAGTACTTCGTAACAGGTGATCTTAATATTTTGGCCACTCATTGCATACGCACTAATTTTATCTTTGCTTTTAAAGACAGTAAATAGTCACTATTATTTATTGAAAAATAAAATATAATATTCTGAAAAAAAAATGGTGCAATTATCAGCTGGACGTTTATTAAAACCAAGGACAAAACGTGACAAAAAGGGAAAATAAATAAATAAATATTAAAAATCTCGGACAGATGTTTTTGGTTAAAACTTTTTAAATGCTAAGTTTTTTAAATGCAAAATGTCCATGTCATTCAAAACTTTTAGGGGTTCTGCAAAAATTCGAATGCCTTTTTTTTTTAACTGTGGAGGGTGGTGGGATAGTTTTGGTCCCAACTAATTTTAATCTTGCTTTGTACCAGAATTTTTTTTTAATTTTTAGTTTTATATATTCGGTGAAAACGCCAGCATAGTTGCCAACCTCCCGATTTTTTTCACACCAGTATTTTTATGAAAAAATATTTGTTTTATTTTACTGTGCAATTTCAGCTATTTAATAAACCGAAAATTTTTGTATGATTTTACTGGTATTCAAAAAATCGGGAGGTTGGCAACTATGCGCCAGTAAAAAGACATTTTCTTACTTTCAAAAAAAATTTTCTCCAAATATTCGGATTTGAATTCAACATTACAGAAATGCAATTACTTTTGTCTCAAACAGTTAAATATGGTGTAAGAAAATAAACTTCGTGAATTGAAAAAAGTATTTTTTTGTTTAACATTTAAACATCGCTTTGTATACAAAATATAGAAAAAAATAGCTTCTACCTTCAAAATCTCTACTGTATGATTCAGCATAAAAGAAATCATTAATCTTAATATTTTAAATTAAAATATTTTTTTTTACAGGGAAAAAAACTGAAAACTTTTGTTAGAGTTAATTGTTGTGAGGGAAAAAAAATCTAATAATTTCCGTATCTATATCAACGCAAAAATGCTGGCACTTCTGGATTGTTTCGAATAACTTCTTTCTAATGCGATAACATCTTAGTTTCCATTAGGTTATCTTAAGTGACGCATGCATATTTTAATGGAATAATAGAAAATAGAAATTATAAACGCGAATTTTAAGTAAGAATTTAAAACACAATTAAATATCACTGTGAAATTTGTAAAATATTTAAAGAAAAGTAATTTTGAAAATTTTTAAGACATTTTATATTAAATTCGTGCATTGAACGATATTTACTGACGCATAAACTTGAGAAAAGTAACTAGGAAACAAGTTTACGAAAGACTTTCAATAGACGTAGGAGCTTCTGCTCTTTTAAAACACAGATTTCGCAAAAACATACCGTTGCTAATGTGTTAAAAGCTAGTTACTTCAAAATAGTTATTTTTGTAAAAGTTATAATCACATTTAAAAACGTTTTTTACTGCTCTAATGGGTAAAAAAAGAAATTTGCATTTTTGTACTATCAAAGCTCACCGAGTTTCAATACTTTGAATTTTATGAATTTTCAGCATTTTCCAGCACTGACAATGAAAATAGCGTTCTCAGTGCTGAAAACAATAAAAGTTTATAAAATTCAAAATATCATAAATTGGCCGTGCAAAGTTGAAATGTTTGTTGTTTTACATGAGAGAATATGTAAAACTTTTTAAAATGTAAAATATAGTAAAAGGTAACCGCATGAAATTTCAATTTCATAAACGTCTAAACAAGCACGAAAAATCATGCATCAGGCATAGATTATGAAACATTAGGGAATGGAAAAATATTGGTGAATACTAAAAAGTATTGGTGGGAAAGGGAATGCGCAGTTTGAATAGCAAGATTTGCTCCTGAATAATTGCTTTGTGGATTACTGTGAGAAAATTGTAAGTGTTAAAGGTATTGACTTTCAATTATGACTAGATACTTTGATGAATACTTCTTTATCGCATACATAAAGATAGTTATAACTTTAAATGATAATAATTCCATCAATACAAAAAAAAATCGTATAGAAAACAAGGGTTACAGTTTACTTACTCACTCAAAAATTGAAACATAACTATCACCGACATCTTTAAATAAAATAAATATATTTGAAAGGAAATTTAACAAACATACCTTGCTTTCTGTCAAATGAACTGATATATTGGACAGTGATAGACGTATACACTAAGTACATTTTAGTAAGTATGAAAAGTTAATTAAATTCGAAAATATGGAATATCTAGTTCAGCGCCATTTCGATAAAGATGGTAGCCACATATGCTATTTCTCGTGCTATCTTTTCTTGTTATGCCAAGAAAACTTTCTATTTAAAATTTAAAATTTTTGTTGAAGATTTTCCAAATTCTACCTACATTGCAAGTCTCCTCTCTAAATCCGGATTTTTGTATATAACTTACAATAATGCAGATATTTTAAGGGATATTTCTACAGGCTAGCTTTTCTATTTTATGCCTTGTGGGGGAAAAGCACTTATGTTGCTAAAACGGTGAAATGGCTGAATGACACCATGATTTACAAATATATTTTATTACAAAATAAGTAAAAGCTTTTCTTCACGTGCAATATAAATGCAAATTTTGATCCCCAAATTGCCAGTGACATTGTGGCATTTCGGCATTAAAATTAAGTGCGATATATGATATCCCATCGTCCTTCAAGGGGTTAAAATGTGTTAATATCTCGAGAAGTGGTGTCATCACATTTCGTGTCACCACATTTTCCCAATTTCCTGTCACGCTTAAACGCGTTGTTATTGTGAAGACATGACTAGAAGTACTGCGAGTGCAATGTAATTCGGTTAGTGTCACCCTATGTATTGTCATAAACATCCCAAATATGAACCGTTTAGTGCAGTGTTTTTTCGATGGTTGCTATTTATAACATTTCTTGTCATATCAGTCCATTTTAGAGAAAGTAAAAAAGTCTCTTAAAAATATCATTAAAATATTTTCATCACTCTTTCATTTAGCAGTTCATTTGTGCTGCTCCTTATTTGAATACCAGCATTTTCTAAAAGTATCTTTCACCGAATAATTCTTATAAAAAAAACTGGTATTCAAATTCAAGGGATTGTACAAACGCTGAATTAAGTCCGTCCACGACAGACGCTATTTTTTTTACTAAAGCGAAGACTTATCATTCATAGAGCTTATGATGTTACATTATCGCACGCGAACATGAATACTAAGCCCAAACACTACCGATTTGATGTTAATAACGCACGCTCAAATCTCAACGGACGAGCATTTACTCGAACAGCGCGAAATTATGGTCCTACGAAACTAATATAAGCGGTTGCATTTTTAATATCCTTAACAGAAAATTAAATGAATTTTCTGGTGTGTGTCGTACTAATTTCTTTTTTAAAAGTGTTTCTTTAATACAACAATGCAGGATTTTTATTCCGCTCACTAAGAGGAGACGAAAAAAGTTTGAAATGACGAAAAAATATATTAATTATTATTTTTTTATAAAGTTTTAACTTTTAACACATTGTTGACCGGTCGCTGGTTAACTAGTGTTTGTTTCACCAAGCATGAGCATCATTGACTATGGGCGTGGCTTTTACATTACAGAAAATGCATTTATATTATGTTGTCCATATCTGTTTACATTTTAAGACATTTTATATTGAATTCGTACATTGAATGATATTTACCGATAAATAAACATCCGAAACCCATCTACAAAAACACTTAATGAAAGACTTTCAGAAGAGGGTGGTGGTTCTAGCGTTTTAAAGTAAATGTTTCATACAAAATCGCCGGTGAACAAAACGTTAAGTGTGTCGTAGAGTTTGACCGAGACAAAAATTCCTGAAATAACGACCTCATAAGTCCTAAACGTTGGAAGTATGTAGACTTTACAAGAGAAGCAACACTTTAATGCAGTTATCTCGAAACTATATTTTTCAACTGTTTTGCCATGATAACTTTTGAACACTTTAACGGATTTACATGTTTCATTTTTTAAATAAATGTAATTAAATTCTCTACAAGTTATACCTAAAAAACATACAAATATATATTTTTTCAAATTATAATATAAAACATGATATATATATATATATTTTTTTTTTTTTTTTTTTTTTTTTTTTTTTGTACTACAACTTTTTTAATATTTACATTCTTTGGTTTTGTTGTTGTTGTTGTTGTTTGGGGTACAATCGAGAAAGAGAGTAAGTAATAAGCAGAATAATTTTTAAAATAACGACTCAAAAATAAAGAAATTGTTTTTCAAAATCTTGCAAAACTAGTTTTGAAAGATTAATTTTTTTATACAATATTGAATTTTTTTTAATTTAATTTAATTAATTTTTTTTAATAATGTAACAATTTTTTTCTAAAAAAACATAGATAACAAACTGTTAAAAAAACGGTAGTAGTAACAGAAATTCTGGTCTTCCAAACTACAACCACACTTCAGTCAATTATGGTCATTTCAATTCTTTCGGGTTCTCTTTAGATCTGTAGATCCAATTCCAGATATACAGGGGTTGTAACGTTCCAAAGATTTTATATATTTGCTACTACTATTTAAAAACAAAAATCTTCGTGGGAGATTTCATAATACCTGCAATTAAAATTTGAAACACTATCCATTCTTTTATAATACTGGTAGAAAATGTAGAAATTTTTGGAAATCCTGAATATGTTTCAAATGTCGTTCTTCATCATATTAAAAGCCATTTGCTACAATAAAACTATTTTTGTAAAAGTTCGAAATTAAAAAGTTTTATATGGTCATACCTAAAATGTTTGTCACTGCTTTAACAAATAAAACAAACAAAGTTTTATTTTTGTTTGTTCAAAGCTTGCTGAGTTATAATAATTCTAATTTTAGAAATCTTCAGCATTTTCAGGCACTGACTATGAAAAAAAGCGTTTTGAATGCCAAAAATGCCGAAACTTTATAAAATTCAAAATATCATAATTTAGTCTTAAGTAATGAAATGTTTAGTGTTTCACATTTGAGAGCAGCATACAGAAAGTATTCTAAATAAAACTTACAGGAAACAGGGAAAATACGAATATATAAATTTCGTAACCTCTTTAAAAAGAACGAAAATCATGCATCAGGCGTCGATAATGAAACACTTTCCAACACTAACAGAATATTTTTAAGAAATTTCATTTTTTCACGCATTAAAATGAGATTTCTAAATAAGCAATTTAAATAAAATATAGAACAACTGATTTTCACCCAAAAATCATAATGTAACTGAGCTTAATGTGACTTTACATTGTAAAAAAAAAATGCAAATTCACGGGCATTCTCTGTTAATTGCTACCGTAATTTTACGGGAAATGCCCCTTTTTCAAGATATACGGTCAATTTCCGTAAATTTAATGTTTTTACGGGCAAAAACCGTTTATGTAAATACAAAGCTCGTTTATCTAGGGACAAAACCCGTTTTCTTATGGACATTGCCTGGAATCTCTCTGCAGTAATTTTACTGCAGCAATTTTTTACAGTGTATATAATTCTTTTATGTGCACCTGTATATCTGTAAACTATACCTATTAACTATAAATGCTGCACACTTTATTTTCAATAGCGAACATTCTATAACGAACCTCAATAACAGTTTTAAACTACATGTCAATCCGAATGTGTTTACGCGAGCTAGAACACGAAAAGACACACAGACAGATAGACAAACGAAGTCATAAACACTTTTCAACTATATTGCAAAGTATTAAAAAATTCATCAATAAAGCGTTAAAAATGACTATTTTGACGTAAATGGATTTTCATATAATGTGGAATTTAAATGTTGAAATATTGAAATATTTTTGCAAATGAAACTATACATCTATAACTAATGGTCTTACAGTTAGCTATTTGTCAATGATAAAAACCTCCAACTTGTATAAGTTTCGAAATATACGAGGAAAGTCATTAAGTAAGTTACAAAGGATACTTGAATAATAACTTACAATGATATTCACTTAAAAACTATTTTTATTTCTCGACATATTCTCCACCAAATATTTATGCACTTATATCACCATTTTATCAGTGCCCCAACACCAGCTACATAACATTCTTTGGGTTGCTGTCTCAGCCACATTAGGACTTCAAGTTGAACACAGGAGACAATTCAAAAGTTTGATTGGCAACTTCTTCAACATCCACCATACAGCTTCGATTTAGCCCCAAGCAATTTTCATCTCTTTAGTCCACTAAAAAACCCATCTTGGAAGCAAGATGATGTTCACAGATGATGAAAAGGTTCAACTTGAAGTCCTAATGTGGCTGAGACAGCAACGCAAAGAATGTTATGCAGCTGGTGTTGGGGCACTGATAAACGGTGATATAAGTGCATAAATATTGGTGGAGAATATGTTGAGAAATAAAAATAGTTTTGAAGTGAATACCATTATAAGTTATTATTTAATTATCTTTTGTGACTTACTTAATGACTTTCCATCGTAAAATTAATTCTAATGTTGCTTATGATTGAATTCCCTTAACTGTTTTGCACAACGCTGCCTTCTTCGTTAAGAAAACACTAATTGTAAAAATAAAATAAACATACTTCCTCAATAATATTCTCTGACGAAATTTTTCTTCCTTAACAACTTTTACCGAACATCACATTAAAATACACCACGGCAAATGTTACGTGTAAAATAACTACTTCAAAATTTAATTCTTCAAGTAGATTAAAGTGAAACTTTTTCTGTTAAAGATTTATTCAATGTCATTACAAGAAGAATGTATGTAAAATACTTTTAGATGTGTATGCTGTCTTTCTTTGTACAGAAAAAATATATAAAGAAACATAACTATGAAAATAAACTGTTGAATAAAAACCAGATAGGTTAAGCATATCGTCAGAAAAACGTATATTTAAATAAGAGAGTGAGATATTTCTTTTTTTACTCTCTTTAAATTTCTTTCTTTATCTGTTTATCCATAAAAATATCTCTCCCTTTCTCCATTCATTTAAGCATACATCCATCTATCTACATATCTATCTGTATTTTATCTTAGTTCTTTATGTGATATATCTGTAATGTTATTCACTCTGTTTGCTTTGTATGTTTAACACGTTGACGGACACTTGCGTCTATAGTCGTCAAAGCGAAGTTCACTATGTGGCATGACGGCAATAGCCGTCTAAAACGAAACGGTCGTTTTTAGACACTACGGCTATAGCAGCACAAATGTGCATTTACCGGCGTACAAGTAGAAGCCCAGTGTCATGTTTTGGAAACAATTTTTTATGTTGAAGTTCGTTTTCCACCTGTTATACGAGTTGCAGCTTCAGTATGCATGTTCAGTGTGGCTAGTGGTCAGGGAAAAATACAGTAAAAAATAAATGACCGTTACCAGTATATTCTTATAGAAAATTCAAATTGATTGTTTGATCGAATAATCAACATAAATTTTTCTATAAGAATATACTGGTGTACATCACTTTTTTGACTGTATTTTTCAATGACCACTAGCTACCCTGACAAGGTTGTGAAGGGAGTAGTGCAACCTAATTAAAGGTGCTGAATTAATCAAAATTAAGTTTATTTAAGCAGAAAGAGTAAAACTATACTTCTAATATTCTAAAAATTACAAAAACATACAGTGTCAATTTTCGAACTTCACTTGTTCCTACTGTCCGTCAATGTGTTAACTGAACGTCTGATCATAAATGCTTTTTCTTAATTTCACTAAAATACTTTGAAAAATTCGATCCTTTATAAAAAAAAAATCACGACATCAATTAAAAAAAATCAAACATAAACTAAAAAAATTTTAATCGAAAATGTAAAGCACTTTTAGAAATTCTGCAAAAAATATTATAAAAAAATATCATTTGCACAGAAGAGGAGAAATATAGATAAGAATTAATTAAAATCAAGGATGTACCTGAAGGATTTTACAAAAAAAATTTATTAGTTTCAAATCTCAAAATGTAACTAGAAAAAGAAAATACTTTTAATTTCCTGGAGTCTGATAATTATAGTATAATTAGTATGCAAAAATACACAAACATACATGAATTTGTATAGAGTGAAAAATTAAAGCACTCTTAGTCTTACTTGTGATTAGAAGTTGCTGAAAATTTCTAAAACGTGAATTTGTTTAAATCAACATTCTAAAAAATAAATGCTTAAATTTATACGTTAAAACAGGAATACTGATGGGAAAAAAAAGAGATTTGTCTATACGTGTAAAGTGGCGTGTAAATTGTCAACACGTCTGGTATGCCAATTTCAATAATATTCATATTGTCCTGTGTGTCTTGATTGTAACACTTTACGATGCTGAAATGTGTACAACGTTATCAGATAACACTAAAATACACAGTTTAATGTGTAATTTACACAAGGGTACACATATTTCTGTGTAATATACAAAGACGGCATATTTTTGTGTGCATAGCTTAACCTTATATTTGGGGGTGTAAATTTTGAACTTATGTTTGTATGGTCACAAAACAAAATTGCATACAAAACAATCTCATATGCTTGGTGTGTTTTTCTTTACAGCAGGTTTGTTTTAAGGCCACAAAAAAGCATACAGAAATTCTCTCTTTACACAGATACCCAGAAATTAAGGGGCAGTGACCAATTTCAGACCTTTCGTCGAATATCTAGTGAAACTCGTAAGAGAATGCAAGAACAGCCCTTGAATTTTCAGGATGTAAAGAACATGTATGACTTCATGTTTTTCAGTGAAGATTTTGTCGCGAGGAAAATTAGGGAGAGGCAATAATAATTTTAATTATAAAAAAAAATTCTATCACCCAAGTAACAGAAAATGCTAAAACTGGTCTGTCACCGTAGCAAATGACTATGGAGGTCCCGTTCAACATTTGTGTGCATTTGTGTAAGCATGGCACGTATATTCGTGAAGATGTTAACGTTTCTACGAAAAATTCAAAAGGTTTTTTTATATATATACCATACAGAGTTTTCAGCCGAATTCACCACAGCTTTCCAAAAACTTGACAAAAAATTGTAGAAATAGTATACTGTAATTAAAATATTAATATACTAGCAAGCTACGCCCGCTACGCTGGTCAATTTCTTTTAACGAACCTTTAATCAAACAAAATATTGACATTTCATAAATAACTTTTATATTTTAACAGAATAATAAGGCTACCATAATTTGTGACTCGTGCTATAGCCAATATACACGCCAGGACACGTCGCCCTTATCATTATCTTTTTACGCATGAAGGTTTCGCTATGGTACTCCATTGGAAAATTTGGTAATTTTTTTAATTCAATATTTGAAAAACGGCATAATCATTAGATTTGAAATTTATATCAAGAAAAATACAATTTTTTACCTTTCAAACGCAGTTTGTCTAACATTTTTCTGACAAATACTTTTTGAGTTATCATTTTTTTCAGTAACTTCAAATGTTTCATTTTCCGAGATTAATCTGTTGCAACAATTAGCGAAAAACCCAGTCGTCAGCAACGCATAGTTTTTTATTAAAGAGGCCGTTGGAGCAGGGATTGTCACCACCAATTTGCCACCATCACTTTTGAAATCGGTTCCGTGGTTCCAGAGATTCCATAGAAATTGTAATTTCGAATGACTTCAGAACGCTTTTCGCTCATTTCAAACATTTAAATTTCGATTTTTTTTTTAATTTATTCTTAGAGAGAATTTACATCTTATAAGTAACTACAATGCTAAATTTCAAATTTCTTGCCCCTTCAGTATAAAAAAGTCGCAATTTTCGAACATTTTTCGATCCTGCACCCCATTGATGTTAGTGGCACCGACATAAAATATAGCCTGTGTTGGAGTAGGGATTGTCCCCATCAATTTGCCACCATTACTTTTGAAATCGGTTCTGTAGTTCCAGAGATTTCATAAAAATTGTAAGTTAGACGGTTTATAGAACGCTTTTCGCTCATTTCACCATTTTAAATTTCAATTTCTTTTTTATTTTGTTCTTAGAGAGCATTTACATCTTATAAGTAACTACAATGACAAATTTCAAATTTCTAGCTCCTTCAGTATAAAAAATAAAAATAAAACTGCCCAGTTAAACTGAGGGCATTGAGTTCACAGGCTATTCACACTAATTGTATATTATACTCTTATTTCAAAGAATTTGAAATAAGCCCAACGAAAAATAAAAAAATAAACAATATATTAAGGAGGGGTCATCTCCCCGTTACCCCCCTCATAGTTAACTAATGAACCCCTTAAACTAATCAGGTAAATCTCTAATTACAATGAATATATATACAAAATTTGAAGGAAATGGGATAATTCTGCATGAAAAACCCATTTATATAAATTAAGGGGGGTATTAGCCCCCCGTTCCCTCCCCCTTTATACTTAATCAATCAATCCCGAAAACTAATCCGGGAAGCGTCTTAACCCAATGAACCTATCAACAAATTTTGAAGTAAATGGGATAATTCTGCATGAAAAACCCATTTATATAAATTAAGGGGGGAATAGCCCCCCGTTCCCCTCCTTTTATACTTAACCAATCAATCCTGAAAACTAATCAGGGAAGTGCCTTACTACAGTGAACCTATAAACAAAATTTGAAGGAAAACAGAATAAATCTGCATGAAAAACCCATTTATATAAAATAAGGGGATATTAGCCCTCCGTTCCCCCCTTTATACTTAACCAATCAATCCCGAAAACTAATCAGGGATGCGCCTTAACACAGTGAACCTATAAATAAAATTTGAAGGAAATGGGAAAATTCTGCATGAAACACCCATTTATATAAATTAAGGGGGTATTAGCCCCCCGTTCCCCCCCCCCTTTATACTAAATCAATCAATCCCGAAAACTAATCAGTGAAGCGCCTTAACCCAATGAACCTATAAACAAACTTTGAAGCAAATAGAGTAATTCTGCATGAAAAACCCATTTATATAAATTAAGGGGGGGATCATCCCCCGTTCCCCCCCCTTTATACTTAACCAATCAATCCCGAAAACTAATCAGGGAAGCGCCTTAACACAGTGAACCTATAAACAAAATTTAAAGGAAAACGGAATAATTCTGCATGAAAAACCCATATATATAATTTAAGGGGGATTAGCCCCCCGTTCCCCCCCCCCCTTTATACTTAACCAATCAATCCCGAAAACTAGTCAGGGAAGTGCCTTAACACAGTGAACCTATAAACAAAATTTGAAGGAAATGGGATAATTCTGCATGAAAAATTCATTTATATAAATTAAGGGGGGGATTATCCCCCCGTTCGCCCCCTTTATACTTAACCAATCAATCCCGAAAACTAATCAGGGAAGCGCCATAACACAGTGAACCTATAAACAAAATTTGAAAGAAAATGGAATAATTCTTCATGAAAAACCCATTTATATAAAATAAGGGGGTATTAGCCCTCCGTTCCCCCCTTTATACTTAACCAATCAATCCCGTAAACTAATCAGGGATGCGCCTTAACACAGTGAAACTATAAATAAAATTTGAAGGAAATGGGAAAATTCTGCATGAAAAACCCATTTATATAAATTAAGGGGGGTATTAGCCCCCCGTTCCCTCCCCTTTATACTTAATCAATCAATCCCGAAAACTAATCAGGGAAGCGCCTTAACCCAATGAACCTATAAACAAATTTTGAAGCAAATAGAATAATTCTGCATGAAAAATCTATTTAAATAAATTAACGGGGGGATTATCCCCCCGTTCCCCCCCTTTATACTTAACCAATCAATCCCGAAAACTAATCAGGGAAGCGCCTTAACCCAATGAACCTATAAACAAATTTTGAAGCAAATGGGATAATTCTGCATGAAAAATCTATTTAAATAAATTAACGGGGGGATTATCCCCCCGTTCCCCCCCTTTATACTTAACCAATCAATCCCGAAAACTAATCAGGGAAGCGCCTTAACCCAATGAACCTATAAACAAATTTTGAAGCAAATGGGATAATTCTGCATGAAAAACCCATTTATATAAATTAAGGGGGGGTGATTAGCCCCCCGTCCCCCCCCTTTATACTTAACCAATCAATCCCGAAAACTAATCAGGGAAGTGCCTTAACACAGTGAACCTATAAACAAAATTTGAAGGAAAACAGAATAATTCTGCATGAAAAACCCATTTATATAAATTAAGGGAGTATTAGCCCTCCGTTCCCCCCTTTATACTTAACCAATCAATCCCGAAAACTAATCAGGGATGCGCCTTAACACAGTGAACCTATAAATAAAATTTGAAGGAAATGGGAAAATTCTGCATGAAACACCCATTTATATAAATTAAGGGGGGTATTAGCCCCCCGTTCCCCCCCCCCTTTATACTAAATCAATCAATCCCGAAAACTAATCAGTGAAGCGCCTTAACCCAATGAACCTATAAACAAACTTTGAAGCAAATAGAGTAATTCTGCATGAAAAACCCATTTATATAAATTAAGGGGGGATCATCCCCCGTTCCCCCCCTTTATACTTAACCAATCAATCCCGAAAACTAATCAGGGAAGAGCCTTAACACAGTGAACCTATAAACAAAATTTAAAGGAAAACGGAATAATTCTGCATTAAAAACCCATATATATAATTTAAGAGGGATTAGCCCCCCGTTCCCCCCCCCTTTATACTTAACCAATCAATCCCGAAAACTAGTCAGGGAAGTGCCTTAACACAGTGAACCTATAAACAAAATTTGAAGGAAATGGGATAATTCTGCATGAAAAATTCATTTATATAAATTAAGGGGGGATTATCCCCCCGTTCGCCCCCTTTATACTTAACCAATCAATCCCGAAAACTAATCTGGGAAGCGCCATAACACAGTGAACCTATAAACAAAATTTCAAAGAAAATGGAATAATTCTTCATGAAAAACCCATTTATATAAAATAAGGGGGTATTAGCCCTCCGTTCCCCCCTTTATACTTAACCAATCAATCCCGTAAACTAATCAGGGATGCGCCTTAACACAGTGAAACTATAAATAAAATTTGAAGGAAATGGGAAAATTCTGCATGAAAAACCCATTTATATAAATTAAGGGGGGTATTAGCCCCCCGTTCCCTCCCCTTTATACTTAATCAATCAATCCCGAAAACTAATCAGGGAAGCGCCTTAACCCAATGAACCTATAAACAAATTTTGAAGCAAATAGAATAATTCTGCATGAAAAATCCATTTAAATAAATTAACGGGGGGATTATCCCCCCGTTCCCCCCCTTTATACTTAACCAATCAATCCCGAAAACTAATCAGGGAAGCGCCTTAACCCAATGAACCTATAAACAAATTTTGAAGCAAATGGGATAATTCTGCATGAAAAACCCATTTATATAAATTAAGGGGGGGGGATTAGCCCCCCGTCCCCCCCCTTTATACTTAACCAATCAATCCCGAAAACTAATCAGGGAAGTGCCTTAACACAGTGAACCTATAAACAAAATTTGAAGGAAAACAGAATAATTCTGCATGAAAAACCCATTTATACAAAATAAGGGGGTATTAGCCCTCCGTTCCCCCCTTTATACTTAACCAATCAATCCCGAAAACTAATCAGGGATGCGCCTTAACACAGTGAACCTATAAATAAAATTTGAAGGAAATGGGAAAATTCTGCATGAAACACCCATTTATATAAATTAAGGGGGGTATTAGCCCCCCGTTCCCCCCCCCCCTTTATACTAAATCAATCAATCCCGAAAACTAATCAGTGAAGCGCCTTAACCCAATGAACCTATAAACAAACTTTGAAGCAAATAGAGTAATTCTGCATGAAAAACCCATTTATATAAATTAAGGGGGGGATCATCCCCCATTCCCCCCCTTTATACTTAACCAATCAATCCCGAAAACTAATCAGGGAAGCGCCTTAACACAGTGAACCTATAAACAAAATTTAAAGGAAAACGGAATAATTCTGCATGAAAAACCCATATATATAATTTAAGGGGGATTAGCCCCCCGTTCCCCCCCCCTTTATACTTAACCAATCAATCCCGAAAACTAGTCAGGGAAGTGCCTTAACACAGTGAACCTATAAACAAAATTTGAAGGAAATGGGATAATTCTGCATGAAAAATTCATTTATATAAATTAAGGGGGGGATTATCCCCCCGTTCGCCCCCTTTATACTTAACCAATCAATCCCGAAAACTAATCAGGGAAGCGCCATAACACAGTGAACCTATAAACAAAATTTGAAAGAAAATGGAATAATTCTTCATGAAAAACCCATTTATATAAAATAAGGGGGTATTAGCCCTCCGTTCCCCCCTTTATACTTAACCAATCAATCCCGTAAACTAATCAGGGATGCGCCTTAACACAGTGAACCTATAAATAAAATTTGAAGGAAATGGGAAAATTCTGCATGAAAAACCCATTTATATAAATTAAGGGGGGTATTAGCCCCCCGTTCCCTCCCCTTTATACTTAATCAATCAATCCCGAAAACTAATCAGGGAAGCGCCTTAACCCAATGAACCTATAAACAAATTTTGAAGCAAATAGAATAATTCTGCATGAAAAATCCATTTAAATAAATTAACGGGGGGATTATCCCCCCGTTCCCCCCCTTTATACTTAACCAATCAATCCCGAAAACTAATCAGGGAAGCGCCTTAACACAGTGAACCTATAAACAAAATTTGAAAGAAAACGGAATAATTCTGCATGAAAAACCCATTTATATAAAATAAGGGGGGATATGCCCCCCGTTCCCTCCTTTATACTTAACCAATCAATCCCGAAAACTAATCAGGGAAGCGTCTTAACCCAATGAACCTATAAACAAATTTTGAAGCAAATGGGATAATTCTGCATGAAAAACCCATTTATATAAATTAAGGGGGGGGATTAGCCCCCCGCCCCCCTCCTTTATACTTAACCAATCAATCCCGAAAACTAATCAGGGAAGTGCCTTAACACAGTGAACCTATAAACAAAATTTGAATGAAAACAGAATAATTCTGCATGAAAAACCCATTTATACAAAATAAGGGGGTATTAGCGGTCCGTTACCCCCTTTATACTTAACCAATCAAACCCGAAAACTAATCAGGGGAGCGCGTTAACACAGTGAAACTATAAACAAAATTTGAAGAAAAACGGAATAATTCTGCATGAAAAATCCATTTATATAAAATAAAGGGGATATGTCCCCCGTTCCCTCCTTTATACTTAACCAATCAATCCCGAAAACTAATGAGGGAAACGCCTTAACACAGTGAACCTATAAACAAAATTTGAAGGAAATGGGATAATTCTGCATGAAAAACCCATTTATATAAATTAAGGGGGGATTAGACCCCCCCGTTCCCCCTTTCTACTTAACCAATCAATCCCGAAAAACTAATCAGGGAAGCGCCTTAACCCAATGAACCTATAAACAAATTTTGAAGCAAATAGAATAATTCTGCATGAAAAACCCATTTAAATAAATTAACGGGGGGATTATCCCCCCGTTCCCCCCCCCTTTATACTTAACCAATCAATCCCGAAAACTAATCAGGGAAGCGCCTTAACACAGTGAACCTATAAACAAAATTTGAAGGAAAACGGAATAATTCTGCATGAAAAACCCATTTATATAAAATAAGGGGGGATATGCCCCCCGTTCCCTCCTTTATACTTAACCAATCAATCCCGAAAATTAATCAGGGATGCGCCTTAACGCAGTGAACCTATCAATAAAATGTGAAGGAAATGGGATAATTCTGCATGAAAAACCCATTTATATAAATTAAGGGGGGTATTAGACCCCCGTCCCCCCCCCCCTTCATACTTAATCAATCAATCCCGAAAACTAATCAGGGAAGCGTCTGAACCCAATGAACCTATAAACAAATTTTGAAGCAAATAGAATAATTCTGCCTGAAAAACCCATTTATATAAATTAAGCGGGGGGATTATCCACCGTTACCCCCTTTATACTTAACCAATCAAACCCGAAAACTAATCAGGGGAGTGCCTTAACTCAGTGAAACAATAAACAAAATTTCAAGGAAAACGGAATAATTCTGCATGAAAAACCCATTTATATAAAATAAGGGGGGATATGTCCCCCGTTCCCTCCTTTATACTTAACCAGTCAATCCTGAAAACGAATGAGGGAAACGCCTTAACACAGTGAACCTATAAACAAAATTTGAAGCAAATAGAATAATTCTGCCTGAAAAACCCATTTATATAAATTAAGGGGGGGGATTATCCACCGTTACCCCCTTTACACTTAACCAATCAATCCCGAAAAATTAATCAGGGAAGCCCCTTAACACAGTGAACCTATAAACAAAATTTGAAGGAAAACGGAATAATTCTGCTTGAAAAACCCATTTATATAAATTAAGGGGGGGGATTATCCCCCTGTTCCCCCCCTTTATACTTAACCAATCAATCCCGAAAACTAATCAGGGAAGCGCCTTAACACAGTGAACCTATAAACAAAATTTGAAAGAAAACGGAATAATTCTGCATGAAAAACCCATTTATATAAATTAAGGGGGGATTAGCCCCCCGGTTCCCCCCCCTTTATACTTAACTAATCAATCCCGAAAACTAATCAGGGAAGCGCCTTAACTCAGTGAACCTATAAACAAAATTTGAAGGAAAACGGAATAATTCTGCATGAAAAACCCATTTATATAAATTAAGGGGGGGATTATCCACCGTTACCCCCTTTATACTTAACCAATCAATCCCGAAAACTAATCAGGGAAACGCCTTAACACAGTGAACCTATGAACAAAATTTGAAGGATATGGGATAATTCTGCATGAAAAATCCTTTTATATAAATTAAGGGGGGATTATCCCCCCGTTCCCCCCCTTTATACTTAACCAATCAATCCCGAAAACTAATCAGGGAAGCGCCTTAACACAGTGAACCTATAAACAAAATTTGAAAGAAAACGGAATAATTCTGCATGAAAAACCCATTTATATAAAATAAGGGGGGATATGCCCCCCGTTCCCTCCTTTATACTTAACCAATCAATCCCGAAAACTAATCAGGGAAGCGTCTTAACCCAATGAACCTATAAACAAATTTTGAAGCAAATGGGATAATTCTGCATGAAAAACCCATTTATATAAATTAAGGGGGGGGATTAGCCCCCCGTCCCCCCCCCTTTATACTTAACCAATCAATCCCGAAAACTAATCAGGGAAGTGCCTTAACACAGTGAACCTATAAACAAAATTTGAAGGAAAACAGAATAATTCTGCATGAAAAACCCATTTATACAAAATAAGGGGGTATTAGCCCTCCGTTCCCCCCTTTATACTTAACCAATCAATCCCGAAAACTAATCAGGGATGCGCCTTAACACAGTGAACCTATCAATAAAATTTGAAGGAAATGGGATAATTCTGCATGAAAAACCCATTTATATAAATTAAGGAGGGTATTAGACCCCCGTCCCCCCCCCTTTATACTTAATCAATCAATCCCGAAAACTAATCAGGGAAGCGTCTGAACCCAATGATCCTATAAACAAATTTTGAAGCAAATAGAAAAATTCTGCATGAAAAACCCATTTATATAAATTAAGGGGGGGATTATCCACCGTTACCCCCTTTATACTTAACCAATCAAACCCGAAAACTAATCAGGGGAGCGCCTTAACACAGTGAAACTATAAACAAAATGTCAAGGAAAACGGAATAATTCTGCATGGAAAACCCATTTATATAAAATAAGGGGGGATATGTCCCACGTTCCCTCCTTTATACTTAACCAATCAATCCCGAAAACTAATGAGGGAAACGCCTTAACACAGTGAACCTATAAACAAAATTTGAAGGAAATGGGATAATTCTGCATGAAAAACCCATTTATATAAATTAAGGGGGGGATTATCCACCGTTACCCCCTTTATACTTAACCAATCAATCCCGAAAACTAATCAGGGAAGCGCCTTAACACAGTGAACCTATAAACAAAATTTGGAAGAAAACGGAATAATTCTGCATGAAAAACCCATTTATATAATATAAGGGGGGATATGTCCCCCTTCCCTCTTTTATACTTAACCAATCAATCCCGAAAACTAATGAGGGAAACGCCTTAACACAGTGAACCTATAAACAAAATTTGAAGGAAATGGGATAATTCTGCATGAAAAACCCATTTATATAAATTAAGGGGGGATTAGACCCCCCCGTTCCCCCTTTCTACTTAACCAATCAATCCCGAAAAGTAATTAGGGAAGCGTCTTAACCCAATGAACGTATAAACAAAATTTGAAGGAAAACGGAATAATTCTGCATGAAAAACCCATTTATATAAAATAAGGGGGGATATGTCCCCCGTTCCCTCTTTTATACTTAACCAATCAATCCCGAAAACTAATGAGGGAAGCGCCTTAACACAGTGAACCTATAAACAAAATTTGAGGGAAATGGGATAATTCTGCATGAAAAACCCAGTTATATAAATTAAGGGGGGATTAGACCCCCCCGTTCCCCCTTTCTACTTAACCAATCAATCCCGAAAAGTAATTAGGGAAGCGTCTTAACCCAATGAACGTATAAACAAAATTTGAAGGAAAACGGAATAATTCTGCATGAAAAACCCATTTATATAAAATAAGGGGGATATGTCCCCCGTTCCCTCTTTTATACTTAACCAATCAATCCCGAAAACTAATGAGGGAAGCGCCTTAAAACAGTGAACCTATAAACAAAATTTGAAGGAAATGGGATAATTCTGCATAAAAAACCCATTTATATAAATTAAGGGGGGATTAGACCCCCCCGTTCCCCCTTTCTACTTAACCAATCAATCCCGAAAAGTAATCAGGGAAGCGTCTTAACCCAATGAACGTATAAACAAAATTTGAAGGAAAACGGAATAATTCTGCATGAAAAACCCATTTTTATAAATTAAGGGGGGGATTAGCCCCCCGATTCCCCCCCCCCTTTATACCTAACTAATCAATCCCGAAAACTAATCAGGGAAGCGCCTTAACTCAGTGAACCTATAAACAAAATTTGAAGGAAAACGGATATTTCTATGAAGAGTTATCGCATTACGTACGTACATACATACATACAGAACCGGCTGGCAAGCTCTCAGGGCTTGATAGCCAGTTTGATAGCTAAAAAATGGCAATTTTAGAACGTTTTTTGCTCCTGCACACCCTGGTGTTATTGGCACCGACATAAAATATAGCCTATGTTGGAGCAGGGGTTGTCACCATCAATTTGTTACCATCACTTTTGAAATCGGTTCGGTAGTTCCAGAGATTACCCCCTACAAACAAACAAACAAACAATCTTTACTCCTTTATAATATTAGTATAGATTGAATAATTGATGAGATATAGGTACTTTTATGAAATAAACTTTAACTGATCATGCGCGAACTACAGCAATATTTTTACTTTCTTCTATCTTTACAAGAAGAAAGTATTGGATTCATGAAAATTTTCGACTTCCGGTTTTCGACGGATTTATACGTTTGAGAAGGTCCTGAACACGATTTGACTGTTTTTAGAAAATGTCTGTCTGTGAGTCTGTCTGTCTGTCTGTGACACAAATTTTGTGGGCGCTCTATCTCAAGACCTAATGCTCGGAATTTAATAAAACTTTAGATTCATTTAGTCCCTGATATAAATTGGTGCTGATTAGTTTTTGGTAAATATCGCCCGGCAGGTGGCGCTGCTATGCAGCATTTTTCGCGATTTCCGCAATAGCTCTATCTCAAGAACTAATACTCGGAATTTAATAAAACTTTAGATTCAGTTAGTCTCTGATATAAGTTGGTGCTCATTAGTTTTTGGTAAAAATCGCCCAGCAGGTGCCGCTGCTATGCAGCATTTTGCAGGATTTACACGATTTTAGCGATAGTCATATCTCAAGAAATATTGCACGGAATTTAATAAAACTTGAGTTTCAGTTAGACCTTGATATAAATTGTTGCTGATTCTTTTTAGTGTATGCGAAATCTGTGTGAGATAGAAGAAAGTTTTGGGATTGGCACATCCGACTAGTTTTGTCATGATTTGATAGTCGATACTATAGGGCAACTCATATAAAAAGACCAGTGAAATATTGTAAAAACTCAAAATGTTACAGCAATAATTGATACATTCTGTAGGAAATCCCATATAATCCTAAGGGATTTCCCCCCTCAATTTATCAATTATTGCTGCAAACTTTTGAGTTTTCACGATATTTCACTGGTCCTTTTTATATCAGTTGCCCTATAGTACTGATTGTCAAATTATGACAAAAATTCATTGTTGTAGTTCTCGCATGCGCAGTTCAAATTTATTTCATAAAAATTACCTATATCGCATCAAATATAACTTTTGAATTTTTTAGAGAAACGTTAACATTTTCAAGAATATACGTGCTATGCTTACACAAATGCCCACAACGAAACACAAATGCCCACAACAAAATGCATATATATATATATATATATGCAAATTTTATTTTTAAAATGGCTCTAACGATTTTGGCTCTAACGAAATTTCGTATCCTACCGTTTTGGGGCACCAGAAAACCATTGGGCTAGGTCACATGTTCGAGAAAATTCTATTAGTGGGTCATTTTGGGTCATTTTGGGTCATGGTCTAGCTAATTGTATCTAAAAAACGGTTCAAACGATTTTGACGAAATTTTGTATCCGACCATTTTCGGGCACGAGAAGACTATTGGGCTGGGTCACATGTTCGAGAACTTTCGATTAGTGGGTCATTTTTGGGTCAACGTGGGTCAAATTAGTTTTATCTAAAAAACGGCTCTAACGATTTTGATTAAATTTTGTGTCCTACGAGTTTCGAGCACGATAAAATCATTGGGCTAGGTCACATGTCCGAGAAAATTCGATTAGTGGGTCATTTCTGGGTCATTGTGCGTCAAGATCTAAAAAACGGCTCAATTTACACTAAATTTTGCATCCAATTGTTTTCGGGCACGAGAAGACTGTTGGGCTAGGTCACATGTTCGAGAAAATTCATTTAGTGGGTCATTTTGGGTCATTTTGAGTCATGGTGAAGCTAATTGTATCTAAAAAACGGTTCAAACGATTTTGACGAAATTTTGCATCCGACTATTTTCGGGCACGAGAAGACTATTGGGCTGGGTCACATGTTCGAGAACCTTTGATTAGTGGGTCATTTTGGGTCAAAGCGGGTCAAATTAATTTTATTTAAAAAACGGCTCTAACGATTTTGATTAAATTTTGTATCCTACGAGTTTCGGGCACGCGAAAATCATTGGGCTAGGTCACATGTTCGAGAAAATTCGATTAGTTGGTTCTGGGTCATTGTGGGTGAAGATCTAAAAAGCGGCTCAATTTACACTAAATTTTGCATCCAATGGTTTTCGAGGACGAGAAGACCGTTGGGCTAGGTCACATGTTCGAGAAAATTCAATTAGTGGGTCATTTTGGTCATAGGTCATGATATTTGAACTCAAATTTAATTTTGACCGAGCATAGCTCGGTCTTCCCTGCTCGTTTTAAATTAAACAACATATTAACAGAAATTACGTTAATGCAAAATGTCCAGTGCCTCCGACAGAACCTATGGGATCATTTGGTAATGCGAATGCGGTCTCTTAACTCAATCGAAGTTAGCGGAATGATTTTTATCCCAGCTAATTTTAATCATGATTGGTACCAGAATTTTTTAACAAAATTTTAATGCTATAACTTTTGCGAAACTATCTGTGGAATCGCACTCTTTTCAAATATAGTTTAAAAAAAAATCTGCTTTAAATGCACTAATACAGAAATGCAATAATTAGTGTCTAAAAGAGTTAAGTGTGATTTTAGAAAATAAAATCCATGAAAAATTACATTAAAAAAAAATAAAATATTTTGGTTAAAATTTGAATAACTTTGTTAACAATATGTTGGGAAAAAAATTAGCTTCTGCCGTCAAAATCCCTATGATTGTGTATAATTCACTATAAAAGAAATATCATTACTCTAATTATTAAAAATAATTTTTAATACAGAGAGCAAACTGAAAACTTTTGTTCGATTTAATTGTAGGGAGGGAAAAAATGAATTAATTAACGAATAATTTTCGCATAAATATGAATGGAAAACGTTTGACCCTTCTGAATTATTTCAAATAACTTATTTGTGATACAATCGCAAAAATTTTCAATATGGTTATTGTAAGTTAAGAACATCTTAATGCAATATAGAAAATAGAAATTAGGAACGCTATTTTTAAGTAAGAATTTAAAACATAATTAAATATCCATTTCAAACTTGTAAATATTGAAAGAAAAGTAATTTTGAAAATTTGCATGCATAAATATATTTAATCTCTCTTTATTATTGTCCAATCGCTAATTACTTAATCATTAGCTTTAGGGGGCCAGAAAGGTTTGAAAAATCAGAAAAAGATATTTCCTATATTTTACAATGTTTGAAATTTTAATAAAACTTTTAAAGATAGAAAATGTTCTAAAATTACGTCGTATAAGCCATAAACATTGAACTGAGCAGATAGGTTACGGTTACCTGTTATCTCGAAATACTGTTTTTGGTGGTTTTGACACGATAACTTTTAAAAACATTAATGTATTTACATGTTTCTAGCTCTTGAATAAAGAAAATTCAATTTTCTACAATGTATACCTGAGAAACAAACAAACAAACATTTTTTTTCAAGTTAAAAATATATATATATTATCAATTTTGATAATTCAATGTATTATTATAATTTTTTTAATTTTCATAATTTTTTTCAGGTGTAATTGAGAGACAATGTAATAAGCAGTATAAAAAAATAATAATAACGTCTCAAAAGTATGGAACCTGGACATAAAAATCGAAACAAAACTAGTTTTGCAAGATTAATTTTGTCGTACAATTATTAAGCAATGAAAATCTTTTTTTGTACGAACAAAGCTTACCAACTCATAATACTTTGAATTTTATGAATTTTTCCCACGTTTCTAGTGCCGAAAAAGCTGAAAGTGTATAAAATTCAAAATATCAAAATTTGGTCGTACAAAGATGAAATGTTTATTGTTTTACATCTAAGAGCATGCAGAAAATTTTGTAACTATAAACCCAGAGACCGTATAAATTCAAATTTCGTAACTTTCTTAAACACAAACGAAAAATTAAGCATTAAGCATAGCTTATGAAACACTTCCCACTATTAAAATATTTTTTAGAAAATTCCCTTTTTTCATACAATGAAATGAGGTATCTAACTAAGAAATTTAAATAAAATGCTCCTCAAACGATTTTTCCGCATAAACCATTTAGTAACGTAATACTTTTAGGTGTCCTGTAAAGGAGCTATTAAAAATGCTACATTCTTCATTTTCAGAACATTCAATAGTGAACCTCATTAACATATATAAACTGCATGTCAATCCGAATATATTTACGTGGTTCAGAGCACAGGCAGACAAACCGAATTCATAAACAATTTTCATCTATGTTGGAAATGTTAAAAATGACTATTTTGATGCAAATGTATCTTCATATAATGTAGAATTTCAATGTAGAACATATAATATATCTGAAAATGAAACTATTCCTCTAAACCTTATAGTTTAGAATTAGCTATTGCATAACGATTACAGAGGATAGCCGGCATAAATTCTGAACTATAAGGGACGCCCAAATGAAAGTGGCATTGCTGTAATAACTCCGCCATTTGAAGAGAAAGATGACTGTGCATGCTCCTGTAGAGGGCGTAGAGTGCTGGGAATGCAAGCGATATCGTCAGATCCTACCAGATGCGTGTGTGATAGCGTGGGAGCACGTTAAAAGGCATCGTTTGCATCATGGATGCCTCCAAACGGTGTCAACGCGCGGTCGTGCAATTTTTAACAGCGGAAAATGTGATTGCTAGTGAAATCTATCATGGAATGTAATATGTGTATGGCACGGAGTGCATGTCACGCAGATCGGTATTCCGATTTTGTAAAGATTTTTGCAATGGAAGAAGCAGTACATCCCCCTAGAACATGCCCAGACCTCTAGCCGTGTAACTACCACATCTTCGGTCCACTCAAGAAAGCTCTGAAGGGACGGCGATTTGCCAACGATAATGAGTTCCAAGCTGCCGTTGAAAATTGGTTCCAAAACCAACCCCGGAGCCAGTGGCGTAGCCAGGGTGGGGGTCCAGATGCTCTTGATACCACTAATTTTTTACAGTTTTCTTTAGCTTATGTAATCGGAGACCTTTCTGCGATAATGAACGCGAAGAAAACCTTACAATTTTACTGGTATCCAGAGCGTTTGGACCCCCTCCCTGGCTACGCCACTGCCCGGAGCTTCTTCACCTAGGGTATCCATCGTCTCGTTCACCGCTGGGACACTTGTTTCAACCTACAATGTGCCTTTGTCTAGCCTATCTGCTACGTCTGTATTAATTCTTTCTTTTGTTTACTAATTTATATTAATACCATTAAACCATTTCTCAAACCGAATGTGGTGCCACTTTCATTTGAGCGATCCATATATAATATTAATTCAAATGTTGCTTACGGTTGAATTCTTTTAACAGTTTTCCACAAAGTTACCTTTTTCGTTAAAAAGAAACACTAAATTTTTAAAAATGTGAAATATACTGACGATGCGTTTTCTTCCCCATTAATCTTCTATGTCTAAATTTTCTACTTTAACGAATGGAAAACATTCTAAGAACAGATATCAAAAGTTTTCTGAACATCATATTAAAATAACCGCGGGAAATGTTATGTGCAAAATAACAACTTCAAAAACTTCATTCTCTAAGTAGATGAAAGTGAAACTTTTCTGTTAAAGATTTATTCAGAGTCATTGCCAGAACACATGTAAAGTACTTTTAGATATGTTTGATGTTTTTATTTTTTAAAAAAGAGAGCATTTTAAACATAACTGTGAGAATAAAATGTTGATCAAAAACCGGAGAAGTTAAGGATGTCTTGACGAAAACGCATCTTCAAATGAGTGAAATAAAAAAGCTATGCATAGTTTGTATTATACATTATAAAAATATGTATAAAGCTGAGTATTCACAATTAGTTACTTTCACCATCCCCGAAGTATTTTTATAAACATTATTTATTTTCAGTTATTATGATTACATATAACATTATTATCAATATTAACAATATTATCAATATTAACAATTATTATCAATAGTATCAATTTTTAACAATATTATTATCAATATAATTAATTATAATTAATATTATAACTTTCAATATTATCAATAATAACAATTATTAACAATATTATTAATTATTAACAATATTATCAATTATCAACAATATTATTATTATCAATATTATGAGTCATAATCAATATTATAACTTTCAATATTATCAATATTAACAATTATTAACAATATTATTGATTATTAACAATATTATCAATTATCAACAATATTATCGTTATCAATATTATCAGTTATAATCAATATGAGTATTTTCATTTATTGTTAAAGTGTACACTCATTTAAGACAATCTGTCCTGTTGAGGGAATTAATAAAATCTGTGTCATATCTGCCTAAAAGACTGTACTTATTTTTCTTCTAGACGAAAGATTGTATTGAAAACAAATCTGCAAAAAAGAAAATACACAGAAAATGAAAAAAACAAATTAGTGTTAATATGTTTCATTAATCACATAGTATGAGAAAGAGATGAGATCCCTTTTATGAATGTTATTCACTTATTTTTAAAATCTGCTTTTTTTAAGGAAATTTGTGGTACAGAAAAAAAGGGACATGTAGATATTATTTGGAACGATGGGAAAAGGTAATATTTGGAACAATGGAACAATGTAAGCTTCTTAACCCTTTGGGAACAGATTTATTTGAAAAAAAAAAACATACAGAACAGACACACCAGAAATTTGGAATAGAGTTTTTTCTGTATTTGTTGACAGATATTTCCTGATTAAAAAGAAGCGAGAAGTACTGTTTGAATTTTCTGATATAAATTCAAAATTTCTGAATTAAAAAAAATAAAATCCATGGACAATACTGATGACGAGTCTCAGTCGTCAAATGTACCCAAGGGGTTAATAGACTTCCTTGTTGAGAAGCAATTTAACATTCAAGAAATATAAGCGACTTGCAGAGACATAAGACAGCCAATGAAAAAATTAAGTTTAACTGTAATAAAAAACTACATAAGAATGAATAACATAAAAAATGTATTCAAATATTTAAAAGTTAAAATTTAACAAAAATATACAGCAGAAAATCAACACAAACATATTTTTAATTAAGTTTACAAAAATAAAAAAGAGAAAATTCTAGTAGTTCCTAGGCTAGAAAAGACAAACAGGGCTGAAAATATCCTATCCCATAAAAAAGACACTTTTCAGTGACCATACATTTTAGAATAAAATACAAAATATTACAAAGGTTACAGACTAATAAAGATACTATTTGGGTCAATGTAGTATTTTTATGGACCTCCTAGTTGCTGAGCAGTTTGATGTTCAGGCGATATGTAAGAGATTTGCAGAGAGATAAAGGAGTCATTGAAAATATTAAGTTTAACCGTAATAAAGAACTACATAAAAACGAATAACTTAAAAAAATAGTAAATTTAAAAAGTAAAATGTAATAAAAATTCCAGAAGTTTACAAAAGTTTAAAAGAAAAAAATGCACTAATTCGTAAGCTATAGAATACAAACAGATATAGATGTTATTAATTTGCATTTATATAAACCTTTACGTATTTCCTTTCTAATTTTTCTGATACATTATAATTTTAAAGGAATCAAATGCTTCGCGCCTACATATTAAAAATGTACCTCGCATTGAATATTATTATTTATATGATATATTATTTAAAGTTAAATAGCATAGTTTTCAGTCACTAAATACGTATATTCAGTAATTATTTTACATAGGCATTCATCCGGCAGGCGGAGACATTTACTAAAATATTATGAAAATTTTACTATATTGTGTTTTGGTAACTGGAATTTTTAATGAACATAAAGGAGCATAAATAAGGAAAATTTTAATTAAAATGTTATTTTAAAGTTAGAATCAAAAACATTTTTATAACAACTTCTGTAAGCTACTTTGAAAAAGTGTATGCAGAAATGTATGAGTTTTAAACTATAACATTATTTCAAATATTATTTACGGTTGAATATTATCAACTGTTTTGAAAAAGTTACAGTATTCTGAAAAGAAACAGAAAAAATACTGACGATGAGTAATCATCCTTATTAAGGTCGCCTCGTACAATTAGACGTTTTTCAGTTTATAAACCGGAAAACTTTACGAAAAGATAGAAACAAAAACTTTTTTTTTTAACGTCACATTAAAATACACCGCAGGTAATGTTATATATAAACTTCAAAAACTTTATACGCTAATCGAATGAAACGTAGTTATCACCGAAGGAACACATATAAAGTACTTTTAGATTATAAAGTACTTTTTTTTTTTTCTTGGAGCAAAATGAGAATTTTAAAAGTCACTGGGAAAAATAAATGTTCAATGAAAATCTGAAAAGATAAGGCTACCTCCGCGAGAATATATCTTCAAATGAGAAAAATAAAAAAAGTTATATTTCGTATCTTTTACATGTCATAAAATAAACTGTACATTCGGAACAACTTGACTAATAATGACTTTTGATTTTCATCGTTTTCAAAATATTTTTGCAAATGTTGTTCATTTGTTCTTAAAATCAGTACCCAATAGCTACAGTAGAAATTTATTAGGCTTATAAGGTAACATATAAGTGTGTTAAAATATCCTTAATTTCTATAAAATATTCCTAAATGAGGGTGTGTACACGCCTTACTATTTCCAAGGTGTGTAGTATCATTATTTCCGAACAGTAATGTTCGGCATATTTAATCTCATATTTTGTAATATTCTTCTGCTATTAAATAAGGCTATAACTGGTATTTAAAAATAATGATACCCAAGATTAACCTGTTAACCGGGGGAATAAACTTTTGTTCAACTGACACGCCTGATTACCAATGGAGCGCACTTTCACCTGCAAATGAATAGAATTTTTTTTCTTTATTCATGGCACTATTTTTGCATGAATAAGGCGTTTTAATAAGACAAAAATTGCTATTAAAATTTTACTGGTGAAGGTAATTCATTTAAAATATTGCAGTAGTAGTTCGTGTATGACAAAATATTTCGTCATAGCCAGTTAACAGGTTAACCCCTTCGGCCCTGACTTTTTTTTTAAACAGATAAAAATTATATGGCAGATTAAATAAGCTTAAATAGGCATAAATAACTATAAAATGAAGTATTATAACATTTTAATAATTAGTAAACTAATTAAAAAATGTTCTAATAATAGGACACCAGGCTTAAATTGAACAAAATGAGCAATTTTATTTTCTGTGCACATTTACAGTGGCAACCATTCGTCATCAGATTCTTCTAAATCTACATCTTCTACGTCAGAATCCTCCAGTTTATTTAAAATTTCAACAACATCATTAAGAGATAATTTTTTAAATCGGAAATCTCCTGGAAAAAAAAACTTATATGCATTCAGTAAAATATTACATATAAATAATACATTAATTATAATAAATAATATATTGATATATTTTTTGCATAAATAATATAATGAATAATTATTAACCCTTCTTTGCATGAGTTTTTCTTTTACAATTGTATTTTTTATACATATATTAAATATTAGACACCAGAAATTTTAAGATAGATTTTTAACTTTGTTCAGCAACATAGTTCACGGGAATTTTACTGGATTAATATTTCTATATAAATATAGTGGTGGTGAAGAAGTTGATTTATTTATTAAAAGTTAAATAAACAGTGATGGAAATTTACATCACTATGCAATTAAGGGTTAATTATATTTTTCAAATATAATTTGTATATAAATTAGTACAATGTTATTATAGACAAAAATCAGTTATTTATAAAACAGATTCTTTAGGTTTCTGCTATAGACGTCTGATCCACTAATAATATAACAAACATGAAAATACACTTTTGTTAGCACTAAGGCCTCATGTCCTAGTACTAGAACAAATGTTTGATTATCATTTGCAACGCAATTTCTCATTATTTTTTTAAGTTAGATGACTAATGTAGATAGAAAAAGCTTCAATTTATAAAATATAATTAACAAAAAAGTAGTAAATTAAAAATAATATTTTTATTGAGAAGATTAAAAATGTCTACTTACGTTTTGCCGGTAAACTGTTAGAAGCCGCCATTATTTTGCTTACAGGTGCATCTGCTGCCATCTGTGATCAAAAATGAGATTTAATTGTTAATCTGCAATGTATTATTAGTAGGACACTGGGTTTTAAACTTATAATTCTTAAAAATAAATAATTTGGGGCCATGTAAAGATGTGTTCTAATAGTAGGACGCCAGGGCCGAAGGGGTTAAGAACCGTATGTACCCTATATATAACGTACTTTTAAAGTAGACAATTATTTCACCCTTTTAAGTTCATACATAATATATCTGGTGATAAATATATTAATAACACATAATTTATTAATAAATATATCAGTTTGACATCGGATAGTGCTAACTGAATGTCAGTGAATATATTCAGTATTCACACTGGTGTCCAAAATTTAAGGGCCAGTGACCAATTTCAGACATTTCGTCGAATATCTACTGAAACTCGTGAGGAAATGCCTGAAATTCCCTTGAACTTTGAGGATGTCAACTTGTTTGACTTCGTATTTTTCAGTAAAGATTTTGTCGCGGGGACAATTAGGCGGGGGGCAATAATAATTTAAATAATAAAATTATATTTTCGATGACCCAAGTAACAGAGAATGCTAAAAATGGTCTGTCACTGTAGAAAATGACTATATAAGTCCTGTTCAACATTTGTATGCATTTGTGTAAGCATAGCACGTATATTCGTTTAAGGTTTCTGTGAAGAAAGAATTTTTTTTTTTTAGAATGCAGAGTTTTCAGCCGAATTTAACACCATAACACCGCTTTCCAAAAAATTGACAAAAAAGTTGTAGAAATAGTATACTGTAATTAAAATATCACTATATTGAATATTTGATGAGATATGGGTATTTGTATGAAATAAATTTTAACTGCGCATGCGCTAACTACAGCAAAAAAAATTTCGCCACGATTTGATAGTCAATACCATATGCAACTCATATAAAATGACCAGTGAAATATCGTGAAAACTCAAAAAGTTAATGTAATAATTTATAAATTGAAGAGGAAATCCCATATAATCCTATGGGATTTCCTCCTCAGTAGATATTCGACGAAACGTCTGAAATTGGTCACTGCTCCTTAATTTCTGGTCATCAGTATATCTTGCTTAGGTAGTAGTCCAATTAACATTTTGCTTATGGGCCACGACTGGCGACTATTTTTATATTTCATGTACCACAATTTACAAAAATTTTCTTCGTAGTAGATACCTCTTTAAAATATCCTAGTATGGCAGAGATTATTTTTCATAAACTTGTACAGATACCATAAAAATATAGTCTCTGAGACGTACGGTGTCCCAACTTCATAATCAAGAGATTAAGAAGCTTATTAAAGTATTGTGAAAGTTTTTTGTTACAATGTCAAGCCAACTGGAATTTTAAACAAAAAACTTCATCTGATTCAGAATTTGTAATCTTTAACTTTAGAAGTTATGTAGATATATGTGCTGAAATCTTACACGATACGTTAACTGTAAAGATTAAATGTTGATTAAATATTTTAGTTTCAATTGATTTATTTTGTTATGCTCCATCACCAATTTTCAGAGGTTACGACTTTTATATAAAATCATTTAATTAAAAAACAAGAAATAAGTTGCAGAAATTAAATAATTACACACAACTAATTATTCTTTTTCTGGCGTAATTGTACATCTGCAAGAGTACTTTTTTTTTTTTTGTTATGCTTTTCCCTCTATGTACAATTTTCTTTTATTTTCTCCACAAAAGATATTTATTGGAAAAAACCAATAAACATCGTGGTTGAAAAATAACGAAATATTTTTGGGTGTTTGTGTGTGTGTGAAAATAAACCGAATACAAACTTTTATCTCCACTACAAATTTTTATTTTCACAGTAATTGAGAAGCTAAATTAGTTAATAAAGAAAATAAAACATAAAGAGACAGATGTCTTGAAATAAAAGAAAATATCTGAATTTTTGCAGAAAGTCTTTCAGTAAAAGTCTTTTTCTTTTCAAATATCTGATGAAGTAATCAGTTCAAATTACAAGTCATAGAAATTTATCAATTGTAAATCCAGAAAATTATTTTCCTTAAGAAATAAAGAGCAACATTTTATTGAGACACAAGGGTTTTATACAACAATTCATTTTGAAATAGACATTTTTACGATAAAATATTCAACTTTATAATGGAGCAATGTTTCTAACCCTTCATACCCTTTATAAACCTTAACAAGTGTTTATAAATTCGGCTTGTCTGTCTGTCTGTGTGTGCTCTAACTAACGTAAATATACTTGGATAGTCAAGAAAATTATATATGTTATTTAGGTTTACTATGAGATGTTTGGTATCCAAAATGAAATATTGTAGCCTTTATAGTTCATTTACAGGGACATTCAAAAGATTTCTGTTACATTAACGGTTTATATGGAAAAATCGTTGGCGGTGTATTTTAATGGTGATACACTATTTCAAACATATTGAAATTGATTTATATCACTTAGGGGCAGTTCAAGAAGCTTATTGCCGAAACGTCAGTTGAGGTTCACTGTGGAGACGAGAAAAGTGTTTGGTTTTCTGTCTGTTTGTCTGTTCCGCGATAACTGCCGTAAAAATCGTCCTATCTGGTTGATTTTTGGTGAGTATATTGGTGAGGTACCCGGAATTAGCTGTATATAGTTTTTAGTTACATTTGGTTCATTCGTTCGAAAAATATAGAACATTTCTTTTTAGGTCATAATGCTTTCCTATGGGAATGCTGACGATTTTCAAATTTCATTTTTAACTGAAATGAAATCCACATATTTGAGTATAGTATTTAAACGTAAAATTACTAATGCTAAATTTTCGATATGGAGGTTTTAAATATATCCAATAGCTTTAAAAATTTGCCGATACATTCATTAGAATTTATAAATTAATTGTTTAAATTATTAAAAAAAATTTGCATCTGTTCGGAAAATATAAAACACTTTATTTTCATATTTTTTTACAAATTTTAAAATGCATTTCTTTTTACTTTGCTCTTTAATTTATTAGTTGCTTAGCGACCCTATTTCAAAGAATATCAAAATAATAAAATTCAAGTAACTCGCACTATTTTGCTACAATATTTTATTATCAAAATAAATTATTTTTGTATTCTATTGACATAAATAAAGAATTTATTTTAATACAAGTTTTTTTTTTTTTATCTAAACAGTTACATGAATAAGAAGCTCATAAGAATTTCAGAGTATCATTGCATAAACCGTGTTTAATTTAACGCTTCTAATTTCTGAAACCTCCGAAGTATTTTATATGCCTATAAATATGTATGTAATATAAAAAAATAAAATTGCGGATTGTAAGATGCTAAATAATATGAAAAGTGAGATAAAAAAATCAATGACTTTAAGTGCTGAAGTTGAGACTTCTGATCTGCAGATTTACTATTTATAGAATATGGTGGGTTGAGTCTTCATCGTCCATTTACAGGGGCAGACAAAAGAATTTTGTTACAGTACTGTGAATGAACAAGAGTTGCTGTAAGTGCTTTTTCAATTGTGGTACGCGTCTTTAAATTAAACATTTTTTTATGTAATACTTGTGTTTAAATTCTATATATGATATACAGGGCAGCACAAAAAATATCGAATGCATTCCCGTTTATTGACGGAAATTTCGGAATGGAAACATTTAACTGTGCTATGCGTTTCCTAACTGAACTAATATTTTAGCATACTATCTAGTATATATACAAATCTATAGATCATATACACGGCTGCACAAAAGGATTCGGATATTTTCCTACTACTGATGGTAATTGCTGAAGTTGGATTTTCAAATTTGCTATGCGTTTTCAAAATTGTTTACTTAGACATCAACTCTCAACTTATTAATCGGTACAGCTTTATTAAAGTATTTTGGAAGTGTTGGAAAGTGTTTCATAATCTATGCTTGACGCATGATTTTTAGTTCTCCTTTCAACATTGCTTTTAGTACCAAATAAGAAAATGTTTAATCATTTGTATGGTATCAATAAAATATCCTTCGACGACAAATTTATACCAAGTACTTTATTTTCTGAACACATACTGTAAGGAAAGTGTTTCATACATGATTGAAGGAAAGTGTTTCATACATGATTGAAGGAAAGTGTTTCATACATGATTGAAGGAAAGTGTTGAATACATGATTTGTTTCTTTTTGTGTGTGATTGAACGCGATAACTCACAAAAGTTATTTCTGGTTGTGCTCCCATTTGGTGAGTATTTTAAAAACACTGTCGCAAGAACTGTATAGATTATCGTGCAAATCGGCTTCTGTAGGGATAATCACTAAGGAAATGTGACAGAATGTAGACGATAAACATTGCGGCAATGTAATCAAGCATTAGTAGCGCAGGGGTAACGTCTCTGGTTTCAAAATAGGAGATTTAGCGTTCGGATCCAACCGATTCCATTCTACTTTCTGGACACATGCATCAGTATCGAATGGAATCACTCCACACTTTTGAATTAGTCGTCATATCGAATGGCATTTCTTTTACAGGTTCAAGTCAAAAATTTAATATTTCATCGTCTACCATTCGTCAAAATGATCAATATTGACAGCAAAGAAATTTAAAGTGAATGTTGATAACGATAAAATTACCTCAGAAACACTCTGTTTTATCAAACTGTTCTCATTATAACAAATCTATGGCTTGAAATAGGTATAGGTAAATATCAGTGCAATAAGGTAAGAAAAAAGGGAACAGCTGAAACAGATGCACTGGGGTTGGCGCAATTTTTGTTTTGCAACATCTTGGCGAAAAACCCCGTTTTCGGGGTTTGTTCAAGTCCTAGTTTGCTTAACAGCATGTTAGTTGTATTCTATTATGAAATAGTTTATTTTATTATAAAAAACACACAACGTATGTTATTATGAAACACACACAGTTTTTATTTTAAATACACACAAATTATTTTATTATAAAACATACATAATAATTAATTTATTATAAAATACACAATGTTTAATTTAATATAAAACACACGCAAACTGCTCTACCGGGATGCCATACGATGCAAAATCTCGCCAATGTCACCAAGATTCTCCAGGAATAAAATCACCATTTTGGCGTTAAAAGTATATCCAGGTGCGTCTGCGACAGCTGTACTGAAAAAAGCCTTTTAAGTGGGTTTTGTTTTGTTTTTCTTAAAAAGTACTTGTTAGAAAAACTGTGCATGGATATGTTGTTTCACTCGCATCGCATATAATTAAGAATATTTTGTTTTTCTTAAAAATTACTTGTTAGATAAACTGTGCATAGATATGTCGTTCCACTCGCATAGCATAAAATTAAGAATGTTTTGTTTTTCTTTAAAATTACTTGTTAGAAAAATTGTGCATAGATATCTGGTTTCACTCGCATCGCATATAATTAAGAAAAACAAACGAGAACGTAATTAACATAATTTCATTGACATTGTTTTATACGTTTATCCGCTACAATGTTTTGAATGTATTTATCATAGTCCGGAAACTTATAAATGTATTTAGATCACGCAGAAGAAAAATTGCTGAAACAGCTGAAGGTAAAATGACGTATAATTATCCATTTATGAGGTAAGTATTCACAAGGTACTATCGGATTTCCGTCAAAGCTATGACAAAACTAGATGTAACATGACTATTAGGGGTTATGTATTAATGTATTTGTTTTAAATATTGTAGTAAAGAAGCTTCGTTTTTATTTGTAAAAGCCCCTTTTTTATATAATTAATCTTTGTTTTTAAATATAAAACCGAAGCTTTTCTCTAAGTATTATTTTCTAGTGTATTTAGTACAAAAATATTGAAAATAAAAATTGTCGGTCTTGTATTAATTACTCATTCAAAAAATATGCACATCATCATATATTGCAAGGTTAATTATTTTTGTAATCACAATTTAATTAATTAAGAAAATGAGGGGGGATGTTTTCACTGCACTTAATAACGGTTTATGCATTATACAGTTCGTCTCAAAAGTTTAAGCAAAGACTAAATAGTGATAGTAAAATAGAAAAATTAAAATATATGGAAAATATATGGAATATACTGAAAATTCTATTAAAATAAACTACGATAAAAGAAAGTCATGCACTTAAAGATAAAAAATTATTGTTATTTTAAAATTACGGGTTTTTTTTCGATTTTTGTTTGAAGTAATAACAAGGCAGCACTAGATACCGGGCTTGCTCATTCATGCTCAAAACGTCACAAATAGTGGCTGGCCGCGACCAGTGACTGGTACTAAGCGACGCGCCCATCGTTTTGTACCAATCACTGTATGTCTTTCGTCGCGGCCAGCTACCTTTTGTGACGTCATGATAATGAATTAGCAAGCCCGGTATCTAGTGTAGCTCTAGTAATAAGCCACAAACGTGTAAGCACATCGTGCAAATATTCACAAATAAGGGATTGTTCGGTTGGAATATCGTTTTCCCTGAGCAGTATAAAAGCTGATATTCAATTCCCATACGTTATTTTTTTTGCCGAAAACTACAGAGTTCACAGAGGTGTAAGTTTTTTTAAGTTGAAATAGAGATGGAAGCTTGCTATCGATATTTATATAATTCGAAGTCGTTCAAAGTGAACAAGCCAACTGTTCAAGTATTCTAATACTTGACAGCAGCGGTGTAAAACCTTGACGCCAGTAGGCCGATTCTCACCCCTAAATTTTAATTGTATTCTTCGTCCACATTTTATTCACCTAAATTATATTAGTAGTATTATTACACGAATAATACTAAAAATTTAGTGGTGGCAATTTCTTTTTTTACTCCCCTGCTGGCAAGAAATAACAATTGCAACTAAACTTCGAAATGTAGGTGGGTACATGTAACGAGTGTTCTTCCAATTTATCCGATCAGTCTGAAATTAGAAAATTGGTATCAAAATAAAGTATGTCATAAAGCAAATTAAAAGTAAATGCGCCAAAAAACACAATGCATGGGCATGTCAGGGAACACAAGAACATTGTTGTAAATAAAATACGTTCAAAACCGCGCCTAAAGTCACAACCATAAATACGCCAGAATCGTTTGAACTCGAAAGTAAATGCCGTGCGGAACAAGTTGCTCACCGTATTATTCAGTGACGATAAAAAGTGTAATTTGGATTCTTCTGATGTTTGAAATATTTATTGACTTGATCTAGAAAACAGCCTTATACATTCTCCAGTAGGTTGCAAGGTGTTTTGGGAGGTGATTTGTGTTTAATTTCCAAACCTCCCTGAAATTTTCCCCATGAGAAATATAATTCAACAATGTATCAAGAACTGTAGAACAATAATTGGTTCCGTTTTGCGATGTCTTAGACTGCACATCAAGACGACAAGCGACACAACGCGTAACTTAAGAGACAAAACTTAAACTTCTTTCTTCTTTGTTTCAACCTGTTTGAAACCTATTCCTCCTCCTAAGACGCGCGTTGTGTCGTTTGTCGTCACCGGGTGCGGCCTGCGATAGAGAATCCTCTGAGGAGATTCCAGCACAACATTGATTCAAACCGCCACACAAAAGTGTAGCTTTCCAAGGAAAATGTTGAAGTAACGCGCAAATGCGCTGTAATGGTGACCAATTGTTGATCAAGTTCAAGTCCAGTTTTAAACCCAATTGAGATTAATTGGGGATTCTATACCTTGCGAAGTTTATAACATTGGAAAGCCATATGTGGCTACTGAAAAACTCCCAAGTGGCCATTGAGAAACCATGGTAGCATTCAATACCATCGATAATATTTCATACGTTATCAGTTTTGATAAAAATGGTTCATTTGATGTTATCGGTAACCAGGAAAATACTAAGAATATGTAACAATGATACGTTTTTTCCATCGTGCCTAAGCTTTTGAGACACCCTGTAGTTACGAACTTTTATAAGTTTCTATCAAATTCATGGTCATGGTAAATTTATTCATTTTTATATGATTTATTTAAATGCTTTTACAGAAATTAATAAATAACTAACCTTGTGTTGTTATTTTTTTTACTGTTATTTAATAAACGACACTCTTTGGTTGTTTTTAAACATTTGACTATAGACAATAGACTATAAACATCACGCAATTATTTAAGATATTTTATTAACAATTTTTCAAGATATACTGTTGGTATGATGTAATTTATTATAATTAAGAATTTAAAATATTTGTTTTAGTTTCAAATTTTATCTGCATATTTGTTTGTACTGTCTTTGTGTTACACGTCTAAAAAATTACGAAACAACTACATTTCTCTAATCCCATGTTAGAGTCTTCAAGAAATATTTACTACAAGCGGAATATATTAATTATTGTCAACATAGTTTTAATTATTTTGTGTATGCATTCGCAACAGCTTTATTTGTGTGCAATAGAAATTATATTAGAATGCAAAGTTTTTTAATTTATATCTATTACAACTAAGCATATCTGCCACGAAAATTATTCAAATTTGCACTGCAGTCTAATACTTTTTAGCAATATCAAATATTTTAATTGATCTAATATTTTGATGTACGATTAAACTTTAGAAAAAGCACTAAAAATATCTACAGACAATATTAGTCAAGTGAGAATATCATCTCATTTATTCCCTCAAAGTTACAGTAAAAACTGATAGAAGATAGCAAACGAAAAGTAAAATAACTATCAATCGTATTTTAACTGCATTAAAATGTGACATCATCTGTTTCGAAAAAAAACGTGATATAAAGAAAAATAAATTGAGCATTTTAATTTAAATTTGGCTTTTAATCATATAAACCCGTGCAACAACTATGTCCAATTTTATTTTTAGTGAACTTGTTTTATATAATCACTATTGCGGTATTTTATTTTTGTGGCAACTCTAATTTGAGAAAAACCTTTCATTTCATTTATGAAAGCAATGCTGATTTAATTTTTGATTAATTGTAATTTTTAATCAAAATACACATTTTAACGAAATGTGAATGTACTATGTCAGAAACCGCTTCAAAATCATTTCATATGGTATCTCATTTATCGTTCTGCGTTTTTTATTTGCTTAGAAAAAGGAATGTTGACAACAGAAATAACATATAAGATTGCTGTGTCGTTCATATTTCACTCTATTTATTTAAATAATTTTCTGGGTCGAAAAATAGTTTTTTGAGCCACTTGTTATACGCCGGATTATAATTGTTTTCCTAAAATATATTCCAGGTTTTACTTTAAATAATTTATACGGCTATATCTAGACAGCTGCATAATTCTACTCGTAAAACTATCACAGAATAAACGACCTACATTGTTTCTCGTTTTAGTTACTTTTAAAGAAAGAAAAAAATTCTTTTAGCATCTCGATAATACATTTCTTGGATTATCTTGCGTTTTCCATTAAAATAAATACAAAGAGAGGTTTTTTTTCACCTTGTGCTTTACTGATAAAGTCATTCAGACGCTTTTTTGTTCTTTATACGGGACAAAGTAAGGTATAAATAAAGGATATTTAAAAAAATAATCAGCTTCGGAAATTAGAATTTGTTTTTATTTCTCTTGTGGTATCACCATTAAATCACAATCTTATCACCATTAAATTGATATTTTCTAAATAGTTTAAGTTACTCAATCCTTACTCAAAACTAAACTAAAGTAAACTATGCGTAAATTGTTTTCATTTCAGTTTAAAATCTTAGTATTCTGAGAAAACTAGTTATCTCTTTTCAATCGCATTTTACACTGTAAAAAAAACAAAAAAACAATGCTTCTCTATCTTACGAAACCATAATTTAACCACATGCAAAAATATATAGTAACCTTTTCCCCATAAGTACCCAGAATTCTGAAAAGCGTTCTTTATCCTGAGAAACCTAAAAAAATAATGTACTTTCGTGGTTTAAAGAAAGAATTATAAAAACAGAGTTTTGTTTTGCCGCCATTGATTTTCAAAAATGTTTCCAGGATTTTTTTATTGAGTACTAATCGGTTTCTAGAACCGGAATATCAGTGTTTAATATGCTATCAATTCTCAATTAAACATTTTCAGCTACGTTTCGGAATTTGTGAATGCAAGATAATATTTATTTTAATGTTAAAAATAATTTTGTTAATTTATAATGTTTCTCTGTAAAACATGTTTGTTGAGTATAAAAATGTTTACTTGCAAATTGATAGCATCTGGAAAACCTATATTCTGAGTTAAGAAAAGTTATTAATACACTATACAAACTCCTGCGAAAGGTTTCAGAAAATCGGTAGCAGCAAAAGAAACTTTGCTTTTATAAATGCTTCTTTTAATCTCGAAGATATCGTCGCTACCATGTCAAACTATCGAATGTGAAACAATTTACTTTGCATTTTTCATTACTTTTAAAATTGGTCCAATTGTCACCACTAAATTTTAATAGTATTCTTCAGCAGCGTTGCCAGTTTGGCCTTCTTTTTCATCCAGAAATTCCGATTATATACCAGAAATTTCAAATAGAAATTTTTGCTTTATTTAATCCCACACATTTCGTGATTAATTAAAGTAAAATTTATTTTCTCAAAATTTCCGGTATATATACGGCATCTCTGAAAATAAATGGAAGACCAAACTGACAACCCTGTTCTTCACAGAAATTGTATAAACATTCTTACTAGGCGGAGAATTCTAATAAAGTTTAGTGGTGACAATCGGCCCATTTTTAAAAGTAATGAGAAATGCATTTTTTCATATTCGATAGTTTGACATGGTAGCAACGATATAATATTGTCAGCTGTGCTTTCTAAAGATAAAGAACGCTTTTCAGAAACGTGTGTAACTCGGAAGAAATTATTGAACATTTTCGTTTGTGGTTACATTATATTTGCTTAAATTAACAAACATTAGTTTTTTCTAAAGTGTATTCCTTCAATGTGTGTTTAATCTGGTTATCTTGTCCACATAAGCAGTTCAATTTTCATTTTAAAAAATTATTGCACACCTCTTTTTAGAAAATTTGGTACATCTCATAAAACTGTTGCATAATATATGATGTACGTTGTTTTTGGATTTCGTTATTTAACGTGAAAAAAAATGAAACGCTTTTTTGATAATACAAGGATACCCCCTGAAGTCTTGGCCACCCCTGTTAACTTCGAAACTTCGACAGCTATAAGTCATAAACAGGGTGTCCAGGTGCTAAGCGATGAAACCGTTTACAGCTCCACATAGTGTCAAACAACGGAGTTAGTATTTCTATCTCGAAAAGTGTACGGTATACAGGGGGGGAAATCAACTATAAAGTTGTAGACCGTCCTCGAATTAGTATAAAAGGTACTTCTCAATTATCCCGTCGACCACTTTTCATAACAAAAAACTATCGCCAAATTGTAACGTCAAAAAAACGGTAGAGCGTTGCCATTGGAATATCAAAATAAATAAATAAATAAAATATAAGGATTTAAGGACACAATTGTTATTTTAATTGATAGTAAAACATAGCAGTAAAACATAATGAAAAATACACGCAAATGTTGAATTAAAAACCACTTGATGACATAACAAATACGTATAATGCTTCTGACATCAAGTGAATGGGACTGCATTTTCGGCATTAAATCCTATAGTTTGGCAATATTTTTTTTGTTATGAAAAGTGGTCGACGGGATAATAGAAAAGTACCGTATAAAATTATGGCTTACCTGTAAAAAGTACTTTATTACAAATCCTCAAATGTAATTTTTATTATATTCTACACTGTTAAAAACTTTTTGCTGGGTTGTACGAACTTTTGGTGCTGTAGTAGCTGCAGCCACAGGATAGTGAAATCTCGTTACAACATTTAGAGCTATTCTGCAACCGGGACTCCAAATGTTGGAACGATATTTCACCATTGATTGCAGCTACTGCAGCACCAAAAGTTGGTACAACCCAGCGCAAAATTTTTAACAGTGTATCACCAAAATACATGCGTCTCAAATTGCATGCAAAAGTGTGGTATTATAATGCAGACGCACACTAATAAAATTACCATACAGAAGCAAGGTAAAGTTTATATTAATAAGAAAATTTAGTTAAGTATGCTAAATGTTTCCACCATCGGAACAGAGCAGAATGCATGTAGCCTTGTTGCCGATGGTCCACGTATTTAGAATACTTATTTCGATATTCTTATTAAAATAAACTGTATCTTGCTTACATGTTTTATTTTATTAGTATGTGTGCGTCTGTCGTAAAATGCCACACTGCTTCATGCAATTAGTGAAGCAATTAAACTGGTGATGGGTTACAAATAAATTACGTTTCAGGGTTTCCAAAGTTATTTTTACATGCAAGACATCATTTCGTGCTAAATCAAAGATACTCTAAAGCTTTGTATTTTAATTTGTCCTTGTATCTCGCATCTTATTCGATACAGGAACGCTAACTTTCCAGTTTGCCACTAGATAGTGCTCTAACCAGTTTAATCATAGAGATTTTACATAAGAGAAATATAAAGGCATTCGCAAAATGTCTGCCATATTAATCAAAAATACCGTAATTTCCGGTGTATAATCCGCGGATAAAACAACCCTGTTTGGAACCAGAAATTTTATTTTATAAAATGTGATTCCAACAGGTCAGGGAATTTCCCGACTAGAAACTCTTCGGAACCGTATTTTTATAGGAAAACTCATGTTAAATGAGGATAAGCTTCGCGAGGACTTAATTGGGCAAATTTGACTATAGGGAAATGCTGGTAAGAAACTATAAACTTCCATAAAATGTAGGAACTCTGGTTGTAAATATTTAATTTCAATTATTAACTAAAATTTATGAGTGAAAATATGATTATTTGATCCGCAGATTATACCCCGGAAATTACAGTAGATGGTTGGCCGTAAAACGCAATGGATTTTATTCATCTTTTAATACATTTTATTCTTTTAAAATCTCGAAACATTCGTTTTATATGCGTGCAGAGAATCATGAAGAACATAACTATAAGTGCATTTTCACTTTAGTGTTTGAGAATTCCCAGAAAATGCATTTCTGAGAATTCTAATTCACTAAAGGGAAAATACTCCTATATTTATGTTCTGTATGACACTCTGAAGGCATATAAAACGATTTTCCATGATTTTTATGTAAAATAAAATGCTAGACTCTGATGAAAATGTATTGCATTCTACGGCAATACATCTGTTTTTGATCAAAAATGGTTGATATTTCGTCAATGTCCAATGTTACTCTTATGTAGGATATCTATTTAACCGCATAGCGCATGGTTATCATACTAATCCCATTTACCACGTTTAGGACTATTAGCTATCAATGAGTTCCATAATATTACACAGAGCTAATTCACTGGTCTACTTCCTGCCGCGATAGCATCACACTTTCAATGCGCGCAAATAATGAATCCTGCACTTTTCTTAATATTAAAGGCTTTTTTTTTCAACCTTTTCCGCATACTTTTTATCACTTTTGATTATTTCTACACAATTTCATACTTTTATGAGCAATACTTAACACATTATGCATTGTTTTTGTTGAGCTTATTTAAAATAATGTTAAATTAAATATTTGTCATGAAATGAAATAAAATTTGTAATATTTTCAATAAAAAAATATATATATCAGGGAAAAATGTTTGCACCTTCGTTGTTTTTTTAAAAGAAAATCTAATTTGCAAAAATCTATTCCAAACTACTCTATGGGAGGAAATAGGTGTTTTGGGAAAACATTTTCTCCGAAATTCTATGGTATTGTATTCATGGGCGGACCGCTATATTCACAGTAGCAGAATAGGAAGTTAGCCCTCCGTATTATTGTGAAGCTCAGTAATAGTACAGCGCCTAAAATACATAGTGTGGAAAACGGCTACAAAACAGTTCTAAAAAATTGAATCCGATAAATGCAGAACGATACTGAAAAAATAACAGGTTGATCGCAGCGACATCTTCTAGCAGTGGCGTAGACATGGTGGAGGTCCAGTTGGTTTGGATACCGGTGATTTTACAAAAATATTTTTGCCTTATCTAATCGAAGAATTTTCTGCGATATTGAAGGCAGAAAAAAACTTTATAATATTACTTGTTTTTAGAGCATTTGGACCCCGTCTCTGGCTACGCCACTATCTGCTAGCTCTTTTGAACGCAAACATTGTATAAGAATCGAACTGAGAAAACGTTTCAGCTGATGGTAAATATTTTAAATAATTAAATTATACGCTATTTCCTTTGACTTGGAGAGTGATTTTCATAAGCTTTGAAAATATGAATGATATTTATCATGGCCAAATAACGTGATACGCATTCTTTTGTGCCTGATTATAATACTCGATACAAGACAGCAAATTAGAAACTATCCCTATTTAGCATGCCAAAGTATGAATCTCTGCTAGAAGAGTGGAAAAGATTAATTCCCTGATATGATAAAAAACTAACTTCAAATCAGTTACATCTGAAATATACACTAACAAGTAGATTTTATTAACATAGATTATTTTCCTGTTGTCAATAGTGAAACGGTTACTGTTGCTGGAGGTGAATCTATTTTTAAATCAGATGTTGCTGCGATCGCACTATTATTATACCGCATCATTGCACGTTTATCAGCTACAATTTTTCAGCACTTTTTAAAGCATTACGACTTTGGCCTTTTTTAAATTCCAAAATTTCGCATTTATACCAGAAATTCCCTATAATGCTCGTTTGGCTACTTAACCCATTAAGGCCGGAATTATTTTTCTCTTTAAAATACAAAAATTGCATTTCATACCAATTTTTCAAAATAGCAACTTTTGTCCCCTTTTATTACGGAGTTTCTGTCATCAATTAAAGAGAATATTTCTCTTATAAAATACTGGTGTGCAAACAACAAAATGGATGTCTGCGGAAAAATTCTTGTTTCTGAATTTTTGGTTTGAATTCGAAAATTTTGAATTAAAAAACGGTAAAACTGTTTTCCAGACTATGCATTCTAGGCGCTGTAGTAATAGCTATTACCGTTCTGAAGTTATAAGGATGAATAGGGCTTTATTGGGCATGCTTTATATTTCTTATATTATCTTACGTTATTCATGAAAGTTAATTTTTTTTTTAAAACGAGTAATTGTGTGCAAAGCATAGATTATGAAACACTTACCAATACTTCCAGAATATATTTAACAGAATTTTATCGCTTAATAAGGTACAATATGATATCTAAGTATGCAATCTGGAAATTCATAACATATTTGGAAACCCAATTTCAGCAATTACCAATTTATAGTCGGAAAAGTATCGAAATTCTTATGTGCAGTCTTGTATATCATCTATAGAATTTACATATGCCAAATAAAAGTCAAAAAATTAGTTTAATTTAAAAACGCATACCACAACTTAAAACGCACTTCCAGCAATTATTATTAATAGACAGTACTATAACCGATTTTTTTGTGCGTAAGAGGTTTTTTTGTTACCATTGATTTTCGGAAATTTTTCGGAGCAGTTTTTAAAAGTTGCTGATTAGTTTCCTGAAAACAGAATATCGGATTTTAGTATGATATTGAGTCCCTATTAATAATGTTATGTACTTTTAAATTTTACAATTTGTGATACCAACGAGAAATCGTCGATAATAATTAAACATTGCCATTAAAGTGAAATTTAGCTGTGAAAGGCTATTACCGCGGACATGTTTGACTGAAATTGAATCTGTTTCTAAAATAATTCAATATTTATTCAATGTTAGAATACAATTTTAAAAAAAATACCAATATTTTCGTAATATTTGTATAATAATACAGCTAGTATTTCCAATTAAAAGCAAATGAATCAATAATTTATTAGCTAAATATTGGCTTGGTCTACAGAACTGTTTTCTACCTGTATTATGCTTTTTAAAAGAAATTTCTTTGACAGTAAAATTCTTTAAGCTTCATATGATCACTGAATATTTATATTCATATTTAAAAAATGTAATTATTTTCCTGATTATCACACCAGAATAGCTGCCAAATTATCCGTCTTTATTGCCTAAGAAAAAAATCGTGGCAGATTTCTACAACATTTGCATTCGAAATAACATTCGAGGTAAGTTTCTGCAAAACTTGAAAGAAAGATCTAAAAAGATTTCTGTTTTTATAAAATGACATTTAAAAGACGGAGCATTCGGGAGTCTTGTATTAACAGTTTTTACGAGTTTTCTTTTTATAGATCCAAAGATCAAAATTTAAAAGCAAAGTAATATAATGTATGTTTAATAAATAGATTTCTAAAAAATTTTACTGTTCACGAGAATCCTGCACAATTACATTTTTTTCACAATTACATTTTTTTTTTCGTTGTTTCTTTTTATTTGTTGTATGAAAGAAAATTCTTTGAAAAAAAATAAAAGTGAAAAATTCCTGATAGGATAAAAGAATTTTTTTATTATGCGATAAAAGTAAATTCAATCAAGGCTTTTACTCCACCACATTTTATCCTTTGGGCTCTAAGTGAGAACATTTAGAAGTTAAATTATTGAATAGAGAATAGGATAAAGAGAAAGTGACAAGCAAGCAGTAAAAAGAAGAAAAGATATTTTTAAAAAGTTTTGACGTAACGGTCTCCCTTTCTTTTGAAAAATACTCAATTTAATTTTTGTTCTTTAAATTTATTAAACTTTATCATTGTTAAAAGGAATTTTTAAAAACCAGTATTGATACTCTCTGGTATTTTTTTTAGCCTTATAATAACAACTGAAGAAGTAGATCTCTTATAATCAATTTTTTAATATTGTATTTAATTCTATGAAAAATGAGTTAAACGTTCTCAAATATTTAGGTAAGGAAAGAGCTCACATAACACATTCACTGACGGGTTAAAATTACCGGAATTTTATTTTATTTAGTAAGTTCGAATTCATACCAGAAAATACTAACAGTAATATTTACTTTATTTAATTACAGACATATCGGTATTACTTAAAATAAAAAAATGTCTTTCGAAATTTTCTATACGAATTCGTAATTTTAGATTGAAAAGTACGAATATTTCGCTGCCAACCACGAGTATACTCGTAGTTGGCAGCGAATGGGTTATCTAGTTTTCCATCATTTGATTGTGATAATTCAAATTACAAGCCAGGGGATAGAGTACCCAATATCTAAGAAAAGCACGTACACGAATAATGCAGGTACTGTGAGGTATTCAATGGGACCGACTAATCTCTGAAATTGGGGGAAGTACAGTACAATTTTAGGGGGCTCCTTTCATGTGGTAAAAGTTTTCTAAATTATTAATACATGGAAACTCAGAGAATGATACAAGCTACACGTATTATTCACGAAAATTACTTAGTCTAATTCATATATTTCATTAAGCAGACTTTATTATGTTCTCTGTATTTACTTTAGATAGAGTATATTTGAGGACGTGGGTTTCAAAACTCGCCTTATCCAAAATTTAAAAAATCGTGTTTTCTCTATCAATCTATTCTATTGGTTAATCTTCACTGAAAAAAACTGCAATCCACAGAACAACTAGTTTCAGCATGTAATTCTAGCGTTCTAAAATCTTGGTTTACAATGAAAACTAATGGAAGCAGTCAGAGGTTTTTCGTGATTTCCTCGAATTTTACTTTTTGGATAAGACGAGTTTTGAAATTTACGTCCTCATTTATAGTATATATATTTTGTATGTTCAGTGAACAAGGTGGTTTCTCATTCGCATGTCAGAACATGATTGATTAACAAACTGTTACTCCCATTCAGATTTTCCTGTTAGATACATTTTCTAAAGTATATAACGAGGTCTATTGTCTTAAGCAAACTTTTTTCTTCACAAAAATTAAAAATCCAATGCAAAAAACTAGAAATGGAAATTAGAGGCCCCATTTTACAGTCGTTTTGGGGGTCTCTCTTAAATTTTAGAGAGGAAGAACGTGATTCATTCGGATTTTAGGTAATCATAGTCTTTGGGTATTCTATCTTTTTCCTCAAATTAATTTAATTCCATAATTAATACATGTGGTTACACTACATATAAATTACTGTGTAGATTAGTAAGGCATATTTGATGCATAAATTTCGAGCGTTTTACACGTGTTACATATTGAAAAGATAAATCTACACAAATGAAAGTTTATAGTTCATAAAGTCTGATTCAGCTGGTTTTTGGTTTGAGTTTATCTGCAGAGTCCCTCTGCGCAGATGAAAATCGGTCGCAAGATAAATGCCTAGTGCTAAGATAAGCACTAAGTGTATTGAAAATCGACCGTGTCCTCTGTAGATTTTAATGTTTATTTTTTATTTTTCGGAAATCATTATGTCTAAAACTTAAAAGGTAAAGAAAACTTATTTTATTATATTGTATTATTAAGAAATATGGTTCTGTAGTATCGTGTTTATGGAAGAATTTAAAAAAATAAAATCCTTATTAGTAATTACATCAAAATACCTTTTTTTCTAAATTAAATAATAGGCTAAAACATTTTTATGTATACACCTGGTTATAAGTAAATGAAACATGTGACGCATATAGAGGAGACTTAATGGAAGTTTTAATCAACTATTTTTTAAAGTTTCGTTGAACAAAATTTCCCTGCTAAACATTGTGAATTATTTTATCAAATACAGGGAATTTTCAGTCTGTCGTGGACACTTCGGGCCCGTCAACTAATAAAGTAATCATACTTATATTAAAATCCTTAAAATTACAGACATTACATTACAATTACATAAAACATTAAAAACATATTAAAATTGGACGTTTCGGATTTACATGAAAATCCCTCATCAGCAAAAATTTTTCTTAACGTAAGACACAACAAGTTCTAAAACATCAACACACAGAAAATACAACGCATCAAAATGTCGAGGCCAAAGTTACAGTTATATTAACACACAGAAGTGTAGCGTCAAGGGGGGCACGGATCACTTTACTACCAGTATTTTTACATACTATATTTGGCCTTATTCAATTCATACCGTTCAAAGATTAAATAAGACTAAATGTAGTATATAATTATACTGGTAGTAAAATGATCGTGCCCCCCCCCCCTGACGCTACGCCACTGTTAACACAGAGTATTCATTCGAGATTGCACCTGCTTCGTTAAGAAGTAAATCTGTAATTTTAGTATACCATGCCACTTTCATACTTTCATACTTTCTTAAAAACATGGTATACGAAAATTACAGATTTACCTCTTAACGAAGGAGGTGCAATCCCGAATGAATACTCCGTGTTAATATAACTGTAACTTTGGCCTCGACATTTTGATGCGTTGTATTTTCTATGTGTTGATGTTTTAGAACTTATTGTGACTTACGTTAAGAAAAATTTTTGCTGATGAGGGATTTTCATGTAAATCCGAGACGTTCAATTTTAATATGTTTTTAATGTTTTATGTAATTGTAATGTAATGCCTGTAATTTTAATGATTTTAATATAAATATAAATATGTTCAGACGTAATAATTTTGTTTACTTCAAAAGTAATCATAGACAGAAATTGACAATAAAGAACAATTTATTTGAAACTAGTTGTGAAAGGCTTTGCTGTGGAGGGGGACAATTAAGATAACGATGATTAAATTTAAAGTTCAAGCACTCAAATAACGAAAGGGCGAGAAGCTAACCCCAAGAAATCCATTAAATTCTAGCTCTAACTCTAAACAAGACAGCTACTCTAATTACAATCTGTAACCCAATAAAAGCTGCTATAAAGGCTGTTCGCACATGTTTTAGACGAGTTTGTTTTGGTGTAAAAAAACATCGTCTGCAAAGAAAAATTATTTTTTAGAGCTAATATGTTCCTTACAGTGTAAGTTCTCGTCTGGCAGCTGAAACTTTTGTTTACATTCAAAATGGCGCTTTTAAAGAACAGATGGATGAAAGGCTATATTTTTGCACTTTCCACATTTTTTTTCTCATATTCGGAGATTTAAAAAAGCTGTGAAAGGCCACTGTATGTAATATTGTCAATAATACCAGGAAAAACTTGAATGTCAAGTGGAACTTTTTTCCAGATAGATACACCAGAACGAAAATGAATACTTAGAATACTGGAAATATAAAGATCTTTTGTGATAAAAGAAAATCCTCCAATTTAAAGGTCTGTTTCTAAATCGTTAAATTATTCAGTGTCAACTGTTCGCAAAATCATTAACACTGATTTGAATTTTAAAAAGGCAAAAAAAAAACACAATTTCCGTCGTCTTTCTTCACGACACGTCGCCGATTGTAAAACACGATGCAGAATTGCTTATGAGAAGCCTTTATCCGTATAAAAATGGAAAAATGTTGTAAAAATAGATGAAGCTTTGGTCTATTTAAATGATTGTAATAAAAAGATATTCATTTATTATCATCAAAGAGGAGAAAAAAATCTTAAAACATTATTCAATGTATCTGAAGAAAGTTTTAGCAAATGATTTAGGATTGTTGCTGGCTTAGCATATAATGGAAAATTCAAAATAAAGAGAGTGAAGAAAAATGTTAATATCTGCTGCTTTGGGGAGAAAAATGCTCTGAAAACACTACACAGAATATCACTAGAAAATATGTCAATATCGCTAATTGTAGGGAACTCGGTGGATTCCAAATATACTTTTATTTGAAGTAATTAACGCAACACCGTAACATAGGCAAACTTCTCGGTTGAAATATGTTAATCTATCCACAATTGAATTGCATGCCTCTACTAACGACACGGGGATCGATGAAAGCTCGGAAACTGTCTTGATGTTCTGTAATGGACAAGATCACAATTTGTTGATACTCACTACCATCATCATATTTATACTGGCTAATCCACCACAGATACCTAATTGACATATTAATGCATAAAACTACCGCAAGAATCGGATTCCTGGAGATTCAATCTCACTTTGCAAAAGTAAAAGAATTGAAAGATTAGAAGACTCATTCATTCACAAATGTTTAAATCAGAACTACACATTAACACCGAAAACTGAACAAACTTTTATTTTAGACTACCTTCATAAATAATAGCTAGGCATTGCTACAAGTCATAATCATTTTAAGTACTAAATATTTGCACAATGTTTTGTTTTCCATTTTCCTGCAAATACAGCACATCTTGATTTCTGATAAATTGTTCCCCGGTGAAGATTTATTCTATGAGTGTACTGTCGGGTGTCGAAAATTGGTTCAAAATGCAAACTTTGCAACATATTCTGTAAGATTCTTTATAGGATAGAACAAAGATAAGTTCAGCTCAATTACTTTGTATCTGAACAGAAAATACCTGCAAATTTTATGCATTTACGAATAAAGATTCTGGAATATGTTATAAAATCGGAACTTTAAATAATTTTAGAACAATTTAATGCAATATTTATTGCTCAAGGGATTATTTTCTATTATTTTTTTAATTATTTATGCAATTTTTATAAAATAGTTTTTAAAGAGGTTTTCTTTTTAACGATCTAAATTGATTTTTAAATAATCTAAATTGATTTTTAAATAATCTAAATTGATTTTTAAATAATCTAAATTTATTTTTAAATAAACAGAATTAAATTTTGTGAAAATAATCGATGATTTCTTTGTGTCTCACGCCATGCTGAAATACAAGTACGTATACGTACTTAAAAAGAATTTTGTCTATAATTAAAATCTCGCTTTACTCCATTTTACTTATTTTAGGTTTTTAAGATATATTCTCTTGTAAATAAATGTGCATCAAATATTATTTGCAAATATTTTATGCCAAAAGCTTGACAAATAAAATTTCCCCACTTTTAACTTAATATATAGCATATTTTGGAGAACACATCAAATCCGCGATGCGATTAAATTTGCTGTGTTTTATTTACATTTATTTTACCGCAATGATAATAAATGCATTCGTAAGAGCAAAGTTACATAAATGCAAATTGTCATGGAAGCGAAGTATATATCGTAGGTTGGGTTAATTTTGATACAATGGAGTAATTGGATTAAAAATCGAATTTTGTTTTTCATAAAACATAACTCAAAATAGAGATTAGTATTATGATTACTTTTATGTACCAATATTAAACAGTGTAACATACTGTATCAAATCGTTTAATCTTTCTCCGTTCACAAACATTGAATCAATAATCTCTTTTAATCCTACTTTTTATAATAATAAAGAGTCTTTATACTTTTAAATCAATTTTCTAGATAAAGTTTAGATAACAAAAGTGACAACATCAATCTTATACTGTTATTTTATTTTACATTAATCCAGAGTAATTTTTAAACACAATTAATCACTTCTTGGGAAAACATATAGATAATTACTTCCCCGAAGAAAAAGAAATTTAATTACTTTTATATGCACAAACCTCTAATTTTGTCGAAGTTATTGTAAAAGAAGCAGGGCGTCTTTAGTATGTTATTTTACAGAAATGTCAATGTCCTCATTACTTTATTTTGATATATATACGGGGGATTTTTTCTAAATGAAATGATCTTTAAGCGGTTTCAGCTGACCAATTACCGAAAATCTAATTGACGTTATTATAATACTCAGGTTCAAGAACTAAGCTAAAACAGTACGTTAGAGTATCGATAACGGTTATTTTTATACAGTTTCTAATCTTGCCACGCAATTCTTATTTGTAATAAATCAGAAAAACCGTAAATAGATTTAATTATCACACGCAAAGAACCCAGATATGGAAAGTAGAAAAAAGAAGTGCAATTAACTTTCTTCATCTGTAGTTTTCTTATTTTTGTTGAACCTAATTGAAGGTAAGTTGTGACAACAAAATTAACTGTTACATAATTATGGCATTGTCCTCATTACTTCTTAACTATATATCAACGGAGATTATTTATGTAATTTTTAATGGTTTAGCTCAGCAATCTTTGGCAAAGCAGTTATCAGTAAGATATTGATTATATATAATTATAGTTGTAAATATCAGATATATAACTTTAAATAAAAGAAATGTTATAAAAATTTCTTTGAATTAAAAAAAAAAAAATCCAAAAAATTCCAAAAAGATTTTTTTTTTAATTTCAAAAATTTCAAAAGATTTTTCAATTTTAACAAATTTTTTTCTGAGATTTTGGTAAACGTATATTAAATTTATAAAAGATTATGTAACAGATAAAAAAAAATAAAACGCTAATTTACAAATATTTCTTGTTTATTCGTTGTAGAACATTTATTTTGTTGTTTTGCTATTGATAATAAAATATTAAAAAATAATCATTACATTTTAGTAGTAGAGATCATATAAATAAGGCAGACTAGCAAATGTTAGATTGCCGATAAAAGTTAAATAAAAGAAGTATTAAATTATTTTAGAAGAGTAAAATTAATTAATTAATCTTATTGGTTATAACTAGCATATTAAATTTTTAAATAATTTTAATTAAAGAACTGTAAAGCTACTAACTTTAAAATCAGAAAATTATATATTTTTAAAATATCTTGAAACATATATTTTACCTGAATGATAAAGCTATTTCACTTGGTATCTAATAAATACACATTCGATTAAGAAGGCGAAATAACAAACAATAGAATTTCGATAAAATTTGAATATAAAGAACTATTAAAATAATTTTGTAAATAAAGAAAAAAAATAATTAATTTAATTAATTCGATTTATCAAATTAATTTTCAAATTGATTTGTATTTAAATAACTGTAAAATTACTTAATAAATTATTAAACACTAACGTTTCTAAATTTCTTTAAACTGCTATTTCACAAAAAACTCTTTCTAACAGCTGACTAGGACCCAAACTTACCGAGCTATTATCCAGATTTATAGATTTGAGTGCCTAGAAAGGGAGTGAAATCGCCTGATAGTCACATGGCGGTGATCTGCAGGACTAGCACGTATGCCAGCTCTGTTTTACTTTACCTTGGTTCTATGTTGGCCGGTAACTTAAAGTGAAGTTGCTTGTTTAATTTCACGCTGTATCGCATATCTATGCGTCATACCAAGCACCCGAAGGTCGGCTATAGCTATGCGAGTTGGTCTCGTAATTTAGAACCAATCAGATGACGAGACCCTCACCTGACTAGGCACCTCCAGAAGTATAATTCATAGGGAGCTTAGAGGACTTTGCGCACACGACGAATTTTACATTTTACATGCACGAGGCGCCATTATCGCACATGGTAGATATTTAGCTAGCGGTAAGACTTTAACCCGCGATCTTTCAGCTACGAGTCTGAAGCTCTGCCAAATGGGCCACCGCTGCCACCGTAGAGGCATAACCTGCACAAGATGGTTGTTTTCCTTGGGATCTAGTAACTACGTGTATTATACGTTAAATTAGTTCAAGGACATGAAGCTATTACATTTGTTTTAATTTCAGTTACTGGGTGTCCCAAAAATGACTGATGGATTTTAAAATTCAATAACTAGCAAACGGTGACAGATATTTAAAAAATTCTTGCAGGAGGGTTATGTACGATGTCGGGAGTTTTTTTACTGTGATTCTTGATTTTAGTTCGAATTTCAAACAATAGATGGCGCTGACAGCGGTTGGCGCTCATTCGAGGCCGAAACTGACGTCACTGAGCATTGATGCGAAGAAAGGAGATTAAGGCTATGGAGTGGGTCTCATTCGCCAGTACAATTTTGCTCTTAGGCCCCGATTCAGAATCCCAGATCACTCGAATGAGACCCACTCCATAGCCTTAATCTCCTTTCTTCGCATCAATGCTCAGTGACGTCAGTTTCGGCCTCGAATGAGCGCCAACCGCTGTCAGCGCCATCTATTGTTTGAAATTCGAACTAAAATCAAGAATCACAGTAAAAAAAACTCCCGACATCGTACATAACCCTCCTGCAAGAATTTTTTTAATATCTGTCACCGTTTGCTAGTTATTGAATTTTAAAATCCATCAGTCATTTTTGGGACACCCGGTAAATGTTAACATGTTATCGGAATGCAATATAATTAACAAACAAAGAATTTCTTTCAAAAATTACAATAATGAAAACAATCATATACCTATTTTAATTAGGAACATTATTCTGTTAAAGTACTTACATAAGAATAAACTTTGAAACTATTTAATATTCATCTGTTATAAAACATGCAAACTGCATTTACTTTATAACTTTTTATTAGAAGAATATATTTATTGTATCGTTTCAACACAGGTCAGACACTGCTGCATACTAATCTCTCTAGACTGCATAGAATGAAATTCTCTTAAATATAACCATCTAGTATATATATAAAACACAAACGGAAATTTCGTTCAGTTCCTTTATAACTCGAGTTCCACTGAATGGATTTTGATGGAACTTGCGTTGTTCGATAGATAATTTTTCAGGGAAGGTTTTAGTATATAACATATTGTTCTACGTACATTAGTTACAGAATTATGATAGAAAGTTCTGTTATTTTGGCCGAAGAGGTTACCATTGCTAATTTTTTGACGACCATTATTGTTACAGAAAGAAATGAAAAGGCTATACATCTCGAAAAATAAAAGAAAGACTGTTGTTAATTTTATTTAAAAAGAAAAAAAGAAAGAAAGAACAAAGAAAGAGAAAGAAAAGAAAAGAAAAAGAAAACGAGTTTTGATGACAGATAATATTATAAAACGAAAATATTTAATTTAAACATTATTAGGAATATTCGAAATGCTTAAAAAATTATTCAAGGGCAAGATTGCTATTGAAAAAAAATTTGGCGATTTATCTTTTGTTTTTGGCGATTTTGATTTTATTAAAGACCCCAAACAATTTGATTTTAAGCCAAAAGTTTTTTTTTTTTTTTTTTTTTTCAGAAAGAATTGAAATGGCTATACATCTGTAAAAAAAAAACTGTTACTAATTTTATTTAAAAAACGAAAGAAAAAAAAAAGAAAAACAGTTTTGATGAGAGATATTAAGCCAAAAGGTGTTTTTTCAAGTGTACGACAGCATTTTTGCAGTATTTTTTTTAATACTTTTCGGCTAGCCGGGCGCCAGTGATAGATATATACATATATATATATACACATATATCTACAAAAATACATATATATACATACATATATATACACTTATATGTATGAATATATACATACATATATATATATATATATATATATATATATATATGTTACATTCCTGTCGAAAATTGGCACATTATAGACGATCGCTATTGCTGTCGACTTGAACGTTCTTTCCACCAGACAATCGGAACATCTCAGTCCGAAACCACTAAAATTACCTGATAATCATATCGAGGTAGCCGCAGTCGAGATCGTTGAAATGTAGTCATGACACCCGGACTACATTCACTTCGAGTCACTCACCATGAAGACAAATCTCGAAGTATATCACATCGGAAATCGTAGTGTATTTGCAGTCGTAAAAATTGAGCAGAGGCGGTGAAATCCAGAAGAAATTTCCCAAAAACATTAAAAAGAAGACTTAATAACTTAATAGATGAGCAGTGGCTTTATTGTGATCACAGAGATGAAAGCAACTCCACCAACTTTCGCTTCATTAAAACTGAACACATTTGAAGATCTTGAAGAATTAGCAGAGCTTGAAGAACATACTACCGATGCATTAGTGTAGACTCCCCAGTGACGGCAATTAGATGACAACCACTAATTCGTGTAAATTCTGTCTCCGAAGCCAGTGTAACCGTATAAATACTTCAAAATTTGGCCCAAAGGTACAAAACGCGCGAACAAGCTGGTCCACTCGCATCCATGTTCGGAGGGCGCTAGGGGGATAAAGAAGGCGGAGCTTTCTCGCTAATGGATGAAAAAATGAGGCAACGAAGACGTGTCTCTGACGTATGATTAAAACTCTTTAACAGAAGCGGCAAATTAAAAAGGTAAAAAGGCCTTTGGGCGCGAAAACCGCTTGGAATCATGGGATGCCGAATGAATTAAATAGAAATAAAAATGGTATTATAAAAGTTCCAAAGAATAAAAATTAAATGTCTCAAAAGAAGAAATTAGGCAGGTGCGCTTAGAGGCAGTGTTGCACTTTAAGAGAATAAGGTTTTAATAAATACGTGTAGCTTTTAACAGATTAAGATTTTTAGAATGATAAATAACAGAATATTTTGATTAAGTTATGGAATAAAATACAAAATAGATTTAAGAGATATTTTAAAAAGAGAGGGAAAAAAGAATTGAAGAATTTGGAATAATTTAACTAAAGAAATAGGGCGAAAATTTTTTATTATTACATATCCCCCCACCCAAAAGACGAATGAACCGGTAGGTCATATGACCTGCAAGTTCATTGAAGGGAAATGTTACACGGACTTGGATTACAATTTATCAACTGGAGGAAGTCAAAATAAGTACATTTCCAAAATTTATTCATTAATGCCCAATAACATTAAATTTAATAACTATAACGCGAATTGGTGGAGTTGTTAATAAAAATACAATTACAAGATATTAATCTTGTTAGCAATGACATAAAAAGCTTTAGAAAATATTAAACAAAATAAGAAAAGAATTGTAACACTTTAAAATAATAGATAACATACTTCCAGAGTATCATCTTACAAAATTTGTTGCAAATTGCTTGTAGAATTGTTGCTTAATTTGTCGTTCATTTCTCGTCTGAGTGATAGTCCATCCAAAACAGTTATTTGCATACCTCACAAACTGAACAGTTTACAAATTGAAAGAGAAAAATCCTTCAAATTTTAGATCTTACTGATCTTCCTTATGAAAGTCTATTTCAGAATTAAAGTTCATCTGAATGCTTTATATTTACTAGCAACAACTCGAAAATAGTACTAAGATTAATATTAACAACAATAAAACACAAATAATACAATAATAATAATAAGAAGAAGAAGAAGAATATCAACAATAAAAATTTTAAAATAATAATACTTAACAATAACAATAATCATAAGTTAATTTTCAAATATTAAACTTATGTTTGTCTGAAAAACTCAGTCCTGAAGGGAATGCTAAGAAAAACTTAAGAGAAATGAGTATTTTGTTATGGTATAGTTTGTCTGACAAATGGTAATTACCTAAAAAGGCAAATAGGTAATGTAAGCAGTATAAGAGTTTTTTACTCAACATCAAAATTACCATTACCATTATTACCTTTATAACTTCCATTACCTTTACTACTTTATTACTTGCTTACTTCTAGAAGTAAAATTTATATATCTCAACATATTCAAATTCAAGTAGTATTCAAATTCAAGTAATATTTAATCTCAATATCAAATTATAAATAGTATAACTAATAATAATAATATTCAACAATAAGTTCAGCAATAACAAGCATTATAATTCAAAATATCACACTCTTTCTTTAATTACTTTCTTAAGTATATAATTAATATCTCATCCATATAGTAGTGAATGAGGTATGAAATATACTCAATAAAATACATAATACAAAAAAAAGGAATAAATAAGAAAAATTCGTGAAAACAATCATTATTGTGTAGATGATGGTTATGTAACTATCTTGCTTTCAGTCAAACAAGAAAACATAAGTTGTGAAATGAAAAAATGGGATCTTGTAGCATATTAAGAAAGGTTGGACAATTCTCAATTAGTATTAAGATATCATATTTGATTAGTTTAAGATATAATTTAAGCCAGTTTATTTTATTAGTTTAGTTAATACTGTTTAATTTATTATTCTAATCTAATCCAATTCAGTATCAGAAACTCCTAACTTAAATCAACTAAATTACGCCAGCATAAAAAGTTGACTCAAGTGGAAACTTCAACAGTGACACTCTCGTGTGCACAATCAAGAACACCACGGTTATACAGAAGATAATTGATTAGTTAATTATTAATTTATTTTATTTCGTTTATTTTTGGATTATATTAAAATCAAGACGAAACTATAATTTAACATTAGTTTGTTGTTGGTTCTCATGGGATAATTTTAATTGATCAGGAGGATAATAAGGGCGTAATTTTGATACATGTACTATTTCAGTAGGTTTATTTTGAATTTGTCTATCAATTTCAAAATTGACATCAGCTAACTTATTAAGGATTTGATAAGGACCACTAAAGACTTGTGAAAGTTTTCTGGTATTAGGATATTGGAACTCTTCATAAATTACAAGATCTCCAATCTCAAATTTTGGTTCTAGATAATTTCGATCGTAATATTTTTTACTTCTCCAATAGAATTCATCAGTGCGTTTTTTAGCAAGTTTAAGGGCTTCTTGAACAGGAGGGTAATAATTTTGTTGAAGAGGAGAATCATAGGGTAATTGGCCAAAAAGTAAGTAAGCAGGAGGGAATTTAGTGATAGAATGAGGGGTATTGTTATACTCATTAACTACTTCTGTCAAAATTTTTGTCCAAGGAATTTTGGAGTTGGTAGAATTGACTTTACACTTCAATCTAGTAACTATTGTCTGGTTAGCTCTCTCACATTTGCCATTCGTTTGAGGATGATGTGATGTGGTTAAACGTTGCTTAATATTGTGGTTTCGCAGAAATTTTTTAAATCTAGATGAAGTAAAGGCTGCATTTCTATCACTTAACACTTTTTGATGGGTCTGGACATTAAGAATTTTATTAAAACAGAATAATTGTTGTGGTGTTTGAATATTAAAAACTTGGTTTAGACAATTAGTATAAGTTTCTGTGGTAACACTTTTTGAGGGGAAAGCCCAAACATATCTAGTAGCATGGTCGATGATGATGTGTAGATATTTTTTGGTGGAGTTATAATAATTGAATCCTCCCACAGTATCAATAGAAAGACATTCAAAAGGTTGATCTGTGGTGTGCATAGCTTGTAATAAGCCAATTTTTTTCTGTCTGGGTTTTTTATTCTTTTGACAAATATCACAATGTTTTACAAAATTGGTTATATCTTGCGTCATGTCAGGCCAATAATAATTAGGGGAGATTAAATTTAACATTTTTTGGATACCAGGATGACCCAATTTTTCATAAGCAACATTTAGTATTTTTCTCCTTAAAGACATGGGGACTACTATTTTTCTAAAACCTTTCTTTTTTACTATCATAAGTCCATTTTCCTTTAGATAATTTTTACCACACACATTATCTTTTTCCTGCCTCTCTATAATTTCTTTAACGTCCAGAAGAAAAGTAAGTGGTTGAATAAAATGTGAAATTGGGTTTCTCGACAACATGTCGGCTTCGACATTTGTGGATCCCTTTTCGTAAACTATATTATATTCAAACATGCTCAACTTCAAAGACCATCTAAATAACCTGCCTCTCAAATGTTTAGTATTTTTTAACCATACAATAGATGCATGATCAGTATGAATGGTAAATTTTACACCATGAAAATAATGATAGAATTTGTCTAAGGTGTCAATGATGGCAAGACACTCTAACTCGGTAATAAAATAATTCTTCTCATAACTTCTCAATCCTCTAGAGTAATGAGCAATTGGATGTAAAAAATTATTACTATCAGGTTGTTTTAAGACTGCACCTACTGCCACCTGTGAGGCATCAACAAACATATGGAGGGGTAACTTAGGGTCATAAATTTTTAAGATAGGTTTGGCTATTAAGGCATCTTTTAATTTTTGAAAAGAATTTTGACAATCTGTATTCCATTCCCATAGTGTATTTTTTCTGAGTAATCTGTTAAGAGGGACTCGAATTTCGGCATATTTATCTATAAACTTGTGATAAACATTGATAGATGCTAAGAATCTCTGAAGTTCCTTTACATTTGAAGGGGGTTTTAGTTTTTTTATTACTTCAATATTAGCATTAGCAGGAGTTAATGTGCCATTCTGGATGGTATATCCTAAGAAGTTAATTTTATTTTGGACAAAATTGCATTTAGAGAGTTTAAGTTTAATGTTTTCGCGTCTACATAATTCAAATATTTGGTTTAAATGTTGCATATGTTCTTCTAATGAGGAAGAAAAAATAATGATATCATCAAAATAATGGCAAGCAAAGTCTATTTTGTATTTAGTAAGTATTCTTCTAAGGGTTCTATTAAATATCGGGGGGCCTAATTTAATCCCGAAGGGCAGAACTAACCATTCAAAGAGCCCAAAGTTGGTAGCAAAAGCCAATTTTTCAGTATCGGATGGATGTATGGGTATGTGCCAGTAGCCAGAGGCTAAATCTAAAGTTGAAAAATACTGCGCACTACTCAGTTTATCTAAAATTCCATCGATACGAGGTAGGGGTTCTGCGTCATTTTTCATTATTGCATTTAATTTTCTATAGTCAACACATAATCTAGTTTTTTTACCTTCTTCTCTTTTCATTACTAATGTAACAGGGGCAGAATAGGGACTATTGCTCTCTTTAATTAAACCAGCATCTAATAGTGAATGAATTTGATCCGAAATCTCTTTTTCTTCTAAAGGGGAAGTTCTGTATGGCCTCAGAGATATTGGTAGGTCATAATTAAGAAGAATACGTTGCGGTTCGATATTAATTCTCCCGACATCAAATTTATTTTTAGAAAATATATCTAAATAATCTCTTATACTTTCCCTTAAAGTTTCATTTTCTATAGAATTTATTTCCCCAATTAATTTAGAATTATCAACATTAGATGGAACAAAGGATTGAGGAGATATGATTTTTCCATAATCGGGTTGCACTCTCTGATAATCATAGTTAACATTAAAATGAAGTAACCTTAATTTATCACTGGATATGTTCTTAGATTCATTTAAAACAAGGTCTCCTTGTAATACTCTACATGTAGCACAGTCAATAATTAAATTAAACTTACAGCATTCTTTTAAACCTAGTATAGCATAATCTAAATTTGTATTACATATTAAAAATCTAATATTTTGTTGCACATTACCTAATTTAAACAATAAATTACCAGCTTTATCTATTACAACAGTTCCTTTGGCTTGGCCAATAATAACAGGTGGAATATTTATAACTTTAGCATTTAAGAATTTAACAAATTTAAAAGGCAAAATACTTATGGTTGAGCCAGAGTCAATCACACAAGGTAGTTCCCTGTTATTTACATATCCTGATACAATTAACTGTCATATATTATCAGTAGATGGTTGTGGTTGACTAAGAGGGGGTGCAGAAGATTGCAGAGGCCTAACATTGAATACACAATCCCTCTCCCAGTGATAAGCATTTTGGATACCTCTATTTAAACACATTCGACATGGTCGACTAGGAAGCTTCTTTGATAATGATTGACAGGCAATCTGGGACTAACGAACCTGGACGTTGAAGGGTTAAAATTAGTTGCTGCTTGGAAATTTGGATTCCTGTAATTAGGTTGAGGGCGAATCCAATGTCTAGGTGAATTAATTGGTTGAGAAAAAGGTCTGGAATTTTGAGACTTATTTCTAACATTACTATTATTGTTACTGCTAGAATGAGATGGAATGACAACAAGTTGTTTAACTAATCTATACCAATCGGTAGTAGATTCAGGAGGATTTACTATTAAATAGTTCTGGTATTCAGGTTTTAAGCCATCTGTCAATCCTTGTAAAATAATAGTTTCACATAGTTTAAGTTGTCGACCTATCTCTATTTTCTGACGGAAATAATTTTCTAAGTTGTTTAGGTCATGCAATTTCAGCGAGGCGAAATCAGAAAAACGGGGGACTGTTACTTTCAGAAATTTTTCAGTTAAGATCTCAGCAATTTTTTCATACTCTTTACAATCTAGACATTCATTAACATACACCTTTAATGCTTCGCCCTTCAAATATTTGGAAATATTGTTGATTTTCCACTCTTTTTTATCTGGAGGGGCTGATCCTTCAAAGTGTCTAAGCCAAGACACAACATTCATCCCACTTTCTGGGTCAAAAATAATAACATTAAGCTCTTTTTCAGCCATTTTGGTTTGAGTACCTTTACTTTCAACAATAACTTTAACGAACCCTGACTTTAATAACATGTAAAAAAAATAACAATGTATAAAGAATTCTTTAACTTAACAACAACTGTAAATATCTAACTCTTAATAATTTAAATAACAAACTAAATAATATTCAACAGTAAAAAAGTCCAATTCATATTAAAATTCATTTCACTTAAATAGTAAATGTAAACTACTACTATAATCTTTCTATAAATAGATCCACTATATATGAATATCACAATTTAGAATGAAATAAATAAAACACTTTTTTAAAATAAGTATCATTATTTCGTAAGAACAATTTTTTTGGCTCTTGAATTGTACTCTCAGAATATAGCATCAAAAAACAAAAGTAATAAAATAAACAAATTAATTAACTGCACAATAATTTTACCCTTTCAATGTTACTCAACTTTCTTTTGAGATAACACATTTTTTTTTTCACATTAATAAACTTCAAAAGCTATTTTTGCGATTATTATGCAATCAGTGAAGCTGTAATTTCAGATAATCTAATAAATTTTTATGCATTTTTAGAATGGCATAGAATATGTTCCAATACATGTTACTTGAAAAGAGATTACTCATATATTTTTTCAATAAATAGAAATTATTTCCTATGAATAAATATCACCGAATGAAAAGGGACTATAATTAAATGATAAAATAAGAACATAAAATGAAGTTACTCTTGTAAAATGAAGTAATATAGGAATAAATATCAGAGCAGTTCAAAACTTTCAGTAATATTTGTGAGCTTAACCAAATAAAATTAATTTTTTAACAATACATAAGAATAAATATTAAATTTCGTAAGTTCTAAATGTTCAGGATAAAAGGAACAAAATTCTTCTAAAGTATTCTAAGAACAATTTTTGTTCTATATAAGCCAATAATAACAAATCAATAAAATAAGAAATCAATAAAAATAAAAGAATAATTTAACTTACAGACGTCACTTCTGGGATAAATTTATAAACACTTATGAGTGATAATTTGACAACTAATCGGTAGTTGTTCTCCAATATCACTGGGAAGTCTCCAAAATGTTTTTATTACACAGGTCATCAGTTATCCTGTCGACTTTTTTTGTTACATTCCTGTCGAAAATTGGCACATTATAGACGATCGCTATTGCTGTCGACTTGAACGTTCTTTCCACCAGACAATCGGAACATCTCAGTCCGAAACCACTAAAATTACCTGATAATCATATCGAGGTAGCCGCAGTCGAGATCGTTGAAATGTAGTCATGACACCCGGACAGGGCATCACTTCGAGTCACTCACCATGAACACAAATCTCGAAGTATATCACATCGGAAATCGTAGTGTATTTGCAGTCGTAAAAATTGAGCAGAGGCGGTGAAATCCAGAAGAAATTTCCCAAAAACATTAAAAAGAAGACTTAATAACTTAATAGATGAGCAGTGGCTTTATTGTGATCACAGAGATGAAAGCAACTCCACCAACTTTCGCTTCATTAAAACTGAACACATTTGAAGATCTTGAAGAATTAGCAGAGCTTGAAGAACATACTACCGATGCATTAGTGTAGACTCCCCAGTGACGGCAATTAGATGACAACCACTAATTCGTGTAAATTCTGTCTCCGAAGCCAGTTTAACCGTATAAATACTTCAAAATTTGGCCCAAAGGTACAAAACGCGCGAACAAGCTGGTCCACTCGCATCCATGTTCGGAGGGCGCTAGGGGGATAAAGAAGGCGGAGCTTTCTCGCTAATGGATGAAAAAATGAGGCAACGAAGACGTGTCTCTGACGTATGATTAAAACTCTTTAACAGAAGCGGCAAATTAAAAAGGTAAAAAGGCCTTTGGGCGCGAAAACCGCTTGGAATCATGGGATGCCGAATGAATTAAATAGAAATAAAAATGGTATTATAAAAGTTCCAAAGAATAAAAATTAAATGTCTCAAAAGAAGAAATTAGGCAGGTGCGCTTAGAGGCAGTGTTGCACTTTAAGAGAATAAGGTTTTAATAAATACGTGTAGCTTTTAACAGATTAAGATTTTTAGAATGATAAATAACAGAATATTTTGATTAAGTTATGGAATAAAATACAAAATAGATTTAAGAGATATTTTAAAAAGAGAGGGAAAAAAGAATTGAAGAATTTGGAATAATTTAACTAAAGAAATAGGGCGAAAATTTTTTATTATTACATATCCCCCCACCCAAAAGACGAATGAACCGGTAGGTCATATGACCTGCAAGTTCATTGAAGGGAAATGTTACACGGACTTGGATTACAATTTATCAACTGGAGGAAGTCAAAATAAGTACATTTCCAAAATTTATTCATTAATGCCCAATAACATTAAATTTAATAACTATAACGCGAATTGGTGGAGTTGTTAATAAAAATACAATTACAAGATATTAATCTTGTTAGCAATGACATAAAAAGCTTTAGAAAATATTAAACAAAATAAGAAAAGAATTGTAACACTTTAAAATAATAGATAACATACTTCCAGAGTATCATCTTACAAAATTTGTTGCAAATTGCTTGTAGAATTGTTGCTTAATTTGTCGTTCATTTCTCGTCTGAGTGATAGTCCATCCAAAACAGTTATTTGCATACCTCACAAACTGAACAGTTTACAAATTGAAAGAGAAAAATCCTTCAAATTTTAGATCTTACTGATCTTCCTTATGAAAGTCTATTTCAGAATTAAAGTTCATCTGAATGCTTTATATTTACTAGCAACAACTCGAAAATAGTACTAAGATTAATATTAACAACAATAAAACACAAATAATACAATAATAATAATAATAAGAAGAAGAAGAATATCAACAATAAAAATTTTAAAATAATAATACTTAACAATAACAATAATCATAAGTTAATTTTCAAATATTAAACTTATGTTTGTCTGAAAAACTCAGTCCTGAATGGAATGCTAACAGTGGCAGTGTTGCACTTTAAGAGAATGAGGTTTTAATAAATACGTGTAGCTTTTAACAGATTAAGATTTTTAGAATGATAAATAACAGAATATTTTGATTAAGTTATGGAATAAAATACAAAATAGATTTAAGAGATATTTTAAAAAGAGAGGGAAAAAAGAATTGAAGAATTTGGAATAATTTAACTAAAGAAATAGGGCGAAAATTTTTTATTATTACATATATATATATATATATATATATATATATATATATATATATATATACATATATATTTATATATGTACATATATCACTGGCGCCCAGCTAACCAAAAAGTACCTTTTTTTTATTCAAACGCAAACTATATTAATGGCAATATACTTCTATTTACTTCTACATATATAAAATTTCGTTCCAGCTGCTTATAACTCGAGTTCTGCTGAATGGATTTTCGTAGAACTTAAACTGTTAGATAATTTTGTAGGGAAAGTTTTATTATATAACATATCATTCTACGTTGCTTAGTTTAGAATTATAGGGGGAAATTCGAAAATCGGGTGACCATTTTTTTAAATCAAATGTTAGCCTTTTCTATATTTGATTCCGATTATGAAAGATTAGCCTTCTGAAAAAGTTCTACTGGGCGTATTTTGATGAGAATTGTATTGTTAGTTAGTTAGATGCTATTTCAGGAATGGTTATAGTGTACTACATATTGTTCTACGTTGCTTATTCAAACAGTTATGTGTAAAGGTTATATAGTCAGGTGAACCCGATTCCGAAAGATTAGCCTTTTTGAAAGTTTTTACTGGGCGTATTTTTTGCGACTTGCATTGTTAAGTAGATAGTTTTTAAGGATGGTTTTAGTATATTTCATATCATTCTGTTAGTCTTAATGTTAGTTTTAGAATTATGTGGAAAAGTTCTATAATCAGATGAACCGGTTATAAAAGATTAGCCTTTATAAAAACTTCTACTGGATGGATTTTGTTAGTTAATTTGTTTGCATTGTTAGTTCGATAATTTTTAGTGATGGTTTTAGTATATTGCATGTAGTTTTATCATTCTTTACCAAACCCTAACTGTAAATGACCAAATAAAAGAGTTGGTCCTTAAAAATATTGACTGCACATTAGAAAATATAATAGCGCAATGGCATCATTTTTCAGTAATGTGGAAGGATATTCCAGGTAAATATACAGATTGCTTTCAAATACAAGGTCAAATTAAACGATATATTTCGTTTGATTCACGGTTCATTTGTAGAAACCGACCAGCGCAGCGGACGTAGCTTGCTAGTTTAATACTAAATCGATCAGTAGTAGTCAATTTGACTGTGACCAAATAAATAAACTTCGATTTAGAATTTTATTCTAAAAATAATTAAAACACGTACTCAGCAGAAATAAATTAAACAGTCTTTAATAAAAATTCTGGTGTAAAATATTTGTTTATAAATCTTGAGTAAAATTTCCGGTAACTGGTACATTTCATTTAAAAAATAATTATAAAATTTGTGTAATCATATTATGAAATTCCCTTGAATATACAATTTAATCAAAAACATTTATTTAAAATATAATAATACTTCCCTACAGTCTTTTTTTGTACTTTAAGCGATTATTTTCAAATTTTAATTAAACTTTCAAACAAAATATGATAATTATGTTTCATAGTCTTCGTTTTTCGATCGACAGATATATAAGTTTTGGGGATTGAAATTATTTAAAGAAAAAAATATAGGTTTTTAAAAAGCTGTCTTTACTTCCATTGCTATTTGAATAAAATAAATTACAATTAACATTGGGGTTAAAAAAATGTTTAAATGCAGGATTATTTGTATTAGGAAAAGAAATTTAAAATACAGTGACTTATACGCGATGTTCTTACGCACTTATAGGTTCAGTAATTAGTTTTTAGTAGTGCTGGAATGATATTGCCAAGTGTACATTAGGTTACGATTTTAAAAATTAATTTATCATTCCACATAAAAATCAACAAAGAGCTAATTGTAATTTTGAATTCAGCATTAAAAAAATGATCGTATTTACCAAATAAATTCTCTGGGTCATGTAGAGATGCTGAAAGAAATACCAGCATATAGAATTTAAATTAAAGCGTTGTGATTATTTAGTTGAACATGACCTTAAGAGAAAGATGAAGTTAAGATTAAGCTGGTGTCCTTCCATAAATTATTCATCTAGAAAAAAAAATCGCTAAATCAAAATTAAATAAAAGAAACTGAGTCATCACCAAAGAGAAGAAAAATTAAATCTTGAATTTTAACATTAAAACTAGTTTATTCACAGTATATACAATGATATTTACATTTAATCTATAAAATAAATATAAAAAAAACAATCATTATCATTAATTGCTCGTATACTACTTGCTTCACAAAAAAATGCTATTTACAAATAGCATAACATTATTATTTTTGATTGAAGGTTAATCTAATTTTTTTACGATGCAAAATTCCTGGGAGAACAATCCCTGTGTGCATTAGCATGCATCATATTCTTCCCACAAACAATTAAAATGTTATGCACAGTTATTACGAGCATATAATATTTGAGATACCTTTTTCTAGGTAGAGGTCATCCATCGTCCTATCAGCTCCACGTTCTTTTTGTACGACGACACAAACACAAATAAAAATATATACTCCTTGCATTACAGTCAAAATGACTAAAGTAAACGTGCATTTTTTTGCACAACCTTCATTCTGGGTTAGGAAACTTCGAACTGAATCTTGGATGAATTTTTCTCTTCCTCTTCAATTCTGAGGGGGCGATGTTTTTTCTCCTCCTCTTAATTTTTGTGGGCCGTCTTTTTTCGTCTATTGGTCCTCCTTGAACAAAACCATGTTTTTCATTAGTCCACCGTTTTGACCCCTACTCTGGTCACGTGGTCTCAGGACTCCTGGAAAACGGATGATGTTTCTCTGCAGCTGTACAAGGCAGATTTATGACTGTCATATATTTGAGCAATAAAATCTGCCAACCTATTTCAGATGTATTGTAAAAGTGCAGACTTATGTCTCCATCTCATTATCAATGTATCTGTTGTTTACAGTGAACTATATATATATATATATATATAGAATAAAAACTTAATTATTTTAATTAAAATATTCTTATAAAATGAATAGGGTTTTGAGAGTCATCTCATTGTTCCAATGATTTCGATATCAAATATCATATTTGTATGACAACTCTGACTGTTTATGCATAATTATATTGTTTAGTGTTCTTTCATAATGAAAGATGATGAGAGGTTCATCTCTCCATCATTCACCCGGTCATTAGGAAAAAAAAAAAATGAAGGCAGAGTCCTTCCTTTGTTTTTTGTCAGATTGATGCTCCTATTCACATCAGAGTTGTTTATTCACAGTACAGTTCAGTATATATCATGAAACAAAGTTCTGATAATTTAGTAGTTCAGAGTAGCAGATAATAGTCTAGCTGAAGTTTGGTTTATAGGAACTGCAGGTGGCAGTAACCTGAAATTGTGTCTTTCATACAACCACAGAACCTTTGGAAAAGTTCTACTTTACTGTAATCGTGGCATGCTGCATAGTTGATTCACTTGACAGGTTTTATATGCTCAATATTTATGTGCATTACGGAATTTGAATAACTTAAAAAACTTTAAGAATGCCAAAATAATTCAAAGGAAAATGAATTTGAAATAAAGTTTACATTTAAATTTAAATCCCAAAATACTACACAACATGGTAACTGGAAACTGATAAAAAATATACAAATTTATATATCAAATACCATAACTATGATTATATATGTAATACATTTCACTTTTTTGCATACAACAACAATGGCATAAATATTCAACAATGGAATGTCTTTTATAAGCTATACAAGTATACAGACAATTTTGTTTCTACATTTTCTGAACGACAAAAGAAATATATTTGTCTCATTATTTGTTTATAAAACTTATGTTATTGAGTATAGTTTATACAACACACTTGATCTATCATTTATTTTTATTATTCAACAATAAAAGAAATGAAATATATATATATGCTTATTTCATCACTCAAACATCTTTATTTTAACACTACCCGCGTTGAGATTCTCTGTCGAATAAGAGAAGATGCGGAGATAAGGACCTTATCCCGCTTTCATTTTTTCTCCCACCTTTCATCCAAAGAGTGAAAGTGAGAAACACTCTCCCTTTACACCAGATTCTCTCTTCAAGAGATAAATAGTGGACCCTTCTACTTGAGCACGGGAAAGAAGGAAAAAAAAACGATTAGTACTACTAATCTATTTTCCTTTATCCCTGATGCCGAAAATGAGATGGTCCTAGCTACTGGTCAGTTCAAAAACCTGTTTGCCCAGTACGAAGTGTACTTTTCTTGCAAAATGACGCGCGTTTTGTAGTTAGCACAGTTAGCGAACCTTGACTTCTCCTGCTCAAAAAGGATTTTCCTCGTAAAAAAAATTCGCATCCCAATAGAATTACACTATATTTAATCTATTTATTTTTTTTTGTTTTAGATGTCCAACAAGACCTGAATACCGCAAGCTGCCACAACGTGTGTCTCCTAAGGTAACAAGGAAAAGAGAAAAAAATGGCAAGTGCTACTCGCAGTGGTTTCAAGCAGGGGGGTGGGGTTTTAGTAATGAATGTTTTTTCCTTCCATGTTTTACTTCTATATACATATTTACACAATTTACAGTCAGAATTCCGAAAAAGTGATTCTGACTGCACTCTTTGATGAATTAGATAAACGGTTATCAATTCACTGTGTATAACTACGCAGCAACGGTGAATTGACTTCTCTCTTCTACTAAATCCATGGCCTTCTCAGAAAAAAAAATTTCTGAAATTAATTCAAAATAATGAATTATCCCGAATTCTACTAATGTTCTATCGGTGTTCAAATCGTCCCATATCTCATTACAAAATGATGTATTTGCTATCTGACAAATGTTTAATCCAATATCTTTAATTTCCATTATTATTTATATTTAATTGTATCTTACTTTATTAGCAGACTGGATCCCAAGATTTATCTTATGCTTTTGTAAGTACCAAAAAAAATTTTATTTTTGCACTAAATTTCCTTAGAAAGAAAAAAAAAAAAAAACATGATCTGGTTACAAATCTCCTCCCAGTTACATCAACAACGCGATTTACTAACTAACTGAAGTGTTTGTTTGTTCTAGTGAAAACTGATATCTAATTTCGCTGACACGATTTATCACTTTTGCTTGGATTCTTATCATTTGTTTATTTATGTCTATCCAAATATACGCGATATTATGATTACTTGAATTAATTGCGTGAGATCTCACAAATGTTTATATTCATGCATTATATTAGTATTATTATTCTTAGTATTTGTTTGTTTATAATTTGAAAAATGTTAAATTATCTTGTGAAAAAAATAATATAATTATTATTGAGTTATATAATATTTTTATGAAATTTTTAGGTTCGTACCACTGATTGGAATCGTCGAAAGATGCCCCTGTTTTCCAAAATTCTTTCATGATCCGGCCGGAAAATTGAATTGACTTCGCCAGCGAAACCAAATCGTCATGATTGAAAAAAAAAAAAAAAACCCGGAGCACTCAACATCCGTTTAAAGTACGTACCATTTCCACTTTTAATAATTTGTTTGAATTTTTAAATTTTATAAAATATAATTCTCCATGCGTTTTAATGTAATTCTTTTATGTTTTTATTTAGAAAAACAAGTTTAAAATCTTAAAACATGGTGAATATTTTACATTATTTATCTTATTTTCATTACTTTTTAATGAAAGAAAAATTTTAAATCCGATTTTGATTTAGAAATTAATGTCTAAAACGAATTTTTTTTCCACATACTATATTGAATTTTATATTTAAAATATTTCTAACAAATGGTATTTAAGGAATAATTTTGAATCTTTATTAAAGTAATTCTGTCCTTAAAATCTTAATAAAAAAAACTTAATTACAAAATTTTTGTGTAACTTTTATTCGTGAATTGTTGAATAAAACTTACTTGCATGACCGCTTATTTAATTGTCAATTAACAATAATTTAAAAGCAATTAGTTATTATATTATGATCATTTAAAATGGAAGTTTTCAATATTTGATACGGGATAATAAATAAATTTATATTTATTTCTTATTATCTATAAATATTTCAAGTTCCCTTTTATTTATTTATTTATTTATTTTGTTATTAATCGTTGGGAATTTCTACTTAGTAAAATAAGTTTGAAATCTATTTATTTGAACTATTTTATTTTTTTTATTGCTTCTACTAAAGTTTGTAGTTTTATGAGCGACATGAGAATGAATTAATTTACTTGGAAGAATTATTAATTACGAAATTCTAAATTCTTCAAACAGGATTAAAATCAAAAGAAATTCTCAATACTGTCATAATTTTAACTTTCGAAATAACTTGAATCGAAAAGAATGTTCGCTCAACAACAAATCCTAAATTTAAATGGAAATGTTGTATAAATTATTTTAATGACTGTTCTCTGTACGTGTACACCTTGATATTTATTGCTCTCTTCTTTCAGAGAAAAGAGAAGTTCGCTGTTCAAGTACCACCCTCCTTGGGTTGAAATGAGCTTTACAGGAAATGAGACTCCCCCCAACTTGGCGTCATCCAATTGGTGAGAAAGATTTCATTCATTCCTCTCTTCTTAAATCCAGCTTATCTGCTGTCCCGTTTGTTTACATAGACAACCTGACTGCCCTGAACGAAAAAAATCTTTTTTTTTTTTTTTTTTTTTATGCACCTTAACTCTAATAAACCAACTGTCAAACTAAATCCTGTATCTTTAAAGAATTTAATTAATATATATATTTTTTTAAATGACTCTCTGTCAAAATTTGCTCCTGATGGTTTTTTTTTTTTTTTTTTTTTATTGTCACTTAATTCAAATGACTGTGAAACAGGAATATGATATGTACTAACTGTGGGATTTTCCTTAATGCAACTTGCATCACCCAATATATTTAAAAGATTTAAATTAATTTAATTAAAAAAATTATATATTCGTGCATAAACTCAGCCTAAACTGAAATGCAATGACCTAGAAGTCACATGCTATACACTCTTTTAAACATATTTCAGAGTACATTTATTTATTCTATATAAATTCTCACATTTTGAATATTTTATTATACAATTATTGTATTTTGTGGAAACATACCTTTTAAGTCTCTGCCTTTTATATTTACAGTGACTTACGTAATTTATTATTTTTTTCTTTCTCTTACAAAAAAAAATTACGGTTATTTGCTCCACTATGTGCTATCCAGTGAAAATTTTGACTTCACTTTGCCTTTTACTGATGGACTGTTATCAAATTATTTTGATGTCCGAGATAGCTGATTTCAGAATCATTCTTTCTTTTTTAAAAGAAAAAAAAATCTATTTAATTTTTGGAATATTTTTCTTTGCTTTTAGCCAATTTATCTTTTGAAACATTACTGTTTCTAGAAAACTGTGGTATTTTTAATAAAATGTAATCTTTTATTACCCACTGACTAAATTTGAATGCAAATATTTTACCTTTTCCTCATTTTACAAATCTTCTCATCGGTAAACAGATTATTCCTCATTAAATAAAAAAAATTCTACTTCAAAATTCTATCTTATTATTGTTATTTTGACCAATATATGTTTTCAGGTGCTACTCTTACTGTATGACTATTCTGAATATTTGATGTTTATATTTTGTCCAATTTTGCCTTATACATAAATTTTGATATTGTGAAAAAAATTGTTTATATATATTTATCATTTTGGGGGATTTATTTGAATTTCACAATTTTGTTAGAAAACATTACTAGAATCAAAACTTCTAATTCTCTACATGAATTAAGATTTGCCACAAAATTTGTTAGATAGGAGAGAGAGACAAAAAAAAAAAAAATGTCCCAATCAAATTTTCATATAAATTTGCACATTTAAAAAAAAAAACAGTTGTTTGTCATATGACACACATTGTTATATTTACAAAAAAATTTATTATTTTTTTATTATTTTAAACCAAAATAATATAGGTTTTCTTTTTTGTTTGTCACTGTCTGTGACTTTTTCCGATTTTTTTTTTTTTTTTTTTTTTTTTTTTTTTAACATTAAAATTCCAATAATTTATCTAAAAAACAGAATTTACATTTCTAGATTATCTAGACAAATTTTGAAAATGGATAGAAAAAAAATTATTTATTTACATCAATTTAGTTAAGCCTAGACTAAGTACTAAAATTATTTTATTTACATTCTAACTACTACTGTTCTGTCCATCATTGGCATTGTCCATCTTTTGATCCACCTCCTCATAATTTACCTTTGTGGTACAAAATAGTTTGTCAATATGCCGTTTGATGAGTTTTCTCTGTGGGTTGCTTAGATCTTTTAGTAAGTAGTTGTTGTTGCGAAATCGCAATTTGACCTCAAATGGACCCTCATGCTTTCTGTCTAGCGCGCCTGTGTGTCCCACACATTTTAGGTAGCAATGCTGCCCTTTTTCAAGAAATTTTACTCTTTTTAACTCTTCCTCATTGATGTATTCTTTCATAATTTTCTCTTGATTGGCTAATGCTTGTAGCTTAACTTCTTTTATGTGTTGTACGCGATTTTTAACATACTCTTTAGAGCAAATTTCTTGTGCTGGTAGATGCACTGAGAATGGAGTTTTGATTTCGCGTGCAAAGAACATCATTGAGGGAGTGAAACCAGTCGCTCTGTGGACACTAGAATTATAACATAATTTAAAGAAGTCCAAGCGCGTGTCCCACTCTAGTGTACGGTTTGACATGGCAACAATCGAGTTTTTTAGTACCTTATTTGCAACTTCTGCAATTCCATTTGACACTGGATGGTAGGCACTGGCAAAATGTGGCTCTATACCTAATGTTTTAAGATATTCTTTGAAAACATCTGCGCGAAAATATTTTGCATTGTCCATCGTACACTGTTTCGGTAATCCATAGGCTGCAAAGTACTTATTCAAGACATTTAGTATAGTTTGGGCCTCCACATTTCGAAGTGGGACGGCTTCCAAAAATCTTGATGTAGAATCAATGATTGTCAGAATAAATTTGTTCTTTTTGAATGACATTGGAAGCAGCCCTATAACATCGCAATGGATTGCATGTCCCACTTCATGATCTTTGATAACTTTCTGTATCGGAACTTTGATTTTGGGATGTTGTTTAGTTTGGTTGCATGGAATGCAATTGTTGCAGTAAGTTTTGATATCTCTGTACATTCCTGTCCAATGAAATCTTGTTTTTATGATATCATAGGTCTTCTTAAATGCAAAGTGAGGTTTATGAGCCTCTTCTATAATTTCTAATTTAAGATTCTCTGGAGCTATTAAAAGTTCCTTATTATCAGTTCCTGGTTTTAAAATTAAAATTTCTTTAGCATTGAGTGCATATTTTTTAGTGTTTTTGTTTTCTTTCTTATTTTTGATCTTTTCAATAATTTTGTTTAATTTTTCATCTTGTAATTGTTGTTCTTTAACATTATTATCTGAAATAGCTTGATTGACGGCGAATAAATTATTTTGAAGTTCTATTATGGTTAAATTATTTATATTTCGGGATATATAATCTGCAGGATTGGTCTCTCCCTGTATATGACCAAAAGAAAAATCAAACTCTTGTAGATGTTCTAACCATCTGGCCATAATATCCGATTGTTTTTCAATGTTGAGACCCTTTGCTAGTGCTTCTGAATCTGTCAGAATTTGGAATCTTCTTCCTGCTAGCATATGCTTAAAATGCATGACAGATTCATGAACCGCTAACAGTTCAAACTTTAAACTATGGTATTTCTTCTCTGGCTCCCTAAGCTTCCTGCCGAAAAATTCAATTGGGAGTAATTCCCCATCAATTTTCTGAGCCAAAATTCCTGAAATAGCCACCTTAGAGCCGTCTGTGATCAGATAAAATTCTTTTGTGTAATCAGGAGGTCTCAGCGTTGGATTCTGTAAAATTGCAGTTTGGATATCCTTAAAGGCTTGTTCGGCTTTGTCATCCCATGTGAATTTAACATTGTCTTTTGTAAGATTAATTAGTGGGTCTACAATTGTGGAATAGTTTTTTATTAAAGACCTAAAATAATTGGCTAGACCCAGTAAAGATTTAACAGCTTTTTTATTTTTTGGTCTGACTAAACTTTGAATTTTATTGAGGTTCTTTTTAGAGGGAGAATAACCTTTCTCATTGACTGAGAATCCTAGAAATTCAATTTCTTCTAAGCAGATTTGCATTTTAGCTGGATCTATTGTTAGATTATTCTCAATTAATGTTTTTAACACTCTGTCAATTAAATTTATCATTTCCTCTAAAGAATTCGCTGCCAATATGACGTCATCCACAAAGTAAGAGACTTCACTCTTATCAAAGTGTCCCAAAGTATCGTTAATTAGATTGGCAAAGACCCCTGTGGATAATTTTGTCCCGAACGGGAGGCGTAAAAAGGAATAACGACCATTCTCTGTGATAAAAGCTAATTTGTAGCTATCTTCAGGTCTTACCAGTATTTGAAAAAAAGCACTATGCAGATCGAGAACGGTGTAATATTTCTTTGCACTTATATTCTGTAAAATTTATTTTATGTCCGGAATAGGGTAAGGATATGATTCCAGAATCTCATTTAGCAAACGGAAATCAATTGCCATTCTAAACTTAGTTTCTTTGTTATCATTGCTTTTTTTTCTCACAAATATTACAGGAAAAGCGTAGTTAGAATCACTTTTTTGAATTATGTTGGCTTCCAGCAGTTCCTGTATCTCTTTTTTTGCATATTCTTTGATGTTTTGATTTATTTTGTACGGTTTAGCTTGTATGGGAAAATTATGCGTTAGGTTAAACCTAGGAACTACTTTTGAGCATTTGCCTAAAGTTTTGTAATTCTTTGAAAATGCATGGGCATTTGCTAGTAGCATGTTTTTAACTCTTTCCCGAATACTGTCTGGCAAATGATTGATCTTAAAATCGTCAGGGGAGAGCTCTGCTTCTCTAAGTTTTCTCACTTCATCAATACTTAAATTGTTTACTTCATAAACTGCCCCTTTTTCAATTTCCTTGACTTCCCTATCCTTCTGAATTAAGAAATTCATATCAATTTGACCTATTGATTTATCTTTGGGTAAAAAGATCTTTTTTTCCGATTCATTTTTTATGATTATATTAACTTGTCTTTCTTTATTAATTTCATGAATGGATGCCTCAAGATTAATTTTTAAGTTATTCTCTATGGGTTCTAGTAAAATCATGATATTTTCTTCTAAGTCTTCTGGACACTGTAATTTTACAATTTTCTCCTGCCCTGGTTTCAGATGGACATTTTCAATAGTGTTCGCAAATTTTATTTTATCCCTGAAAGATTTAAATTTTTTTTTCTTATTTTTAGAATTTAGTTTACTTTTATTATTTGTTTCTGAAGTTCTCTCACTATTGACCGATATTTCCTTTGTTGTTAAGTTATTAATTCCCATAGTATTATCATTCATATTAAATTGAAGTTTAATTTTCTTATTTTTGAACTGTAAAGTTTTATCATCAAAATTCAAGATCATTTTATTATTCTTTAAAAAATCATACCCTAAAAGTAGTTGATATTTTCTACCAAAATCCTTACTAGTGATGTAAAATGTGCCTGTTGTGAAGACTCCTTCTAAACGAAAGGACATTTTCACGCACTGTTTAAAATAAATTGCGGAATCAGTTAATGTTTTAATTTGAATCTGATTTGCAAGATATTTAGGCTTTATACCAGTTTCTTTTAATTGATTAAACAAAGAGGGCGTTGCTAGGCTCACAGCCGCTCCACAATCTAGTAATGCATTGATTTTTATCCCATTAATTTCAAAAGTAATAATAGGTAGACTATCATTCTCAGGGTTACTGACACTTGCTATGATATTTTCAGAACCTTTATTTGGGTGTGATCTGTCATTTCTACTTTGCCTATCGTCATTTCTGGATGAGTTGTCTCTGTTCGTTTTATCATAATTACCCCTATTGGAGAAATTTCGTTTGTAGTAATTCCCATTATTTCGCCTGAAATCTTGTCCCGAATTTTGTCCAAAATTGTTTTGCGCAAACTGATAATTTTGATCATATGGGTCGAAGCTGTGAAAATAATTGGGTAGTGGGGGGTATGGAAGAAAACCACCATGATTGACAGTATTCGCAGAACTCTGCGCTTGCATCTGATTATTAGAAAATTTAGCAGTATTTCTACTATCAGAATTATGCTTATACCGCTGATTACCCCGTTTTTCATTGTTTTTATTATTTGCTTGATTTTTCATATTATACCAACAAACCTCCGTGTTATGAGAATTTACCTTGCAGATATAACAAAATCTTTCTTTATTTTGGGTACCCCTAGTAGCATCTAATTTTAAATTATTTATTTCGGAAGTCAATGCTTTAATTTGGTCTGCGCTTTGCGTATTTAATTTAACCAAATTTTCTACAAACTCCGCGTTTTGTTTAGTTTCCAGATTATTTATTTCCTGTAAATTATTGGAATTGTATGCTTGTTCCATTTTGATGGCTATTTTACAAGCTTCCTCAAAATTGGTTGGTGATACCTTCCTGATATCAAGCGCAACATCAGCTCGAATGCTGTCAAGAAAACGCGTTAGTTTAACCATTTCTATAAATTTCGTCGAACCATTCTGTTCAACATCAGTGTTTTGCTCGATATAACGTTTTGATATCTCTTTAAACTCCAAAATAAAATCGCTGACACTCTGTTCTGGTTTCTGTTTAAGTGAAAAGAATTTATTTTGAATATCAGCAAATTTTTGTTTGGGTTGAAAAATTTCTATTAATGATTTTTTGAATTTTTCAAAATCAGTTTCATTCGCTAATGTTTCGTTATTTGCCAATTTTTCCCTGGCTATGCCAGTTAGTTTAGCCTTTAAAATGATCAGTTTTGTGTCATCTTTGAATGATGTTTGAGAAATTAAATTTTCAAATTCCTTAATGTAAAAATCAATTGTGGTTCCCTTTTTCCCGTCAAAGGTGGGAATTAAATTTAGAATGGTGTCAACATTTGGTTGAGCCATATTTAAATTTAAAGTACAATTTTCCTTTACAGCTTTCTTTATTTTATTATTACGATTATCTGTGCTAGAGCTTTTTGAAGTCGCATTTACGCTTGAAGTTTTTTCTTTTATTTTTTTTCCTTGGCTCCTAGTTTTTATCCCCGAATTATTTAGATCTACGCTTTTTCTTTTGAATTTGCGTTTATTATTGGGCATACCCTTTCAAACATTAGTTTTTGTGACCAGATCAAATTTACTTTACACATAAAAATATACAAAATTTTGTTTCACCTTATATAAATTTCAAAAATGAATTCTCACTATTTAAAATATTTCAGAACTATACATACATGATATATTAAAAAAAAATTAACATTTGTAGATACACATAACATTATTATAAAATATATATTGTAATTTCACTGCTTAGAATTGTATACATAGTAAAAATAATTTAAAGCATTTTGCAAGAAAACATCCTATTTCAGCTCTACATTCACTATTTGGAAATACATATTACAGTTGCATAAATAACCTCCAAATTTATATAAATGTGATCAGTGTACCATCAGTTTTATACAGAGTATCAGTTGCCAGATGACCTAATTCAAAATTCTCCCAGGAAATCTCGCATTGATTAACTCTAACTATACTATTGATTATTTGAAACATTTTTCTTTATTATTTTTATAGCTGTTATTGGTGATGCTCATAGTTAATTAAAATTTTATTTTTACTACAAATTAAAATTTTCATTGAAATTTAACTACGTAACCTACAAGATTAAAAATTAAAATAAATGTGATTTGCCTAAATTTTATTTTTACAAACAAAAAAAAAATTTCTACTTATCAAATAAGAACAGCAAATCAATATATACTAGCTAACAAAATTAAATAGCCTTAAGCATTTATTTTTTACATTTATTTTACCACAATAATTTCCAGACTCGCATCCTAGCCAAATAAAAGGCCTGAGTCACAAAACACCATTAATTAGTCTTGTGATCATATGCTGGAATGATATTGCCAAGTGTACATTAGGTTACGATTTTAAAAATTAATTTATCATTCCACATAAAAATCAACAAAGAGCTAATTGTAATTTTGAATTCAGCATTAAAAAAATGATCGTATTTACCAAATAAATTCTCTGGGTCATGTAGAGATGCTGAAAGAAATACCAGCATATAGAATTTAAATTAAAGCGTTGTGATTATTTAGTTGAACATGACCTTAAGAGAAAGATGAAGTTAAGATTAAGCTGGTGTCCTTCCATAAATTATTCATCTAGAAAAAAAAATCGCTAAATCAAAATTAAATAAAAGAAACTGAGTCATCACCAAAGAGAAGAAAAATTAAATCTTGAATTTTAACATTAAAACTAGTTTATTCACAGTATATACAATGATATTTACATTTAATCTATAAAATAAATATAAAAAAAACAATCATTATCATTAATTGCTCGTATACTACTTGCTTCACAAAAAAATGCTATTTACAAATAGCATAACATTATTATTTTTGATTGAAGGTTAATCTAATTTTTTTACGATGCAAAATTCCTGGGAGAACAATCCCTGTGTGCATTAGCATGCATCATATTCTTCCCACAAACAATTAAAATGTTATGCACAGTTATTACGAGCATATAATATTTGAGATACCTTTTTCTAGGTAGAGGTCATCCATCGTCCTATCAGCTCCACGTTCTTTTTGTACGACGACACAAACACAAATAAAAATATATACTCCTTGCATTACAGTCAAAATGACTAAAGTAAACGTGCATTTTTTTGCACAACCTTCATTCTGGGTTAGGAAACTTCGAACTGAATCTTGGATGAATTTTTCTCTTCCTCTTCAATTCTGAGGGGGCGATGTTTTTTCTCCTCCTCTTAATTTTTGTGGGCCGTCTTTTTTCGTCTATTGGTCCTCCTTGAACAAAACCATGTTTTTCATTAGTCCACCGTTTTGACCCCTACTCTGGTCACGTGGTCTCAGGACTCCTGGAAAACGGATGATGTTTCTCTGCAGCTGTACAAGGCAGATTTATGACTGTCATATATTTGAGCAATAAAATCTGCCAACCTATTTCAGATGTATTGTAAAAGTGCAGACTTATGTCTCCATCTCATTATCAATGTATCTGTTGTTTACAGTGAACTATATATATATATATATATATAGAATAAAAACTTAATTATTTTAATTAAAATATTCTTATAAAATGAATAGGGTTTTGAGAGTCATCTCATTGTTCCAATGATTTCGATATCAAATATCATATTTGTATGACAACTCTGACTGTTTATGCATAATTATATTGTTTAGTGTTCTTTCATAATGAAAGATGATGAGAGGTTCATCTCTCCATCAAGTAGCACTGTTTTAAAATAGTAAAATTCGATTTATAAATTCTGTGATTGAATACGAAAATTACTTTAAATAAAAACTGGTACTGAAAAATAATTACCATGTATCGCGAATAAGTGACAGGTCACTGTGTTTTAAAAACTAGAATGCAGTAATTTTAAAATCATGATAATTTTACCTTAGGTCAATCATAAATTAAAGACATATGGCAAAAAACATTGTTTTGAATTATTTACTTTGAAATAATTCATAAATTTAACTTCATAAAAAACGAATCTGTTTTATAAAATAAAATAGCATTCATAAATAATTTGCTAATAGTACGAGCTTTTTTTTTTTTTTTTTTTTTTTTTTTTTTTGCAAGCGAATATTTTATAAAAAGTTCTAACTTTTTTAACTTAGTAGTATTAAGAAAATTAGAAAGAAAGATGTTGAAATAAATTTTATAAAACAATTTGCTGAAGACATGTAGAAAGAAATCGAGGTAAACATATTTTTTATTTTAAAATACAAAATATTTTGTCATGAAAAATTTTTTACGAGTTGCTGATTAAGAGATTTTGTTATAGCTGATTTCTGAAGTTCGTTAACGTAATAAAATTGTATATATTTCGATAGAGAAGAATCAGAACTTCTTTAAAAACTAGTTGTAAAATTGAATTTACTTGCAAGAAATTTCAAAACAATCTTGACTATAAATTTAATAAAAGTTTATTTTATCAGAAAGTTTTTAAAATCATGGAAGTAATATTGATAGAAAATAATACCGTTTGCTTTGGATCAATGGATTATATTAGGAAAAATGGAAAATATTAGGATTCGTACAATTTTACCACATTTTTCTAGTAGATTTTTTCTATTTAATATTTAACCCTTACAGGACCATAAGATGTCCAAGACTAAATATGCCAATACAACACAATATTTTAGCTATTGTGGGTGTAAAGTAAGAGAATATCACCAGAAAAACATAGCAGGGTGTATAGGTTTCCTATAATTTCACGGGAAATATTTTTCACTATGGACCATAAAAGTAAATAAACGAAGAGTTGGGTTTATTATATCGGTATTTTATTTATTGCTTTGTAATACAAAAAACATAATAAAAATTATCAGAAAAATAAAATAAGTAGTTAGTTATGGTATTTTAATTTTCTCAAGTCCAAAACACTTTCAAGATATTATTAGTTCAGCCCGCCAATGTTTTCGTTTTGGCGCAATAAAGTTTGACAGTTCTTTTTTTTTATTCGTTCAGAAACACATTTGCCGCCTTGGACATACGTTTTATTTTGACATTCAGTAAAAAAAATATCGATTCAATAATAATTGAACAATCGATAACGATTTCTGTAGAAGGGAAAAATGTTTCCCTTGAGCGTGAAAGGGTTAAATTGCAGAAATTGCAGACGCCCCATTGTAGGATTTGTAAAATTTTCTGCATTTAAATATGGTGAAAAATTCTATTAAAAAATTGTGCTTAAAGCGTACAAACACTGTATTGCCATCGAAATGTACAGTCAACCACTATAATAATGGTATTTTAGAAAGAATGTGAATATTGAACGTAGATAAAACTTCAATGAAGTAATTTTTACTTTGAAAATAATAATGTGAAACGTCTAAACTAAAACTGAATCCCACAGAGCTACAATTCATGTAGTATCTTGACCTGCGGTACCCAATTCAGCTTTGATAAATGTCGGGTGTCTATACACAATATCAGTGAAGTGGTCAGCATAGTGCGGTTCAAGACTCCCTTATCATAGATCAGACTTGACAATCCGGAGAAAGTCTATGGGAGGAAATGTCCGCGGTAATTGCCAACTTATTAATTGACTTTCTCCGGAAAGTATCGCCGCCTGGTGGATACTACCGCACAGTTGCCATGTTTCGGGCTTTTTGAACACCAGTATATTTTTAGAGAAAATGTTGTTCTTTTAAATCCCAGAATTCTCCGATCAAACAAAACAAAATTTTCTCTACTAAAAAACTGGTATCCAAAAATATAATAGAAAAATCTATAGAAAAATCTAGCTGGTCTGCTACCGCATAGCTGCCAACTCTTACGCTTTTTTCTTACCACTAAAATTTAATAGAATTTTTTTCGTCATGTAATCACACGATCTTGTCCAATTTAATAAGATAAAATTTACTATAAAATTTTAGTGGTAGGAAGACTACTAGTTCATAAGCAAATGCATAGAACAAATGGCGCTGTGAAAAAATTTCGTGTGATTTCGTGTCGTAAATACTATTACTGACGATTGATGGCGCTAGTAGCAGGACAAGTATAGCGGTCAAAGGCAACTTGCTGATTGAGAGGTCTGATACTATGATAAGGAGGTCTTGGTGCGGTTAACCCGTGGTTTAGTTCACTTAAGAATGCTTAGTGGTCATTTTATCGCTTATTTTATGAAAAGTTGAGCCATATCCGGAGGTGAACCTCGGACTTGTAGTGCGGCAGCACGACGTGCTAACCGCTGAGCTGGGAATCATCGTATAGCTTCCAAGAAATATATTTTTTTATGAGCTATATGATATATTATTTTGATATGATTTTTAATGAGCAACACAGTGTTTATAAACTTTTATTAAATATAGAAAATATTTTTTTAATAATAGCAATAATGCTTAATATATAGATCTCATGGAAATTGATGCGGGATCTTTTATAAATCAACTTCAAAGAAAGTAAGTTATAAATTTCGATAATATATATATTTTTTAATGAATATTCTTTAACACAATATTTTTTAGCAGATGCTCCGATTTTAATTATTCTCTCTCTCTCGCCCTCTTTCACTCTTTTTGCTTAAAAAAGATCTTATTTTGGTGGTTCCATCTAGAAATCAATAGCGTCCGAAAAATGGCAGGATTTTTGTTTCTATGTATTTCTCTTTAAACGCTTTTTTTTCTGCAATAACCACAAAATTTGGATATGTTGTTAAAGTACACCATGGTATTTTGAAAATATTCATGATATCTAATGTGGTTATTTCCTTTATTTAAGTTTAATTTTGCTTCAAGGGAAAATATAAAGTTTTCTGTATATTATAAAACTCTCTCTATAAAACGACACGAATTGCTACCAAACTTCAATATATTTCTCATAAATCAGAATAATATCTGTTTAAAAATAGTACAAACGAGTACTATATTTAATAATACGCACGCTAACTTACAAAAACATTAATATTTTTAAACAAACTTGCAGAAAAAACTGACATAGCATTACTTAATTTAATATACAGAAACGTTTTAGCATAATGGAAAAGTTTTTTTCATAAAAATAAGTTTGCTATGAAGAAAAGAATTAAATAAGTATGATCTAAGATCATTCAACTTTACGCTTGAAGTATAAATGAGTTATCTTTGTATATTCTAAATGAATATAAATGTTTAACAGAAATATAATTCAAATTGAAATTTTTACTGAAAATTGTTTTAGGCTTTAAAAAAATTAAACTTAGCTGTTATGACTTAAAAAAACGGATTGTATAAATCCAAAATATAATGCAATTATAAAACCAGAAATAAATGCGGACGTAGGCAATATATTTGAATAAGATATTACGTACAGTTAAGCTAAATTTCATTGAAAGGCGATTTATATTTCTGAAGAGTTTACAGTAGTATTTTAAAGAATTTATTTATTTAATTTGAATTTCATTGTTAAAAAATTAACAATTTAAAAGAGTTACTAGTAAATTATTTAAAATATTTTCAATGAATCAGTAGATGTAAATTAAGTTTATTAACAATATATCTTATGGCAAATTTTAGGCAGCATTTTATTTTTAAATTCGCTGTTGAATAGATAAATAATTACTATCTCATGGTGTATAATTTGTGGTCAATGATAAATAATGAGAAACTTCAAATTAGTATGAATTATGCAATTTTTCACAAAAAATAATTAAAAGTAACTACTTTTCTTTATTACAAAATATTTTATTGCTAAATGTGTTATTCATTCTATTTTAAAATTCGTTGAATAATTATAAAATTAAGCGCTGCTTCCTAGTCTATAGTCCACAGAGAAGTTATAGGTGAATGGTTTGTGGCTGGCTCTAATCTTTGAAGATTGTCTAAGGCTTCAAAGTGCGAGATAAGTTATGATAAGTTGTGGTGGTTTGTTTTCAATTAGTATAGGCCTGGCATTAGCATAAATTATGCAATCTCTTTCCCTAAAAAATTAAATATTTATGTTTATTAATAAAATATTTTTGGCAAATTCTTTCTTCAATCCTTCACCATTTTCTAAAAAAGTCACCAATCAAAAGTAAAATAAAACCCGCCAGTGGCATCTGGTGACTGTCTTTTATGGGGGCACTAAATGCATGCTTGAAACACCATATTATTTACATACCATTATTTTTTAGAAGAAATCTTTTCTTTGTTTAATGGCAGAAAATAAAATTGAGTATTACTTTTGAATAATAGTGGTAAGAAAAGAATAAATTTAGCAGCCATGCATTTAGTGCCCCCAAAAAAGCCAGTCACAAGCCGCCCCTGAAGCCAGCCTATGGTCTACACATAATTTATGATCTCTGGTAAATTTCCAAGGGTCTTCAAATTAGTATAAATGTCTACTTGTCAATCTGTCACTAATCTTCCGTAAAAACTGTCTTATTTTGACTCTAGTCAGTCATGCAACAAGAAAAAATATTTAATAAATGAAGTCAAATGACTTCCACAAAGAAACATAAAACTAAACAATTAATGAAACATTAAATTAATTTTATGATTCTAAACGTGCTTCACTTGCTCCAAATTAAACCAGTTTTTGTGAAAGAATTGTGAAATGATGGCAAGTATGCAAATGCCATTTAAATGAAAAAAAACTGGAGTTACTTTACTCGACATTCTGAAAACTGGTAGAATTTTTTTTTTGTTGTTAAGTATAAATTTCTGATACAGTGGATTCGGTTGTATTCGGAGGTGGGCATCCTTTTTGAAACTGGAGACTTTACCTCTGCGCTACTAATGCTTGTTTACATCAATGCAATTATTGGTATAAATAACTATTCTGGCATAAAAGTTTTGTTGGTAAAACCCAAATCACCCCACGTCTTTCTGTACATTTTATTGAAGCGTGCAATTGTATATAATTTTCGAATTATTCAATGTTTATTTCTTTCGTATCACCCGTACATCTGTGTATTAAGAAAAAATTTTATAACTAATTAAACTAATGGTAGTTTATATAAAAATACGAGGTGGTTTGCGTCAGAATTAATTTTGAATACCCGAAAATATAATTTAAATAAAATTTCTTCAAAATAATTGTAGTATTTATGCTACCTTATACAACGAGACAGCTGACCACAGATTCCTGTAATGAATTCTAATCCAGTGAGTATTCAGGTATCTCAAAATTGGACTTACGAACTTCGAAAATATGTAGATAACATCGACATGAAACCTATCCAATAAGAAAGCATGATCCGAAATAGAAAGTTAGCACTTAAGTATCACCTGGATTTGGCATGGTAGATTAGTAGCATAGTCACCTTACCTGATCCACCTATAATCAAATTTGTTAGTTGGGAACCACTGTGTACCAAAAAATGTTTCTGGGATGGACTCACGGCAAACACCATAATCATTGCTAATATCCGCGAAAATCTTGAATCTTTGTAAACATTTGGCGATCTATATGACGTATCAGTATCAGGTACTACGTATGTTTGCAAACATGAACATCTTGTGAAACCTTATTGTGTATCTACCAATTGTTATGCTGTTAGTTTCGTCAAATAAAAAACTTTAAATAGCAATTTAAACCGTGCTATAAATGTTTGTTTGTGATTTTTCTATCATCTCCAGATAGATTTGTTTGTAATGGCTTTTCTTTTGTGAATATGGTTTATATCGATGATCTCTACTTTTCCTCAAAATGTGTACAGGAAGTTTTGAGGCACTGTAATGAAGTGTTGCGGGAAATTAAAGCATGCATAATGTAAAACAATAATGAAATTAAATTTAATAATTAGATAAATAAAGTAATTTTGTACATTTACCCCTTTTGTACATTTATACATTCAGATCAGTAATTACAGTAGCTGGCAAAAGTTTTGAGACGATAGGTTTTTCTGTCCTAACTTTTTCTGTAAGCAAAATTCCTTAATGATCTAAATTAGTAATTTGTACCCTTTATAAAGCTCTACAAAATGCAACATTAGAACAATTGATACATATGCATAAATTAAAAATAATTCGGAAATTCGCAAAATTACTCAAGCAAAAGTTTTGAGACGATTCAGTTTTTCTAAACTTTCATTGAAATTAAGCGTCTTAATGTAACGAAATACAGCAATATTTAATATTTAGTTGCACTTCCTTTGGCTTTGAGGACTGAGGCACATCGTCTGGGCATGGAATTAACAAGGCTTTCCATGATGGACCTAGGGATTTTCACCCATTCCGATTGAAGTTCTTGAAGAAGTTCTGGCTTTAAATAATGTTTCCGTGTCCCGACCTTTCTTCCGATGTGTTCCCAAAGATGTTCAATTGGATAGAGTTCAGTTGACTGACTCGGCCGGTCCAAAATATTAATTTTCTTAGCTGTAAACCAATTTGTCACCATTTTGAAGGTGGTAATATGTAAGGAGATGTCCACCGAATATGGACTCACAGTGAGTAAGGACACCATAAGAAGTCTTCCAGATGTTGGTGGATTGTGTACACGGGTCCCTTTAAAAAATAACCTCTCACCCGGGCAAAGAATAGGAAAATTCGATTGAAATTCGCTAAAGTGCACGAAATGTGGACAACCAAAAATTGAAATAAGGTCTTTTGGAGCAGTGAATCCAAATTCAATTTATATGGAAGTGATGGCCGACATTATATTCTTCATCCAAAAGGCACCATAATGAATCCCCGGTACCAACATGCAACAGTAAAGCACGAACACGGATCAGTAATGGTTTGGGAGCTTTCCATCATGATGGTGTCGTCCCCCTCATACACATCGACGATTTTAGATCAAAATATTTATAAAAATATTTTACAAGTTCACATGGTGTCTTATGTTCGTAAGAAGATGCCTCGTGGATGGATGTTATAGCAGGATAATGATCCAAAGCAGATCTCCAAAATATTGACAAATTGATTTACAGCTAAGAAAATTAAAGTTTTGGTCTGGCCGTGTCAGTCAACTGACCTCAATCCAATTGAACATCTTTGGGAACATATCGGAAGAAAAGTCGGGACATGGAAGCATTTTTCTAAGGCAGAACTCCTTCAGGATTTTCAATCGGAATGGGCCAAAATCCCTGGGTCCGCCTTAGAAAGCCTTGTTAATTCCATGCTCAGACGATGTGCTGTAGTCCTCAAAGCAAAATGATATGCAACTAAATATTAAATATTGCTGTATTTCGTTACATTCAGACGCTTAATTTAAATAAAAGTTTAGAAAAACTGAATCGTCTCAAAACTTTTCCTCAAGTAATTTTGAGAATTTCCGAATAATTTTAATTCTATGCATATGTCTCAATTGTTTTAATGTTGAATTTTGTTGAGCCTTAAAAGGGATACAAATTACTAATTTACATCATTAAGAAATTTTGCTTACGCAAAAAGTTAGAACAGAAAAACATATCGTCTCAGAACTTTTGCCAACTATTGTACATTTTTGTTGGCATTCTGTGAAAATAATCCTGCACTGTGAAAAAACAAATGATTCTTAATCTATGAAAGTATTGATACCATGAACGTAAATATACAATAACCTCTTTCGAGATTTCCATGATTCCGAAAAGTGTCCTTTATTATCAGAAAACTCAGAAACCAATATATTTTCGGGATTTAAAGAAAAATTTATAAAAAACAGAGTTTATTTTGTTGCCACTAATCTTTGGAAATGTTTTCGGGTAGTTCTTGTAGTGTATTGATGAATTTTCTGAAACCGGAATATCGGATTTTAGGATGCTCATTAATTTTTAATTAAACATTGTTAGATGCGTAATTAAATTCATACATGCAAGAATAACAAAATAATGTTAATTTTAATGTTAATTCTGGTTATTTATCATGTTTTTCTGTAAAAAGTGTTTGTTGTACATGCAAATGTTTACTTGAGAATGGATAGCATCCAAATGTATATATATATATATATATTGGGTTCAGAAAACTGATTAATACACTATAAAATCTATTCAGAAACGTTTCCGAAAATCAGAATCAGCCAAATAAACTTTGTTTTTATATTTGTTTCATTTAAATCTCGAAACTATATTGGTCACCGGAGTTTCTAAAGATAAAGAACGCTTTTCGGAATCGTTAGTAACTCAGAAGAGGTCATTGCATGTTTTTGTTTGTGGTTATATTATAGTTTCCGAGATTAAGAAATGTCTGTCTATTTAAAGTGCATATAAGTCTTATTTTTTTTTTTGTTCATTCTGTTTTTTAATTCACAATTTCCATGCTTTATATATCAATAAATAATATTTCAATTTTGATAAAAAAAACTTTTATTTGCAAGCTTTATGGCATACTAAATTTAATTATGTAATAAAACTATAGATTTGCGATTGAAGTTTTAAAACTTGTGCTCAGCTTTATTATACGAGGGTAACTCAATAAGTAAGTCACAAAAGATAATTAAATAAAAACTTACAATGATATTCACTTCGAAACTATTTTTATTTCTCAACATATTCTCCACCAATATTTATGCACTTATATCACCGTTTTATCAGTGCCCCAACACCTGCTGCATACAATTCTTTGGGCTGCTGTCTCAGCCAAATAAATTAAGACTTCAAGTTGAACGTTTTCATCTTCTGTAAACATCATCTTGCAACTTCTTCAACTTCCACCATACAACTTCGACTTAGTCCCAAGCGATTTTCATCTGTTTAATCCACTAAAAAACCATATTGGATGCAAGATGATGTTCACAGATGAAAAAAGTTTCAACTTGAAGTCTTAATGTGGCTGAGACAGAAAACCCCAAAAATGTTATTCAGCTGGTGTTGGGATACTGATAAAATGTTGATATAAGTGCATGAATATTGGTGGAGAATATTTTGAGAAATAAAAATAGTTTTGAAGTGAATATCGTTGTAAGTTATTATTTAATTATCTTTTGTGACTTACTTAATGACTTACCCTCGTATATATCTTACGACAAAATAAACAACATATAATTAATTTACAATATAAAGTAGAATATAAATACTTAATATAAAATGTAAAATACTTTATAGGAATAAAAATTATCCTTTTCATTTTTTTCCTTGTCTGAATCGGAAATAAAATTATAAAGGGTGCTGTATTTGGAATTTTTTAGTTCACTTTTTATTTTTTATTTTTTATACAGCATCTATTCTTACGTAAGATTTGAATCATTATTTATTGTTACATTCAAAGATTTATGTTCTGTCAAATATGCATTTTACCTCTCTTAAAACAATTGCGTGATCAGGACTCATTATGATAAATGTTTCATTCCACACAACTTGCTACTAACATTTGTCAAATTATATAAATGAGAGGAAACAAAAAATTCTTGCAGTGCTCTGAAATCTTTTATCAGTGTATTTATTACCATATCCAAAGAAGTATTTGCTTTTAAATATTTTATATATTTTGAGCATCACATTATGGATATCAAATAAAGAATTTCTAAATCAATAGTTCTGTGTATGTTTTATACTATTTATTATTAAATATTCGTTTTACAAGAGAGACATTTAAGCATTAAAACCTGCTTTATTATGTAATTAATGATTTATGTTCTGTCAAATATGCATTTTACCTCGCTTAAAACAATTGCGTGATCAGGACTCATTATGATAAATGTTTCCTTCCACACAACTTGCTACTAACATTTGTCAAATTATATAAATGAGAGGAAACAAAAAATTCTTGCAGTGCTCTGAAATCTTTTATCAGTGTATTTATTACCATATTCAAAGAAGTATTTGCTTTTAAATATTTTATATATTTTGAGCATCACATTATGGATATCAAATAAAGAATTTCTAAATCAATAGTTCTGTTATGTTTTATACTATTTATTATTAAATATTCGTTTTACAAGAGATACATTTAAGCGTTAAAACCTGCTTTATTATGTAATTAAAGATTTATGTTCTGTCAAATATGCATTTTACCTCGCTTAAAACAATTACGTGATCAGGACTCATTATGGTAAATGTTTCCTTCCACACAACTTGCTACTAACATTTGTCAAATTATATAAATGAGAGGAAACAAAAAACCCTTGCAGTGCTGTAAAATCTTTTATCAGTGTATTTATTACAATATTCAAAGAAGTATTTGCTCTTAAATATTTTATATATTTTAAGCATCACATTATGGATATCAAATAAAGAATTTCTGAATAAATAGTTCTATGTATGTTTTATAATATTTATTATTAAATGTTCCGTTTTACAACAGAGACATTTAAGCGTTAAAACATGCTTTATAATGTATAATACATGCTTATAAATAATCTGTAGAGAAAAATAATTTAAAATATACTTAAAGCTATGTCTTCGTCTTATATTTAACTTTTGAATTTTTTTAAATTTCGGCTTTATATACATTTACGCATATGTGTTAATATTAGGATTAAAGCATTAAAACTAAAAAAAATACGTAAAAATGAAAATACAAAATTTTAATTCTGATATTTTTTTTAGTTTAAATGAACTCTTTCAAAATATGTTCATATATTTATATATGTTGATAAAATGATAATAAACATAAAATTCATGAAATGCTCTAAAACTATTTATTACTGCATTTATTACCATGTTAAAAGACATATTCCCTCTTAAAGATTTTATATCTCGTAATCATCAAGTTATGGATATCAAATTAAGACTTTCTGTATAAATGTTTCTGTGTAGGTTTTAAAATATTTATTATTAAATATTCAGTTATACAAGAAAAATATGTCAGCATTAAATAATACGTTGTTGCTATAATACATTTATATAAATTCATTACATATGGAGAAAAATAATTTAAAGCACTTAAAACTTTTTCTTAGTCTTTCAGCTAACTTTTAAATTCTTCAAAATTTCGGCTTTACATACATCGGCGCAGAAGAGTTTATATTTTGATTAAAGTATTAAAACTAAAAAAAAATATGTGAAAATAAAAATTCTTAATTCTTATTCCTTTTTAGTTTAAATACAATCTTTCAAAATATGCTTATGTGTTTCTACATAATGAATGCTGTCACTGTATATTACCGTATTTTTAACAAATAATTACATTGATTAAGAATTTTAATTATAACAATTAAAAAGTCATATTACTTCCTATAAATTACAAACTTTTTCTATATTCAAAATTACATCTGTAACATTCATTCTAACTTTTGCATATTAATTAATCTCTCAAAATCTTTTAAGCCAGATGATTTGATCATTTTATAAACGCTTTATTGTAAAAAATAATGCTAGTGTAAGAAATAATACATGAATAAAATATGAATAACAATAAAACTAGTCGTTGGGGACCACCGTAATACTTACCCATCATGTATATGTATAATGTAAAATATTAAAATAAAAATGTGTAAACTACTTATAAAATGCATTGATATTCAAATAAAATCGTGGCTTGATGACGTCATAAAAAGGCTCGATTACTGAATTGCTTGAAAGAGGTTTTTCCTTATAACTCCAAAAATAATACTCCTATTAACTAACGATTTATTGCATCTGATTAAGCGTCAAATTTCCAATTAAAATATATATTTGAAGTGAAATTTGGATGAAATACAGGGTCATGAAAAATCGAAGAGTGTGGAAAATAGGATTACAAATATCTCGGCAACTCATTATCCGATCGACTTCATGTTTTATGCAAAATTTATGATTTTTTATTGTCTTTTATATTTACTCCTTAAAATAAACAATTTCGAAAATTTTTATATACTTTTCATCAGAACGAATATTTCGAGAGTCCGAAAAAAAATGTTCCGGTTAATCGAGGTTATTGAAATGAAATAGGCTTCTTCCCATTATTACATACTAAGTACATACCAAATGGCAAGTCTCTATCTCAATTTGTTCGGGAGATAGAGCGTTTACAGACACACACACAGACACACAGACACACAGACGGACGGCAAATTTTTTTTTCTAAAAATATGTTTTTCGGAATCTCCAGTGTCTGAAACGTGTAAATCCGTCAAAATTTTTTTTTCGATTTTCAAAACGATTACAAGACTTACCCTATACTACGTATGATGGGTAAGTAATAACAAAACTATAATTTTGCTTTTTTCTAGACTTACCATTTATACACTGCAAAAAAAAAAAAAAAAAAAAAAAAAAAATTTACAGTATAATACTAGCACACCAGCTGCCAGTATTATACCGTAAATTTAACAGTAATAAACAGTAAAAAAAAAATGCAGTAATACACTACCGAGCATGCGCGGCTGTGTATTACTACTTATTTTACGCCTCTCTGTATGTTTCTTTATAATTTTTAACCAAATGGGCATTTTTTTACTTGAAGTTTTACTGTAAAAAATCCCTGCAGTAAAATTACAGCAGCATATATTTCTTGCAAAGCCCGTAAAAGAAGACGACAGCTTGAAGAAGTTGTTTTTCCCGTAAAATCGGTACAGCAATTCATGGTAAAACACCCGCGAATTTACATTTTATTTTTACACTGTTGTTTCATATTAAAACTTGATTGAAATTTAAAAAAAATTATGACTCAACTTTTATGAATGTTATCTTAAGTGTATATTAACATTCAAATCATCGTAAGATATGCTTTACGGAAACATTTAAAAAGATATATCGTGTTGCATATAAAATACTCATCCGGTTAAAAGCATTTGCGTGACAATTCCCCTGTTATAACCAATTTCCTTTTACTTAGACATTTTACTTCGGAGCATTTATGAACTTGTAGTCATAAAAGAATGTTAAGTAATGCATATAAAAATGTGAAATGCAACACTGCTTGATTTTAATAGCGCATAATATTTTCTGTGTTTTCAAATGAAAGGTCAATTTTTTCAGTAAATTAGCAAAAGATATGCATGATTAGGATCCTTTTTCAGGGTTTCGTTCATCTCATGAAACCCTATTCGTCTCGCTTCTCTGACCGTCTGTCACAGAGCCGGTTCACAGAAACTGCATAAGTTACAGACTTGAAATTTTGTGTACTTGCAGCTGAATACCTACTGTCACGCTGAAAATCATAAAATATTGAAAAAAGTCGTATTATTTTAATATAAAGAAAAAAAATCTAACAGCCTTTTCCTATTACATTTAAACATTTTTAGTTATAGCAGTTGCCAACAATTAAAAATCCACAATAAAATTCTTTCTACATTAATTAATTTTCTATTGAAAGATTTGAAAATGAAAAGGAAATAAAACGTTTCACCAATTAAAAAAAAAAGATTAATATGGTGTCATATATATTTTAATACGAGCAAATCTTGTGTGTGTGTGTGAGTGTGTGGTTATGCAAATTTTATCTTAAAAACGACTCTAACGATTTTAACGAAATTTTGTACCCTACCGTTTTGGGGCACCAGAAAACGATTGGACTAGGTCACATGTTCGAGAAAATTCGATTAGTGGGTCATTTTGCATCATTTTGGGTCATGGTCAAGCTAATTGTATCTAAAAAACGGTTCAAACGATTTTGACGAAATTTTGTATCCGTCCCTTTTCGGGAACGAGAAGACTATTGGGCTGGGTCACATGTTCGAGAACTTTTGATTAGTGGGTCATTTTTGGGTCAACGCGGGTCAAGTTAATTTGATCTAAAAAACGGCTCTAACGATTTTGATTAAATTTTGTATTCTACGAGTTTCGGGCACGAGAAAATCATTGGGCTAGGTCACATGTCCGAGAAAATTCGATTAGTGGGTCATTTCTGGGTCATTGTGGGTCAAGCTAATTTATCTAAAAAGCGGCTCAGACTATTTACACTAAATTTTGCATCCTATGGTTTTCGGGCACGAGAAGACTGTTGGGCTAGATCACATGTTCGAAAAAATTCAATTAGTGGGTCATTTTGGTCATGGGTCATTATGGGTCAAGTTATTTTATCTTAAAAACTGCTCAGACTATTTACACTAAGTTTTGCATCCCATGGTTTTCGGGCACGAGAAGACTGTTAAGCTAGGTCACATGTTCGAGAAAATTCAATTAGTGGGTCATTTTGGTCATGGGTCATTATGGGTCAAGCTATTTTATCTTAAAAACGGTTCAGAGGATTTGAAATAAATTTAGCATCCTACAGGTTTAGGGAACGAGAAGACTATTAGGCTAGGTCACGTATTCAAGAAATTCGATTAGTGGGTCATTTTGGTCATGGGTCATTATGGGTCAAGCTATTTTATCTTAAAAACGGCTCAGAGGATTTGAAATAAATTTAGCATCCTACAGGTTTAGGGAACGAGAAGACTATTAGGCTAGGTCACGTGTTCAAGAAATTCGATTAGTGGGTCATTTTGGTCATGGGTCATTATGGGTCAAGCTATTTTATCTTAAAAACGGCTCAGACAATTTACACTAAATTTTGTATCCTATGGTTTTCGGGCACGAGACTGTTGGGCTAAGTCACATGTTCGAGAAAATTCAATTAGTGGGTCATTTTGGTCATGGGTCATGATATTTGAACCCAAATTTAATTTTGACCGAGCATAGCTCGGTCTTCCCTGCTCGTTGGTAATAAAACGGAAATTTTCAAACATTTCTCAATAATACAAGGAGTGTGAGTATGTGTAAGTACAGGTTAAGCAGGTTAATATGACGTCATTAGAGAATTAAAAATAAAATTAATGTGACGACATTAGAGAATTAAAAATAAAATTAATCTGACGTCATATTGGAAGTTTAACGAACGTTTTCAAATGTGTGAGAATAATATAAAGAGAGTATCAATATGAGTAATAGAGAAAGCAAGTAGATATGATGTCAGCAAGTGATTATAATGTCATATGAGCTTGAGGAACGTATTGAATCATGATAAAAACCCGATTATCGAAATATTGGCATATTTTAGCATTTTTAAGTCCTCTATACAACATGTTTAATTTTGAAATTGATTTTTCTACACAAACATTCTTAAAATCCCGGGCAACGCCGGGTACTTCAGTTAGTAGTTATATAAACAAGGTGGATTTTTTTTTTAATTCAAATGTAAATATTTATCACAAAGAAAATGCTGCAACAATGAAATTAAATTTGCGTTAAGCCACGCTTCCTAAAATATGCTAATGGCTGCAAATCCGATTACGTAATTTTAAAAAGATTGACGTTTTAAAAAATCCGGCTTTTTTTTTTTTTTTTTTTTTTTTCTTTGCGAATTCCGGCTTAAGAAAATTAGATTCTTTGCCAAATGTTATAAAAAAAAGTATGAAGTATATTTTCTATTTTTTAACAGAGTATATGAATTTATATATGATACTTTGTAATTCTATCATTTAATTTGCTCTTTTTCATTATATCGTAATTGTTAACCCTATGCTCTCAACAATATCACTCAGACTAATCCTTCTGAGGGAAGTTCTAGTTAAAATAACTTTTTTGTGTTTTTTGACTGCCATCTACGTTCTTATTCAGATAGTGTATTGATAATTATAATTAAAAAAATTTCATTTTTATTTATATATTAAAGGATGGAGTGTTTTGTAAGGAATATTAATGCGATCCCTTTATGCGATCTTCGATCAGACTGACCCACTTGTTTAGGTTTTAATTTTTATTTCTACTTTCCTAATTTTCCCTTCTTTTCTGAATTATAAAAATTCATACATAAGTACTATGAATTTTAATTTTCCAATAAATGAAAATGTAATACATTGCATTATCCATACGGAATATTGTAGATGCAAAATTTTATAGTTGCCGGTTTATAAAATTATCGAAAATAATTTTTGTAAAACTCATATTTATAGAGTGTACCAAAATTTACTGCAATTTTCAAAATCAAGAATTTCTTTTTCTACTGTTCCTTGTTTTAGCTCCAAATATCAACGATAGATAGCTCTAGTTGTCTCAAACTGTAATAATTCTCAAAATAACTTTACAGTTTCAAATCATAAACCAATTTTTTTGCATTCTAACAAATTAACAGAATGATGGGTAAAAACTGAGTGAATTTTGATCCATATTTTACGTATTTCTCGAAAAATCTTCAACAGATAACTATGAGTCAAACTTGTCTTGGTTTGAAGTCATTTTAGGAATTCGTGAAAGTTTAGGAGTGGATTCAACACTTATTTTATATTTTTTTGTGTAGATTTCGACATTGTTACAGCAGTCAACAATTCTAAATGCTTTTGTATCAGCGTTAATCAATAACAAACAAATTACTGTTGTGGCAATTACCGGAATTAAGCAGCCATTAAATTAGAAACAAACAGTTTCAATGCTTTCAAGTTGAGAGTAGCCATAGAGTCTTCGTATTCTAACAAATAAATAGAGCAAGGTGCAAATATTGAGTGAATTTTGCTCCATATTTATTCGTTAATTTGAACGTTCTTAAAGTTTGAGATGAATCAGGGCCGATATTTGCATCTAACAAAAGGAACTGTATTAAATAAGTACGCAACTTCACACATTAAGAGGCTACGTTAGTCACGCGAAGAAACGCTCAAGCTATTGTTAAGTCTATGGGAGGGTTCTTTTCAGATTTCTCGCTCGCATTTTAATAGTTTTAAAGGTTTTTTTTTTCACAGGTTAGCTAAGATCGATCTCTAACGTTGTTAGTTTTCACTTTTTTGATTTTGGTTACAGTTTTTTTATAAGTGGACATTACGGACAACGTTAGAGATCGACTTCAGCTATCCAATGCAAAAAACATAATTTAGAAATATCAAAATGCGAGCGAGAAATCTGCCAAGAACCGTCCCATAGACTTAACATTAGCTTGCGCGTTTTTTCGCATGACTGATGTAGGCTCTTAATCTCCTGCAAGAATAACATCAAAAATTGTCGCCGTTTACTATTTATTGCTTTTTAAAAACCGTCAGTCTATATTAGGTTATCTTGTATAAATGATATATCAATTATATTAATGTTCAAGCCAACATAAAACCTGCTTGACGGGAACTTTTAAAGAGATCTATCGTGTTGTATATAAAATATTCCTCCGTTTAAAAACAGTTGCGTGATAATTCTCTGTCATAACCAATTTCTTTTTCCTAAGGCTTTATTTAAGAGCATTTATCAACTTGGAGTCATAAAAGAGTGCTAAATAAATCATGTAACAATATTAAACACGATAATGTGCCATTTATTACAAAGTTAAAAATATTTTTCATTACAAAGTTTTAAAAGCGTTTTTCTTACTGTGTTCAATAAACAAACTTTATGGAATGAACAAAACATGATTCAAATGTTCATCTTGATTTTGGCAATTGACAACATTAGAGTGTTGTTTTATAGTTGTTGTAATGCACAGCTTCCAATCGCTACGATTTTCATTACCACTATTCCTGAAAAGTAATATTTGCCTTATTCAATCACAGACATTTGCGATTGAACATGGCAAAATTTAATATTTGAAAATAGTGATGAGTAAAATATCGCAGCTTTTCGCAGCCATGCTAAATTAAATCAGTTAATATTGAAAAGCTACCGTTTACTTCAATACGGCCAGATTAACGCATGGACGTAGGTTCAGGGGCTACTATTTTTTAAGGTTCCTTACATAAAAAGTGAAAACGGAATCATTATAAGATCACTATCTCTCCGTCTGTCACAGCTGTTTTTATCGATAAATATGGAACGTGGAAAATTCAAACTTGGCAGAGCCGTAAAGGTTATTGACCTATATACTTATAGATTAGTAGCCATTCACAATAATTTTTATGAAAATTTTAGGGGGGGGGGCATTTAAGTTACTTGAAAAAAAATTGTTCTGCATGTCGTATGGTGTATTTTTCTACAGATCTCGTAGCACCGAACTGAAAAATATATTTTTTAATTTTAAGCATTATCTTTTCAGAGATATCGTCGAAAATGTAATGCAAAAATATGTTTCTCCACTCTATTTCCGAATATACTGAAACTAAAATTATGAAAAAATTAGGGGTAGTACGAATTTATTTAAACCTTGCAGGAAAACAGTAGCGATTACCCTAGGGCACATAATTTTAGAGAAAATCGCATTCTTCCTTTACACACAAACTTTCCTTTGCGGGGGTGTTGAGAGGCGCTCGAAGTACCTATCGATGCGAGATTATAAAAGGATTGTTAATAATAATATTCTAAAAAGCATGTCGATACTTAACCGATATAATAATTAAAAACCTGGAAAATCTATCTAGAAAAAAGTGGCACTGACCAAGGCAGCGTTACAACTTAGCGACATCCTTTCGAAGCACTTGGCACAATGCCAAGTTGAAACTTTGTACAAGGTTTTACGTAAGGCGAGTTTTCAAATTCCTCTGAACGTTCATAGTATATCCATCTATGCTTTACTAGTATATATATCTATACCCAACCCTACGTTTTAATTTTTTTTCAAAGTCTTATTCTTTTAGCAACGTTTTTGTAATATTGTAGATAGTAATTAGTAAATTTATTGTACGGGACCTTTTGTGCGCGAGTGAAATTCGCATTTGTCCGATTTTTTTGTAAGGGGAGGGTAAAGCTCAAAATCGGAAAAAAAAGTTTAAAAAAAAAACTGCATTAGAATTTAATTATTTATTTAGTTTTTTGTTGTACTAGAACAAAAATGTATGATAACAAAAAGTATGATTTCTTTGGAAACCGTACGCTCATTCAGTTTTAACAGTATTGTCTGTTCGTAGCATTTTAAAAATCTCACTAAGTGTGGGACCTAAAATACATTTACTCTGGTTTCAAGATTGTTATTAATGTATTATGTTACTGTATTTTTGTACTACTATATAAAAATCTGATACTCGGTTTGGAAAAATGTTTTGTTATTGGTATTAAAAATGTCTACTTACGATTACATTTAAAAGTTTCGCAAGAGATACTTCATAGTTGCCTACTACCATAAAATTCTAGCAAAGTTTTCGGCATAATCACATGTGAAATTGATTTAACCTAAAAGCGTTCATATCAATTTAAACCTTGAATTTGTCATAAAAACATCCTATCATTTATGATAAACATACCACGACCATAGAAAAGAAACGTTGTATTGTGGGATATTTTACTAATCCATTTCTGTATGATTGTACCTCGCAAATAAAAATTCAGCGGTACCACCTTTCACATCAGTCTGACATTAAATTTTATTTTAATCAGGATTATAGAAGTTTCAACATAAGTCATTCCTTTTTTATTAAAAAAAAAATTGCAACATGCTTTGTACACATTGAAAGTTATTTTAAGTACCGGTCGTTTCACGAAAGACATTTAAAATAAATATTAAAATTACTGTAGTTTTCGAAAAAAAGTTTGTCATCGGTCATTTTAAATTCTTCGACTTACCATGCTTTCATTTTTTTCCAATTGACTCGTTTCAATCTTCTTAAAGAGGTCTCAATTTTTCGATTACGGGACAGGACTGGTGACTTATTTTATATTCACTCTTACCATAATTTACAAACAATTTTCTTCGGGGTAGGTATCTCATGAAAATATCCTAATATAAGAGTGTTAGAAACACAGATTATTCTTCAAAAAGTGGTACGTATAGAATAAAGAAAAATTGTTGGGTGCGAAATCAGAAGGTTAACACTAATTATTATACGAGAGTGGTTTGATAAGTTCTCGACCTGACAATGAAAGCACAAGATTTTTGACATAATTTCATATTATTTTAATGTAGTCCCCTTGCAACTTAATACATTTAAGATATACTCTTGTGTGCGAATTCTTTAGTGCAGCCCGGTACGAGGGTGGTTCAATAAGTTCTCAGTCTGACAAAGAAAATACAGCATTTTTCACAATATATCATTTTATTTTTCAACTTGCAACACAATACATTTCAAAAGACTCTTGAGAAATGCTCATTTTTTAGCGTTTTTGGTCGACGTTCAACAATGGCGGCACGCATAGAGCGGAAAGCTTTTTCATACCCAAAACATCGTGTAAAATGTAGTGGACACGGTGTATCGAGATGTTTGTAATGTCAGCAAGTTCGCGTATATTCAATCGGCGATCATTCAATACGTCATTGTGAATTTTTTAGACGATTTCGTCGGTCGTATCGGATTTTGGACGTCTTAAACGTTCATTATCGTGAATTGATTTTAGACCATATTTAAATTCAACAGCCCACCTTTTTTATCGTCGAATATGAAGGATAAGAATCCTTTATTGTGGAATGTAACTATTTTTGTATGTCCGTGGGGGTTAACCTTTTTTTTAACAAAGTATTTTATGACAGCTCGAACTTCAATTTTTTCCATTTTTAGAAAATGTCATAACTTGTTTACTTTACTGTCTCGCCCAGCAATAACCAATAAACTCACGCGTCTGAAACTCGGCAGCATATCATCTAATCATCATTGTCATTTGTTCATACTTGTTCCATCTCTGTGTCAGGCCGAGAACTTATCAAACTATCCTCGTATACCAAAACACGGTCATTTTACCGCTGGCAAATAAAAATATGTAGATTAGAATCAGAAATTTCTTCATAAAATAAATAAAATATAAATCACACGGAAGCATCTTTGTAGATTAGAAATTAATGTTATTCTCTCTCTCTCTCTCTCTCTCTCTCTCTCTCTCTCTCTCTCTCTCTCTCTCTTGAAATTTAACCTTAATTTAATTAATATAAATTTAACCTTAACTTATTTTCCTGGTAGTTGTTCTTCTGTATTTTTTTCTTACATTTAACTTCCAAATTTTGAAATATTTTTAAAGTTATTCATTCTTATGTAGTTCTTACTGATTTTTTTCAATGACTCTCCCAATTCAATATAAAAAAAATAAATAGTTTTTTTTTTTTTTTAGAAAGGATTCAGGTTTGAAATATTTTTATAAAACTTGAATAAAATTCCGGTATGTTTAGTGTTAATTGTTTTTCCTGCCTACATCTTAAACTTCGACTGAAATCTGGTAGAAGATGCTTTCGTTGGCACAAAACAATTTTAGGTTCAATACATTGCAGTGAAACAATATATCCAATATAAATCAAGCAAAATGATCGGTCGACAGTGAATTTCTCAAACGTTCAACTCTTATTCCTTCTTAATAGCCAAGAACTGTATCGGCGGGGCAAACTTCCACCAGTAAAATTGAACAGAAATGTTTGCCTTGTTGTTTTCAGAACTTCTTTATGAATACGGTGTTTAAATAAGCCTAAATTTTCTATTTAATTTTACTGGTTTGAATTTGCCCCACCGGTAATCAGGTCCTGTTAATACCCGAGTTGCCATTAACACCACCCGACTTTTTGTTCAGAACAGCAACCCGTATAATAGCTCCGGTAAAATTTTTAACTATCAGAGACTGCGAAAAACAGTATTCATGCTGTAATCTTTCATGCCTACTACCTTTTGTGCTAACTTCTTACAAGCTATTTAAGAACGCTTAAATTTTTAAAAAATGTCAAAAATTGCTTAACCCTTTCCGGCACAGACAAATTCTGTTCGTAAAATGCGAAATTAATGACTGACACCAGATTTTACAAACGACTTTTTTAGAAAATAAGAACTCCTTATTTTAAGCTTTCATTCTAGAAGCAAAATTTTAGTAAAATATTCTTGGTGCCGAATGCAAGTTTGGACTTAAAATTAGGTGTGCCCGGAGTGGGACCACTGTACCGGAAAGGGTTAAATTGATAGCCTCGCGCATATTTATGTTAAGTGTATGACACTTGGGATGTTTACAGCGAGAAACAAATCTTAAATGGAAACCCGCGTCATGTTTTAACGTTAAGTATGTTTCAGTTCTTATCTTTAATACATGTAAAGAAAAAGCTTAAATTAAAGCTCTCGCATTTTAATATTATGTCTATGGCACTTATGTTCCTTAAAGCGTAAAAAAAGCTTAAATACAAACCTTAGCGCTTTTCATATTACGACTATGACACTTATGATGTATAATTATTCCTTAAGAATATGATCTTTGTCAATTTTTTTAAGTAAAACATATTGGCTATGGCAGCTATCACTGTACTAGATTAGATACTCATTCAGGGATGAGATTTCTCCGCTTTTTTTCATACCAGTATAATCTTAGAGAAAATGTTGTTCTCTTAAATCGCTGAATGTTCCGATTAAATATAAAAATATTTTCTGTAAGATTATACTGGTATGCAAAAAAGCGGAGAAATCTCATCCCTGTACTCATTCGCCAAATAATTTAAGACGAGTCATCACAAAGTTACCGTTGAGTGAACTCGGAGATCTTCGCACGCTCAGCTCAATAATATTTTACATACTTTTTTCATATATAAAAACGCAAAATTGTAATGAACACTTAGCACATTGTTCATTAACAAACAATTACAAAAAACATTTAGAAACAAAATGTCTAATAGTAAATAGTACATTTATCTTACATTCACTATTAATAATTAAATAAATTTCTAACTCAAGTTATTTCAGCTTCGTAAATAAAATCTTTCAAGTTACAAATAAAACGGAAACATTGTGTTTTCTTCCTCGTTCTGCCAGTGTTCAAATGTTATGTTAACTATTTTTGAAAACTTTACACGCATAATTAATTGTATTTGCAGGAAATTTATTTATCTTTCACGAACTTATTTTTGTAAGTAAATAAATTAAAGAGATGCTTTATTTGTACTACTTATACCGAAAGTGTTTTCAAGTTTCTTAAATTTTAATTAAACACAGAACTTTATGTATAAATGTTTAATTGTTTAATGTATTGAAAATTATAAACATATTTAATTAGATTCGAATTAGTTTTTCCTCTGCAAATTTATATAATAATGTTCGAAGAGTTTAACATGTAAAAGTTTAAAGCATTCGTAATAACTTAAGCCATATTTTATGATTATAAATCTTATTTCTTTCAGTTAACGGAAAAAAACGTGTAATTCATGATAAGAGTACCCGATCGTGGAAAGTAAGCATCGTTGTATTTTCCTAAATTTCACTGTCGACTTTTTTTTTTTAATTTAATTCGTACCATTATTTCTAAGAAATATTTTTTTCTTGTACATATCTTTTGCCGTTTTCTCCGATATTAACCCTTTTTATCCTGACGGTACTTATAAGTACCACTTTAACCCCTTCGCGACGAACGTCTTTTACAGAATTTTTAATCTGTTACCACCGGTTTTCAAATGAGAAATTTTCACAGTTGAATCGCAAAAATGCTATGATTAGATAAGCAAAACTTTACAAAAAAAAAAAAAAAAAAAAAAATAACTGGTGGGAATAATCGAGGATTCTGAGCATCTAAAAAGTAGCTGGAAAATTAATTCAGGATATAAAGGGTTAAGAGGCTACTTCACTCAAGCGAAAACACCGGCTCGCTAATGTTAATCCTATGGGGGAAATAATTTACGATATCTCGTTCGCATTTCAATATTTTTAAACGAATTTTTTTTTGCATTGTATAGCTGAGGTCAATTTCTATGCCACGCTCCTTTGTACTTTTTAGATTTTTGTTACAGTTTTTTTTTAATTATTATTGAGGCTACTTTCATTTTCGAAACCGGTTCCTAAAGTGAAAGTATCTTAATACAAAATACTTGTAATCAAAATCGAAAAAGTACAAAGGAGCGTGCATAGAGATTGACCTCAGCTATCCAATGCAAAAAAATTCATTTAAAAATATTGAAAGGCGAACGAGATATCGTTAATTATTTCCCCCATAGGATTAACATTAGCGAGCGGGTGTTTTCGCCTGAATGAAGTAGCCTCTTAACCTTCCTGTGTGAAAGCGACCTCTATTGTTTATTTTTCTTTAACTTTGTCAAGTGAGTTTGTGGCCCTCGGAATCTGCGGTTCGCTGTAGTTTTGTGTTAAATAGGACATGCTGGTTCAGCTGCGGGGTATAAAAGTGGGATAAAATTTTGGTCTCAGTGGATATTGGATCGAATCCTGCCTCATCAAAGAATACAAGACCAGTGCTCTCACCTTTCAAGAATTGCTCGTCACGTGCCCTGAGAGATCTGAAGTCTAGAGTTAGCTGAAAGAATTCGCTATTTTTGGTAACAAGATATTGTGCAATACCGCTGTAAAGTTTTGCTGCAATTTCAGGTTGTTAGTAATTAGTGACATTTTACGTAAGTTTTAAATATTTGAGCTAATAAGTTGTTTTCAGCGACAGCATTTGTTCGACATCAAAAACTTTCTTGGATATAGATTGAGCAGCCAGCCTTCTGTATGTAAGTTAGTTTTAGATTTAGTAATTTTGCGTTTTTGTTTGAGAGTTGATTTGAAGATTAAGTTAACCCCTTGAAGGGTACCGGTGTATTATATATATGTTTCAAATGTTTCGAATACAGTAGACTCTAAAATTTTCAATCTTGAAATACGTATACGCTGTTTATGACGTAAAATGTGTTTTTTGAAAGAGCAGATTTATTTCACAAAATATGAAATTTTGAAAAAAAAGAAGAAGAAAATAAAGAAATTTTAAGCATGCATTTTAAATTAAATTACTAATAAGCAAATCATGAAGACAAGGAAGTTGGAGGAGTTTCTAAGAGTAGGAGGGGTTTAAATAAAAGTAAGTGAAACTTCTTATATCTTTATTTAAGGGCACTTTTACTAACACATTGTGGACAGGTAGTTTTTATCTTTTAATTTAGTTCAGAGTAGCGTAGTTTAAAATTTAGAAGTTCCTCTGTAATCCTTACCTACTTTAGTTTCAATAAACAATGTTTTAAACTTTAAATCTGAGTATGTTTGCATTACCTCGTGGCGGACCTGATGGAACTGTCACAATAAAATTAACAACAGTTCCAATGAAAACCTCCCTGAGAATTATGACGATTTGGAGGACATTACACAAAATGACCCTGACATAATTAAAATATTTTACACAACATTTCCTAAGATACCAGGCTCCCAAATTCCCCAAGAAGTAACAGATCCATCACAGTTACTCCAGTTACTTTTACCAATGAATTAATAACAATATAATAAATGCTGCAACCGAGTATGCAAATTCTTATAACAGTTTTAAAAACTTTCACCTAATTTTCTGTCATCTAATGGGCGAGTATTACCAAAAAAAGGCTCTTGACCGGTAAGGGTTAAGTTAAATGAATGGGCGTAAAAATAATTTATCCACTTAAGACCCGAAGTTAAAATAATAGTACAAATACTCATTCTTTGCTTTTAAACAAACAAAATGACATCATAGATGGCAAAAAATATATTTTTTTTAAATCTATTGTTTTAGGAGGCTTGTAATTTAGGTTCACAAATATGAACATAAAATTACTAGCCCCATCAAAATATCAATTTAATTATCAATAACCTAACAATTCACAATAAAAAAATAACAGCTTTAAATAAATGAATAATCTGCAAATTCTTAAATTTTTTTTTTATTATAAAGTTTTTAAGTTAAAGAATTGTGAAAATTGCCTACTTTCTTGGATGCACTGTTTCGAAAGAATTTTGCAAACTCGAGTTAAAATAACATTTACTTTATATGGAAATCGACATCGGTGCTGCCATTTATTGGTTCCGTAATGTAATGTAAAAGCGTTCAACTTTATAGAAGTGAAGCAGTTAAAATGTAAAAAGTCCTTCCGGCCTGTACCGGGAGGAAAAGGTAGCTTTCCTATATCTTCGTTTTAAAATTTTAGCTAATGTTACACGAAAACAGCAAGTTAAAATGCAAAGAAACGTTTACAAAAGATTCGTTAATACTGAATTTGAATAAGAAATTCGCCAAATTATTGAGCAATAGCCAAATTGGCTTCATTTATGAAGACTTATTTTGGTCGCCAAATTTGGCGATATTTCGCCAAATGTCGCCCATTTTGTCAATTTTGTCGACAATGTCGCCAATTTTGGCGCTAACAGATATGAATATATAGTTTTATGCATATGATTGGGAAAATTATTACAACAATGAAAGAAAATAATTTACAAGTAATGGCGTTAATGTGCTGTTTTGTTTCAAAATGTCAGCCACCCTAGAATTTCAAACTGCTCTATCTCAGCCATTTTTTAAGATAGAGGTAAACCAAAAAATGCTCTGGAATCCTTGTATCAAGGACTAACCCGTAATTAAAAAATAAATTTGAATTTTTATTTTTTTGGTATATTTATTTTAGTTTTAAATTTTTAACTTGAAACAAAATGGCGGACCAAGCTGGCCAACAAACTCGGTCGAGACATTGGTGAGCTTAATATACACAATTAGTTTCATCAAAATCGATTTCTAAATACGAGCGTTATCGTATGACATAGGTCAGATATATATATATAAAACTTTAAGTAAAATTTAACCATATATATATATATATAATATATTGTATTTTCTTAATGGTTTTTTATTTCCTATTTAAATATTTCCAAATTTTAATATTTCCAATTGTTGTCTGGTAATAATTCAGTGTACCTGGATGATTCTACTGATCTTAGCATTATGCCAGTAGAATTATGAAACACTGAATTATTATTTAAAACACATGTGGGTGCATCCAGGCTGATGAGTACATGTGCATGTGTTTTTCCATGTCCAATTCATATTTAATTCTCATGTGGTCCAATTTTCCATTGTGTATGGTTCATATTTAATTTGTTAATCGATTTGTGTTTACTTAATTGCAACTCCAATTTATAATTTTTTTTTTTTTCCCCTTTCTCTCTATTTCTTTTTTCAATATTCTTTTGGTATGAGTAAAATTTGGCCAATTACCATTGAAGCATCAGCTATGGTAATATTATGTTTGCACATGTTAATTATTAGCTATGTGGTATTCTGTATACACAGTATCATTGATTATCTCTTTGGAGATTTATGTAGAATAGAACTTGATATGTTTTTTGAAATTCATAGATATTATAATATATATATATATATATATATATATATATATATATATATATATATATATATATATATGGATATATCTATATATATAAATCAACATTTGAGTGGAGGGTGGTTTTGGGGTCTGGGGGTCATGATCGGTGAAAATATATCGAAATTTTCTGGAACTGCTTTCCTCCGAACTGCTGCAATAGGTAGCTTTATACTCTTTAGTATTGAAAGCTACCTAAAATATCAATCATTTAAATTTTTATGAGCAAAATAATCTAGGTACCCATTTGGGTACCCAGGACTCAAGAGGATAAATAACATTTTAAGATGTCTCTGCATGCATAAAAACATCAAATTATGAATAAACATACAACAATTTGTTCCTTGACAAACGAATACAAGTAAGATTTAGAAAACAAAAATCCTTTATACGAAAATAGTTAATAGCGCATTTACCTCACTGTCATTGTTTTTAATTTATTAAATGTACAATCCAAGTTATTGCTGAGAATTGAAAATACAACAAAAAATGGGTTTTAAATTTTTTTCTGACCTTGGCCTAAAATAGGTTAATTAGAAATCATTAATTTTCGAACGAACATTTTCCGGAAATACAAACCATAAATCCTAAGAAATCAGATCTTTCGATAACTTTGGATCTTTGTTACGATATCTCACAAAACAAAAAAATACCAAGACATTTTTAGAAAAGCGATATGGTTTGATACCTTTTGTCGAATGTAAAAGAAAGGGATTTTCTTGCATTCTCTTTAACTGAAATATAAGTAAAAGTCATTGCCTTTTTTTTTTTTTTTTTTTTTTTACTAACGCTAAAAAAAATGCTTCTTGAAGTTTCAAAATTCAAAATTATTTTTCCTTTCAATAACTCGTTACAGTTTCTATCACTTGAAACTTAAACTTTAAGGCTAAGTATTTCTTTTAAAAAAAATATTTCTTTTAAAACTAGTCGTTGGGGGGCCACCGTAATACTTACCCATCATGGATATGCATAATGTAAAATATTAAAATAAAAAATGTGTAAACTACCTATAAAGTGCATTGCAATTCGAATAAAATCGTGGCTTGATGACGTCATAACTTTATAGGCTCGATTACTGAATTGCTTGAAAGAGGTTTTTCCTTATAACTCCAAAAATAATAATCCTATTAACTAGCGGTTTATTGCATCTGATTAAGCGTCAAATTTCCAATTAAAATATATCTTTGAAGTGAAATTTGGATGAAATACAGGGTCATGAAAAATCGAATAGTTTGGATAATAGGATTCCAAATATCTCGGCAACTAATTATCCGATCGACTTCGTGCTTTATGCAAAATTTATGTTTTTTTATTGTCTTTTATATTCATTTCTTAAAATAAACAATTTCGAAAATTTTTATGTACCTTTCATCAGAACGAATATTTCGAGAGTCCGAAAAAAAAATTTCCGGTTAATCGAGGTTATTGAAATGAAATAGGCTTCTTCCCATTATTACATACTAAGTACATACCAAATTGGAAGTCGCTATCTCATTTTTTTCGGGAGATAGAGCGTTTACAGACACACAGACACACAGACACACACAGAGACACACAGACGGACGGCAAAAAAATTTTTCTAAAAATATGTTTTTCGGAATCTCCAGTGTCTGAAACGTGTAAATCCGTCAAAAAAAAATTTCGATTTTCAAAACGATTACAAGACTTACCCTATACTACGTATGATGGGTAAGTAAAAATACTAGGGTATACAACCCGGGCTTCCCGGGATAGATAATATAGGTGAATACCATTTATTTATTTTTTATTGAAAACTCTAATAGATATTTTACATTTAATTATTTTTTAGAATACCCTCTAACAAGACCAAAAAGCATTTTTATATGAATTATATCAATTATATATTCAAATAAAATTTTCAAATTTATTAAAAGCGGTAATTTCGTATTGGCCACGTGCCAGAAGTTAATAGCCGAAGAAATCGCTAAACATTTCCTTAACTACAGCAATTTTTTTTATTATGATAATTTCAACGGTTTTAAGTGCTTATTTCAATTACATGTCTGTTCAATTTGTGTTTTATTTATACTTATTTTCTTCATTGCTTAATGAAGCTTTAATATCGTTATTGAATATTAGCTGGAAACAAATGCTGAACTTTTTATATTGTTTAAAGTGCAAACGGATTAATATTTAATAATCGTCTGCAAGCGATAGAGATAGACTTTTTAAAAAAATCATGCTTGAAATTTAATTTAAGTGCTATAATAAATGAGGAAATCGCGGTGCAGTTGTCAAACACACTGTATTTGAAAGTAGTTTTTTTTTCCATAATGGTGTAAAAATTGGAAATATGCAATGTTTAGAAATTAAAAAAATTGCAGTAGCAAAAATCGCAAAACCGAAATGTAATTATCAAATGTTCGCAAAATGACGTCAGCGTTACGCACGGACACGTTTGTCCTTTATAATATAGATAGTAGTAGTTTCTCAAACATTAGTTACCCTTTAGTTTACGTATTAATACTATAATAATATAATTAATACATGGAGTTTACGTGGTTACTTTATGATATTGGACTAACAATAATTTCTCTAAATATCTACAGCGTTTAAAAATATAGGCTAACATAACATTTAAAATAAATTTAAATGATCAAAAATTGAACATTTTGAAAATGTTTCCATTAAAAATATATCAATATGTTTCCTTTTATAAACTGTCGAAAATATGTATAAAAGAAAGATGTAGTGTATTGAATTTCAACATAAAAATACTTGGAAAATGTACTAGCATTTACGTTTGAAATGCAGTAGCAGTTAAGGGCATGTGTCTTTTATTGCGTTACAAACAGGAAAATTCAATATTTTCTATGTTAAACATCTTGAGAAAATTGTTACTGTATGGCTTATTTTAAAAATGAAGCAGCATAAAAATAATAGTTAAAAGGTTGCACAGATGTTTAGAAAAGTCATTTTGGGGAAAGAATAGTTTAACACCTGTTATTCGCTTTATTGACTGATCATAAGTCATGGTGTTTTTATGAGTGAATTATTTATGGTTTTTTAGGATAATATTAAATGTTTATATTAAAAAAAACGTTACTCATTGTTGAAGATATTTTATTCAAAATGTAAAGTGAACTGCATTTATTTTCAAGCGGAAATGTTACTTTTTTATTATGATTAAGTGTGACTTTTTTTTTCTTTTTTCTGAGAAATCGGAAGTACAAAATGTAATTCTATTCTAAATAATTACTTTTTCGATAGCGTTTTTGAAATGACTGCTTTGTATATATAGAAAATTTTCATTGCCACTGTCAGAATTGGTGATGATCGCGGGATCCCTTGTCCAGAAGCCAGCGCCCTGACCACTAGACAAGCTGGTGAGTGCGAAATCAGCGAAAGCAATCTTATTAACAGAAAGTAAGACCTGATCAGAAAATTATTCCTAGCATGATGTTTCAAGATGCTTGCAATATAAGTCCTATCTCTAAAATAAGACATACCTAAAAAAATACTACAAAAACAAGTCCACCACTCTTTAAAATATATATAATATATTTAGGATATCATCATGACTTTAAACTTTTGTCAAAAGTATATCAGAGCTCAAATTTCGTACTTAGATGACAGCGAGTTAGCGAACTTTATGCTGCAGAAACAGTTCTTCCTGAATACTTTTAATGAAAATAAGCACTCAAAATATAAATATATTGCGTGTATTAGTTGGAAAAAAACAGCTTATCAAAAATAAGGATTGCTACTTAAAATAATAACTTGTTTAGTATTGCGGGAAAAATCAAATTTATAAGGAAAGGAATCCATGCAATAGTGTGCACTTTTTAATATTCTGAAACATTTTCAGTGGGACCTCAAAAATCGGTAAATGAATATATGTATTTTTTAATTTCACTCTTTTCCCCCGGAATTTGTAAATTTTGCTGCTCAACTTCTGCTTGCGTTCTGGAGACTTTTTATATTACCAGCTGAATCTTCACAATCAGTTTACAAATATGATAATATACGTATTATGATAATATACCTAATATACGTAATAGGATAATATACGTAATATGATAAGATATACTGATTTGTAAACAAAAGGAAAAAAAGTTTAAGGACGGTGCCAAACTTAGTAACCCCACTCGGAAGAACTTACCACTTCCTCCTACAAGTTTTGTAACCTTCGTAAGCAGCAACCCTACACAGGGTTTCTCTTATGGGAGCCGCACAATAGTACGAACAAAAAACGTTAGCAAAAAATTAATTATTGCTGCAACGATTCAGATTAAACTCATTATTTTTACAATAAAAACAATTTATTAAAGACTTATTCAAATCTATAGTAGAAAGCTTTCCTTATCAGAAAATTTACGACAGCATTAACGCACAGCAATCGGTACAAATCCATATTAAAGAATGAACACAAGCTGATATACAGTTACTTTGATAATCCCAAACCATCACTAAGATATAAGCACATACAATAAATATTTTACTAATCATAAGTACCGGCCAAATGAAACTCCAACAAAAGCAAGTGTGGAAGTAAAACATTACATGATTGTAATTAAATAAACGTACAATTTTGTTCATGAAAATATATAGGTTTTTTATGTGAATGTTTAAATAAATGTAGATTGTTTTAAATGAATGAATGCAAAATATTGTGCATGAAAAATATATGACATTCCGTGAAATAAGTCCTAATGTATTTTTTTGACGGTAAATTAATCATGGTACTAAATTTGAAGAAGTACGGTATTAGACTTGATTTTTCCATACAGTCATACTGATTGGGAACAAAATCACATGAGTTAAACTTTTTCCAACTGAGTGGAAACGTGTGCAGGCCGGGAGTCGAACCTATAACCTCTGGCTTACAGTTCCAACACTCTTCCACTTTAGCTAATTGAGATGACAACCCATCTGACATAATTAACTCAGTTAGCCTTTTGATAATAACATATGGTGTGTTCTCTTACACAGCTTAACAGAATAAACCACAAATAAAATTTAAGAAACGATGATGTTTATTTTATTCATATCATCAAAATGTTGACTGAGAGATTTGTATCGACTGGGCTCTCATGCCAGTTCGCTCAAGTGGTAGAGAATTGACAATATAAGCCAAAGTTTCGACTCCCACCCCGCACACTTTATCACTCAGTTGTAAAAATTATATTTCACATTATTATTAGGTTAATATTACTGAACTACAAGACAACAGGTAACAAGGCAGTAAATCAATCGAAAACTTCTGACAAACTTTGAAATAAAAAAATTACAATATAATAAATCATAACACCTTGTAATAATATATTACTTTTAAATGCTAAAGGTGTAAAATTAACAACATAATATAAACTAAACTAACTTTTATTAGTTGTTTTACATGTTTCGACTCTTTCCGAGTCATTTTCAAAAACAAAATGAGAATATTCTAAAGTTGCACGGGCTTTGAAGTTATTATTTTCATGTACTTTTTTAAAAATTACGCACGTTTTCTATTATTTTTTACATGGTTGTTTATTTTCATATCTTTGACCATGGAGTAACTCTAGCCACATTTTCGGTAAATTAAAAGATGCCGCATCGTCGTTACTTTTTCATTTTATTTTTTTTTTTATTTTTTTTTTACAAATACAATATGTAAAGATGCGGCATCTTTTAATTTACCGAAACTGTGGCTAGAGTTACTCCATGGTCAAAGATATGAAAATAAACAACCAAGTAAAAAATAATAGATAACGTGCGTAATTTTTAAAAAAGTACATGAAAATAATAACTTCAAAGCCCGTGCAACTTTAGAATATTCTCATTTTGTTTTATGAAAATGACTCTGAAAGAGTCGAAACATGCAAAACAACTAATAAAAGTTATTTTAATTTATATTATGTTGTTAATTTTACACCTTTAGCATTTATAAGTAATATAAAAAAATGCTTTTAGCAAAAATTCAAAACGCCTCATCAAAATTAGTTTAAAGGGAAGTAAAAATTTAAATTAAACCATTTCTATTCTGATAACTCTTGGACCAATATGTAATGATGTCAAGTGAAAACTCGCGAAAACATTTTTAAAACACTAGGGTTTTTATAATTTATTAATCATAGTTATATCTACTACAAATATGAGATTCTGCAATATTTTCCGAGAAATTTTTACACAATTAACTGAAATCAAAAGTAGCCCTGAATCTATATCTAGCATATTTTTCTCATCTCAGTTTTATATTTTTCATTTGTTCTCCTCAAAGCATAAGAATAAGCAATTAATATTATCTTTTCATTACGCATATATTTATAAAATGTCATTTTTAAAATTATGACTTTAAAATGTAATCTACTTTTATGGTTTTCTGGATTCAATGCAATCAATAAGGTGCTATTTTTCGCAAGTGCCTTTCTAATTTTAGTTACTAATTAAAACTTTAATAAAAGTCTGAGATAAAATCTTTCGAATAATTAGTTTTTAAAAGAACCACCGCTATATTCCTTTTGTTTATTACTCTGTTGAAAGTATATTAATTAAAATATCGATTGAACTAAAAATGCGAATAAAATATAAATAAGAAAATACAAACTCGAATAATTCGTATATTAAGCACTGAATCAGGTGTAACAGTTAAATATTTTGAAAGCTGATGTTGTAAAAATAATAAAGGCAAAAGCATAATTTTTCCTTATTTCTAAGTACAATGGTGCGATGGTTAACAGAGGCCTTAGATAATGACGTACTTGGTTAACGACGAGTAGTTGTAAGAAGCTCTTAGTCAACGATACAGGCTTTGTTTAACGACTCTTGAATGTCCGATCATACAACTATAATAAATTAATTCATGTCTCTAAATACAATCCCTGATAAATTCCTTTTCACCCAGTTACTTTTAGAAAGCAAACTGAAATTCAGCTTACTATATCGGCGATATCTTTCGCAAGTTTCCCGATATACAAACGTCCTTTTTACATCGGGTATAGTTGGTATAGTTGTCCTATATAGTTGACTACTAAATTATGCTAATTTTTTTTTCTATACATCGCGCATGTGCAGTTAAAATTTATTCGTACTAATGATCAGAATTCAATAAATATTGAATATGTTTATATCCGAATCGTTGTATGTTGCTCCTACTTTATTTTGTCAAATTTTCTAAAAGTGGCGTTAAATTTGGCTGAAAATCCAATCTGCTATAAGCAAAGAACATGCAAAAATTTCTTGAACTTTTTAAAGAAACTTTTATATCTCCATGAATATACGTGATGAATAAACTATTGTTTCATAAATGCTTCTTTAAATTTTGGAAATGTATAGCTTTAAAATGTTTTGGAAGATAAAGGATCGCTTTTCAGAATCGTGGGTAACTCGAAAAAGGATCTCATTATATTTCCTGATCCCGTTATACGGGTGTCCCAAAAGTATTTGACACATTTTAAAATTCAATAAAAAACTAAGCAATTGGCGTAGGAGACTGCTGTTTGGACAAAAATGCTTATTTTGATCGAAAATGTTCTTAAAAAAAAAAAAAAAAGTTCAAATTTTTCTCATAGATGGCGCTATTTCTGCAAAGCTACCAAAGAAGTAGAATTTCTTTATAGATAACAGTGGCGAAAGACGTACAGAGCGTATGCACAGTTTTTATCCAAACTATCGCAACCCATATTTCATAACTTAAAAATACTCTCCTTCATGAGTTCGATTAAACGAGTGAGACAAGTGAACAAACATTAGTTTGGCGATGATAAGAAACTCGCCAAGATTTATAGGATGCCTCTGCAAGATAACAGCGACATACGGACAAAAAAATTCGATTGCTCGATACGATTTTGGGGAAAAAAATGAATCTCCAAGCAACTTGTCTACATTTCTATTATCGTAAAACTAATGTTTGTTGACTTGTCTTACTCGTCTAATCGAACTCATGAAGGAGATTATTGTTAAGTTTTGGAATGTGCATTGTCATAGTTTGGACAAAAACCTATGTATGACGCACTGTGCGTATTCCACCATTGTTATGTATATGTATACAGGCATTCTACCTCTTCGGTAGCTTTGCAGAAGTAACGCCATCTGTGAGAAATTTTTGGAACTAATTTTAATATTTTTTTTAAAGAAAATTTTCTATTATAAGAAATATTTTCGTCCAATCCGCAATCTCGTACGCCAATTGCTTATTTTTTTATTGGATTTTAAAATGTCTCAAGGATTTTTGGGATACCCTGTAGTTTTGTAAACCGTATTACATTTCGTGATATTTTCAGAAACATTTCTGTTTCTTACAGTTCAGTATGATTCAAAAAGTTGTATATAGGGTGCTTTGGAATTTTGAATAGCCCTGCGCGTCCTCTTTTTCATGTGTGTGAACTGAACTGTGATTGACAAGCCTGATTCGAGTAAACTGCTGTAAAACGTATTTGATAAGACTTTTCAAAGTACATAAATTATTAAGTTGAAGCTAATCCACAGATATAAAAATAAGAATAAGTTTTAAAAAATAATAAATTATAATACCTTGTAATAATATATTTCGTTTAAATGCTAAACGGTGTAAACTAAAGACATGATATACAGTAATATAACTTTTATTAGATTGTTGACATGTTTCGGCTCAGTCTGAACCATTATCAAAATCAATAGAGAATATTCTATAATTGCACTGTCTTTGAAGTTACAGGGCTCGCAAATGGCCCGCCAACTGAATACCAATATTTTTTTTAGAAAATTTCATGGTAAATTTCTACAATATTTTCGCAAAAAATTACCTTCGGATGTGGTTTTTGCAAAATTTGCAAGAAAAATCTAAAAATAATTTTTTCTAAGAAAATACCAGTATTTAAAAAGCGGACCATTTGGGAGCCCTGAACTTATTATTTGAAATGCTATCATTTAATTTTCAAGTACTTTTTAAAAGCTCGGATAATGGCTCGGGGTGAGCCGAAACATGTCAACAATCTAATAAAAAGAGAATCCATAGAGATAGCAACACGCAAAAATACAATATGTAATGATCCAGCATCAATCAACTTACCGAAATAGTGGCTCGAGTTACTCCATGGTTACAAATACTTAAATAAGCAACAAAATAAAAAAAATATGCGTAATTTTAAAAATTACATGAAAATTAAATGATAGCAATTCAAATAATAACTTCAAATACAATGTAATTGGAGAATATTCTCATTTGTTTTAGAAACTGGCTTGGAGTGAGCTTGAAATAGTGAGCCTTGGAGTGAGCCAGTGAGCATGTCAACAATCTAATAAAAGTTATTTTATTGTATATTATGTTTTTAGTTTACACCTTTTAGCATTTAAAAGAAATATAAAACAAGTTCTGTTTAGATCCAGTTTTCTGGCTGGCCATATCACCTTGCTTATTGAAACAAACGAATTTTATTTCTGTAATTCCTAATATTTTATCCCGTTTATTATTTTAGATTTCGAACGTAATAATGCTAATACTGAGAGAAAATAACTTTTTTTGTTTATGGAAACTTCTTTATCAGTAAAAAGAATTGTAAGGCACGCAAACTAGCACTTCTTAAAAGCAAAAATAAATTGTATAAAAAAATAATAAGTAATAAAAGCAATTCTTTCCATTTTCCTTTTTTTGCTACATCACCAGTTTTACTAGATTATATAATTTTTATATAAAAACATTTTATTAAAAAAAACTGCAATTGTTTGCACAAAAATTTAATAAACGTATAAAAAAAATCTTTTTGCTGTCGTAGTTTTAATGTTTACAAGAATCTTGATTTGTTACATTTTTGTTTCTTTATACATAAATGTTTATTTTATTTCTTGCCGAAAACATATTTTATTAAAACTAAAGTGATAATTACGAGACCGGAAAAGGAGAAAATTTCTTTTTGTAGCGAAAATAAACAGAATTAAAACATTTATGTGTATACATACTTTTCTTTGCACTACAATTAAGATGATAAATCATATAATTTAAAAGAAAGCTGAGAAGTGACAAATGCCCTGAAAAAGAAAGGAAAAAAAATCTAAATTTTTATAGAAAGTTTCTCAGTAAAGTGTTTTTATTTTCTCCTATTCAAGGAAATAATCATTTCAAATTGTAGAAAATTGTTTTTTCATAAACAAAACATAAAATACAATATTTATCATGAAACACTCATGGGTTTTATGCATTAAATTTTTAGATAAATAGGATTTTTAACAGAAAAATGTTTAACTTTATGGTGTTACATTGTTTTTGAACATTACTTTTAGCACTTCAAAATTCCAATGGGAAAATTAAGCCTAACTTTGAAATTTCAGAACTTGAAATCCATATTTAGACTCTTTTTTCGTTTAATACCAATTTCTCCGGAAACATCTATCCAAAAAACTTTGGATAGAATATAGGAATTGCTATAATTAAGCATTTTAGTATGCAAATTCAGTTTTTAAATTCAGTAATACGGAAATAATAGGGCTCCATCTTAAATAGGACGTAATCACCATGGCAACCTAGAATCGTTACATATCATGGGATATCATTGAATTAATTACGTATGATAGGATTTAATAGAATGAAAAAAACTTTTATTAACCCTTTATATCCTGAATTAATTTTCCAGCTACTTTTTAATTGTATTTTGCATCATTGGATACGTTTTGGTGCAGAATAAACATAGGAAAGAGGAAAATAATTTTTATAGTGTTTTAGTGGTTAATTATGCAACTGTAACCACCATAAATTTTTTACCCTATGCTATAAAATAAAATAGTAAATTTCAAATAGTAAACTTCAAATAAATATAGGAAATGTTCACCTGTAGAGTATAGAAAACAATAGAAAATACTAGTACAAAAAATAACCGGTAATAAACCATTTAAATTACTCAAGTGAAGAACAACATGCATGTCAATTCTATTGCAAAATAGATTTCGAATGTAGCGTGGCAAATGTAAAATCCCTACAATGCAAAGAAAGAGGATATGTGCTTGAATTTGCCATCTCCTGCCTGTTGTCAGAAATACACTCTTTGTACCATTGTGAATACCGTTAGAAAAAACGGTCATATTACGAATATATAGGTGTTTTATTAAAGTGGTACTTATAAGTACCGTCAGGAAAAAAAGGTTAATATATTTTTAAGTTTTGATTCGATTCTCATAAAATTTGAAATGACTCGACAAAATTCTGCAACGATTATATACACTTCTCAAAAAAATTAGCGGAGCAAGCAAATAAGAGAAGAGAACCGTGCGAGACAGCTATGCATGGATATAAAATGGAGAGTACACGTGTATCAATGCACAATACAGACAAAAAAGATGCAAAGTAATGTAAGGGAGCTTTAATTCTTGAAAGGATGGAAAGAACATGAAAAGATGGTTTAGGACAATAATTTGGTTACATGTAAATGACAAAGAAAAAGCATTGTTTAGTAATGATGCAAGTTGTTTAATACGGCGTGTGGTCCCCTCGAACAGCTAAGACTGTTGCACATCTGTTTTCCATGGATGCGATGAGGTTATGGATAAGACTTTGAGGAATACTGTTCCACTCTTCAAGAATTGCAATCTCCTTGTCCCAGACAATAAAAGAAAGCCTTCGTCTCGCTGCAATTCATCGTCCGAGTGTGTCCCAAACATGCTCGATCGGATTCATGTCAGGAAAGCATGCTGACCATTCCATATACTGTATTGTTTCAGCTTCAACGATGTTCTTCACCAGACGAGCTGTATCCGGTCTGGCATTAGTATGCATGAAAACAAAGGAATGACCATGGGTGAAGCGTAAGGTACGGCATCAGGTCTCAGTATGTCGTCTGCATACCTTTGGGTGGTCAAAGTAGCATTCCAAATGATATCCAGGTTCGTACGTCCACTATGCTGATTCTAGGCCATACCATCAACACTCCTTGTCTGTAATGTGATCTTTCACGAACGAATGTGGGGTTATTTCTAGTGCCCCTTTCCCTTCATACCAAAACATGTCGAATGTCACACTCTAGACTGAATAGGGACTCGTCTGTAAACAGCATTTGTCTCCGGTCCGTTGCCTTCAATCTTGATATTCAACAGCCCACCTTCTTCGGGCCGCACGGTGGCTTGAAGTCAACGGAATACAGACCATTGGCCTACGTGCATAGAGACCACCCTGTTGAAGCATATTTCGCACTTTTTAGCTGGACACCCTCCGTCGCGTTGCCAAGTTCAAATGTCATTGCAGCTGAGTAGCATCCCCTTTTCTGTCTCGACGAGCTGCTAACAGACTATATCAGTCATCAGTTGCTGTAGTTCACGGGTTCGACCTTGCCCTGGTCGACATCTGACATTTCCTGTTTCTTGGAATCGATTTCACAACCTTGCAAGGACATTTCTTGCAATTCCAACAACGTCCGCTACACTTAGTCGTGTTTGCCTGAATTCAAGTCTCTCTCTAATACGCCAAGCCATAGATTCCTGGAAATCACGTTGTTGTGAGCAAATCACCTTTTCTCAAAACAAAAGCTGAGCAATTGAATTTCGCAACTGAGACAGTGAAACAAACATTTCTGCAAAATCCTACAAGGCGCACTACAAGGCGATTACCTTGCTGTAGAATATATAGTATGTATAGAATGTATTGTTCATGTACAGGGACACTTAAAAGAATTTGGTTATAGTATTGTACATGAACAATAATTGCAGATAGCACGTTTGCATTTGTGGTACGTGTTTTTATATGTAAGTAATTTTTAGCATATTAATTTGTGTATGTAAATTCTATAGATCATATACAAGGCTGCGCAACAGATTTCTCGTACAATTGCCGTTTATTGACGGAAAATACTGAAGGGGAATTTTAATTGTGCTACGTATTTCCCAACTGAAGTACATTTTAGCATACTGTACAGTACAGATACAAATCTTTAGATCATATACAGGGCTACAGAAAAGAATTCGGATAGTTTGTTTGACCATCGATATTATAAAGGAAAAACGTGTCCGTGTGTAACGCTGACGTCATTTTGCGAATGGCAACATGAGCGATGGGGACGATGAAATTTCGATTTTGCGATTTTTGACACTGCAATTTTTTTAATTTCGAAGCAACGCACATTTTCAATTTTTATAACGTTATATAGGGGAATAAATCTACTTTCAAATGTAATTTGTTTGAAAACTATGTCGCAATTTACTCATTTATTAGAGCATTTAAATTAAATGTCAAGCAGGATTTTTTTTTCTATCTCTATCGGTTGCAGACGATTACAAAATAATAATCCGTTTGCACTTTAAACAATTAAAAATTTCAACATTTGCGTCCAGCTAATATTCATTAACGAAATTAAAACTTCTTTAAGCAATAAATAAAAAAGTATAAATAAAACACAAAATTGACAGACATGTAATTGAAATAAGCTCTTAAAAGCGACAAAATTATCAGAATTAAAAAAAAAAAACTGGCGTAGATAACTAAATTTTTAGCGATTTCTTCGGCGATTAACTTCTGACACGAGGCCAAAACGAAATTACCTCTTTTCATACATTTCAAAATTTTATTTGAATATATAATTGACATATTTCATATAAAAAATGCTCTTTGGTGTTGTTAAGGGGCAATCTAAAAAAAATTATAAAATGAAAAAAAATATATTAAAGTTTTCAATTTAAAAAAAAAAAGTAAATGGTTTTCGCATATTTTCTCTATCCTGGGAAACCCGGGTTGGATTCCCTTGTTGGTAGTAATTGCTGAAATTGTGATTTCAAATTAATTATGCGTTTTCTAAATTGTTTACTTGGTATAAAATGAAATCACCCTCTCGTGGAGATCCAGCCGTTAAGCATAGGAACTTTTCTACACGAGGGAAAATGTTTACTGAAAATTCATATTTTAGAATACTGATGTTGAATATTACATTAGAGATTAAAATAAAATTAGTACAAAGTTAGTTTTTACAATACTGGTTCAGATCATAACATTTCTTAATATTTAAAAAAAAAGGCTATAAGAAAAAGTATAAAAGAAAGTAATTAGAAAATTTATGAAAATAATACTTAATCATAACACAATTAGTCATTTTCCATGGTTCAAACAGTAAGCTGAAATAGGAACAGTATGAGTACAAAATTTGTGATCAGTATGTAAACTATAATATACAAATTTCAAAAACAAAATATATTCTATTAAAAAGTACTTTATAAATGTAGGAAAAGGGATCACAGATTCTTTTTAATAAAGGAGAAATGTTTATTCAGAATGTTGTAATTTTAAACATAAAATATAAGCAAATTAAAATGTAAAGAAATTTCAATCCAGCTGGGACCAGACTTAATATTTAAAAGACATTTAATATTAATACGCGAACAAAGTTAAAACAAATTGGAGAAGATGCAACTTAATAAAAAAAATTAAAGAAAATTACCTATGCTGTAGAAGGGCCCAGCTGGAAAGGTAATTAATTACAGAATAAATAAAGGAAATATTTAAATGTTAACAAAATAGTTTCAATACAAAATAAATTTTCACAAAAATAAACTTATATAATAATAAGTTATCAAATTGTATAAGTACTTTTAAACCTGTTACTGATTTTAAATTTAAATTTCGTCCTACTAAATCTTTCTGAATTCTTTATTCTTACAAATTTTATAGTCGGTTTAAGTTACAACCGTTTTTAGTAAATTTTAGTAACTTATTTTTAAAGAATAACTACTCACTCTGAATATTTTATATTGAAAAATTTCACAAATATTGCTGGATGCTGCATGAATAGTTAAAATTGGTGTAAAGCCTTTTTCATGTGAATGGGAACTGTTGTATCTTACACAATTTATACATTTATGGCAATTAGAATTCTGTTGATTGTCTGGAGTCATGGGAAGATGCACAGTATGCACATCTTATAGGATCACTTTCAGAGCATTTATTTGCTACATGATCATAGCGCTGGCAGCGGAAGCACCTCTCTAAGTTAATATAAACATAGGGGGCTAGTTGAGCTTAAGCCGAAAGGTAGGCTTCCCAGCTTGGTTTAATTTTGTCTTTGCCTACTTAGTAAACTGGGACTTTTATAGTGTTCCGAATGTGCTGGAAAGTGTTTCATAATCAACGCGCTTCTTTATGTAGTAATTTATTATAATTAAGAGTTTTAAGTAGTTGAGCATAAATGTTTTATACGAGTTGTAATTTTTCCAATTGGACGAAAAATGTCCGGGCCAGTATTAAACCTGGCATCTCTTCGATGAAGCTGCCATGCTCTAACAACTGAGCTATCCCGGTCGAATCTGGAGGACATAATTCATCCAGTTTAATTATGCCCTCCAGATTCGACCGGGATAGCTCAGTTGGTAGAGCATGGCAGCTTCAGCCAAGAGATCCCAGGTTCGCATCCTGTCCCGGACATTTTTCGTCCAGTTGGAAAAATTACAACTCGTATGATTTTTTTACCAATTTGAAAAATTGTGTTAAAATTAATCTAGTATAAATGTTTTAGTTTCAAATTTTATCTGTTGATTTGGTTGTGCTGTTTTTTTTTTTTTTTTTTTTTTTTTTTTTGTTTTCTACGCATACTGTTAGGCTTATTTATGATGTAATTTCAAATAATGAAGGATTTTAAATAACTGAAAATAATTATTTTATTTTCACTCAAAACTACGGAACACTACGGAACAATTAAATATCTCTAAAGTCCTGTTTGGTCTTGATAAAAGAGTTGTTAGATATGGAATAAATTAATTAGAATCGGCATATTTTAAATTATTTTCTGAATATTTTATTCCCAAAAGCATTATTTGAATAAAATGAAAATTCCATTAGAATGTAAAGTTATCAAAGTTACAATAAAGAAATACGAAACGAAAATTACAATAACGAACATTCATATTTCCATGTTATCTTAAATGTATTGCGAAAAACATTCTATTAATTTAAATAAGCAACAGACTCTAGAGAAAATGATTATTCAGCTACTGCAAGACATACAAAGTGCTTTTAATAATTTTTTTAAAGATCTGTTTACTCAATCTTTACGTTTACAAAATATTACATAACAATCGTTCAATGCTTCAGTATCTTATTATGAAATGCAGTTCGGTGTAACTTAAACAAACAGATTTATTTTCAAACAACTTAAATTTTCATGTAGGGTTTATTTGCTTTTTAAATATTGAAACGAAAATGTGTTCATTGTGTTTCAAATCTATTATATTCCAATAGAGAAATAGAATTTGAAATTGAACATATTTATGAATTCCTTAAACATTTTTGTTACAATTATAATTTTAAAAAATATGTTTAATGTCAAATGGGTTAGCTGATAAAAGTTTTGGTACTATTTTTTCTTTCGTTACTGTGGAAAAAATTAGTAATGCCAAATGTTTTTCTTCTGTTATTTAAAACATTAAAAATTGAACACTCGTATGTAATTGTTTATAAGAAAATGCTATATAAATTAATTTGTAGTTTATAGACAAAAAGATTCTTACAGAATTTATTTAGAGAAAACCGTTACACAAGATATTATGTTAGTTTTTATTAAAAATAAGAAAAAAAATCTTCAGATAAATTTGATAACAATATTTTTATAAACTATATACTTGTATTTCATAAATTTCTTATTTAACATAGTTAAAGATAGTTAAATTTTTTACTTCAATAAATAAAAAAAAAAATCATGAAATTTCAAAAGGGAAAGATAAGTACCTTTTAAAATTCACTGAGATATAAAATTTTATTTCAAATTTATTTACATAATAAACTTAATATTAGAGGAGATGTTGTATAATATAATAAATCAAGCTATGAACTAGCCTCTCTATAATTATAAAATTTAGAAGCAAGAAAAGTTTTTAAAATATTATTTTATTTATTTTACAGATAACAGAAGTATTTTTCATCGAAAATAATAAAGTTTGTTTTATAGGCGAGGATAAAATAAATATGATTATAGTCATTCCTTTTTATGAGTAAAAGATAATTGCATTTTATAAAAAAAAACATTAAAAAATATTTATATTTAGAGTATACGTGAAATTTTAAAGCAAACCACAAACAAACATGTATTTACATTTATACTTTTTTAGGAAAATATATTTATTAATAAAATATGTATATAAAATAAAATAATTTAATTCTAAGAAGGCATTAAAAATACATCACTTTCATATTATATGCATTAATTTTATTTATGTACGTATATTTAATTCTTAATTTCCTAATTCACTTGTTTAAGTTTCCAGAAGAAAAATTTAAATTTACATTTTATTCAGCAGTCTTATTCACATTACAATTATAAATCTACCTTAATTATTGCTATATAATTGTATTTTTCTATGTAGTTTTTCTATGTTATTGACTGTTTGAATTATTCTAAGTTAAAATCTAATAATTAGTACTATATTGGTTTAGAGAGTTATTTGCATTAATTGTAAAACGGTTTACCGAGATTTTCTGAGCTGAGATAGTTGGGACAGCATCAAATTTAAATGGAAATATCCACAAATTAGCTAATCGTCAACTTGATCTTGTTTATGGTGGCCTGTTTTTGGCGCCAAATGCAGCAAGGTTTCACCAAATATTACCGAAATCTTAAAGTTATAAAACTTTTTTTTGAAAGATATTGATACAATAAAGATGGATTTATACTAAACTGATATACATGTGTATATTTCTAATGTATGGGACTTCCAAACATATGTTTATTTGTTAAAGATGAAGCATCAGTTATGATCCCATAACATTGAAATATGCTTTCTACAGGGTAACCTAAAATGGTCGTTAGAAACTTTAAAACCAATAGTTTATTAATTATAATAAACATAAAGTAGACATGAATGACATTTTTTAAAGAAGATATCTCGTAAATTTTGTATAGAGATTTTTTTTTAAGTTAAGCTTTTACTAAGAAATCGCGCTGCGCTGTTTTAAGGCTGTTGCTCAGAGAATTCTCTAATTTCCCTTGTTAATAATAAATCTATGGGAGTGTGATGCATACCTAGTTTTAAAATATCTCCTCAAGAAATTAATATTTTTAACTTCTTTTTTTTCAATATATGCTTCACAAAGGATGTCTCTCCTTTTGTTTAGTTGCCAAAATATTTTTAAAATTTTATTTGAAGTTTTAAAAATCTTACTCATAACTCATCAACTTCTCTAAGTTTTTATAACATAAAATATTAAATTAAGCATATATTTTAGAAATATTTTCTTAACTATAAAGGAAAGAGATATCCTTCAAGAAGAGTTCACAAAAAGTGAAGTTACAAATATTAATTTCCTGATGAGATATTCTAAAAATGCGAATGCATTCCACGCTCATGGGTTTATCAGTAGCGAAGGGAATTTGTGATCTCACTGCCCAACACACTTAATCTATGTGATTAAATAGGTTAACCCGTTCGTTGCCAACCACGAGTATACGCGAGGTTTTTCAATCTAAAATTACGAATTCGTACCGGAAATTTCGAAAAAAGAATTTTTATTTTATGTAATCACGAAATGTCTGTAATTAAATAAAGTAAATATTGCTATTACTATTTTCTGGTATGATTTCGAACTTTCTAAATAAAATAAAATTTCGGTAATTTTAACCCGGCAGTGAAAGTGTTAAGCCTTTTTACAGGTTCAGAAAACACAGCATCATCTTTTTCAGATGGTTGATTAACAAAATTATTGTTTTATTAATGTCTGTTTTATAATTATAGTTTATATCAATATACCAATTCTCCATCAGACATTATCATATAATGAGGAGAAAACAACATTTGTATGTCAGCAGCTGTTCATATTATTTTCACTTTAAAATATATTATATTTCTTTTACTAAAACATTTAATGCTGACTTTAAAAATATATGTTTTTATAAGTTAAATGTTTTAGTAAAAGAAAAAAACGTATATTTTAAAGTAAAAATCATATGAGCAGATGTTCATATACAAATGCTGTTCTCTCCTCATTATATGATAATGTCTGATGGAGAATTGGTACATTAATATAAACTATCAATTTGGTATATTAATATAAACTAATATCGTAGCGTCATCTACAGGACAATTTTTCAAGTTAAAATTTACGAGCTATACACGAGTATATACGAGTATACGAGCTATACACGAGTACAGCTATATACGAGTTACAATATATCTTATGTTACCGTCAGAGCAGTTGTTCATATTATTTTCACTTTAAAAATAGACTATTTTTCTTTTACTAAAACATTTAATTTTGTCTTTAAAAACATAATTTTTATAAATTAAAGGGTTTAGTAAAAGAAAAATAGTATATTTTAAAGTAAAAATAAGATGAACAGGCGTTGATATACAAACGTTGTTCTCTCCTCATTATATGATAATGTCTGAAGAAGAATTGTTATACTAATATAAACTATAATTACAGCATCATCTTTTGGACAATTTTTGAAGTTACTGTGTAGAACATTTAAGAGCTACATTATGACAATATCCCTTAAGCTATCTCCATATTTGTTATAGTTAATGAATTATTGAATTTTAAATTTTAAGAATCATTCGGTCCGCGCTATATTTATAACTTTATGACTTTTTGGTAATAAGTTAATTTTCTGTTTATTTCCTCTAACAAAGCTTTAAAAATATACAACTAATTCTAGAGTATATATTATAGTTGAAGAAATGCACAAGATTTCTACTTCGTATCTAAAGAAAATCTGTGGAAAAATGGATTACTTACATTTCCCATACAAAAACATATTTTCCTTTATATACATTTTATATTTGACAAACAGTTCACGAGAAAAACATACTTTTAGAAAAGGATCTTTTATACTTTTGTTCGCAAATTCTTACGTTTTTTGGTTACTTTTCTGCAATAGATATTCCTTTGTGTGTAAATAAAAAGGTTTCAGGCAAACAGACTTCTTTCTCTTCCTCACCTAAACTTATAAAATTCTCTTCAAAAAAATTCAAGATGAATGACTTTTTTCTTCGGTTTATATCTGGTCAGATTTTTCATATGTAGAATTCTATGGAAATGTGCTTTAATCTTTCAAAGTAGCTAGAGATGCACTGCATAACAATTTTTTATTAAAAATGAAATTTTTGCTTTGAGAAGTTTTATTTACTGTTTCTCATAATCTCTTTTTCATGAATTTGGCTTGAATAGGTAAATTTAATTATCTTTTTTTTTTCAAAATACTAAAAAATACTGTTTGAATGTAGCTTTGATAATGCAACATGTAAAACAAATTTTTGCTGTTTTGTATTTAAAAAAATTTACTTCTGTTGATGGTTTTAAAGATAAACCGAAACGTCGAGAATAATTTTTGTTTTTGTGACTTTAATTTTTACATCTATGTTTAAAATCTCGGAATAAAAATGTACGTTGGATAGCAACTTATCGTAAAATCTTTATTTATTACTATATATTATGTATACAACAAAACCTACTAAAATGGAATTGCTTTATACAAAAAATTTCGTTTTAACCAGATACGCATCTATTATAGCTGTATTCTTTTTTCGCCGAGCACATGAAATTTTGAAATATAAGGAAATATTTTGATATACATAAGTTCCGTTTAGACCGGTTTTATCAATTTTGGATATAATTTTAAAGATAACATTAAATGAATTTAAAACTTTAATTATCAAGAATCCCTTAAATTTTTACGTTTTTAACACCTTCCAACATAGTTGAAAGGTATTTATGAATTCAGTTTCTCTGTCTGTATGTCTGCCGTCACTCTGTCCGTCCTCTATTTTGCATAAATATACTCGGATTGCCATGCAATTAACATAGGTTGCTATGGCATGTTCAGTATTGAAAATGAACTGTGTAGCGTTTATGGTTCATTTACAGGAACACTTAAAAGAACACCGTTACATTACGGTCTATGGGAAAAAATCGTTTGCGATGTATTTTAATGATGTTACACGCTTTGAAACATATTGAAATTGGCGTGCATAGCATTCATTTACAGGGACACATAAAGAATTCGGTTTCAGTACTTTCTATCAACAATAATAGCTGGAAGTTAGTTTTAAGTTTCAATACTGTCGAGCTCCTTTGAAAACAAATATTTCAGCAATTAATAAACAGTACTGTGTGTTCCTGTAAATGGATGCTATGCACACTGTATTTTATAGTAAGCTTTGTAGTGTACCTCAGTAATATATAACAATTTCAATATGTTTGAAATAGTGTAACATCATTAAAATACACCACAAAATTATTTTCCTCATAGACCGTAATATAACGAAATTATTTTGAGTGTCTCTGTATAAGAACTGTAAGTGCTACACATTTCCTTTTCAATACTGAACATGCCATAGTAAACCTCAGTCACGTATACCAATTGCATGGCAATCCGAATACATTTACAGGAGTTGAAGCACGGGCAGACAGACGACAGACAGATGGAAGACAAATTCAATTCATAAACATTTTTCAACTATGTTGGAAAGTGTTAAAAATGAAGTAACATTTTCGCGCTTTGTTTTATTCTATAGCGGAGCTTCTGAACTTTTTGGCTTGTGGATCCGTTGAGAAGCATTTGGGAAGCTCTCAAAACTCCATGAGAACAGTTGCAAACATATGTCTAGGACTTTGATTCCCAACATTTTATTGCCCACACCCCATCGAAGCATCTGCTAAATAACAATGCCCCCCTCCCCTTCAGTATGCTTTACATTTTTATTTTCGGAAAATTTCTGGAAAAGACTCTCACACTAAGGACAATTTTGCATTTTATAATATATTTTAATAACTCATTAAAATTATTTTTTGCACAAACTAAGATTTCAATATGAGTAACATAATACACAAAATGACAAAATCAAGAAGCATTTCTGGAATTACTCTTTATCAATAAGTAGCAACATTTCTTTTCCAACATAACGCAAGTGTATAGTCGGATTTTTAAATTCATTTCTATATGTCGTGATATATTTATATATTGTATATGAGGCTAGAGCCATAAGAAATTTCCTATTTATCTTTTCTTTTTCTGATGTACATTTGGTATTTATGCATTTTATAAGGTTTGTTGTACCTGGTTCAGCTAATTCAACTATTTTTTTAGGTTAAATGTGTTGACGACAGTGAATTTTAGATATATCCTCAAGGAGCTTCACATGAAAAATTTCCCCGTGTGACATATGAATAAAAACATTCAATAAATGATCAAGAATAAATAGTTTGAAAAATAATAAAATATGACAGAAACTAGAAAAGTTATACTCTTTTTAGAGTAAAAAGCAATTTTTTTTTGTTTATGTTTTTTTTTTTTTTTTGGTATCTAATGACTTAAAAATAAACTCTAGAATTATTCTGGTACTGAGTCTCTTTTCAATTTTTGTATTGGAATTTTTTTTTAATTCGGTGAAAACTTTTTCTTTTAGTTTTTGAATTTTGTACTATTTCTATTTTTAATTTAATTTTACAATGCTACTTTTCCGAAATAAAACAAAAAACTGACAGGTTAGTAACGAATTTGAAATTGCCCACGTGTAGGGCGTACGCCCCACGTTCGGAACCATAAGATTTTATGGGTCTTGATCAAAAAAACTATGAGTTCGTTATTCAAGCTTATGTAAATACTGTAATGAGTTTCTATAGCTGCCAATTATTACGTTTTTTCTTATCACTAAAACTCACACTTATCACAGTAAATTCTGCCGTATTTTATCTCCGACATCTGCGATTAGAAGAGTCAAAATTTTCAATTAAATATTAGCAATAACAAAAAAGCGTAAAAGTTCGCAGTTATGGGGGTTTCCTTTTATCGACTTACAATGCATGCATAATTAAAAATAATATTTTATATCTATGTTCGTTCCCAGTAGAACACATTTTTCAGGTTCAATACACCTCTCTCAATTAAATAATACGCAAGAACGAAAAAACATGCTTCAAGCAAAAATTATGAAACACTTTCCACCACATCCAGAAACCTGTAACGAAACTTGACGTTTAATAAAGTGAAAAAAGTTATAAATAAGTAAACATATTAGTAAATAAAAATATTAGAAAACGTATAACATATTCGAAAACCTTTCAATACTCACCGTTCATATTCAGAAATGCATTTAAAATATTTTGTACCACTCTGTATATGATCAGTAGATTTATATACTATTACATAAATCAGTCCAATCAGACAAAGCAACTATTGAAATGGTCTAGATAGATGGAAATGTTCTCGAATATTCTTTTTTACAACACTTTATGTTATCTACAGATTTTTATAACGCACCACATATTAAGCTGAAATTTAATTCAGGGGGAAAAAGCATAATATACCTATAGAAAGCGCTTCCGGCAATTATCATCCATACACGACAGTGTATCCAGTTCTTTGTGTATCACTGTATACGATTTTATTTATGGTCTACAAACATCTTTTTGTATACTAAATATAATTCAGCTGGGAAATATGCAAAAACTTAGTTAAAAATGCACATCAAAGTTTAAAACGCACTTCCAGCAATTATCCTCATAGACAGTACTGTAACCGAATCGTATTCTTTTGTGTGTCCCTGTAAATGGACGATAATTGTTACGCACTCTATATTAGTAAGAATCTTGTAATGCAGCTCAGTAATGTATGAAAATTCCATTTTGTTTGAAAAATTGTATCCTCTATAAAATGCACTGCAAAGGAATTTTTCCCGTAAACCATTATGCAATTGAATTATTTTGTGTGACCCTGTAAATGAATGATAAATGCTTTGCACTCCATATTCTACAGAAAGCATGTTTTAGTGCAACTCATAAATGCATATTAATTTCCTTATGTTTAAAATAGTGTATTATCTTTAAAATACACTACAAACGGTTTTTACTACATATACCATAATTTAACGAAATTCTTTTGAGTATCTGTGTAAACTAACTATAAATGTTGCATATTTCATTTTCAATAAGAAACATGGCATACTAAATTTCAGTAACCTAGGAATAGAATTATATTTACGAGGGTTAGAGCGCGGACAACCAGACGAGCTGAATTCATAAACACTTTTAAACTTTGTTGAAAAATGTTAAAAAGAACATATTAACAGAAAAAAAATCAACGGCTGTTACATGGATATGTTTAAAAGCCGTACTACAAACCTCAGCACTCCGATTATTAGTACCGTAATTTCCGGCGTATAAGCCGCAGCTCAAAGAGTCGCTTTTCGACCCAGAAATTTTATTCAATAATTGTAGTTACATATTTACAGCGATCTTTTAAGTTACATTTTATAAAATAATATTTCTGGGTCGAAAAGCGACTCTTTGAGCTGCGGATTATACGCCGGAAATTACGGTAAACATTGGAGAATTATGAGCGGTCATCATTATGCAATTACACAAAACTTTTAAATGGCAATATTAATAATTACATTTTTATATGCGCAAAACGTTCGGTGCAATTTCTTTCATAGCATTGCATAATTATATATATATATACAGTAAAATCTCCATAACGGACACTCCCGAATAGCGGACACCTCTATTTAACGGACACTTTTCAAATCCCCACTCCCAAAATCTAAATTTTTGTATGTTTAACCTCTAAATAGCGGACATTCCGAATAGCGGACAGTAGTTTTGGCGATCAAGGATGAAAAATGGTTTTTTAACGAGAAAGAAATTGGAAAAAAAAGTAAAAAACCTCGAATTTTATTAAGGCAATGTGTCACAAATTTTTCGACCACAGATAAATGTAGCGGGTGGTCTCTGGAAAATCCCCAATGGCCTAGGGAATCTCCCAATATCGTATGTATTTTGTATCGATTACTGTTTGATTCTTCAGATTTAATTGACATACAATTTTCAAAGCTTCAAAATATGTTAAAATCATTTATATCATTTTCTGAACATATCGAGTTCTGCGTATTCTGAATTTAGTGTCTTGTTTGTGATTAGTGTTTCGAGAATGACCTCAAAACGAAAGCGATTAACTTTAAAAGAAAAATTGTAAATGTAAGTGAATCTGAAAAACAGAAATAGAGTTTACGGATTCTTGCCGAATGTTTTAAAATAGGTAAAACACAACTGGGAGAGATTTTACGAAATAAAGAATTTGTGTATTATTAACTCTGACGAGAACACCAAAAATGCGAAATTGAGGTATACTGATTCCATTGAAATTAATTCTATATTTCTGAATTGGTTTACTTCACTTCGTTCAAAAAAATTCTTATAAGTGGGCCTTTGATTCAGGAAAAGGCTTTGAAAGTCGCCAAAGAACTTGGATTACATGACTTTAAGGGTTTGGGTAGATGGCTGGAAAAGTTCCAGTCTCGGCACAACATCTCTTTCAAAACAATATGTGGAAAAGCAAAATCTGTAGCTCTGAAAAAAAGTGGAGGATTCGCATGAATAACTGCAATCAATTTGTGAAGGTTATGAGGATAGAAACTTTTTTAATGCCAAGGAAAGCGGCCTCTTTTTCAGAATTTTTTCGAATAAGCCTTTGTGCTTTAAAAAGGATGGCTGTATCGGCGAAAAAATGATTAAAGAGCGAATCACTATTTTATTATGTTGCAATGTATTAGGGGAAATTTAAATTCTTCTTATAGTTCGAAAATCTCTTAAACCCATGTGTTTCTCCAAGAAAATCCAATTTTTAAAAAATGGTGTTATAGAGCGAATAAAAAAGCGTGGATAACTAGTTTTTTAGTGATTAAATGGTTAACTTCCTTTGATAATAGGATGAAAAAACAAAGAAAAGTTCTCTTGTTTTTGGGCAGTGCAACTTCTCATCCAAAATATTTTAAATTGGACAATGTTAAAACTGTGTCTCCTCCCCCAAAGATAACTTCCGTATGCCAGCCCGTTGATCAAGGCGTTATACATAATTGTAAAACCTGGTAGAGAAAGCTTTTATTAAGCCATATTCTTTCGAAGTTTTATTCTATGAATAAAGTTGAGAACAGCCTAAAATTAGTTAATGTTCCCGATGCTTTCAAATTCGGTTTTCTTCAGCTGTAAAAAAAAAATATATAACCGCAATGCGTACGACAGTGTTTCAGAAAGGCATGCTTTATATTAAAAGAAAATGAAACACTTATTTCCGATAGAAATGAAGAACTATCGCAATAGGTGAATTAATGAAATGGATCAAGAGTGAAAAAATGCCGAAATGTCCATCAACATTGATGATGACCTATTGAAAAAGAATCAGTTGACGTAGGCGATTATATTCCTTCAGAATCTTCAACAAAAGCTGACTAGTGATATGAATAAGATACTGAAACCAGGGGATGTTTCCTGCAAAATCGAGAATTTCCAAGAAGCGGCAAAACACAGTGAGCAGTTACACATATTTTTTTCTTTTTCCAAAAAAAGATGATTCAGAAGAATTAAAACTACTGATAGCATTAAAACGTCATATAGAAGAACTAACTACATGTAATCGCAAGCAAAAGCAAACTCTTGTAACAGATTTTTTCCTTAAGAATGTAATAAACAGTGGGAAAATGTATGTACATTTTCATTTCAGTTTTATTGCTTAAAAAAGTAATTTTAATTTCTAATTTTAATTTCTGATTAATCATATGATAGAAGTTCTCGGACATATAAAAGCCAATTAATGAAACGTTAAGCATTACTTAGCGATTTTGCGAATCTCTGAAGTTTTCCCAATAGCGGACACCTCCGAATAGCGGACAATTTCTGCGCTCCCGAGGTGTCCGTTATTTAGAGGTTTTACTGTATATATATATATATATATATATATATATATATATATATATATATATATTAACTAGCAAAGGTTTAAAGAATACAACTAATTTTGAAGTATATTTATATCGCTAAATACATTTATATATTTTTTAAGATATACATACATCTTAACGTCTGAATTAAATCTATATATAAAATTAACAATGATACATTAGACAGACTTTACTACATTTACGACATTTAAATTAAAATAAATACGTAAAAACATTTTAAAAATTAAATAAAGTAGACGTTTTGCCATGACCTCGCATGGCCTCATCAGTACTAACATCAGCTTACGTTACAAAAATATTGGACAAAATGGATTCAGTTAAAGTTAAGCTTATTACTTTTATGTCAAACAGTGAATATTGAATTGGAATTGAATATGATTCATTCAAGGTGTTCCGGTATAACCCAGAAAACCAACTTTCCATAATCTATAATGATAATCGTTACAATTACTCTTCCAAATTGATGAATTCCTGCAAGAGAGGGTATGGTCCGTATAGAAATCTTGCTGGACTAATCTTGAGTTTAACTCCTTAAGCACCATGACGTACCTGCGTACGTCATGAACACCTCTATCGAGGTTAAAGAAAAAGACAGGCTACCGCGGTGCATTCCACTTATCTTTTTTTACAGACCGCTATAGTGACGTGTTGCTCTTTTCGTACACCTACATTGGTGCATTCGAGCATCACGTGACTCCGGCGGTCTGTAAAAAAAGATACGCTTAAAGAACCGCGGTAGCCTTTCTCTTTCGTTAACCTCGACCTCTATCTTCAATACCAGGACGTATGTGCGTACGTCCAGGTTGCCAGTTTGGCCTTTATTTTATTCAACATTTTGAATTCATACCAGAAAGTTCTAATAGTAATTTGTATTTTATATACTGAAAGGCTTTTCGTGATTGCATAAATTAAAATTATTCTTTTAAAATTTCCGGTGTGAATTTTATATTTTTGAATATTTAGTATTTTTTACAAATTTAACATAGCTGGTATTCAGCATACTATCACTAAATTGAATATGGTGCTTAAGGGTTTAATCTGCCATTCTTAAATGCGCTTAAATGCTCTTTAAGTATAATATCCATAGACCTTCCAGTCTCACCTATATACACATTCATAGACTTCAAGAGCATTTAAGCGCATTTAAGAATGGCAGATTAAACTCAAGATTAGTCCATACCACGAAAAGGACCATACCACATCTTTCAGTAATTCATCAATTTTGAAGAGTAATTGTAACGATTATCATTACAGACTATTTACGGAAAGTTGGTTTACTAAGTTATACCCGAACAGCTTGAATGAATCAGGTTAAATTCCAATGGAATATTCACTGTTTCAAAAGTAATATCCTTAACTTTAACTGAATCCATTTTGTTCGATGTTTTTGTTTTATAAGATGATGTTAGTACTGATGAGGTCATGCGATATCATGGCGAAACGTGTACTTTATTTAAATTTTTAAATGTTTTTGTGCATTTATTTTAATTTAAATGTTTTAAATGTAGTAAAATCTGTCTAATGTGTCATTGTTCATTTTAAATTTATATATGTATAAATATTTATCCTAAAGTGAAGCTGTGCAATAACAGATTACTAAATGTTCCCCACAAAAATTTTAGTTGTTTTTTGTATAAGGTAATCACATATGATAGACAAACATTACGTAAGGAAAACATATTTTTGAAAGATAAGGATTGAAATATTTTCCCACGCAGTATCTTATTTCTTCCCGTTTAGTTTCCTTTGTGTGAAAATAGGTCGTTTCATGCAAATACTGTTTTCTCTCTTCCTCACTCAAATTTATAAAACTCACTGCATAGGACCAAGATTTAAAAAGTGATTTTCTTTACAGATTATTTCTTAGATTTTTCTCGTAAAGGCATCTGTGGAAATACGCTTTTATCTTTAAAACTAACTGTATTTTGGACAGCATGTTTTTTTTACATGTTTTATTCACTATTTTTTTTTTCTACTTTAGCTTTTTCATTTATTTGTTTTAATGGCTTCTTTTTCTTCAACTCGCTTTTTCAACGCAATACGCTGACGACATTGCTATAATCTAAGATTGTCCTATTCAGATCTGATAATATTTGTATACAGTGGACTCTCTCTATTCCGAACACTCATGGGACCGACCAAAAGTGTTCAGATTATGGGGGTGTTCATTATAGAGGGAGATTGAGAAATTCATTACTACTACTACTATGTAAGAGTTTACAGATTGTATAGAATACTTAGACTGGTTAGCAATGCCATTTACCGAGATGAAGGTGTTGTGTTTAGGAAATATTAAAAAATTTAATTAAATAAGTTATATTAAAAAATTTTACAGAACATGCAATTACATATATACAATACTTTACATGAAAACATAATCGGTACATTACTTGAAAAAGTGAGTAATTTTAGTCTGTTTTTGCATTGTGTATGGTCGTGCAGTATACATGTTATCTAGTTGTTTACGAAGTGGAAAGGCTTCCGGGTGCTGTTCAGCCGCATAGATCAATAAGTCTTGAATCCATTGGCTATATTGCTGGAAGGTAATTGTAATTCTTGTTCCATTGGTATCTTCTGGTTCCGCTTCTTCTTCACTATTTTCTTCCTCTTCAACGAAGTTGTTGTCGCAAACCGGAAAGCTTCCGTTGGCTTCGAGATAAGCTCCAGGTTGAATTTCAGTATGCGGCTCCTGAAGAATTGACCCCAAGTCACTCACAGCTGTTTCTTCTTGGTCATCTATTCTTGATTGCTCATTTTCATACGGAAATCCAGCATTATTGAAGTATCTTTGGATGGTATTGGAGGTTACTTCATTCAAAGACTTTGATATCTAATGAACAGCATCCATGTTGTTGACCTTCTTCGTTAGTTCGGTTGCCGTATTTTCCTCCTTCCTCACCAGGGACATTTTCTTCAGAAAATGGATTCAGTAGTGAGCTTAAAAGGTCTTGATAACTCCTTGATCCAGTGGTTGGATTATAGAAGTACAGTTCAGTGGCAGGAACTTCAGGCTCATGGTGCTCAGCTGCATGTTTGTATGTGATCTGGAATTACCCACAAAAAGAATTTTTCTTCCTTCTCTCTTCATCATCTCATTAATGCCCTCCAACTATTGTGAGAAATTGTGAATGTCGTCCAGGCTTTTCGATTTGTTTTACAGTTCACAGGCAATGATGCAATCTTCAGATTTTTGAAGCATCATGGTTTTTCATTTTTTTCGATCACAAGTGGCTTGAGTTTCTCTCCCATGAAACTGGCACAGAGCATAACGGCGTCTTTCTTTCGAAATTTTCCAGCTAGGGTTCTTTCTTCTAGGGTTTTATTTGAAAGAGCTCTAAAAAACAAGCCAGTTTCGTCAGAATTGAAAATGTAAACGGCGACAAAATCCTTCGTTATGTCCAAAAGTTTTCTTTTCCATTCCTATACAGTGTCGATATTTACGTCTTCAGCTTTACCACTGCTTATTTTGAATTCAATGTTATGCCAATTTTTGAAGCGAGGCAATCATCCTTACGATGCCTTGAATTCCGTGATTTTCTCCCTTTCTGCAAATCTAGAGGAATCTGCTTTAGCAGTGGTCCAGTGACAGGAAGATTCTTTGTTCACATTTGGCAAAAAAACTTCCAGATGTGATTGTTTATATTCTCGTTCCCCATTTTCTTTTCAAAAATTCTACACTTTGAGGAAAGTTCATTTGCTTCAAAAACGACTATAATTTCTTTTTCTTTCTTGTTTATGGCGTTGACTTGGCCTACTGAAATTCTAAACTCAGATGCAATTTTCTTTTGACTTATTTTGATTGTAATTTTTGAACAACATGGTATTTTTTCCTGAAGACTCAGTTCTTTCCGTTTTCCTACATCTGCGTAAGTGATGTGCTTCTTTCCTTGCAAAGATAGCGAAATGGCGAAGAAAATTTACCTTTGCCGAGCAAAAAGGAAGAAAGTAATTGAAGCAATAATGCTGTCCAACCAGGTGTGTAGAAAAGAAACCATAACCTTTTTTTGACTAACACCCTCTAACACCTCTCTTATATGTCTATTATCTGTCACTGAAGGTCAGGACATTTCTGTTGCATAATCTTTCTATTTTTATCTCAACTCGGGAGAGGGGGAATCATGTGACATAGTTTTTACATTATTTTTTCTTGTATCTCTTTGCATACAAATTGATTGTTATGTTTATTTCATTTAATTTGATTATCACGATTTACTTTTGTGAAATGGCGACAGTTTTATACCTGGACTTTTTTGTGTATTAAAAATATAAGAATTTATAATTAGTTGAGATGTAAAACACGTACGGTAAAGACGTACCTGTTTAAAAATTATTATTTCGATTTATTTTTTGTTATACTAAATGTTTTGTTTGTTTTGTTAACTGAAGATTTTATCTGAATGTTTCAAACAAATTGCAGTTTTGGGTAGATGCTTAAAATCTAGTAATAATTTTGACTGTTTATTTTTAAACAGAGTTCGCTGAACCTTTTTATTCTTCTGAAACAATTTCTCCAAATTTCTATGATGCAGAAATTCCCCGCATTCCGACTGCAAACACACGTTCAGTTTACAGAGAGGCGGGTTAGAATAGGGATCAAAAGTAGCGTTCATAATAGTGGGGTGTTCAGATTAGAGGGTGTTCAGAATACAGAGAGTTCATCTTTTGTTAAGTCAATGGAGTTCCGCCGGGACCGTCACAAAGTGTTCATAATACCGGGGTGTTCACATTAGAGAGTGTTCAGATACAGAGAGTCGACTGTATATATATATGCTTGGCTTCAATAGAATACTAAGTTTGTTAATTAGGAAAATATGAGCGAAAATTAAATTGAAAATTGATTAATAATAAAATAACTTGACACTTTGTAAGCGGAACCATTCTTTTCAATTGCAGGTAGTGTTGGATGACTTTAGCCGACTTTTCTTAATATGATATGATCGAAGTTTTCTGAACCCGAAACTTTAGTGGTATTAAATGAGTGCAGTGCAGTGTCTAATTCATTTAAAGTAAAATTTGGAGATGTATAGCTTTTTATTATTAAGTTTTATTTATCATTAGTTGAATGACCAAATATGGAGGTTGTAAGTTCTTTGTAGTGGTTTAATCTAGCACCAGTATTTTCTACGGAATTTTGTAGTGTATAGGCCTCTTGTCTGTAAAAGTCTTGGAATGCGACTGTTTTATCTTTACATAAGGATCTTTGGTTTTGCTACAAAAAGACGACCATGCTTTTCATAATGCTTCTCAAATTTCATCAATTAGTTCATCTATACTAATAAAATGAAGAGTTTGTATGTCCGTGTGTGTGTGTGCGCGCGCACGTGAGCTAGAGAAATTTATCGCACACACAGACATCTGCGAACCTCGTTATGGATAGACGAAAACAGGTCCCAAAGCCCCTAAGACTCAGATTTTTCATTTTTTATTCCAGTTTTTTTTTTCAAATTTTAGAGTTTTTTATGTTTTTCGACATTTGTAAAACGAATATGCTTTTAATATTTTTGTCCAATATCAATCAACTATCTTCGATGTCACACAGTGATTTTTGGATTTTACAAAACTTTTAAATCATTTTTTCGGCAGTTTATTCTTTATTAAAAGCTCTCAGTATATAATCTTTGTCATCCAGAAATAAGTATTTTATCTCTGTATGGAGGAAATATTCAGGGACCCTTTTAAAACTTCTAAATTTTTTATATGCTGAGTTTTGATGATTTTTAAAAGAAACGATTCCAATGATAAAGTGTTTGAGCACGGAAAAGAATTATCTGAAAAGCATTTCGCTCTTCCACAAGGGGGAAACTGATTACTATGATAAAAGAAATACGGAATTTAAATAGAAATTGCCAAAGCAGTGGATCTCCCACTATTATGTTCGTTTGTATATTATACTAAAGGTATTTTTACATATATTTCAGATAATTCTGGGCAATGCCGTACGGATCTGCTAATTTATGATAAAAACAATTAGATCATGGAAAGAAATCGTTCTTGTAGTGATTGTATTGTGGAGTAGGATTACGGAAGATTCCTCATTGATCATTACTACTTTTACATGTTGAAAATTGAGGTGTTATATCTATTGTGTAAATCGAAAATTGTATTTAAATATTTATCTAAATATATATATGTAAGTTTGCCGAATGGATGTAAGTGTGTATGATGTATTTGTATGACAGTATATAAGTAAAGGAAATATATGCAGATGCAATAGGTATGAAGGCAATTTAAAAATTATAAAAAATTAATTCACATTAACCATTTTGGCGAATATACAAAATCTGTTTATACTTGATTTTTTTTTTCTTTTAATCTTGTAAATTTTTGCCTAAAAACATTAGTCTTCAAACCTTCTAGCGAAATTTATACACACTTAATGCAGTAGCAAAAATAGTTATAAATCATTTAACAGAACACGTAAATTTCAGTATGAAGACGACCTCTAAGCTTATTTTTAAACATAAATTGAAAGAAGAGATAATTTCTCCTCGAATAGCTACTTCATTTTTTTCTGTGACAATTTGGAGATTAAAATGTATGGGGTAATGAGGTGAATGTATCTCTTTTTTAGGTGCGATCGTAATTATATAAATACGTAGCACCTATAGTCGTCATCTGGTCCATCCGTCTGTCCGTCTGTCTGTCCGTCGGTCTGTCCATCCGTCCGTCTGTCGCTCCGTTCGTCTGTTCGTCCGTCCGTCTGTTCGTCCATCCGGATATAACAAAGCAAAAAATATCCAACCGATTGGTTTGAAATTTAATATATATAATCGTTTCAGAATTTTATCGAGTATTTCAAATTTTATGAAACTCGAATCAAAACTTAAAAGATATTAATAAAAGTTTGATTCATTTTATTAAATCCTATCATATATAATCTATATAATAAAAGCGCAAGTCATGTAACTGAGGAAAACAAATACGGGCTAACCACTTCTTTTTTCATATGCCAGGTTTATTCAAAATTGTTCTTTCGAATAAAATTGCATAAAAGTTACATTTTTAGAAAGATCGTTCAAAAAAATTGTTTGTTTGTGAGATGAGTTACATTAAAAAATGTATAGATTCTGAGATAACTTCAGTTCAAATTAGCTTTACAGCCCAATATTTATCCCAGTATCCATAAAAGTAAATAAACACAAGAGATTCGTTCTCGTGAATCATAGAACTATTAAACCATGGAGGTAATCATTCGCAAAGCAAGATCTCCATGGTGAATTTTGCAGCGATATCTGATGTCGAAAAAAATATTTCCATCTGTAAACGGGGCATACGTCATAAGATAAAGGCATGCTCATTTCCCTCATAACAGACAATATCATTCGTTTCACTGAAATAAAACGATGATTATTTTACATCGTAAAACTAGTTATAGTAAGAATGCACCTCATTTGTTACGTTTAACGTACAATTTCCAACTTTTTTTTTCGCCGACTGTATAATAAATGTAGGCGTTCGTATTGAATAACTTATTGCATTAAATAACACTGCGGAGATGTCAAGTGTCCAGATTTTTGAATACCGGTATTTTAGTAAAGAAAATGTTGTTTTATTTATTAGGAGCTATCGGCTATTTTAAAGAACAACATTTTTTATGAAAATACTGCTTCACAAAAAGCCGGATACTTGGCAATTCTGAACACCATTATACATTGAAAACTGTTCAGTGAAAACTAATGATTCAAATAGTTAATTTATTCAAAAAAACGTTCTTCCTTTTTGTGAAGGTCTCCTCTACTCTGCACATCGAACTCCATGGGGTGACAAGTTTTAAAAAGCACGAATGGCAACAACCTGCAAGGGGAGAGTCAGAGAGAGTGTGCCGGAAGCGTTCTGTGACGGCGCGGTGGTATATATAAAAAGAAATGTAATCGTGAAGCGTGTTATCTATTATTTTATGTGTGTGTAATGTCTCTAATGTCTTGTTCGTCTAATATCTATTAAATGTCTTCAAATGTACAAGTGCGTCTTTTTTGTTATTTAAGGATGAACATTATCGAATCTACGTGAGGTATGATACTTTCATTTGAAGAATTTGGACACTCCTAATTCCTTAAAACTATAGCTCTACTTGAAAGAATATCCCAGTGTATGCGATCTACATCATTTTCTCTTTTTGACAGAAAATATATACGTTATTTTTTTTCTATTTGCCTGTAATACAATTCTTGGATTATCTTGCGTTTTCCATTAAAGTAAATACGAAGAGATTCTTTTTTCTTCTTGTGTTTACTGATAAAGTTATTCAGATGTTGTATTGTTCTGTATACATGCAAAATAGAATTGTAAAAGAGATTTCCGCATATAACCTGTTTCCTAAATTTTGATTTCCCTTTTTCTCAAATTGCTTCAATTTTTAACACTTTCCAACCTACTTGAAAAGTGTTTATGACTTCGGTTTATCTGCCGTATGGCCGTGCTCTAACTCCCGTAAATATGCTCGGATTGCCCTGCAATTTTTATATGTTGTTGTCGTCATCTATAGCATGTTCCCTATTTCAACTGAAGTGTGTAGCACTTATAGTTTTTTTACAGGGACACTCAAAAGAATTCCGTTACATTACGTCTATGGAGAAAAATCGTTTGCGGTTTAATTAAATAATGTTTCACTATTTTAAACGCATTGAAATTTATATATATCACTAAGGTGCATTACAAGAGGCTTACTACAGAATATTGTGTGTATAGCAGTCATCGTTCATTTACAGGAACACACAAATAAATTCTCTACTGTATGTTAACAATAATTCCTGCAAGTGCGTTTTAAGTTGCTGAACGCGATTTTAAATTTAACTCACTCTTTGTCTATTACTTGGTGTGTATAAATTCTGTATTTCATATACAGGGCAGCACAATAGTTCGCGAACACATTTCCGTTTATTGACAGAAACTCCAGAAGGAGAATTTTAAACTGTGCTACGCGTTTCCTAACTAAACTAAAATTTAGCATCCTATGTAGTATATATACAAATCTATAGATCCTATACAGGGCTGAATAAAAGTATTCGGATATTTTTCCGAATATTGTATATGTTGGAAATTCCTGAAATTACGTTTCTAAATATGTTGTGCGTTTTCCAAATTGTTTACTTAGATGTTATCTTTCAGCTTATTAAACGATAATGATTTGTAAAATTATTTTGGAAGCGTTGGAAAGTGTTACATTATCTATGCTTGACGCATGATTTTTCGTTCTTGTTTTATTTCTTTTTAAATATTTTCATAAATTTTTGAATTAATTCGTTATTTTCCTTGGCTCCATCGGAAATCGAAAACTTGTTATCTAATATAAAAAATTGGTTGAAAGTAAACCATACGTAAAGTTAATGTGGCATTAAATGCGGTATACTACAAAAGAGTTAGCATTTCAAAAGCACTAATTATCTTATTCGTTTAATAAATAGTTACACTGTTTCAATTTTTCGATTTTCGTATAAATTTGGAATTCGTGGTAAAATTTCTGAAAGAAAAGATATTTCATGATAATCTATGAAGGTTACTAATTAACATTTTTTTTGTACTAATTTACTCTAACATTTTCCATGGCATTTCATATAATTTTTAATTGGTGGTCAAAGAAGTGTAAGTATAGTAAAAAAGTTTCCTTAACAATATTTGAGAAATCTAATTATCTTCTTTTTTGATAATTTAATCGTTCATGGAACATTTAACTGTGTTATTTCTTTGTGACATTTTCAGACTTTTTTATGTAAAATTTGAATTTATTATTTATATTATGTGAAAACTGAGCAAAAGAGAATTTTTGATAAATATGCAAAGGTTCTGATTTATTAAACATTATTTATTCATTAAACCTTACATTCAGCGATTATTCCAAAATCGTTATATACGGTTTTATACACGGTTCGCACTAGAGTCCTGTATCGGGTCGGGTTACCCGACCTGCAATTCAGGTCATGTTCGGTTGACGGTAATTTATTTTCCTTGTCGGGTTCGGGTTGGATTCAGGTCGAGTTGACACCTACTTTTTTAGCTTCCGGCTGGGTTAACTTTCATTGCTTCGGATTTCCATTTTTCCTTATCGGGTTCAGGTTGAGCTGATTTTTCAGAAGGAATTCCAAAATACTTTTTCAGAAGAAAAAACTATATGCAATAAAATATCCTTAACGGACGTTCTCGAATGGCGAACACCTCTATTTAGCGAACATTTTTTTATTCCCTATAACCCCATATATTTGTATGTTGTTACCTCTGAGTAGCAGTTAACTCCGAATAGCAGACAAAATCTCCGTTATTGAGAGGTTTACTGCATTTCAATTTTAATGAGTATATAAAATCAATTTTCCACATAAAGTTAAAATTGTTATTAAAGATATACCTGTAGACTAGTTTTCATAATTGCATTAAAATATAGATTCGTTTTCTTTCATGTCAGGTCCGGATTGAAGTATTTCGCGTTCGGTTAGGGTTCGGGTCAGGTTGTGAGAGGATTTCAAGCGAAATTTATGAGCAAGACAGTTCGTACAATAAGTAACTGAAATAGTATAACATAATATTCTGACCACAAAGTAACACGAAGATTCAAACTGTAGTCTCTAACTACACAACGCAATGGCTCAAATGATTGTAAAGAAAACGCAAATTACCTCAGTGAATGAAAGAGAAGTCTGACATTTTTAAAGGAACATCTTCCCACCATTCAACTGAGTTAAGGATTGATAAACAGCTCACTGTTGTTCTTTGAGGAAACTTTGACAATTCTTATCATGTCGGAACCGGCTCATTCTGCTGGTTTTCCAAGAAGAATGACAATATCAATAAAGAATGACAATGAAAAATTAAAAATTACAGTGTAGAAAATCCCTTGTGACCCATCTAGTTTTAGAAAGCAACCGAAATTTAGCTTACTATATCGCCAATATCTTTCTGAATTGTCAGAATATTCGGCTGGCTTTTTCATATGAATTGTTCTATATAGTTGCCTGCCAAAATTGAGCAAAAAAAATTTGGTATTTTTAGCGCATGCGCAGGTAAAAATTATTTCGTACAAATGCTCATATTTCCTTAAATATTTATTCTAATTGTAATATGTTATTTCCACCGTACATTGTAAAGGTTCCTGAAAGTGACGTTAAATTTGGGTTGAAAACTTGCTTGGTATAAACAAAAAGCATGCGGAAAATTCTTGAATTGTTTAAAGAAACATTTATATATCCGTGAATATAGTGCTTTTTTGCGCATATGAACACAAATGTTGCACAATATCTATACAGGTACAGATCATTTCAAGCATTTTACAGAGTTATCGAAAGGAATATTTTTTATTGAATTTGTTATTGGTCCCCTATTGCCCTCTAGTAATCAAACCTTCAAAAATATAAGGTCAATCATTTTCTTTCTATTCCTGAAGTTTCAGAAAAGAATTTTTTTAGATATTTCACAAAAAGTCTGAAATATAAATTTTCCGGTGACTTTTGGCCATACAGTGTAGTTGATATATGTTTAATCAATTTATTACTGAAATTTCTTACTCTTGCCAATAATTTTGCACTGTTCTTTTTTTTTTTTAGTCTTTAATACCAATAAATGACTTTATATTTGTTCTATAAAAGACATTTCTTTAAAGAAAACGAGACAAATCCGTGGTCATATGAAGAGAGATTTAAACTTTGTGGTGAAAATAAAATCCGATCCAGACATTTTATGTCTAGCACATGTTATACTTTGTTCTGTAAGTGAGAACATTTAGAAGTTAAATTATCGAGTAAAGGACATAGAAAAGTAAAGAAGGGAAAATTATCGAGAAAAAAAGAGAAAATTTACAAATTATTCTAGGTTGCCTTAACAGTCTTTCGCTTTTTTTTATTCATGAAATAGTCAAATTAAGTATTTTTTATTTAAATTTTAATTAGGAACGTTAATTTTAAAAACATATAAAAACCGTACTTATACACTTTAATAGTTTTTATGCTGTTTTATAAGATTAACAGGCGTCAGTTATAGCGAAACATGTAAGGAAAACTTATAAGGAAACTTATAAACGTATCAGGAAAACTTATTTTAACCTGTTAACCGTGGAATAAACTTTTGTTCAACTGATATGCTTGATTACCAACGAGGCACACTTCCACCAGTAAAAAAAAACAGAAATTTTTGCTGATTGATGACAGTAATTTTACATGAGTAGGGCGTTTTATTAAAACGTAAATTTCTGTTAAAATTTTACTGGTGATAGTATTGCGTTCAAAATATTGCAGTAGTAGTTTGTGTATGACAAAATATTTAACAGGTTAAGAACAAATATTATTCTGTACCATTATTTAAAGGGTGAATAACGAAAACAAATTCTAACTTTGATTCTAAATTTAAATTATTTTATACAAAGAACAGTGGGACCCGTGCGAGGATTTCGCACTACAATCCAAATTTTTTAGCATTGTAGTATTTTTTTTATATAGATTTAAACTTCTAAAGAAACATTAAGAATAAAAATACCTGTAAACTACATTGATACAGATGTCACAAAAGTACCGGGGTTTCTTTTTGGCGCCAAAATGGCGATTTTTTGCCTGGCAGGGTAACATGGTGTCTTCTGCTTTGCATGGAAACTTGGTATTTTATAATAAAATGAAATGTGTATGTAAATAAATTAAAAATAAAATAATATAAAAAAGATTAATAAATAAAATTAAAATATGTGTAATAAAAATAATGTGTGTGTTAAATAAAACTGTGTGTAATAATAAAATTAAATGTGGGTATTTTAAAGTAAAATTATAATACAATTTTATTATAAAATAAAACTAACATGTTTTCACAAGCTAGGCCTAACAGGTATTCGAAAATCGGGTTTTCTTGCCAAAATAGCACCACAAAAAAAATTGTGCCAACCCCGTTGCGCCTGCTATATCTGTTCCCTAACATTAATTAGTCAAGCCAAAATACCAACTCATTTATTCCATCAAACTTACAAAAAGGCACGCGCAAGAAAAGAAATAATAATCGTATTTTAACTGCATCAAAAAAAAAAATACATGGGACAATCCATGGTGTATTTTTCTCCTAAACATTGCAATTTCAATTTTGCTTTTTAATCATAAATATTGAATAGACACGTGCAGATATGTCACACTTTATCTTTTTTTGTGCTATTTATTTTTTTATAATCATTGTTGAGCATGATATAATCTGGAATTTTATTTTTGTGGCAACACTAATTTGAAGAAACCTTTCATTTTGTTTATGAAAACAATGCCGATTTAAATTTTATTTATCAGCAAATTTTAATCAAAAAACATGTTTTAGGAAAATGTAAGTGTACTATGTCAGAAGACTGTTCAAAATTCATTCATATGGTATCTCATCCGTCGTTCTGCGTTTCGTATTTTCTTAGAAAAAGGGATGTTGACAGGAGAAATAATATATATATATATATATATATATATATGATGTTTTTAATGTCACATTACACCTGGATATAAGTGAAGTCATATCGATAATACATTGGAGCAAGACTTAAAGGAAGATTATCTCATCTCTCATAGTTGGCTCAGCAAACTTCCTCACTTCTTAACGCGAATAGCTCTCATATACAGTATATATTCTGGCATATAACGCGCACTTTTGAAACAAGAAAATGGTTCAAAAATTATAGGTGCATGTTACACACAGACAATAAAAAGGAAAGCTTAAAAGTTAAGCATAAGACATTGAGATTTCTGTATTAAGAGCCTTCACTAGTCGCGGGAAGAAACACTCAAGGTAATGTTAAGTCTATGGGAAGGTTCTTGGCAGATTACTCGCTCACATTTTAATATTTTTAAATGATTTTTTTTCATAGGATAGCTGAGGCCGATCCCTAACGTTGTTAGTTTTTACTTTTTTAATTTTAGTTACAGTTTTTTTATAAGCGGGCATTTTCAATTTCAGAACCGGTTGGAACCGTTTCTGAAAGTGAAAGTACTCTTATATAAAAAAAAGTTTCCAGTCCTAACAGTTCCCAACGAATCGTAATTTAGAACGTTTAGAGAACGTTCTCCGCTCATTTCCCACTTTTAAATTTCGAATTTTTTAGAAACTGTTCTTAGCGAACATTTACATCTTGAAACTAACTACCGTGCCAAATTCCAAGCTTCTATACCAATTGTATCCGATAAATAGCAATTTTAAAACATTTTTTCTCATGCATTTTTTTTTAATTTAAGAAAACTCTTCTGGACGAGCATGCACGTCGTTAAAGTAACAGTCATGCCGATTTTCAAATTTCTAGCCCTAACAGTTCCAACAAATTATAATTTAAAACGTTATGAGAACATTTTACGCTCATTTCACCCTTTTAAATTTCAAACTTTTTAAAAACCGTTCATAGCTGGAATTTTCATCTTAAAAGTAACGGCCGCACTAAAATTTTTATTTCTAGCTCTCAACAATATCACAAAAATCGCAATTTTAGAACGTTTTCTGCTCCTGCACCCTTTTGAGGTTGTTGTACCAACATAAAATATAGCCTATGTTGGAACAGAGACGATCACCAGCATTTTGTCCCCCATTATTTTTTAAATCGGTGCGGTAGTTCCAGAATTTAATCACTACAAACAAACACACAAACGTTTACTTCTTTATAATATTAGCATAGACTGCATTTTTCAAACATATGTTTTATTATTAACTCGCAACCGGCAGAAAATAGCTGTTTCACTTGGGATCTAAAGAATAAATCATTTCAAGAATTGGAGCTCTTATATATTGGAGCTCTCTTGATACAATTTACATGGAACATGTTATCAGAATACAAAATAACTAAACAGAGTTGTATTCCTCGGAGTATTTGAAAGTCAGATTTTCGTAAAGTAATAATGGTCGTCCTATTTCAACACAGACTTTCTTCATTAAATAAGACAAATATTAACTCACGAAAATTGTGGTATTCAAATCCCTCGAGGCGTACGAACACTGCTAAATATATCAAATCATATGATTCGAATGTTACAATAAAATAAACAAGCTATTATTATGTAAGTAAATTAATAGCATTGTTCTCTTCATTGAATTATATAAGAATAATCTCTAGAGAAATTTATTATTGAGCAGATATAAAGTTTATATAAAGCTTTTTTCAAACTACTATCAACAAGTATTTTTTTATTAGTGAGATCTATTTATTCTGTTGTAACGAATTAGAAATTGTTCCATAATAATCTTTCCGATGTTTAACTACGTATTACCAAATTTTATGAATACACAATTTAATCAAAGATATTTATTTAAGAGACGTAATGAAAAATTCGTGTAGCGTTTGTTTGCAGTTATTAATTAAATTTTAAAATAAAATATGAAATTCATGTTTCATATTTTTCGTATTTCAATCATCAGATTAATAAATCTTAAGAATTGAGATTTGTATACAGAAATAATGTAAAGTGGTGTTTCATACGTTTCGTACGGTTTTTGAATTTTAAAATTACAATTTTCAACTCATTTAATCGCAGAACTTCTGTCACTAAATAAGATAAGTATTTCTATTCGGAAAAAGTGGTGCTCAAATTCAGTTAATGTTTAAAACCAGTGAAATATCCAATAGTTTTTTTAAAAGCTGTCATTTTTCTCAGCTGTTATTTAACCCTTCGCCTACCAGAGGGGTCCAATTGGACTCAAAAGGTACATTCAAAACTATTATACGAACCAGAATTTGTTTCATAAAATAAGTTAAATATAAACCATAGAAACAGAAAGAGAAACAGTTGATTTTTTGAATGGGATTCCCAGTTGTAAACAACTCCACTCCCTGTATATGAGTAGTAGTATATCACATATTAAAGAAGCCATGAAAACAAAAGTATAAATGTAGCAAATATGCACTGTAAAATGAAAGAAAAGGAAAAGATTCGACTGAGAACTTCATCAGCCAATCCGAAATAAGTAAGCCAGCTAATCAAATTTAACTTGTGTAAAGCAGCCAATCAAACTTAACTTGCAGTATAAAGTAAAAATATAAGTTAAATAGTTTTAAATAAAAATTCTGGTGTGAAATATCTTTATTAGATTACAATAAAGTAAACAAGCTATTACCATTAAGTAAATTAAGAGCTTTGTACCTCTTCACTGAATTATATAAGAATAATCGCCAGGGAAAATTATTATTGAACAGGTGAACAGGTGATATGTTCAATGGATACCTAGTTAATAAAACTCAACTCCCAGAATATGAGTAATTGTGTATGATATCTTGAGAGAGCCATTTAAATAGAGTTTAAAATACTTTAAAGTAACTAAAATGTAAAAGAAAAGCGTTAAATTACAGTCTAATGCATGAAGGATAGTTTAAAATAATTTAAAGTATTAAAAGAATGTAAAAGAATGCACAAAGAATGCGATAAGTCTAATACATATTACTGAAATAAAAGCGTAAGAAAACTTAAAGTGCGTAAATTATTATTGATTTAATATAAAGTTAATTTAATATAAAGTTATGTAGTAAAATTTTCGGTAATTGTAGGATTAAATAAAGGATTACATGCTATTTCAAAAAATAATTGATTTTGTTTATGATTAATTTTAGAAAAAAATATTTGTAATATTTTAAAAAATTAGAATGAATTAATTAATGTCTTGATATTTTCACTTTATGTGTTACATAACATAAATAAAGAATTCGAAATATCATTTCTGTGATTTGGCTATACTGAAATATTGATAAATTTAAATTTCTAATAACGCAATCAAAGTAATTATAAAATAAAATTGTATTTCATAAATAAGTTAATTGCAGACAAATTGCTACGAAGTGAACTTTTTTGGAAGAAATTTACAAAGCGGTTTTCAGTGTTTATTGCGTCGCTTAACAATTCCCAATCGAAGGAATGTTTGTTAATTTTATACAAAGTGTTAATTTTGTACATTTTTAATTCCAACGTATTACATTTTAGTGAATTTTACATGTTGAACATCAAACTGAAATCACTAAACATGCCTGGGGAGGGGGAGTTGCATGTTTTTTAATAGGGGAAGGTGGCCCAAAATGATCCACTTAAGAGAAAAACTTGTGTAAAATAACATAACTGTTTAAATAAAACTTTGGCCCTTTGCTAGTATGTTTTACACTATATTTTGCATTATAAACATATTTTAATAATATTTTAAACCCAAATCGAGTAATGAAAAAAAATAGATTTTTTAAAAAGTGTCCAAAGGATCATTTTACCCTAACCAAAGGGCAAAATGATCCTTCATTTAAAAATAATTGTATTTTTTTTATCGGCAAAATAAAAGATATAAAAGTAATTATGACAGTACATAAGTGTAATTCACATCTAAAAACATACTCCATTAAGTAAACCAAGTCATATATCTGTACATGAAAGACTGTATATTTAAATGAATATGAAAGTTAGTGATTACCTTATAACAGATGTTATAAAACCCAATTTTTCAAAGAATTCTATTCAGGCGCGTAATACTGCGATCGCTTGAATACCCCCATTGCTCCTTCTTCACTTGTCAGAGCTAGTTTGTGTGTTACCCTGTAGATAGCGCAACCTGTCTGGAAGAAAACATATGTGGATCGTTTTACCCGTTAGGATCATTTTAGGCCACCTTCCCCTACATAGTAATAAATTACCAATAGTCCAGTTTCATAGCAATAAATTGTCTTCAATGAAAATATTGATGGCACAAGAATAAGTGTGCCATGACTGTCAATGTGTTAAAAATTTGCCAATCTTACTTTTTTTTCATAAAATGTTTTAAATGCTACAGGAAATATTTTAAATTTATTCTTGAAAAAATTTTTAACAATAAATCTTTAAATAAATTTTATAAAGTAATTGTCAGAAGATATGCATCTATATGTAGATGTTATCTACAGAAATCATCTATAGATCTATATATATAAAAATCAAGTTAAGTGTTAAATTTTTAAAACACTTAGACAAAAGAAAAATCTCAAAACAAATTTTGTAAAATAATTTTCTAAAGATGCCAAGATAAACCAAGATAAATATTAAGTTACAAAGTATTTTGTCAGAACATTTTTTTTTTTTCACAAATTACTGAATTAAGGATATTCGTGACGAAAGAGTTCTGAAATTCAATAATATAATGAAATTACGTTTATTTCGATAGAGAAGTATCAGAACTTCTTTAAAAACTGAATGTTAAATTGAATTTATTTGCAATAAAAAATTATAAGCTTCATATTAACTGAAGAGCAAGGCTATACTGCCTAGACTCTCAAAGTCATATAATTCAAAAACAATCTTGACAGTGAATTTGATTTAAAAAAAATAATTTATTTTTCAGAAAATTTTTAAGATCATGGAAGTAATTTTGATAGAAAATAATTTTTTTAACCAAAAATAGAACCGACTTCCAAAACTACTACAAAGTAAAAAATAATTTTTTTTAGATAATAATTAATAATAAATTAAATTAAGAGCATTGTATTTACCATGCATATTATTATATTTATGTACATTAATTTGATTTTTTGGAGTCGGTGCCAGCCAAGCCAAATTAAAGCCATGTTACTATTTTTAAACATTTCATCTGATGTTATAAATGTGTATTTTTAAATTAGATTAGCAACTATATATGTCGACAAACATTGCTTTGGAAATTAGTTAATCATTTAAATCATTGTATTTTCTACCATTTGAAGAGTTAAGTGTATTTTTTTATTGTCTCGTATTTATGTAGATATAATTTATACGCGTGTTACGATTTATATTGGATATATTTTTTTTTTTAATTGTGTACATGGCTTGGCTGGCACCGACTCCAAAAAATCAAATTAATGTACATAAATATAATAATATGCATGGTAAATACAATGCTCTTAATTTAATTTATTATTAACTATTATCTAAAAAAAATATTTTTTACTTTGTAGTAGTTTTTGAAGTCGGTTCTATTTTTGGTTAAAAATTTTATTTTTCGCTTTTTAGTAGTTTTTAAAGTCGGTTCAATTTTTGGTTAAAAAGTTTATTTTTCGCTTTTTAGTAGTTTTTAAAGTCAGTTCTCTTTTTTTTTTTGTTAAAAAGTTTATTTATTACTTTAGTGATATCCATATTTACATTAAACCATATTTTTGCTAATATCTTTTTTATTTCACGCTAACCTTGGCAGTAGACTCGAGTATCGAAGATTAGAAAATTTAGCATTATTCTCATCTAATGTCTTTAAAGCCTTTAATTATATCTATAATTACAACCGTAGATTCGAGTACGGAAGATTAGAAAATTTATTATTATTCTCATCTAATGTCTTTAAAGCCTTTAATAATATCTATATTTACATTAAACCATATTGTTGCTAATATATTTTTTATTTCACCCTAACCTTGGCAGTAGACTCGATTACGTAAGATTAGAAATTTTATCATTATTCTCACCTAATCGTCTTGGAAAATGTGTCACAATCGGGCTGTATACTACAGTTTTGATAACTGCGTAACTCACTGATTTCCGTGCTTATGCTTAATGTGTATTGATTTTTACGATCCGTACAAGGTAAATACACTGCGATAACAATGTCGCCTATAATACTATTCGGAGTAACCCCTTTCTTTCTTTCTTTCTATATTGTCACTCTATAGTTAATATTATGTAGTAGAAATATTAAAAGACAATTTCAGAAGCATTTATATACAACTGTATTGTATAATATAATATAGATAATTGGGTATTTTAAAGGCAGTTTCCAAATAGTGTGCCACAGGTGATAAATCGCTAAATATTTTCTGTAACTCGTACATTTGTATGGGAGTTGAAACAACAACGTATTTAATTATGCGCCAATAAACGCTCGTCAAAATATGCCAAACCGCTGTGAAACTGCAACAATGGAACTTTTAAAAGATTCAAAAGTAGATTTGTTGTGGCATAATTTATAGTTTTTATCCGTACGTTGTATTATATTTATCCAATTCACAATTTTATGTAATTTTGCTTTTCAAATTTGGCAACACTCAAAAGTTTTAGTTTTTGTTTGAATCTTAAAAAGTTTAAAGATACACAAATATTATAATACAGAAATACATACAATAAATACAATAATCCAACATGGAGTGAAAAATTAGCCAGAGCCAGGAATCGAACCTGGGTCCACAGCGTTCCGGGCTGTTGCTCTGACCACTGAGCTACTCCGGCCCATTCCTGAGTCTGCAATTTCTCACTAATAAACCATGTTAGACAGAAAATCACCAGCCATCTAACAGATAGCCTTGATGACAGGACAACGGTATTAGATTATTACTAATCCACCGATCTACGAATATATATTAAAACACACATAAACAACGCCTGCATTCAGCAATTAAAGATACACAAATATTATAGTACAGACATACATACAATAAATACAATAATCCAACATGGAGTGAAAAATTAGCCAGAGCCAGGAATCGAACCTGGTTCCACAGCGTTCCGGGCTGTTGCTCTGACCACTGAGCTACTCCGGCCCATTCCTGAGTCTTTTTATTTGCAAATTCACGTAATAGAATATTTTAGGATATTAAATGAAAGTCGTCTGCCCAACAAATTAACTATTTTTTAAATGCTTATTTTTTTTTTTCGTTTTTGTTGTATTTCTGAAAAAGTACTGAACCAATTTTCATAAAATTGAAATGGAACCAGATCGAGAGTATTCTCTTTCAAATTAAAAAAAAAATCACCTAAATACGACGCATAGTTCCGGAGTAATCGGTGAACATACATTAAAAAAAAGAAAAAAAATACATACACGTCGAATTGATAACCTCCTCCTTTTTTGAGTTGGTTAATAATAAAGTTTGCTTTTAATCAACGAACAAAATTATTACAATTTCACGTCATTCAAATTTACAGTTATATAGCTATAAAAGTTACATTTTTAAAAGAATATAAATACGTAACAGAAATAAACTTTTAACCTTTTGATTACGACGCTGGCACACCATACTTTCCAGCGACTAATTCGTACCAATTTTTGAAAAATAATCTGTGCGATACACTTGTACTAGGATATTTTCAAGGAGATATTTACTAGAAAGAAAATATTTTCTAAATTGTGGTATGGTTATTATTTGGTTTATTTATGTGCGAATATTTCAATTAAAAAAAAATAAACGCTCATGAATAATTCCTCAACAGAATACAATTTTTCAACTTACTCATCCAACAATTAAAACTGAAAGTTTAATTTCCTTTCCCCGTTCCACAAGGTTCAAATACTTTGTTAAATACGTTTAAAAACTTTAAACGCAAAGATAATTAATTGCATTTGCAAAAATAAATTATTTCTATTTCACGAACCTAATCTTTCAAATAAATAAACAAATTTAAACGAGAGTTTGTTTCAACTGATTATACTGAGTTTCAAAGTTAACTTAAATTTTAATTAACCACAGAATGGTATGCATAATTGTTTAATTGTTTGAAAAATTCAGTTTCGTAAACATTTTAAACTTCTACTCGAATGTTTTTTTATCTTCCTTTGTAAATTAAAAACACTCATTTAGATATTCTTTTATACATTGAAATCCAAGAAATCAGAACAGTAAGATAAAATGGTTTCTATTAATTTAAGCCAGATTTAAAATTTCTAATTAACAGAGTTACTTATAGCTTTCAATTGCCGGAAATATATCGTGAAATTTATTATAAAAGCACCACCAATCATGCAAAAAAAGTTATGTTTACACCATTGTTGTTTTGTTGATGAGATATTGTGGATTTATTTCTGTATTTTTATTCATTAATTCCTCTTAACTCGGGAGAAGTCGCGCACACCCAGATAATGAATGGTTTTTACATTGTCACCAATAAGTACAATTAATAATCGTCACCTTATTTAGTCTGAGACAATTGTTACATACTCTATGTTAACGTAAATTGTAGATTACTTTTCGAAAAATAGTGGTGACAATTGTAAAAACCGTACGCACCCTGGGGTATGTCATACCCCATGCGACTGCTCCCGGGTTAAGGATGTTCGTCAGTGAACTTCCCGATTCCCTTCGCTAATATTAAACCTATGGCCGTAGGATGCATTCGTATTTTTGAAATATCTCTTCAGGAAATTAATCTTTTTAACTTCTGTTTTCTGTGTACACTTCTTAAAAGATCTCTCTTTTTTCTTAGTTCTCAAAATGTTTCTAAAAAATATACTCAATTTTATATGAAGTGTTAAAATCTTAATCAGTTTCGCTTAGATTTTAACACCTAAAAATATAAATTAAGTGCATATTTTAGAAATTTTGATAACTAAGAAAAAAATAGAGACATCCTTTTGAAATAGTACACAGAAAAAAATAAGTTAAATATATTTATTTCCTGAGGAAATATTTTAAATATACGAATGCATCCTACGCCAACAGGTTTAATATCAGCGAATGGATTCGGTAAGTTCACTGACGAACAGCCTTAATTTATTCACCTTCTTATTTATCTATTCTTCTATTCATCTTATCTTATTCATCTTCTTATTCATCTTGGTTACGGAACATAATGACAAGTGTACAAAACGTAGGTGAAAAACAATTTTAATTGAAAACTTTAGTAGATTTTTCATATTTAATATATATTTTTAATATCTATACTTTCCTCATTGTTATTTTGTGGATGAGATATTACAGATTTATTTCTGTTTCTTATTCACCAATTCATCTTTTTTATTCACCTTCTTATTCATCTATTCATTTTATCTTATTCGTGTATTATAAAAACCAGGAGGTCCAAACCAGACTTCCTGGGTTACAGAACATGCAACCCAGAGAAGTGTAAAGAACATAGGTGAAATACACCTTAACTCTTAAATTCAAAACTTTAATAGTATATATATTTTTTACATTTAATATATTTTTAAGCTCCCCAATAACAACACCAAAAATATATGAATAATACCATTTATTCAAATACAGATTTGAAGTTCATAAAAAACTATTCTTTCATATTATCTTTATTCCAGTGGTTAATATCCAAAATAATTGCCAAAGATTTCATTTTTTACAGAAGCCTTTATGATGCGGATATTATTTCAGTGTTTGAATGCATAGTTTGACATAGAAGTTAAATTTCTATTTATTTTCTTTAATTTGATTAATTAATTAATTTATTTGTGACGTTTTAATTTTGTTATAGAATATTAGCCGGAAACAAGTGCTAAACTTTTTTTGTTATTTTAAGCGCAGACGAGTTAATCTTCCGTTATCGGGCTGCACGCGATGGAGATAGATTTTTTTTTTTCAATCATACTTGAAAATTGATATGGTTTTAATAAACCATAAGAAATCAGTAAATAGCGAAGCAGTTTATAGAAAAATTGTATTTGAACGTACATTTACCCCTTATTTGACAGTGAAATAATTGAAATTGTGAGATAATTGGAAGTTAACAAATTTACGATATATACGAAATATATTAGTCAGGTTGTTGCCACCGTCAATATGGCGTCCGCGATACTCATGAACATAATTTTGCTTTATAATATAGATTAAATTCTACCGTCTTTTGCATAAACCTAAAATTTTTAAATTTTAGTTGAATAGGGAATATAAAAGGTTCCTCATAAGTCACTATTACTTTCATTTCTTGAAACAATGAGTTATTCCATCCACTGTACGTATTGAAAGTTATGTAAGTATAGGGTCAAGTGCCTAAATATGAACAAACTTTTTATTCGTGTAATTTTTTTTATTTTTTTCGCATGTTCTTCTTTGACCGTAAAATTACCAGTTGTCCTTTTTCTCCCTATAAGATTCTGGGGTCAAGTTTGTTATAAAATTAATACAGCTTGGGAAAAAAATTGTGTGGTGTGCCATTTCGAGGTTCCAGTGAAAGGGGTTCTTAATATGGTACGCATTGGGTCCCTAATGTTACACCCAGTGCCATATTCGACACCGATAGCAAAATTGTTAAAATAAAACAAGATTTTGGAGGATCAATACTACAATCGATATAATGATATGAACGCTCTGCACTGCACCCTGTGGAGTAAACTTGGAAAACTATTGTTTGACGATTTTCTCACTAGAGTGCAACTGCACATTTACAAGATACAGGGTAGTGCCATATTAGGGGACTATACCATATTTGGTCACTTTACCCTATACGTAATATATAAGACCTACGTATAAGTATATGAGCCGTTGATTTGGAAAATGAAGCACATCCATTTCGTGGAAAAAAAAGTTAAAGCTAAGGCTTATTACAAATTAACACAAAGTTTATGTTTTTAATCAATTCACAATAATTATATTTTAATATAAGCATAAATATGTTACTAGAATTTTGTTTGATCAACGATATTTCAAATGCGTTGATTTTGAAAGGAAAGCAAGTCTACGTTAAATAGAATTATTTTTTAGGCTGCAGAATCAAAATTTCACCATGAATACTTTAAAAATCTTCAATATCAAAAGTAAAAAAAAATCATTATATGTGAACAACTTTTAACTGAATATGTTTTGCTTTTTTTGGACACTTTATCCCATAAAATTAAATTTATTTTTTGATTTATTGTAGCTTCTCTAAAGCAGAAAGAAGCGTTGAAATAAAATAAAATATTCACTATTTTTTTTATTATAATTATATTCCATACAAAGAAAATCAACTTTTTCAACAAATCATTGCGTTTGAATGTGAGACAAATACATTGGTGCATACCAAAAGCATGAATTTTTCCAGTTGACACGGATAATCATAACTGCATATTAAATTTACATAAAATAAGAGCACAAAAAATATAAAATAAGCCTATTAGTGCTTACGAATATTTTAAAACCCATTCAAATGCAAACCATTAAATATCTAGCAATAACATAAAATCAGGGTTCGTACGCTTGTGCCACAATTTTTTAATAGAATTTTTCTATTTAATATTTAAAAAGTAGAAATTGCAGACACCTCGTTTAATTAGCGGATTTATAATACTTTCATACATTTAAATATGCCGAAAAATTCTATTAAAAATTTGTGGTAAAAGCGTACGATCTTGAAAATAAACTTTCAAATTCAACTGTTCATATTAGACTACATAGTATATAAATCAAGAATATATACTACGTAAGTATATAAGAACTAAATAAGCATGTAGAATGTAAATATGTAAGAAAGATGCATGAAAATATATAAGTAAAGAAATAATATATGTAAATAATGTATTAAAATCAGAGTATTTAGAATAAAAGTAATTTGAAATTAAGAAGTGTTTATCATTTTTAACTACTCTGGTGCATAATCTTTTTTATTCTAGTTAATTTTCTCGTATAAACTTTCTTCGATTAAATTAAATTAAATTATTATTAATTATTTTTAATTATTATTACATTATTTATCATTATTATAAAAATTATATTATCATCTCTATCAGGATTATTACCTGTTAAAATGGAATTTAAATATCTCAAAATCACTACTGCCATCTGTCCTTAACCCATAACTTGATCATTAAAACCATCAACAAGCAATAATTGTTAAACAAATTTGAAAAAACAATGCATTTATTATACTGAAAAATAGTTTTTGCAACATTTTGACATGTGGATCAAAATCTCATAACTGTGATTTTTCAATCCGCAGTATATCTCACGTCATTTCTTTCCAATATAAATTCTCATTTAATGTTAAAATGTTTCTCTGGGACTGTTCTACAATATTATATGACTTCTACTGTGAAAATCTCTTTTTTAATTTAAATATCTCAGAAAGTCACTAATGCCCCTGTCCTTAACAAATAACTTGATCATTAAAACCATCAACAAATAATAATTTTTAAACAATTTTGAAAAAACAATGCATTTATTATACTGAAAAATTATTTTGCAACATTTTGACATGTGAACCAAAATCCCCTAACTGTAATTTTTCAGTCCCCTATATATCTCTCGGAACTTCTTTCCAATATAAATCCTCATTTAATGTCAAAATGTTTCTCTGTGACTGTTCAACAATATTATATTACTTCTACTGTGAAAATCTGCTTTTTAATCTTTAAAGTGGAATTTAAATGTCTCAGAAAGTCACTAATGCCCCCTGTCCTCAACAAATAACTTGATGATTAAAACCATAAACAAACAACAATTGTTAAACAATTTTGAAAAAACAATGCCTTTATTATACCGAAAAATTGTTTTTCTAACATTTTGACATGTGGACCAAAATCTCCAAACTGTGATTTCTCAGTCCCCAGTATATCTCTCGTCATTTCTTTCCAATACAAATTCTCATTTAATGTTATAATGTTTCTCTGTGATTGTTCTACAATAATATGTTACTTCTACTGTGAAAATCTGTTTTTTAATCTTTAAAGTGGAATTTAAATATTTCAGAAAGTCATTAATGTCCCCTGTCCTCAACAAGTAACTTGATCATTAAAACCATCAACAAACAATAATTTTTAAACAATTTTGAAAAAACAATGCATTTATTATACTGAAAAATTGTTTTTGCAACATTTTGACTGGTGGACCAAAATCTCCAAACTGTGATTTCTCAGTCCCCAGTATATCTCTCGGCATTTCTTTCCAATACAAATTCTCATTTAATGTTAAAATGTTTCTCTGTGATTGTTCTACAATAATATGTTACTTCTACAGTGAAAATCTGTTTTTTAATCTTTAAAGTGGAATTTAAATATCTCAGAAAGTCACTAATGTCCCCTGTCCTCAACAAATAACTTGATCAATAAAACCATCAACAAACAATAATTTTTAAACAATTTTGAAAAAACAATGCATTTATTATACTGAAAAATTGTTTTTGTAACATTTTGACTGGTGGACCAAAATCTCCTAACTGTGATTTCTCAGTCCCCAGTATATCTCTCGGCATTTCTTTCCAATATAAATTCCGATTTAATGTTAAAATGTTTCTCTGTGATTGTTTTACGATATTATGTAACTTCTACTGTGAAAATCTGTTTTTTCATCTTTAAAATGGGATTTGAATATCTCAAAACTCACTAATGCCCCCTGTCCTCAACCAATAACTTGATCATTAAAACTATCAACAAACAATAATTATTAAACAATTTGTAAAAACAATGAATTTATTATAAATATTAATCTCATGGAGCATAATAATATAATTTTTATAAAAGGGAAATGTGTAATATTTGTTTTTGTTGGGTTTAAATTTGTGTCTCGCACTTTTTTCGTCACTGCTATACTGGTGTATGAATTTCCTCATATATCCACCAAATGGCAGTATGGAGTCATTTGCAATATTGTTTTCATTAGGGGAGCACATGTTATTTTTAACCCCTTGACTACCAATTTCCTTTTTTTTTATGCTATGCTAACACGCTAAGCCCTGACTTGGGCTGCCATCTACCGAGCAAATGGTCAACTACGATCCCAAATGGACGTGAGAGACCAGTGGGACAAGAAGACATGGTTTTCCAAGCGTTTCAGGGACTGCTGTGTCCAGTTGTAATTTTTGAAGTTGCACTGGGACATAGTGTCCCACTGGGAGTCTAAGGGTTAAAAAGTCGCCATTAGTGCCTGTTTGCCATAAAAAAGATTTTCTAGATTGAAACGAATGGGGGAAAGGTGCGCGTACCTTTATTACTGTCCACATTGTTAATTTAAATATTCATTTCTATAGATTAACCAATAACCAGCCATTTAATCGTAGGTTTGTTGTGCCTTTGAAAATAGTGAATACAACATTCCAAAAATGGTCTTTTTTAGGTTAAGTGTCAAAATTGCAAAGAAAGTCACTACTGTCCATTGTCCCTTCTGTCCCTTATACCTTCTGTCCCTTACAATTTGTGTTTTGTCTGATAAAAACTGCCATATCATATTTATTTTCCAATAAAGTTTGTGCCCATCTATCAATAATACTTCTGCAATATATCATTGGTTATAAATTGAGGATAATATGAGACATTTAAAAATCAGATATCAACAAAAAAATCCGCAGCCGAAAATCACACTTATGAGATTTTTGGCCCATATATCTTCGCACGTAAAATCCTAAAATTATGAATAAACACGGGACACTTTAACAAATACAAAAAGATTTAGAAAACAAAAGTTCTTTAAACGAAAATGTCTAGCACATTGAACTTTCATTCATTATTTTAATTAATTAAATGAATATCAAAGTTATTTCTGTTTTGCAAATGCATTTTTTCAATTTACTTATCCGACAAATTACACACTTCATATCTTTGCTCCGCACAAAGTTTAAACATTTTGTCCAATTTCCTTAAGAAATTTCGACGCACACAATTAATTGCGTTTGCAAGCGAATTTATTTCACTTTCATAAACTACATTTTTGTTATAAGTAAACAAATTAAAGCGACACTTTTTTTGAATACATTATTCGGAAAATATTTTAAAGTTATTTAAGTTTTAATTAATCATAAAAGATCGAATAATTTATTTCGGAAATATTTTTTATTTAATTCTAATAGAAAATGTTCCTTTCTTTCTAAATTAAATTTATTTCTTTAGACATTCTTTTATGTAATGAATTCATAGAAATTTCAAGTTGAACACAAATGAGATTAAAATATTTGTACTAAGATACTTTAAATACATTTAAGCGTCAGAGTTGCTACTTGATTTCAATCGAGAGAAAAACGTCATATCATTTATGATAAAAGTTTCACCTTCATGAAAGCCTTGATGTACCATTGTTGCATTAAGGAGGTTCTTGTACTGATTTTTTTGTTTAATCTAAAGTCATAATTAATCTATTCCAACTTGTGAATTAACTAAAACGATCTATAAAATGTTAGTTGAACCAAGAGATTCATCATAAGTCGCTATTATTTTTACTTGTTGAACAAAAAAAAGAGTTGATACATCCATTGTACGTATTGAAAGTTATTGTAAGTACATATACACGTTATAAGAACTACGTAACCATGCAGGATGTAAATATGCAATATAGATGCATGAAAACATATAAGTAAAATAATAATGTCTGTAAGTATGCAAATGATAAACTTCATTAATTGCTGAAAAATATTAAATAAAAACGGTTACTAATAAACTTTATACGTGCTTTGGCACCACCGAAGCCATTATTAAAACAAATAAAACTATTATATGATATAATAAAATATATTCTTAATATTTTAATTTTCTGCTATCGTTACAAGAAAAATTATTGAATTCGTGAAAATTTTTGGCGGATTTATAAGTTTTAGAAGGTATGAGAACGATTTGACTGTTTTTAGAAAATATCTGTCTATGAGTCTGCATGTGAAAATATTTTATGGCCGGAACTCAAGCACGGAATTTAATAAAATTTCAGATTCAGTTAGACTTTGATATAATTTGGTGCTGTTAGATTTTGGTCTAAATCGCCCAACAAGTAGCGCTGCTATGTTGCATTATTCATGATTTCCCTAAAAGCTCTATCTCAATAACTAATGCACGGATTTTCATTAAACTTCATATTCCGTTAGACGTTGACATAAGTTGTTGCTGATTAGGTTTTGGTGTAAATCGCCCATTAGGTGACGCTGCTATGCCGTATTTGTTTACAATTTCCATGATAGCTCAAGAACTAATGTACGTAATTTCATAAAACTTCATATTATGTTAGATATTCACATAAATAGATCCTTATTTGGTTTGGATGTATATCGCCTAATATGTGGCGCTGATATGCTCTGTTTTCCACGATTTCCGCGATAGCTATATCTCAAGAACGAATGAATATATTTCCGTTTAGTTTGATTTCAGACGATTTCAGTTGATTGATGTAGCAGAAAGTTCTGTAATGGCCTTAACATATTAGTTATTTCTTTTGATAATACGTAGCTTCGGAGGAGCAGTGTTGCCAGTAAGCTACTTTTTTTTAATTCTGATTTTTTTATTCCCACTACTTTTTTAAAATAGTATAATTGACCTTGTTCTCGCATTATTTAATCTGTCATTAAATAAAGCGAATATTTCTACTTTAAAAAAGTGGTGGAAATCAAGCAATTTTATTTATTTTTATTTATTTTTTTTTTTAAGTAGCTTAATGAGAATATTGAAATGGAGAAGATACATATAAACAGTTTATTAAAATTTTTTTGCTGTTTTTATAGTTGTTATTTAACATCTTTTATCAATTAATGAAATATATTATTTCTAGGTGTTGTGATTCGTTAAATATTTATGGAAAAAATGCATTAATTATGCAGTATTTATCGTAAAGTTATTTTAAAAATTATAATGTACTTATCAATCTTAGCCACTTTGCCACAGACTTTTTTATAATTCTAGTTCAAGTTTCTCTTATAAAACTTTTATAATTATATTAAAGTGTAACAAGTGAAAAAGGTTTCTAGAACATTTTGACGTATCTTCATACTGTAACGTATTCACTATGTGTAAGTTTTTAAGAACTACGGCTATAGATGCTTCTTCTAATTTATTCTTAAATTCAATTTTAAGTACTTCATAACAGTAATATAAGGTAATGCAAGTTTGGCCTACCTGTAAAGTCCGCGAAGGTGTGGTAAGTATAATCCAATTTGACAATAAATCCAATGGTATTACCATGTGATTGAATCACTTTTCCGTTTCACTGATGAGATTGAAAAACACAATACCTTGTTAAAGTAAATATGACTTCGAGATATAACTTCTAATTTAAGTATTTAATTACTATTAAAAGAGAAAAAAGGAATTAATTTACATGATTAAATTTTACATTAAAATATAAAAAAAAGGGTTAAAGTTTATATCCATATAATCTTCTGAAGTTGTTAATTCGAAGACTGACACTTAGAGACTAAATGTTTTTTTAGTTCACAGATAAGAAATACACAGTCAAGTTTACGTCATCTAGCCTTGAACTTATGGAGGTTACACGTGTCAGTTCTTTAATGAGAATCTCACAGAAACAGAAAAGTACTTTGTCAGCGCATATGTTCCATTTCACTAGCACGTTGAAATCAGAGGATAAATATGTTGACTCATTATAAGAGATGAAATGTTTATTCCAGAAATCACTTTTCTAACACTATGTTCTCGTAACAGCTTATCTAGGTTTCAGCGAAGAGACGGAATGCAGTCCGAAGTTAAAGACTTCTTGTTTTCTGCCACCCCCGCGAGGTGTGAGGGGGCTGGAAGAACAAGCAGGGAGTCGGTAAGTTAGTTGATGTTTGGAGAGAGAGAGAGAAGAGATCTCTCTGAAAATTCTCATCCCGAGAATTGGGGATAGCGAAGAAAAGTAGCTGCGATGTCCAAAGCTCTAGTGATTTGTTTGTAAGTGCAGATGAGAAGGAACCCCTTTGTTCCTTGGTAGTTGTGTCATTTGAATCTATGAGAACATTTTCAATAGTTCTAAGACTGTTAGCTATTTTTGAGACACCGAGCAGGAGTCGTGCTGAACAAACTGTTTTAAAGAGGACTTCCAAATTAGATTCCTGCTGCCACCTTCTTTTAATATCTGTCCATGCTAACGAACTCAAACTTACTAATTCAATTATTATCCTATAGACTATTTATTCTCACATATTTTCTTTGTGAATAAAATATTTTTTCATGGGCAATAAGAACCTGTGCTTTATTTCGGTAATTAACCAGTTAGTTAAAAAATAATATCTAATATCCCGACGAATTGACACGATACATAAAAACATAAAATTTTGAATAAACCCTTAGCACTTTACTTATTAACAAACGATAAAAAAAAAGATTTAGAAAATGTTTTTTCTATGAAAATATCTAAAAGTAACTAGCACAATTAACTTACAATCATTATTTTTAGATAAACAAATCTATAATTCAAGTTACTTCCGATTCCGATTCGCAAATAAACATTTTTGGGTTACTTATCCAACAATTTGAATTAAAACTTTGTTTTCCTTTTCATGGTGCAAAAAGTTCAAATATTTTGTTAGGTATGGTAAAGACATTTGCACGTACAAATTGATTATGTGTGTAAGAGAACTTCTTTTTGTTTCAAGCGAACTTAATTCTTCTAATAAGTAAATAAATTAAAACTAGACTTTGTTTTAATCATTTATACTGAAAGAGTTTTGAAGTTACTTGAATGTTAATTAACCATATGCATATTTGTTTGGTTTTTCGAAGAATTCAACTTTATACATATTTTTAATTTGATTGGAATATAAAATGTATCTTTCTTCGTAAATAATAAACATTTATTTGGGCATTCGTTTTCTCTAACGAAGTCTAGACAGCTAAACATTCTCGATTTACAATTTATAAAATTTCTCTGAGTTTGTATTCATTTTATCTACGTCTATATATTTTAGATAACAACAAATAAACCTCCATAAAGCGATCAACAAAATAGTTGCATAATATTTTCCCCAGCCATTCTTGATTTGGGCCGCACATAAAAAGATAGTTTAACATGATCCTTAAAATAAATTTCAAATCATGAAAAGTTACTTAGGTTACAAACGTTTATTCGAAACGAATAAAAATATGCATGTTATTTACCATGTAAATGGGCGAAAATAAAAAACATCCTGTATATCCAATTTCATTATAGAAACATTTTGAAAATTCAGTAGCCGTTGAGTTTAACATTCAGTAACAGTTAAAGACATATGTATTTTATTGCACCGCAAACGGCAATTTTCAATGTTTTCTTTAGTAAATATTTTGAGAAAATTGCTGCTGGAAAGTATCTCTTTAGACTTATATATAAAATAAACAATTCTAAAAATAACAGTTAAATGGGTATATTGCAAGCTTAAAAAAATTATTAAGGAAGAAGTAGTTTAACATCTGGTTATTCTTTTCATAAATCATGATTGTTTTCTGGGTGTTTAGGATATTATTAAATGCTTATGTGCAACAAATGTTTATGGGAACTGCTATTTTATTCAAAATGTAAAATGAATTGATTTGTTTTTCAAGGTAAACGTTACCAATTATTAAGTAGTTTATTAAGTAGCCAATTATTAAGTAGCCGTTTATTAAGTAGCCGTTTATTAAGTACCAATTATTAAGTAGTTTAACATCTGGTTATTCTTTTCATAAATCATGATGGTTTTCTGGGGGTTTAGGATATTATTAAATGCTTATGTGCAACAAATGTTTATGGGAACTGCTATTTTATTCAAAATGTAAAATGAATTGATTTGTTTTTCAAGGTAAACGTTACCAATTATTAAGTAGTTTATTAAGTAGCCAATTATTAAGTAGCCGTTTATTAAGTAGCCGTTTATTAAGTAGCCGTTTATTAAGTACCAATTATTAAGTAGTTTAACATCTGGTTATTCTTTTCATAAATCATGATGGGTTTTCTGTGGGTTTAGGATATTATTAAATGCTTATGTGCAACAAATGTTTATGGGAACTGCTATTTTATTCAAAATGTAAAATGAATTGATTTGTTTTTCAAGGTAAACGTTACCAATTATTTCATATAAGTAAACGTAACTTTTTTTATTCTCATCAAAATTGGAAATATAAAATGCAATTCTATTCCAAATTTTTCGTTCTCGTTTTTGTAATGATTTTCATGTATATGAAAATTTAACAATTAATAGTTGTTATTTCTGGTGTAAATTCATATTTTTCCTAATTTTGGAATTTCTAGAATACATTCTACTATGGGCATTAGAGGGTTTTCTCTGCAAATTTAGAGATATTCAAAATAAAATTTTAGTATTCATGACAACCATGCATCGAAAAACTTGTTTTGCAGGTTCGGTATAAGTGAAGTGCAAAATAATGCTCAAAAATAAAGATGCTGTGTAAGCGCTCAAAAACAATGGCTACTAATAACAACTCCAACGTGCACGAGAACTACACTCATGATATACACTTATTGCCGAAACGTCAGTTGAGGCTTACTGTGGAGACGCGAAAAGTTTTTGGTTTCCGTCTGTTTGTTTGTCTGTCTGTCTGTCTGTCTGTTCCGCAATAACTGCCGTAAAACTCGTCTTATTAGATTGATTTTTGGTGGGTATGTTGATGAGGTACCCGGAATTAGCTGTATAGATTTTAGTTACATTTGGTTCATTCGTTCAAAAAATATAGAACATTTCTTTTTAGGTCATAATGCTTTCCTATGGGAATGCAGACGATTTTCAAATTTCATTTTTAACTGAAATGAAAGTCGCATATTTGAATAATGGATTTAAACGTAAAATTACTAATGCTAAATTTTCGATATGAAGGTTTTAAATATATCCAATAGCTTTGAAAATTTGCTGATGCATTCATTAGAATTTAGAAATTAATTGTTTAAATTATTGGAAAATTTTTTGCATCTGTTCGGGAAATATAAAACATTTTATTTTCATATGTTTTACAAATTTTAAAATGCATTTCTTGTTACATTGCTCTTTAATTTATTAGCTGCTTAGCAACCCTATTTCAAAGGATATCAAAATAATAAAATTCAAGTAACTCGCACTAGTTTGCTGCAATATTTTATTATCAAAATAAATTATTTTTGTATTATATTGACATAAATCAGAGTTGCCAAGTCTCCGGCTTTTTGCACACCAGTATTTTCTTAGAAAAAATGTTGTTGTTTTAAATTGCAGAGTGCTTCGATTAAACAACTCAACTTTCCATGTACTAAAATACTGGTATCTAAAAATCCGGAGACTTGGCAGCTCTGCATAAATGAAGAATTTATTTTAATACAAGTTTATTTTTTTTATCTAAATAGTTCCATAAATAAGAAGTTCATATGAATTTCAGAATATCATTGCATAAACCGTGTTTAATTTAACGCTTCTAATTTCTGAAACCTCCGAAGTATTTTATATGTCTATAAATATATATGTAATATTAAAAAATTAAATTGCTGATTGTAAGATGCTAAATACAGTGAAACTTCCATTTAACGAAGTCTCATCGTTACACTTAAACACTTCGTTATGAAGAAAATTCGTTAAATAGAAATCAACTTAAATTTATGAAACTTGTATGCACATAATACACATAAAATTAAAAGTACACATAAAATCGAAAAATTTGAAAAATATATTTTAATTCGGACAGTATTTTTTTTTTTAATGTAGACATATGAAAGAAATTTTCTTAGAATAATGTCTAAAAAAACACATAATAAAGAGAAGTAAACAAAAGCTAACGCGTACTTTTTCTCTTTAGATTAAATGTGTGTGTTTTGATTAGATGATTAAAATGTGTTAATTTTCATACAGTGCACTGAAATAAATTCATATATTCATAGCAACAGTAACCTATCCGTTTGAATACTGTACACTCACGAAAGTGGAAAAAAACTTCGTTATATAGAATATGTTTTTCGTAATATGGAGGTTAATTTAAATGTTAATGGTGTTCAAAGTCAAGGTTCTGCAGAAAAGTTCGTTAAGTAGAAAACTTCGTTAAATAGCGACTTCGTTAAAGGGAAGTTCTACTGTAATATAAAAAGTGAGATTAAAAAACAATGACTTTTAGAGCTGATGATGAGGCTCCTGATCTGCAGATTTACTAGTTCTTATTTTGGTCCAATTTTTACACGCCCAGCAGTTGGAAATTATGTCTTTTACATTTTGTGGATGTGATACGCGCTTAATGTCAGGATTCCGTCTTTCAATACTCACCCTCTACTTACAACCAATACTCATCAATGGAAATGACAACCTTTTTTCAACAAATAAATGTTATAATGACTAAAGATGAATTTTATATAATTATGATTCAACTAAATATTTAATAATTCTTTTAATGTTATGCTAAATGTTATTACGTTTATTTTTTATTTCTAGTGAATATCGTACTGAAATAAATTCAAAGTTAGTGTCATGTTTTTCATTTTTTTAAAGAACGAATCGGATCTTTTATAAATATTTTTTAATCTGCTATTTACTTGAGATTCGTTAGCCAGCGAAGTTTAATGTACTGTTATTTATTGTTATAGCATTTTTTTATGGGAATACTTCAGATTAACATTTTCAATGCAATAAATTAATCAGGCCCTGAATACACTAATGTTGCATAGATATCTTTGTGTAATATCTTACTTTTTAAAAACAACTTTTAAACCACTAATATTTAGAGTCTATTTGAAAGCCATACGAATTTAAAATGCTAAGGATTGTGCAAGATGCTTGATTGTAGCGGAAACGTCATGATAGTTGGACATCGATTGTTAACAGTCAGATGACTCTTTAAAACACTTTCGCGATGAACGTTCCGTAAGCAATTTTTTATCTCTTAGCGCTGCTTAGCTCGAAATCTTTGATTAAATAACGATACAAAAAATAATAACCGAACATGTTAGTAGGAAAAAATAAAAAATGTACGCACCTTCATACATCACGAATACCCGACGTTCATGGGGAAATGTTAATTACATTTTTAAAATATACATTTCTTAATTCCAAATTCGTATAGCATAAATCTTAACTTAATGTTAATATTTTTGTATTTATGTATACTATAATATTTTGAGACTGTAATCTGTGTCAAAAAGAAAAACAGCATGCGCAAATCAGAGATTACGAACTTATTCGCTGATATTTTATAATAAAAACTAAAACTAAATGTGTACAGACTCGAAATAATGTCTTATTTCAGACTTGCAATACTATAGATAAACATATTCAATGTAATATATTAATCAAGCCCTGAATACACTACTGTTGCATAATCGTCCAGGGATGAGATTTCTCCGTTTTTTTGCTTACCAGTATAATCTTAGAGAAAACGTTGTTCTCTTAAATCTTAGAATGATCCGATTAAATAAAGAAACATTATCTGCAAGATTATACTGGTATGCAAAAAAGCGGAGAAATCTCATCCCTGTAATCGTCTTTGCATAATATCTAACTTTTTAAAAATGACTTTCAAACCACTAATATTTAGTCACTATTTAAAAGCCATAGAGATTTAAAATGCTAATGTTTGGAGTTCTTATTCTGTCTGCAACATAACGCCATTTGGCCATCGACTGTTAACAGTCAGACAACCAACGAAGAATTACTTAACGAAAATATCGCTTCTTAGGTAGATATCTCTCTTTTAATCGAGTTTATCTCTCAGCGCCGCTATTTCCTAAAAGAAATCTTTGTATAATTTAATAAAATAAAATCTGTGATTAAAAAACAGTGCAAAAAATACTAATCGAAGAAAATGGTTGACAAAAATAAGAATTGCACGCACCCTATACGTCACGTATACCCGACGCTCATGGAGGAATAGTTAATTACATTTTTTAAACATACATTTCTTAATTCCAAATCAGTAATAATATAATTCGTAACTTAATATTAATATTTTTTATTTTTGTACACTATAAAATTTTGACACAAATCCATGTCAAAAAGAAATAAACACGCGAAGATCAGAGATTAGAACTATATACGCATATATTTTATAATACGAACTAAACCAAGATGTCATAATAAACGAAATAATGTCTTATTTCAAACACTGAATGCAATTTTTAACATAGGAACAGTCTACATTTAACAAAACCTAAAAGAAACTTTAATTTTTCAAGTTCTAATAATTATTTTTTACACTATATTTCAGTACCTGTGATCAAAGCAGCCCGAATGAAGGTATAGTTTATATATACAGGGTGTCCATAATTAAACTACCCTACTTTAAAGTTGTCCACAGACGAAACTATTGGTCAGAAAGTTGTGAAATTTTATGAAGAACATAATGGAGGAATGGAAATTTGTTGAAGCGAATAAAAAATTGTTCAAAATTAATACGCCAGATGGCGTTTTTTAATTAATTACACATTTAGCATACCTTTACGACAGGTTACAAATTTTACTACAACAAAACATCTTGAACAAAACTTTTTTCGCGACATATTTTTAGCATTTCCCAGAACACATTGCGGTGAAATGTGGAACATGCTAACTTAAGATTCCAGATGGTAGCTTAAAATGATGACCGTCATGTGGAACATGTTTTGTTGCAATAAAATGTGTAAACTATCGTAAATGTATGCTAAATGTATAATTCATTAAAAACGCCATCTGGTGCGAAATTTTGAACTAATTTTTTTTTCGCTTAAACAAATTCCCATTCCTTCATTATGTATTTTACAAAATTTCACTACTTTCTGACCAATAGTTTCGTCTATAGTCAACATTAAAGTAGGATCATTTATCTATGGACACCCTGTATTTTTTAAACCTTTATAGAGTAATAAAAGAAAATATATTGAGTGATCAAATATTTTTTTTAATTAAGCGATAGAAAAATTGTAGAGCAAATCTAAATGAAATAAAAACCAATGTTATTCTAAAAAAAATATATTTTAACAGAGCGATACGACTTTACGGTTCCTTAAAACCAGTTTTACCTGTGCTGGCCACGTCCCCATTTATGCATATTAAAAATCATGATTCACCCTCCTTCTGTACGATATATATCTTATTATTTAAAAATGAATTATTATTCACGAGGAAGAAGCCTAAAAGAGCATTATAAATTATAAGTCATTCCACAATTTGCAACCATACCAAATAGGTAAACTATTGTCACAAATATTTCTTTAAAATGACTCTGTAAATCAGGGTTCGTGCGCTTTTACCACACTTTTTAATAGAATTTTTCGCTTATTAAATTCAGAAAAGTACTACAAATCCTGCGATTAAACCAGGCGTCTACAATTTCTGCTATTTATATATTAAACAGAAAAAATTTGTAAATGCGACGAACCCTGTAAATGCAACTGTGTCATTAAAATTTAACCTTTATATCCAGAAAAGTATTGTTGTTCTTTGCCAACTTATCGCAGTGTGAAACAAAATTGTTATAATATTACCATTGTTGTTTTCACAAAATTTCTTGAAGACACTTTCACATTTGTCATTACATTTGAAAGTATTTTTATATTTTATAATTGATTTTATTACTTCATTAAGAACAGGTGAAAATGTTTTGGAAAATAAGATCTACCTATTAATAACACAACAGGCCAAAAGCATTTCTGGAATCTCATATTTATAAACGTTTCTAACCCACCATAATACACTTCTCTGTTACGAAACTTTTCCTCCCCATTGCCATCAGTTGAATGTCGTATTTAAACTAATTTTAAAATTTAAAATGCATATTCCATATTGTATATTTATATGCTATGTTGAGGCCCACATGAAAACCATAAGAAATTTATTTCTCACTCCTTTCCTGCTCGTTTGAGAATTTATTAGCTTTAGTGCTAGTAGCATCTCGTTTAAATATTTAAAATATATTTTAGGTTAAATATGTTCAAGAAAGCTCTTTTTATATACAGGTGTCTACTCGCGACTGTGTCCAGTGACTAATTCCTAAGTCGTTAGATTTAGGTTCCAATTACAAACGTTTTATTCAATTACAAACTTATAGTTCCAATTACAAAAATGTTTTAAATGAGGTAAAGAAGTATTTTAAAAGCGATTTGGATAAATGTAATTTCTTAAAAAATTAAGAAATTTAATTTTTTATTCAGTCCCCGGTCCTATAAGTTATATTTAGTAAAATTATACTATTACATTAAAAACTATTACATTATAAGTAAAAAAAGTTCCATTCTTCTACGACAAAAATTGACCGAGTAATAGATGTTTAAATTTCAAGCATATTTTTTGTTACGAAATAGGGCTCATTCACAAATTTATTAGATAAGACTTAACCAGATATAAAAGAAAATAATAGTTGAGAGTAAAATTGACATTACAATATACATTTAAAATGTATTTTGATTCTGACATATTAAAGTAAAATATACAACTTGTAATTTAAATATAAGTGAAAAAAATAACCGAATTTTTGTTAAATGAAATGATGAAAAGCAACAGTCTCAATTCTTCACAAAATGATACATATTTTGAAATGCTATTAGATTATTTAATCTAAAACTTAATTCATAAAAATTTAAATTGTCTTAAATCTTGCTCGACGTGACTTCCTTCGGCTTAAATCCAGAAATGCACACATGAAATAAATCCTTCTTGTACTTTAAACAACATTGTAGGTATTACAGATCTGCATGTCATAGAAATATGATTCCACAAATCTGCTCAACTAGTGGTTTCTCTTTAATGTCGGAAATGTTTTTAAAATATTTTGAGAAATACTTAAACATATATGCAAATGAAGATTTTACTTAGTCACGAGATTAATTTCACAAACTGATTAACTTTTCAAATCCATAATATGAAGGAACGTCTAAAAGTGCTATAAAACAGGGCTATAATAAAAATCTGTGAACCGCATAACTATTACATATTCCATTTAAGTAATTTGCATATACATAAAACATGTGAAATACCCGCAATGCTACCTTGTAGCGCCAACATTTACAATGTATTTCGAAATGTGAGGTGGTCTTTTGATTTAACAATCATATTGTTATAGTCCTTTCCACACAAATATTTGAAAATTTTTAAACAAACACGCATGAAATAAAATATTTGAAACAAAGTTTAAGTTTTAAATAAGAAACGCTACTAAATTCCATCACTAAAGCTTCAATATTTCTAAATAAAAAATAAACCACGGTCCGCATTGATATAGGTTGTTTAATCTTTATTAAAATGCGATTCTTGGATAATGTACATAGTGCAATAGCAGGGCTCCCAAATAGTTCGCTTTTTGAATACCGGCATTTTTCTTTAAAAAATTTTATTTTCAAATTTTTCTAGCAAATTTCACAGAAATCACCTTCGTAGGTAAATTTTTGCCGAAATGATGCAGAAACCTACCATGAAATTTTCTGTAAAAAAATGTTGGTATTCAGTTGGCGGAACATTTGGGATAATTGCATTAGGCAGTAAAAATTCGTTTGATGGTTGAAAGTTCCTTATTAGAAATTGGTGACTGCCATTAAATAGCTCATACAGCTTGGCCAGAATAGAACAGACTGAACAAGGAAAAGAAATAAACAGTAAACATTTCCAGAAAATGCAAAGTGACTGTAAATAGAAATGGGTCGCATTCCCAAAGTTTCGAAAAGAAAACACGTGAACGAGTTAAGCATCAAGTGATAATTGGTTCGACAGATTGTGAAAAAGCTCTCTGAATGCCAGCTTAATAGATTAAAACTGTAAGAGAAGCTTACGATGACCAGCAAAGAGACAAGGCTTCAAAAAATGACAGCAGTAATGAAGCAGATCTTTGATGAATAGCTGCAAAAATAATTTCAAATTTTAGTTGAACGAGACCATGGTCGACACAACAATCGAATTCCGTCGAAAGACACGCTTAATCCACCAGCCACTACCGAAAGAGATGAAAAAACCATCATTGTTTATGTTTTGGACTGAATTTTGTTTTCAACTTACAAAACGCTTTTTTTTTAAAATGAAGGCTTTCAAACCAACTATCCAATTTTCCGATAAAAGATTTTGGTGCGTCTTTTGCTTCCCAGATCGAAAAAGCACTTTGGAAATGAACAAGAATGAACAAGTGGGTAAGTGTGATCGAAGATCGCACAAAGGGTTTCGTTTAATATTCCTTTCAAAACATTTTAACCTTTCTTTAATAAATCCAAATAAATTTCATTTAAAAAAAAAAAAAAAAAAAAAAAAAAAAAAAAAAAAAAAAAAAGTCATGTTTTTTATAAAGTAAAAATGTACCGGTCTATTTTTTCGTTTTTTCGAATATCTAAACCAACCTGATAGCGGGTGAAGCCCGCTATTATACTCTGTCATGTGAACTAAATGCGATACTTTAAAAAAAATGCAAAATTAAACATGTTGGACACTTTCAGAATGTTAAAATATGCGAATATTTCCATAATCGAGTTTTTATCATGATTCAATACGTTCCACAAACTCATGTATTTACTATTCTCTATTACTCATATTGATACTCGCTTTGTATTATTCTCAAACATTTGAAAAATCCGTTAAACTTCCGATATAACGTCAGATTAATTTTCTTTTTAATTATCTAATGACGTGATATTAATCTGCTTTCTGTACATACACATACTCATACTCCTTGTATATTGAGAAATCTTTGAAAATTTCCGTTTTATTACCAATATGCGTCAATAACTTTTATTTCATACTAGAATGCTACGCCCGCTGCGCTGGGCCATTTTTCTAAATGTACCTTAAATCAAACGAAATTGCTTTGTATTTTAAAGGAATGTGGATCTTCACCTACAGATGCTACCTTAGTAAATATTTTCAAACGAACCTTGAATCAAACGAAATGGCTTTGTATTTTAAAGGAATGTGGATCTTCACGTACAGATGCTACCTTAGTAAATATTTTCAAACGAACATTGAATCAAACGAATTATATCAATGGATTTCATCATGTATTTTAAAGCAATAAGGGCGTTCACCTGGATTTTCCTTCAATATTGCTGTAAACGATGTGAACGACATTGCGTTATATTATATCATACATTGGACGAAATTTGGGCTAAAAGAAGCAACTCATTTAGTTGATCATTTATAGTAGACTTTGGTAGGGAAATGAGGCCATTATGAGATTATGACAACAGGAACTAACATGTTCTCTAGTCAACATACTACTAAAAGAGAAAGCATTACAATGATTACATAGATTGACCATTGTACTTAAATAATATTCGGGTGATTCATTTTTGTCTGTAAGTTCTTGAACTCCGTCCCTCTTTCTTGTCTCCATGTGAGATTCTGGTAACTTAAATACAATTTCACTCTATGTTACGTTATATTTCGCAATATACATCCTCTTCTGGCAAGTCTACTACGGTTTTTCATCTTTCGATTCCAGCAGAGTAAATACAGTGAAAATTGTAATAAATTGTTTGCACATAAAGAACAGTGTTTAACTTTCATATTTAAAAAAATGGTGAAACATAAAAAGTCAATTTTTAAACCTGAATATGAATAAAATTAAAATGAGGCCATTTTCACTGTCTTTCCATTTTTTAGACCAGTTGCATTCGTGTAACCGTTAATCTGAAAAAAAAAACCAATGATTAACTCTGGTCGAAGAATAAACCTCTAGTTTGTATCCAATAAATTCTTCCTAATCTTCCATAATCTTGCCGATATCCAAGTTTTACGTCAAACATTAGAAGTGCTTGAAACGATATGGTTACTAATGTAAAAGAGTTAGTTACAAAACGAAGTTATTTACGCGCCAAGCTATGTTTCAATATATAATGTCAAATTACTGTTAATTCAATTATAGACCTTTCATTAACAAAATTCCATACCTTAAATAAAACTTACAATGATAAAGTTAGTTATGCAAAATGATTAGTAATATTATTACTTGTATTATTATTAAATACTTAAACCGAAGTTTTTTTTTTTTTTTTTTTTTTTTTTTTTTTTTTTTTTTTTTTTGCATTTCTCTAAAGAGCATAATAACGCTCAGAAATAAATTCATTTCTCACTATGTTTAGTTGCTATGGCTGTGTGTAGGTCGAAAAGGCTTTATAATGATAGAAAAATGATCTAATCAGAATTTCAGGTCCTCGTTTTTTCTTATCCAGCCTGAAATGATAAATCGACAAATATTATTTATTCCATTCGCCACCATTGACATTACAAAGTTTTTCCGTACATTGAAAGCGCCAAAACAGTGGCTGAGATGTTCTGCTTTCAAAGCTGGCATACGGGAACGCGCTCGTTTACCTAACCGTTCGGAGTTTTTCGTGGTTTTATTCGAACCTTGCCGTAAATACGGGTTAGGATCCCTTAGAAAAACCCCCACGGAGGGCACTCCCCCCAGGGTCTACATCCCTCCTGTAGATAATCGGCCGTCATAAAATCAACCAACCGTACATCTGAAGCATTGCTTTTTTGGTAAAACTTTGCTTCATAATGAAAAAACCCCATAAATTTAGCAATCGCTAATTTCAAAAGTCGTCTGATCTTCTCTAATCTGAATCGTCGTCCAGAGTAACCTTTCAAACATAAACGAAACATCCAACAATATAATAAAAATGCCAACTGGCAGGTGACCGGAATACGGACAATTAGTCCAATGTCTTTTAAAAGCCTTCCTGAAAGAAGGGAAGATATGCAGAAAAAACTAAAAAGAAATGACGAATCAAAAATAGCATCGAAAAATTATTTCAGCAAACAATTTTTATTGCAAAATGTAGCCTTTTGTGATAGTAATAACGCATAAATGCACTCATCTCCTTAAGAATATTCTTTGGTTCCTAACTTTTGAAACAGTGAATATTTCTATAACTGAAATTGGCGATATATTAAACAAATAATAAAATAAAAATAAAAGAATAGACAATATTCGCTGGTCTGAGTTCAAGGCTATAAAAATAATATGTTTGGTGAAAACCAACCGGCATGTTCCCGTACTAAATTTTTAAATGTCTAAAATTTAATTATTTTACAATATGTGTTTGAGTGGCAGACATTCACTAAAATTTAAATATTTGATCCCATAATTCATAACAATAACTGCTATTTATATAATTTGCATTTGAATATAAAAATTTACTCCAAAAAGGATCTTGTATACACGAAAAAACACTATTATTGCTAATACCGCTCAAGCTGATGTCACGCTTATGCGTTTTTGGCTTAAAATCACGTTGATTGGCGACAAAAGTAAAATCAAAACCGTAAATAAACAAATAACATGTAACTCATAAATGCAGTCATTTTTACAATTACATTTGCTAGTTCCTCCTGTAAGACACATGATAGGGAAGTTATATAAAAAAAATAAAATTAACAGAAAGAAAAACAAATTACTCATATTTTATTAAATTAAATTATCAGATGCATCTTTGTTAACCTGACGCAAACAGTAAATCGCCAAATATTGACTTAATCTGAATTGCAATCTCATACGTTGCAAATATTTTTAAGCATTACAAACATTTCTTTGGGGTTTAAATTAAATATTATGCCTCATTAAAGCAGTTTTTTTTTTTTTTTTTTTTTTTTTTTTTTTTTTTTTTTTTTGCGGGGAGGGGGTGGGAGGATTTTAATAAAATTAATAACAGATTTTTTCTTTTATTTTTCTATGTATTTGCATTATTTTCTGATATAGCCGTTTCAATTCTTTCGCCAACGATAATGGTCGCCAAAGAAAATGACCTATGGTAACCTTATCGTCCAAAATAACAGAACTTTCCATCATAATTCTATAACTAATATACAGGGTGTCCCAAAAAGGAGTACCTATTTTTAAAAATGAATAATTAACAAACGAATAGAGTTATTTAAAAAATTCTTGCAGGAAACGGATGTGTGAAGTCTGGAATTTTGTTTATAACACTTTATTATAATAGTTCAAAATCTGACCGACAGATGGCACTACAGCACCGAAAATTACCTGAAATTAACCGGCAAGGGTATGAATTGGCCACCTTACTCACCAGATTTAAATCCGTGTGATTTTTTTCTTTGGGGCCATCTGAAGGATGTAGTTTACTGCCAAAATTCCACTTCGCTAGCTGAGCTCCAGCGATTAACCGCTCAAGAGTGTACAGCCATTTCCGTACAGACGTTGCAGAAGGTGTGTGCTAATTTCATTCTAAGACTCCGACATGTTATTGTGATGAATGGAGGACATATTGAAAATATTGTCATTTAATTTTCAACTATTGCTGATGAATGCGGTAGCCACAGCGCCATCTGTCGGTAAGAATTTGAACTAATATAATAAAATACTCTAAATAAAATTCCAGACTTCACATATACGTTTCCTGCAAGAATTCTTTTAATAACTCTATTCGTTTATTTCTTATTCATTTTTAAAAATGGGTACTCCTTTTTGGGACACCCTGTATGTAGAACTATGTGTTATATACTAAAACCTTCCCTGAAAAATTATCTATCCAACAGTGCAAGCTCCATCAAATTCCATTCAGCAGAACTCGAGTTATAAAGGAACGGAACGAAATTTCCGTTTGTGTTTTATATATATAGTACATAGTAGATTAATCTTTTTTTTCAATTGGTGAAACTTTTTATTTCATTTCATTTTTCACGTGGAAATTTTTCAATAGAAAATTAATTATTGTGGAAAGAATTTTATTGTTGATTTTTAATTGTTGGCAACTGCTATAACGAAAAATGTTTAAATATAATTAGAAAAGGCTGTTAGAATTTTGTCTTCTATCTCTATTCATTAAAATAATACGATTTTTTCAAATTTTAATATTTTGAGCTTAATAGAAGGTATTCAGTTATATATACACAAAGTTTCAACTCTCTAAGTTATATAGGTTCTGAGAACGTTTCTGTGACAGACAGACAACGGAGCGGGAGTAATAGGGTTTCGTGAGCTGCACGAAACCCTAAAAATCATGCGTCAAAGATAGATTATGAAACACTTTCTAACACATCCAGAAAACTGTAACGAAAGTTCATCGTTAAATAAGGTGAAAGAAGATAAGTAGTAAACAGTTTAGGAAACATATAACACATTTAAAAATCCAGTTTTAGCAATTACCTAGCATAATCAAAAAAGTAGTCGAATTATTTTGTGCAGCCCTGTATATGATCTATAGGTTTGTGTATATGCTAGTACATAGCATGATAAAATTTAGTTCAGTTAAAAAATTCATATTAAGCAATTTTCGCCCATCGATGGAAATGCACTCAAAATCTTTTGCACAGGCCTGTGTATTGTCTAAATATTTTTGCACATACCACGTATTAAGCACAAATTTAATCCAGGTAAAAAACGCATAAAGCAAGTTAAAACTCACTTCCAGCAGTTACCAACCATAAACGTTAATCTATCTTGTTATTTGCTTATCCCTGTATATGAATTTATTTATATTCCATAAACTTTTATAAGTTTACTAAATATAATTCAGCATGAAAATGCATAAGTAAGTTAAAATTGTCCTTAAGCAATTCAATCCCATAGTCAGTAATACTTACGAATTACATTGTGTAGCCCTATATATGATCAATAAAATGTATACACACCATGTACTATACAAAAATTTAGTTAACTTAAAAAACGCAAACCAAAGTTGAAAACGCACTGCTCACACGTGACTTTAATTATCGCACAAAGAGTGTAATCGAATTATTTTGTGTGTCCCTGTAAAAGAACGATGAACACAATGGACATCACAATATTCAGTGAGTAATTTATAGTGCACCTCATAATAATGCATATAAATTTCCTTATGTTTGAAATAGTGAAATGTCATTAAATCACACTGCAAACAATTTTTCCCCATAGAACATTGTGTAAAAGAATTATTTTGTGTGACCCTGTAAATGAATAATAAAGTCTTTGCCCCCCATTATTTAAAAAAAGCATCTTTTAGTGCGCTTCATAATTGTATATCAATTTCATCATGTTTTAAATGGCGTAACATCATCAAAATGCAATTGAAAATATTTTTTCCCATTGACTGTAATGTAACGGAATATTTTTGACTGGCTGTGTAAATAAATTATAAGTGCTACACACTTCATTTTCAATAGGGAACATGCTAAAATAAACGTCAATAACATACAAAAATATCCGAGAAATCCGAATATATTTACAAGAGTTAGAGCACGGACCGACGGCAGACAAACCGAAGGCATAAGCACTTCTCAACTCGGTTGGAAAGTGTTCAAAATGGTTATTCCAGGAAGATTCTGTTTCACACACACACATGAAAGAAACAGGAATGATACAACTCACATCCGTCAAACTTGTGAATAATCATTTGACCATGAATAACTACTTTACTTTCTAGATGTCAACCTGATAGGTAATACTACAGTACCTAGAATACATAGTGTGAAAAACGGTTTTGCCGTTTTTTAATTCAAGCCGGAAATTCTGAAACAAGAATTTTCATTTTAAAAAGTCACGGAATATCTGTCATTAAGTAACTAAAAAGACATTATAGGAAATTTCTGGTATGAATGCGAAATTTCGGAATTAAAGAAAAAGCCAAACTGGTAATGCTTTAAAAAGTGCTAAAAAATGGTAGCCGATAAATGTGCAACGATGCGGTACAATAATAAGACGATCTCAGCGACATCTGCTTTAAAAGTAGATTTACCTCTAGCAAAAGTAACCGTTTCACTATTCACAACATGAACATAATTTCTGTTAATAAATTCTTCTTGTAAGTATATATTTCAGATGTAAATAATTTTGAAATTAGTTTTTTATCATATCAGGGAATTAATCTTTTCCACTCTTCTAGCAGAGATTCATCCTTTGGTATGCTAAATAGGGATAGTTTCTAGTTTGCTGTCTTGTATCGAGTACTGCAACCAGGCACAAAAGAATGCGTATCACGTTTTTTGGCCATGATCAATATCATTCAGTATTTTCAAAGCCTTTGAAAATCACTATCCAAGACAAAGAAAATAGGGTATAATTTAATTATTTAAAATATTTACAACCAGCTGAAACGTTTTCTCAGTTGGATTATTATACAATGTTTGCGTTGAAAAGAGCTAGAAGACAGTGGCATAGCCAGAAAGGTGGCTCTGGACAAATGCTCTGGAAACCAGTAATATTATAAAGTTTTCTTCGCCTTCAAAATCGCAGAAAATTCTCCGATTATATAAGGCAAAAATATTTTTATAAAATTAGTGGTATCCAAACCACCTGGACATCTACTTTTTCTACGCCACTGCTAGAAGATGTCGCTGCTATCGACCCGTTATCATTTCAGCATAGTTCTACATTTATCGAATTTTATTTTTTTAGTACTATTTTGTAGCCGTTTTCCAAACTATGTATTCTAAGCGCTGTAGTTAAACAACGTGATTCATCTTGCGTAGAAGAATTTCTTCTAAATTTCACAGACAACTACGAAAGAAAACTCTTTAGAAGGATTGTTCAAAAATCTTACATAGGGAGTTGAGCCTATTGCTAAATAGTTTTACAAAAGCTTTCGCTTCTTACAAAAAAAAAAAAAAAAAAAAAAAAAAAAAACAAGAAGTAGCTACTTCAAAAACGTAGATTATTGTAACTCACAAATGCGTGCTTTTTCGATTAGCAAACCTATTTCGATTTCTGCAGTATTAACGCTTTTCTTGTAAAAATATTTTTCCATTCTCAATAACGCACACATTTCTGACTCATTTTTAAAGGTAAAAGAATGAAACTCGCAGACATAATTATTGAAGGGGTTTAGAATTGAACATTTTTCTCCATTCCCCTATAAAAGAATTACATCTTTATTTATAAACGGTTCTTGTTTCAGAACAGCAGTTATTTTTCCATTCCTGTGCTGTCGCGTTTGGAAAAACGGTTCAAAACAGCATTTTCTGAAAAATCTTTTGTCTTTACCGAAAACCAGAAAAAACGGTTCGATTACTTTCTTTTACTCAGAACACCTGTCTATTTGATAAGTTTCGAAACAGAAATGAATTTTAAAATATGTCAGAAATTAACCGGACTATATTTAATAACAGCTTTACAAAAATTTTCAGGTAAAACATCTGTCCGATATTTTCATATTTATCTATTCATTTATTTTTAATTTTCTCACTTATAAATATTATTTGTTTCAAGTAACCTCTAGTTAATTATTCCAGCATAATTTTTATGATTCGGAATGATTTGATTGTGGATTGGTATATTTTTGAAAAGTATAATTATAATACAGATATAATTAAAACAATTTATTTTGTTTATTATCTATCTAACACAGTGGTTCCCAACCGTAATTTAGCCGCGCCCCACCAAAACATCTCTAAAATGATGATGCCCCCCCCCTCCCCCTATAACACATAATTCTCATAAAATTTTAAAAGAATTTACTCCTGATAGAGTAAAAATCATTTAACATTGATCCTGAAACGTGCCGAAGGTAATGGATGAATCAAATATTTTTTATAATCATCTGATACTCCTCGTAGTTTACTGGCACACGGTCGCCACGTATGCGTCATGTATAGAGTACTCAGAATCCTTGATTAGAAAAATCAATAATTTTGAATAAAACATTTTTGTCTTATTTATTCACAGAATTTCTGCGATTAAATTACTAATGAATTTCTAATCAGAATGAAACGTGATAAAAGATTCGGTAAAAGAAGGTCGTCAAGTAATTGTTAGAATAATAACACTTGAATAGTTTCATGTGTAAAATTGATTTTCATGTGACATATTGCAGTGCGACTAATTCAATAAATAATCGAAAAAGTTGTTTAAAATTCTAAAATACTTATAAATCAGAAAAATTATAAAGAATTTTTAAATATATAAAAGTATCTAAATATCTTAAAATGTTTTTCCCTATAATTATTCTGGTAGAATTGTATTTAAAACTTTTGAATGGGTACTTTTTAAAAATTGAATAAAAAACTATTTTTTTTTTATTTTTTTTTTGAAATTTGAATGTGTAACTTTTATTTTCAATCTACAACATTACTATTAGAAAAACAATTCAGAAGGTATGGGTTCACAGAAATTCTGAATTGTTCCCTTGAAAACTTAAATTGCCCCCCTGAAAAGTCAAATTTCCCCCCCCCCCCGTTGGGAACCACTGATTCTAACACAATCTATTTTATTTCATAATAAATAATTTGACTATTTACTAACTTTAAAAACAAAAGCAAAATCAGTACACATTTAAGTCAGGATACATTATAATAAAAAAAAACATTAGAAAATATACATAATATACATTTATCATTGTCCATTCTCTGAAAAACTTTAGAGTTCACATAATGTAGAATCTATGTTTGTGGAAAATACATGAGTAAATAGATGTACAGCAAAAAATAGAGACATTGTATAAAATGTATACCTAAATAATAATTCATTAGTTATTTTTTATGAAGAATTCGCAATAAAATTTAAAACAACAAAAATATGTAATATCAGCATTTCATTCAAAACCTACTTTGAAATATTAAAACGTTTCATTCAATCCCAAACTATTTGAACAATATATTATTTGATATTGAAATGTTTCTCTAAAATAAAAATTACGAGTTAAAAGCTCATTTTTGTTATCGCAGGATCACTCGAAAATACTTTATTTAGAGTATAATATTTCACATACCTGCAAAAGTGTCTAAAGCATATTTTATCTAATAATGTATAAAACAAATGTTTAGTATCATTCAATCCGAAAGGTTTTAAACGATTAATTCTTCTCTAAAATAAAAATTACTGATGTTGAAAGCTGATTTTTTTATGTTTCGAGCACTCTAAAATACTTCACTCTAAACATAATGGTTTAAAAATTTGCAAAAGCATCAAAAGCAAATTGTATCTAACAATGTACTAGAAGAATACTTTTATTGACATGTGAAAGCACAATTGTATTATTAAATAACAAACGTAACGTCGCAAAATTCAGATACGTATAGCTTTGTGTCATGTCAATAATAAACTAATCAGTCTAAATATAGCTTTCTCATTTACTGAATATTACAATGGAATACCAACAAAAAATATTTAAAGTGGTATCTCTTTTCATTCACTTTTTAAAGAACGAATCGAGACTTTTATAAATGTTTTTTTAATCTACTTGTATTTATTTGCGATTCGTTAGCCAGATAAGTTTAATGTATAGTTACTTATTGTTCTAGAATATTTTAATGGGAATACTTCAAATTAGCATTTTGCATGTGTGGAGGAGAATTTTGTATGAAGTGGTTGTAAATAAAATGGAATCCAGCAAATATTAGATTTCTGATAAACAGAAACATAAAGGACTGTGAAAACGGTGGAAGTACAAAAAGATGCGTTGTCATAAGCAAGAACACAGTATTCTAATCCCGAAGATGTTAAAACTTACCGCATTGAAATACAGTCAAATCCATGGAATTTTTATTTTACGCGGTTTACGAAGATGCGAAGGGGTGGCCTCCCTTAACGCAATGAAATAATTAGATGCTTTTTACTTGGAGGTCAGAAATGATCTGAACTTTTACATTAAGTTACAATTCCAACATATAAATGCTGAATCAAGCCAATGGCGCGAAGTTATTCATAACCGTTTGGGAGGGCGCAATGCTAATTTCGAACAGAAGACATACCAAGGGATCCCATGATTGCCAGGATATCCAAAATAGGTAAAATGGCACGGCAATCCTTTGACCATCTGGAAAATACATGGGAACTGTGGTTTTGATAGGAGCGAACTGCATATACAATTATTATTAAGTCCGGAAACAGCAGATGGAAATTTAGATAGATATGCATTTGTTATATTCTGAACAAAGGGTAAAGGATAATTGAAATATCTGCTTCCAGATATAAAAACTACAAAGAGAAGATTGGAAGCTTAAAAATAGAATAATAGAGTAAGATATCTTTAACGGTTATGAAATTAACATTATGATGAAAGGAAAGCTTTTTGACAAAAGAAGAATTAATTTAGAAAATAATTTAGCCCATAATATTTTAATATTTAAGAGGAGAAAAATTAAATTTGAATAAAATAATTTCTAAGAATATATGAGCAACGCCATAGCATGTAATAAATTAATCAGGCCCTGAAGGCATTACTGTTGCATAGTTGTTGCTTCATAATACCTTCCTTTTAAAAATAACTTTCAAACCACTAATATTTAGAGTGTATTTGAAAGCCACACGTATTTAAAATGCTAATGTTTGAGCCTAATAACCAACTACCTTTTGGAACATCACGTTAGTTGGATATTGACTGTTAACAGTCAGACGACCAACAGAAAATTATTAAACGAAGATGGCTGTTCTTAGAAATATCTCTTTGAACTCCTTCGAGATGAGCAACTTTTTTCACTCATTAGCAATTTTTTATCACTTAGCACAGCTGTTTCTTAAACGAAATCGTTGTATAATTTAATCGAAGGAAATATGTGATTAAATAACAATGCAAAAAATAACAATCGAAAATGCTGGTAAGAAACAATAAGAATTTTACGCACCACTATACTTCACCAATACCCGAAGTTCATGGGGGAAAAGTTAATTACATTTTTTAAATTTACATTCCTTAACACCTTCGCGACGTATGTCCTTTACAGATTTTTTAATCTTTTACCACCGGTTTTTCAAAACAGAAATTTTCGGCTAATTGAATGGCAGAAATGCTATCATATAATAAGGCAAAGCCTACCATTAAAAGTAACTGGTGGGAAGAATCGAGGATTCTGAGCATCTCATGCGGCGCGTATACGTGTCGCTTGTCCCCAAGGGGTTAATTCCAAATTCGTAATAGCATAATTCTTAACTTAATGTTAATTTTTTCTTCTTTCTGCACTCTATAAAGGTTTAAAAAAACAAAACACGCGCAGATCACATATTACGGTTTTATTCGGAGATATTTTATAATAAAAACTAAAACAAGATGTCTACAGACGCAAAATAGTATTTTATTTCATACTTTCAACGCAATTTTTCGAATAGAAACAGTCTACATTTAACAAAGAAAAAAAAACTTTGATTTTTTAAGCTCTAATATTTACTTTTGACACCATATTTGAGTACCTTCGATCAAAGGAGCCCGAAAGAAGGTACAGTTAATATATATTTTTTAAATCGTTATAGAGTTATAATAGAAAATATGTTGAGTATCTATCCATAATTTAAAAAAAATAATTTAATTTAATTAATTTAAAAAATTTATAATAATAATTAATTATAATTTAATCATATTCTGGCACTTACGTGGTTTTTGAAATGACCGATTCAATAATGTATTCGATTTAAGTAATTAGCCACATGCATAAATCATGCGAAATACACCAAGCGCCAGCTATAGCGCTAACAATGACAATGGCTTTCGAAATGTCAAGTATTCCTTTCATTTAGCGATCGAATTGCTATAGTCCTTTTTATGCAATCATTTGAAATTTGTTAAACAAATAGTGGTGACAAGAAATAACTCGGACAAAGACTAAGTTTAAAGTTACAAAAAACGCTATTACACTTCACTAGAATTTTATTATTTCTACTTGAAAAAAGAACATCGGACTGGACTGATATAAGTTCTTTAATCTTTGAAATAATGGCCTTACAAAAAATAGATTCTTCCATTATGTTCCAAAGGCATTAGGTAATTAGACTACGTTTGGTGGCTCAAATTTTCTGGTTAGATTTTGGTGAATACTATTATATATTGCATAGCAAGGTTGCCAGTTTGGCCTTTGTTTTTATTCAGAAATTCCGAATTCATACCAAAGTTAAGAATTTCCAAATTTTTCTATTTAATGACAGACATTTCTTAACACATTGACGGACAGTAGGAACAAGTGAAGTTCGAAAATTGACACTATATGTTTTTGTAATTTTTAGAATATTAGAAGTATAGTTTTACTCTTTCTGCTTAAATAAACTTAATTTTGATCAATTCAGCACCTTTAATTAGGTTGCACTACTCCCTTCACAACCACGTCAGGGTGGCTTGTGGTCAGGGAAAATTACAGTCAAAAAAAGTGATGTACACCAGCATATTCTTATAGAAAAATGTATGTTGATTATTCGATCAAATAATCAATTTGAATATTTCTATAAGAATATACTGGTAATCATCATTTTTTTTTACTGTATTTTTCCCTGACCACTAGCCACCCTGCACGTGCATATTGAAACTGCAACTCGTATAACAGGTGGAAAACGAACTTCAACCTAAAAAATTGTTTCCAAAACATGACACTGCTCTTCTACTTGTACGCCGGTAAATGCACATTTGTGCTGCTATAGCCGTAGTGTCTAAATACGACGTTTCGTTTTGGGCGGCTACAGCCGTCATGCCACATTGTGAACTTCGCTTTAGCGGCTATAGCCGCAAGTGTCCGTCAACGTGTTAATTGCTTAACCCCTTCGCGACGAGCGTCCTTTACAGAATTTTTAATCTTTTACCACCGGTTTTTCAAAACAGAAATTTTCGCCTAATTGAATCGCAGAAATGCTAACATTAAATAAGGCAAAACTTACAGTAAAAATTAACTGGTGGGAATAATCGAGGATTCTGAGCATCTTATGCGTCACGTATACGTGTCGCTCGCCCCCCCACAGGGGGTTAAAGTTAAAATTCTTCTTTTAAAATTTCCGGCATTAATTTGGAATATTTGAATACCATAATAGGACACTCCAAACCAAGCAAAAAATAAACAGTAAAATTTTCTAGAAAACGCAATGTTTCTGTAAAGAGAAATGATCGCATTCCCAAAGTTTTGAAAAGGAAACACGCGAATGAGATGAATTTTAATCGAGTGCTGGTTCGACACATTGCAAAAGAGATCCCTGCATGCCAGCTTCATAGATTAAAATATATATATAAAAAGCTTGCAACGAGGCAAGACATAAAAAAATGACAGAAATAGTGAAGCAGATCTCTCACAATTAGCTGCAAAAATCTTTTTCAAACTTTTCATAGTTGAACTTGGACATAGTCGAAATAACAATTGAATACTACAGAAGTACACTATTAATCAACCAGCAATTCTTGAAAAAATTGCAAAAGCCTCACTTGGTTGTGATTTGTAGTGAATTTATTTTCAGCAGATTAAATAACGCTTTTTTTAATGAAGGTCTTAAAATCAGCCATCAAATTTTTCGTTAAATTACTTTCCGTTTTCTGCTTCCGAGATCCTAAAAGCACTTTGGATATGAAAAATTGTTGTTCCAGAAAGATTCTGTTTCATCATACATTAAGGCAGGAGTGCCAAGTCCCCGCTAATCTTCCATAGTATGTGGTCATAGGTGCCAACCTCTCATTAATATTCCGTAATATGCGGATTAATTTGATCCAGTTTAACAACGCTTCAAACCAGAAAAATTATTAGATGAATCTTTATTTATTTAATTTCAGGTTTCTACTTGGAATTTATTTAATTTAATTTCTCAAAAAAAATTCTGGTGCGAAACGTATTAAACCTGGTTCAAATTAACCCACATATTACGGAATATTAATGAGAGCTTGGCACCTCTGCATAAAGGAATAAACAGTATTGGTGCCACTCACATCTCCCAGACTTCTGGGTAACAACTGCTATGATGTCGCATCATATATTATTCGATTTTAGTGGTTGTTCCCCTCTCATTTGGTTCCCTTTTCCGAATTTGTTCCCTTTTTCATTGTTTTAACGGTCACTGTTCTACAAAATACTTTTTCATTTTCCTTTCCCACCCTTTTGTTGAATTCGGTGCAACAGATTTAATTCCGTTTATTCTAATATCCTTTTGATTCAGTTACACTAAAAATATTTGCATTCTGTGCTGATAATGTAAATGAAAATCATCACATCTACCCTTTCAAATAGCTGGCATGAGATGCCCATCTGCTATCTCCTTGTTTGGTCACGGGGATCTGTTGCTAACTGATTTCTTCATACACACCCTTTTAATTGTAATTAAAAGGGTGTGTATGATTCCCAGGCGCATCTGAATAACTCTGGTCCAAAAATGTCCAACGTACATATCAAAGTCATAACAATCTGTAAGGTTCGCGGGTTCAAGAATACGAAAACTCTCTCGAGCCCCATTTGTGTGGTTTTTGCATTCCCGCATATGTTGACTACCGCCGAAGAGTTCGTTAGGACGATTGATGCCAAAAGTGGCTCTGTTCTCTAAATTTTTGATTGTCTTTATGCTCTGTTTGGAGAAATGGTCGCCATATTGTGGCCTTTTGGCGGGATGTAATTTTATTCGAGTTCATGTCATTATGCGAGAAACATTCAATTTTTTCTCTGACCATCAACCCATCAACATGTAGTTTTCTCACGAATTGTGTTACGGGCCCGGGTGCCCCTGCGCTGCCGTGGGCAGCCGTAGCCATGGAACGTTTCCTGTACTTGTGCAATTATATATAGAACCTGGGATAAATTAAAATACCTTCATCTACTCATATCTGCTTGTTCTTCCAAATGTGCCTATCCTTATTTCTTCTGAATTTCTAGATTTCTTAGAAGGTAACGATGATTTTAGTCATCGAAGCACTCATCGTATCAAATCCACTTTACCACGACCAAGAACCTATAGTACAACTGCCAATAAATTACCATTGTTCTTTCTAGCTGTCAACATGATGGGTTATGCTGCATGGTCATCTGATACGAAAGAATTCCATGAAATAAAACTATTTAGGAGAAATTGTGTAAAAGTCTTAAGATATATTACATTTAGACATTTCGCCTTTTGTTTATTGACATTTCACTTATATTTAATTTTTTTGAGTAAAAAAAACTGAATAATATGCAACAGGTACGCGCCATTGACATCCAATCGCTCGAACGTTTTTCTCCGGTCACAGGCATCTTAAATGTCTGGTCACAATATTATGAAAGGTCATTAAATTCTCTGAAGTTTATAGCAACATTTAGATTAAAAAGTTGATTTTTGGCAATATGTTGGTCACTTGAACAAAAAATGTTACTTTTTCAACCTTCTTTCTACTTTTGCAAGCTTTAAAAGGTATTTTATGAATGATAATTATACTTTTCGGATGTAAAATCTCCAGCAAAAACGATTAGCTTTCTTTTAAATAAAAATTGAATTAAATCGGTCCAATAGTACTTGAAGACCCCCGTTTGAAAAACAGGGTTTCGAGAAAAACAAGTTTAAAGTTATATAGCAGTGTTACGTTTAACGAACGGCGTTACATTCAATGAGAAAAAAAATACTGTAAGAAATATAAATATCACGAAACCACTTTACGGCAACAATCTACACACTTAACGGATACATAAAATGCAAAAATTAGTCTACAACAATATTTTTCCAAAAATAAAAATAAAACTAAACTTACAGGAATGGGTTAATAATCAATACACCTCACAGGAGGGAATTGTTGATTTTGGAAATGTGTTAAAAATATCATCGGAAATTACTTAAAAATATATTTTGATAAATAACGAAAACATATATTAAAAGGAAAATGTCAGTTAATAGATAGGTTTGCACAAATTTTACAAACTCGTAATTTTAAGAAACATCTAAAAGTGCTTTGAAACATAAAGGATATAATATATCCTTCATCCATGTGACAAATACATATTTTTTTTTAAACAGTGACATTTCGATACCAGTTCTATCGAAGGACATTCTTAATACACCCTCTTTTATCGACAAAGTTGCAAATGCGACGGTGGATAATGCTTTGGAGAGTTTTTCAACTAATAAAATAACGCTTTTTTTTTTAAATGAAGGAGGTTAAAGTCAACCATCAAACTTTCCGTTAAACCATTTTGCTGCGTTTTTCTTCCCATGTCCTAAAAGCACTTTGGAAATGAAAAATGGTTATTCCAGTAACATTTTGTTTCAGCACACACACAAGAAATAAAGAGGAATGGTGCTACTCACATCTGTCTGACTTATGAATCACAATTTGCCCATGAATACCTACTGTACTTTCTAGATCTCAACATGATAGGTTATACTACATGATCCTCTTACACAAAAGTTTATGTTCTAAATTTCACAGAAATTGATTAAAGAAAAATATTTAGAAGGCTAGTGAAAAGTCTTAGAGAATGGTTTGCGCCCGTTGCCAAAAAATTTCTCAGAAGATTTCGCTTCTTGCATAAAAGCAAAAGAAAGCCACTTCAAAAATTTTGTTTTCGTGAATCTGATTTTGATTTCTGTAGTTATTAAAATACTTTTCAGCTAAAATATCTGTTTTAATATTTACATATTTATATATATATTTACTTTTTGTCACTTATAGATGACATTCGTTTCAAAAATAGAGCTATGAATAAAGCGGAGGAGACATATATTGTACTGTCTGCCAGTTGCGAGTGCAGTAACTGAGGTTATATTTACAAGATGACGGATGTTGTTTCTTTACATATGAAAAATAGGACCTAATTTCCGCCCTGGCAAATTTCCTCTAATAAATTTGAATGGAAATTTTTGCCTGATTTAAATGTCTTATTCATGAAAATGTTTTGTCATAAATAGGTCAAAATTTTTCTATTCGTTTTTTTTTTTTTTTTCAGGTAGTATTGTAACCTCTTTCACTGACATTGACAGAAGGATTGTTTATGTAGTCGCAATATGGCGGATCCGTAAGGCTTCAGTACCGCCGGGACAAATAGCTATTTTTGCTTTAATTATGACAGGCATTTTTCCTGAATAAGACCTGAAACTATGGAGAAAATTTCTATTCAAATTTTCAAGTTTATGAATCCTTGGTGGTAATCAAAAGAAAAGTATCAATCAAGCTGAAAAGGTTTAAACAATATCCAATTTGAACTTAAAATGCTTTTATAAGTTCAGAATTACTTGCGTTAAACGCTATTTTAGTGAGCATAATATTTTACGTATTAACAAAAGTATCTAAAGCATATTTTATCTAACAATGTACAAATCGAATATTTTAGCTATTAAAAATAATCACTTAAGCTGAAAAGATTTAAACAATAGGCTTTATATTCAAATGTTTCTCTAAATCCAAAATTACTGACGTTAAACGCTAATTTTTTGTCTGGGGAGCATTCTGAAATATTTCATTCTGAGTGTAATATTTTACATATTTGCAAAAGTATTTAAGGCACATTTTATCCAGCAATGCATAAATCGAATACTATAGTTATTTAAAGGTATTTCAAGCCAAAAAGTTTTAAACAATTTCTGGTTTAAAATTGAAATGTTTCTCTTAAATCAAAATTACCGGCATCAAACGCTAATTATTTGTCTTAGGAGCACTCTCAAATACTATATTCCAATAATGTTATGTTAATTATTAGCAAAAGTATCTAAAGCAAATTGTATATAGGAATGTATAAATCGGATATTTTAGTTATCAAATAGTTTCATTCAATCCGATAAGATTTAAGCAATATCTGATATGATAGTGAAATGTTTCTCTAAAATCAAAATTATTGACTTTAAACGGCAAGTGCTTGGTCTTAAGGGCACTCTAAAATATTTTAATCTAAGCAAAAGATTTTACATATTTGCAAATGTATCTAAAGTTATTATATCTAACAATGCATATATCGAATACTTGTATTGAGATATGAAATCACAATTGCATTACTATAACCATGAAACAGAGTGTGGCAAAAATGCGACAAATATAGCTTTATACCTTGTCAATAACAAACTAATCAGTTTTAATATAACTTTATTATATAATGTAATAGGAAATTGCACTATGTAATAGGAAAACAAAAATTCAAAGTCCTAATTTTTTTTTAAGAACAAATTGTTGTCAATGTTTTTAATGTAGCATTTACTTGAGATTTGTGAGCCAGAGAAAGTTTAATGTATTTTTATTTATTGTTTTAGAATAATTTCGTGAGAATATTTCAGATTTACATTTCCAGTGAGGTAATTTAATTTAGTCCTAAATGCAGTAATGTTGCATGGTCATCGCTTCATAATATCTTACTTTTTATAAACAATATTTACACCACTAATATTTACAAAACATTTTGAAAGTGACATAATTTTAAAGCATTGTTCAGCCCTCCATCAGTAATATCTGTACAATCCAGTGAGTTGGTCGTCGACTACTGACAGTCAGACGACCAAAGAAAAGTATCTGAAAAGTGTTTGTTCTTAGTGATGTGCCAGACCAGTTATTTTGATAATCAAATAATTTGAGTTCGAGTTGTTTTAGTAATTGAATAAGTTCAAATTGAAGTGTAATTGCTGCTTAAAGTGATAAAAACATAACAAAGAAGGCTTAAAAATACCTTGAAATATATAGATGACATATGTTTCATGCGCTTTAACGGCGACTTCTTCAAAATCAAAATGATGAATAAACTATTTTCGCAATTTTTTTACTTAATTAAAAACTTGGCGAAAATAGTATATTTATCAGTATAGCAAATAGAAATACAGTAGAAAATAATGTACAAAAAATTCTAAAATATAATCATAAAAAGAAACAGTTGTAAATGCCGATTTTAAAAATAAATGTCTGAATAATTTAGAAAACTTAGACTGTTTTTCTGGTTGCTACTGTATTTCGAAATTTAATATAACAGCTTTGTGAAAATCGAATTAAAAAACTGATTTTTTTTTCATTGTATTTTTAAAATCTGCGTGCGTTACTTTTATTTTTCGTCTACAACAATACTTTTCCAAATATAAAAATAAAAATAAACTTACAGTGAATGGGTTAATAATCAATACTGTGGATATTGGAAATGTGTTTAAAATATCGTCGGAAATGATTTAAAAATATATTTTGAGAAATACAGAAACATTTAGCAAAACGAAAATGTTAGTTGGTCAATAGGTTATTGCACAAATTTTACAAACTCGTAATTTGAAGAAACATTAAAAGTGCTATTAAACATAAAGGCTATAATATATCCTTCATTCATGTGACAAATAGATATTTTTTTTAAACCGTTGACATTTCGATACCAGTTCTGTCGAAGGACATTCTTAAAACACCATCCATTTTCGACAAAGTTGCAAATGTGACGGTTGGTTATGCTTTGGAGAGTTTTTTTAACTAATAAAATAACGCTTTTTTTTTTTAAATGAAGGAGGTTAAAATCAACCATCAAACTTTCCGTTAAACCATTTTGCTGCTTTTTTTGTTTCCCAGGTCCTAAAAGCAATTCGGAAGTGAAAAATTATTATTCCAGTAACATTCTGTTTCAGCACATACACAAGAAATAAAGAGGTATGATACAACTCACATCTGTCAGATTTATGAATAACAACTTGCCCATGAATAACTACTGTACTTTCTAGATCTCAACACGACAGGTTATACTGCATGATCATCTTACACAGAAGTTTATGTTCTAAATTTCACAGAAATCGATGATAGAAAATTATTTAGAAGGCTTGTGCAAAAATCTTAGAGAATGAGTTGCGGCCGTTGCTAAAAAGTTTCTCTGAAGATTTCGCTTCTTGCATAAAATCAAAAGAAAGCCACTTAAAAAATTTAGTTTTCTTGAAACTCGCAGATATAGGGTTTGACAATTAGCAATCTGATTTTGATTTATGTTGTTCTGTAAAATAATTTTCAGCTAAAATATCTGTTTCAATATTTGCATATTTATATTTTGTCCTTTTAATCACTTAAAGATGTCATTCGTTTCAAAATTGGAGCTATGAATAAAGAGGAGGAGACATATACTGTTGTGTCTACCAGTTGCGAGTGAAGTCTCTGAGGATGTAATCACAAGATGATGGATGTTGTTTCTTTACATCTGAAAAATAGGACCTCATTTCCGGCGAGGCAAATTCCTTCCAAGAATTTTGAACAGAATATTTTGCCTAATTTAAATGCCTTATTCATGAAAATGTTTTGTCATAAATAGGTCAAAATTTTTCTATTCATTTTTACTGGTGGAACTTTTCCCAAGTGGTATTGTAACCTCTTTTACTGACATTGACAGGAGAATTGTTTATGTAGCCGCAATATGGCGGAATCGTAGGGCCTAATTACCACCGGGACAAACTTACAACAGTAAAAACGAATAACTATTTTTTTCTTAATTATGACAGAAATTCTGCCTGAATAAAGTGTGTATCTAAGGAGAAAATTTCTATTCAAGTTCTCAGGTGGAAGAGTGCCTTGGCAGCAATCAGCGAAACCAGTTACAGTTGAAGCTTCACTATTTTGAGACTATGTCAACTCCTCTGTAATCATGGTTCCATGGTATCAAATAATCTCCAGTTACAAATTCCAATTTTTTTTTTTTTTTCAGAATAATCTATTTTATTTTACAATAAATAATTGTGACAATTTAAGGATTAGTGACATTGTGTGAAATTTACATCGAAATATAATTATTTTACATATTTAAGCTAGAATTCGCAATAAAAATTTAAGATAACAAAAATACTGCATGCCAACATTTATTTCGATATCTATTTTGAATCATGAAAAGTATCAATCAAACTGAAAAAGTTTAAACAATGTTTAATGGGAACTTAAAATACTTTTGTAAAAATATAATAAATTATAACACCTTGTAATAATATATTTCTTTTAAATGCTGAAAAGTGTAAAATTAAAATATAATTTACAGTAAAATAACTTTTATTAGATTGTTGACATCCTTCTGCTCACTCCGAGCCAATTAAATTAAAAATTAACGTGCGTAATTTTAACAAGAACGAAAAATCATGCGTCAAGCATAGATTATGTAACACTTTCCAACGCTTCCAAAATAATTTTACAAATCATACCGTTTAATAAGCTGAAAGATAACATCTAAGTAAACAATTTGGAAAACGCATAACATATTTAAAAACATAACTTCAGGAATTTCCAACATATACAGTATTCGGAAAAATATCCGAATACTTTTATTCAGCCCTGTATAGGATCTATAGATTTGTATATATACTACATAGGATGCTAAATTTTAGTTCAGTTAGGAAACGCATAGCACAGTTTAAAATACTCCTTCTGGAGTTTCTGTCAATAAACGGAAATGTGTTCGCGAACTTTTGTGCTTCCCTGTATATGATCTACAGAATTTATACACACCACGTAATAGACAAAAAGTGAGTTAAATTTAAAATCGCATTTAGAAACTTAAAACGCACTTCCAGGAATTATTGTTAACAGACAGTAGAGAATTCCTTTGTGTGTCCCTGTAAATGAACGATGACTGCTATACACACACCATTCTGTAGTAAGCCTCTTGTAATACACCTTAGTGATATATATAAATTTCAATGCGTTTAAAATACTGAAACATTATTTAAATAAACCACAGACGATTTTTCTCCATAGACATAATGTAACGGAATTCTTTTGACTGTCCCTGTAAAGTAACTATAAGTGCTATGCACACCCTATTCCATATTAAGTTTCTTGTAATGCACCTTAGTGATATATATCAATTACAATGTGTTTGAAATTGTGTAACATCATTAAAATAAATCGCAAATGATTTTTCCCCATAGACCATAATGTAACGGAATCCTTTTGAGTGTCCCTGTAAAACAACTATAAGTGCTACATACTTCCGTTGAAATAGGGAACATGCTACAGATAACGACAATAACATATAAAAATTGCAGAGCAATCCGAGCCTATTTACGGGAGTTAGAGCACGGCCAGACGGCCAGACGGCAGACGGCAGACAAACCGAAGCCAACATTTATTTCGATATCTATTTTGAATCATGAAAAGTATCAATCAAGCTGAAAAAGTTTAAACAATGTTTAATGGGAACTTAAAATACTTTTGTAAAAATAAAATAAATTATAACACCTTGTAATAATATATTTCTTTTAAATACTAAAAGGTGTAAAATTAAAATATAATTTTCAGTAAAATAACTTTTATTAGATTGTTGACATCCTTCTGAGCCAATTAAATTAAAAATTAACGTGTGTAATTTTAAAAAATACATAAAAATTAAACGATAGCATTTCAAATAATAACTTCAAAGACCGTGCAATTCTAGAATATTCTGATTCGTTTTTCATAAGGACTCGGAGTGAGCTGAAACATGTCAACAATCTAATAAAAGTTATTTTACTGTATATTATGTTTTTAATTTACACTTTTACAGGGTTCGTACGGCTCCTGGAATTTTGCGACCAGGAAATTCTTCGATACCAGTATTTTCTTACAGAAAATCTCTCCTTAAACGAAGGCGAAGTTTTGCGAGTTCAACCTAGATTTCTTTTTCTATAAAGAAAATACTGGTGAAACTCCTGGAAAATTCCCTGATCCGTACGAACCCTGCTTTTAACATTTAAAAGAAATACATTTAGCATTTAAAAGAAAGTTCAAAAATACTTTAGTTAAGCACTATTTTTTTGGCTGGGGAGAATCCTAAAATACTTTATTCCGAGTGTATTATTTTACATATTTGCAAAAGTATCTAAGGCGCATTTTACCTAACAATGCATAAATCGAACATCTTAATTATCAAAAAGTATAATTCAAGGCGATAAGTATTAAACAATTTCTGGTTTGAAATTTAAATATTTCTTTTATATCAAAATTACCGGCGTCAAACGCTAATTATTTGCCTTAGGAGCACACTCAAATAGTCCATTCCAATCATAATATTTTATACTTTTCCAATCATAATACCCTGTCATAGTTATCTAAATTATATTTTGTTTAATGTGTATAAATTGAATATTTTAATTATCAAAAAGTATCAAGCCCAAAAGATTTCATTTTAACGTTCTTTAAAATCAAAATTATTGACTTTAAATGCTAATTTTTTGGTCTTAAGAACTCTCTAAAATACTTCATTCTAAGCATAAGATTTTACATATTTGGAAATGTAGCTAAAGTTCTTTTATCTAACAATGCATAAATCGAATACCTGTATTGATACATGAAATCACAATTGCATTATTAACATGAAACAGAGCGTGGCGAAAATCCGAGACAGATAGCTTTATTTCTTTGTCAATAACAAGCTAATCAGCTTTAATATAACTTTCTAATAAAATGAATAGCACTATGTAATACCAAAACAAACATTCAAAGCTCTATAATTTTTTTAAAGAATGAATTGTTGTCTTTATAATGTTTTTAATCTAGCATTTACGTGAGATTTGTGAGCCAGAGAAGTTTAATGTATTTTTATTTATTGTTATAGAATATTTTCGTGGGAATACTTCAGATTTACATTTCCAGTGAGATAATTTAATCTAGTCCTGAATACAGTAATGTGGCATAGTCATTACTTTATAATATCTTACTTTTTATAAACAATATTTACACCACTAATGTTTACAAAACATTTTGAAAGTGACATAAACTTAAAACTTTTCCAGCACTTCAGCGGTAATACCCGTACAATCCAGTGAGTTGGTCATCGACTACTGAGTCAGACGACCAACGAAAACTATCTAAAGAGTATTTGTTCCTAGTGATGTGCGAAACGAGTTATTTTGATAATAGAATGATTCAAGTTCGAGTTGTTTTAGTAATTGAATGATTTTATATAATCGAATGATCTGAAAATTATGGCAAAATATAGATGACAATCATCCTTGTGACTGATTCTCAGATCAAGAAAAAATTACGTAAACCTAGGGAGATTCGAATATATTTAGAGATTTGGGGAACACTTCTTTAAATCTACCAAAATTTTGGAAAAGTTGAATAACACTGCTAAAATTATGGAAAGAGAGCATATAGCACTCTTAACTATTTCTATAATATTACTTAGAAAGACTTTGAGTCACATCAGAAAACCAAATCACTCAAAACGATGCAGGTTCTATCATTCTTCCGATTCCCTTTTATCTCGTGCATACATAAAGGATTTAGTTTAGATTGATAGAAGTTTGTTCGATGCAGTCATGTAGAGCAGCCATACTCAGCCTGGGGCGCGCGGGAATGTACTTAATTAAAAACTTTGCGAAAATAATTTATTTATCATATTGATCTTGAAGAAGTCGCCATTGGAGCGCTTGGAACACATGTCATCTATATATTAAAAGGTATTTTTAAACCTTTTGTGTTATGTTTTTATCACTTTAAGCAGTAGTTACACTTTAATTTAAAGTTAACGAGTGATTTTATTATATTATTTGTAATACTAAGTATGTTATATTGTTTTGTTATACTACTGTTATCTTACTATTTTAATAACTGTTTTTTTTAACATTATTATATATACAGTGGACTCTCTCTATCTGAACACTCTCTAATGTGAACACCCTGGTAATATGAACACTTTCCGGCGGTCCCGGCGAAACTCCATAGACTTAACAAAAGATGAACTCTCTGTATTCTGAACACCCTCTAATCTGAACACCCCCCTATTATGAACACTAGTTTTGATCCCCATTTTAAGCAGCCTCTCCATAAACTGAACGTGTGTTTGCAGTCAGAATGCGGGAAAATTCGGGAAAATTGTTGCAGAAGAATAAAAGGGTTCGATGAACTCGATTTAAAAATAAAGAAACAAAATCATTTCTAGATTTTAAGATCTACCCGATGCTGAAAATTTGTTTCAATAATTCAGATAAAATCTTCAGTTAATAAAATAAAAAAAAATAAAAAAAAAAAAAAAAAAACATTCATTATAACAAAAAAAAAAATCAAAAGAATATTTTTGTTTTTACCGTACATGTTCTCAACTAACTAGAACATTCTTATATATTTTTAATAAATAGTACAGATATGAAATTGTTTTCCATTTCAGAAAAAGTAAATCATGATAATCAAATTAAATGAAATGATCAAAACAAGCTATTTTTATGCTGAGGGATACAAGAAAAAAGTAATGTAAAAAACATGTCACGTGATTTCCCTCCTCCCGAGTCGAGATAAAAATAGAAAGATTGCGCAACAGAAATGCCCACCCCCAATGACAGATAAGAGACAACAAGTGTTAGAGGGAGGGGTTAAAAAAGGATTATGGTTTCTTTTCTGCACACCTGGTTGGCAGCATTATCGCTTCTGTTTCTTTTGTCCTTTTTGATCGGCAAAGGAAAATTTTTTCGTTATTTCACTATCGTTGCAGGGAAAGAATCACAACACTTACGCAGATATGTCAGAAATAAGTAAGAAGACAAAAAAACGGAAAGAACTGAAAATTCAGGAAAAATACGAAGTTGTTCAAAAATTAAAATCAAAAGTAAGTCAAAGAAAAATTGCATCTGAATTTGGAATTTCAGTAGGTCAAGTCAATGCCATCAGCAAGAAAGAGAAAAAAATTATTGCCGCTTTTGAAGCAAATGAACCTTTCTTAAAGTGTAGAATTTTCGAAAAGAAAACGGGAAATGAGAACATAAACAATCACGTCTGGAAGTTTTTTGCCAAATGAGAACGAAGAATCTTTCTGTCACTGGACCATTGTTAAAGCAGATTGCTCTGGATTTTGCAGAAAAGGAGAAAATCACGGAATTCAAGGCATCAGAAGGGTGGCTGACTCGGTTCAAAAGTCGGCATAACATCAAATTCAAAATAATCAATGGTGAAGCTGCAGATGTGGAGGAATGGAAAAGAAAGCTTCCGGATATAGCGAAGGATTTCGATGCCGCTGATATTTTCAATGCCGACGAAACCGGCCTGTTTTTCAGAGCTCTTCCAAATAAAACCCTAACAGAAAGAAGCTAGAAATGCATGGGCGGAAAAATGTCAAAAGAAAGACTTACCGTCATGCTCTGTGCCAGTTTTACGGGTGAGAAGTTCAAACCACTTGTGATCGGAAAAAGTAAAAAACCACGGTGCTTCAAAAAATGTGAAGATAGCATCATTGCCTGTGCACTATAAGTCAAATCGAAAAGCCTGGATGACATTCACAATTTTCTCACAATGGTTGGAGGGCATTAACGAGATGATGAAGAGAAAAGGAAGAAAAATTCTTCTTTTTGTGGATAATGCCAGATCACATACAAATGTGCAGCTGAGCAACGTAAGCCTGAAGTTCCTGCCTACGAACTGTACTTCTATAATTCAACCTCTGGAACAAGGAGTAATCAAAACCTTTAAAGCTCACTAGCGAATTCACTTTTTGAAGAAAATGTCCATGGTGATGGAGGAGGCAAATTCGGCAACCGAACAAACGAAGAAGGTCAATGTCATGGATTCTGTCCATTGGATATCAATCGCTTGGAATGAAGTAACCCCCTACACCATCCAAAAATGCTTCTACAAAGCTGGATTCCCGTGTGAGAATGAACAATCAAGGACAGAGGACCAAGAAGAAACAGCTGTGAGTGACTTGGGGTCAATTCTTCAGGAGCTTCATACTGAAATTGAACTTGGAGCTTATCTTGAAGCCGACGGAAGCCTTCCTGTTTGCGACAACATCGTTGAAGAGGAAGAGGGTAGTGAAAACAAAGCAGAACCAGAAGAGACCGATGAAACAAGAAGTACGATTACCTTCAAGCAATATGGCCAAGGAATTCAAGACCTGTTGAACTATGCAGCTGAACATCATCCGGAAGCCTTTCCACTTCTTAAACAACTAGATAACATGTACACTGCACGAGCATACACAATGCAAAAACAGACTAAAATTACTCACTTTTTTAAGTAATGTACCGATTATGTTTTCAAGTAATGTATTGTAAGTATGTAATAGTATATTTTGTAAATTTTTTTAATATAACATTTAATTCACTTTTTTAATAGTTTCTAAATTCAGCCCCTCTATTTCCGTAACTTGCATAGTTAACCAGGCTAAGTAGTCTATACACTCTATAAACTCAATACATAGTAGTAGTAGTACATTTCCCAATCTCCCTCTATAATGAACACCCCAATAATCTGAACACTTTTGGTCGGTCCCATGAGTGTTCAGAATAGAGAGAGTCCACTGTATATATGTTGCGGCCCGCCTAATGTCGAAAACGTATGTTTGTGACCCGTGAGAAAGAAGGATTGAGTAAAGCTGCGATAAAATAAATTAGAAATTTTGAATTTGAGCAAGGTTACATAAGAATAAGGTGTGTTTTCGTGTTATAGCGGCCCCCAAGGACAAATCGCCAAGCGACATATTTTTGTCGCCAAATTATAAAGCATATATGGCATTATAATAATATATGATGTATATAACATTGCGTGTGGTATATGGCCAAGTTATAGTCATGTATGACATGTTTATAAGACCTTTATATGACATATAAGACGTAAATAATATGCATAAAATGACGTATATGGCACTTATATTAGTGTTTGGCGTATATATATGCGTTATATAATGCATATATAAACTTTGCGATGATCTTGGCGAAATCATAGCTGCAACCTTGGCATAATCGGAATCGTGGGGGCCGCTATAGCTCGAAAGTACCGAATAAGTTAACTTTAACCCTCCGCCTATTAGATGGGTCCGACGGACCCGAAAGGTATTTTCCAAATGACTATTTGAACCAGAAATTGTTTCATAAAAGAACTTAAATACAAACCATTAAAAAAAAAAAAAAAAAAAAAGTAAATAAATAAGTTAATAGTTTAAATAAAAATTCTGGTGTCAAATGTTTTTATCAAGGTTGAGTAAAATTTCCGGTAGTTCCAGGGTTTTAACCCTTTCAGGCGCGGATTACTTCTGTTCGTAAAATCTAAAATGGTGAAATGATTGATTGCATAAAAGCAAAATTTTATTAAAATATTCTGGGTGTCATATGACAGTTTGTAATTAAAATTAAGCAGTCACATTTGTGACCACCGCCCGTGAAAGGGTTAAGAGCCGTAAGGAAAAAAAGAAAGTTCTTTAAATAAAATAAAATAAAATAAAATAAATAATTTCAAAACTGTTATTCCCAGATTTAAATCCATAGGAGAAAATAAAATGACTAAATATTTGCTTAATGGTCACATTTTAAATGAATGGCTGTAAAATTCTTCAGATATATAAAAAATCTTTCAATGAAATTTAGCTTTATTGCAAGAAATACCTTTTTTAATTTACACGTCACTATTTTATCTTATATTCAGTGGTGGCTCGTGACTCGCTCTTTTTGGGACACTAAATGCATGGCTGAAAATTTTATTCTTCTCATACCATTATTTTTTTAAAGAAAACTTTTGGTTGTTTTAATCGCAAAATATTTTTTACAAAAATCAAGATAAATATTTCTTTAATAAAATATTGGTACTAAAATAATAAATTTTGCGACCATGTATTTTGTCCCCCAAATAAAGGCAGTCATTAGCCGCCACTGCTTATATTTATCTTATCTTTTCAATCTTGTTATATTTTGGAATTCATATATTACGTATTTTACTTTTGTTTTCAAGTCTCAACAGCCAAAGCTATTTGTTTTCAAACACAATTTTCTGCAAAACCTTCCACTTAAATTATATTTCTCTCGAGTATTTATATTCTTTTAGAATGCACAAAGATTATTCATTTTACGCCTAAAGATGAATGCTCTTAAATCATAATTATTTATTTCTTTGCTTCATAGCAAACTTTATTATTTTCTATCGAAAACTTTTCCCTTATACTAAAATGCTTCTGCATCTTAAATTACATAATACACTTTCAGTTTTTCTAGCTAAGTTTGTTTCAAAATTTTAAGTTTTTGTATTTTTGCGCGCATGTTATTTAATAAAACCTTTCTTTGTAATAAAATCTTCACATTAATTTTACCTTCAAAAATAATTTGAAATAATGTTCAATCTTATGTTGAAATGTTTCAACAGTTCATTAGATTAAAAAATACGTGAATTCTCTAAAACACTAACGAAGATATAAATATTTTCGATAACTGATAACTGAGGAATTTGAGATAAAAAGTGAAAAATGTTATGGAAGAGAAAAGTTGGCGTGGAATTTTCACGAGGAAAAAAGTTCCTTAAATCTTTAGTTTTTTTCAGAGAATTAGTTTACAAAAATTGTTCGAAAATCATTATTTTTAATACTTTTAACAAAATATCTATTATCAATGTTAGAGTTAAATAATTTGAAGAGCATTTCTTTCCGCAAATAAATCTAGCTATTGTTTTATTTATAACTGATTTTTTTTTAATAAAGCATTTTTGTGCTTGAACTATGTATTGTGATATTAAAAAAAAAAAAAAAAAAGAGCATTGCTTGTTTATCATACAAATTAACTGATGTGAAAACGAGAACATAATTTTAAATATCAGTGAGTAATTCGTTTTAAAATTCTTCCATATTCTAATTTATTCTTAGTTAAAAATATGTTAAAATAAAAACATTAAAATTTAAAAAAATAATAAGAGCAATGAAACTTTTTCAAAAATTGTACTTACAAAGTTAAAGCTGATGAAAATGAATTTCAATTCAGATAATTTGTTTTCTGCTTTCTCGAATTATTGAAAATAAAAGACACAATGTACAGCACACAAAAAATAAAATAAACGAGATACCTTTAGCTCTAATTGATGCAGTTGAGAAGGTATGTACCGTTTTGATTTGTTTTATTTTCTTTACAAATGCATCGTATCTTTTTTTCTGCAAGGGTTAATCTAAATGTTAAATTGAAACTAACTTTTAAAAGTTGAATAAAATAAAATTAGAGATACAAATTTTCACTTATTTTGAACAAATTGTTAATGAAGTTTAAATTATTGAAATTGAACCAGTTAATGTAAATGGAAATAGCTTGATTTTTTAGGCATCGATGCCGAAATAAAGAGTGCATTTAATTGGTTTTTGTTTTATATGATACTTTGTGAATTTCCAAAAGTCATATGCAATTTTCTTTTAGTTTTACATTTTTTTTATTCACTTGGGGGCTTTCCCGCTACGAGCTATGCTTGTTATTCTCATAAACGTGGTGCTTAGGTCTAGTAAAATGATTATGCTCTAAGTAAGTGACGAAGCCGCTTACAGCGTCGTCTAGTGGGAAACTGAGAAATTAGCGTTCTCATCTCGAGAGCGATACGAGAGTTAACTTATTTAACTTGATTTAACTTATGAAAAAAACTAAAGTAAAAATATCAAAATACATTTCAAAATTAATGAAGTCTAGTTTTTAAAATATTACAAACTTCTTCTTCTACACTTTAAAAATATAAATGTTTTTTTATCTAGCAAGATGGTTTACAAAATATAATATAACCTCTTTCGAGTTACCCACGATTCTAAAAAGAGTTTCTATCTTCAGAAGCCCCAGAAACTGTTATATTTCCGAGGTTTAACGAAGCAATTCTTAATGTTTCCCCACAATTTTCAGAAACTTTCCAAGTCGTTTTTACAGTGTATTAGTTTCCTCATCCTGGTATCTACACGAAATATCGGTTTTTCGACTGCTATGAACTCTCAAGTAAACATTTTCATGTTCAACATACAAGGTATATCACAAATGATGGTCTGAAATGTAAGGGGTGATAATACATGTCAAGACAAGCAAATTTTGTACTAGAAACCAGGGTCGCAATCAACTTATTAAATGAGTAATACAATACAGGTATTAAATGAGTAATACTCACACCAAACCCAATCCACATTTTCATTCATAACTGTAACAATAATGAAAATGCTTCAGCAAAATCTTCATTACGTCTTGAGTGAAATGACGTGACATCAGAAGAATTGTTAGACTTTCCCCGTAATTCGAGCAAACTATCGTATGCATTGTCAGTTACCTTCCGAGTTTTGAAACGTCTAGCTCAGTGTTAATTGGACATGGAGGATTGCCGTTTCTATTACTTTATGTGTTTTTATCATGCTTCATAGCAAGAAAAATAACAATGTTGAAGATTTCGCTAAAATATTTTCATTATTGTTACAGTTGTGAACAAAATATGGATTGGGCTTCATGTGAGACACCTTGTATTATGGATTTAATATGTGGATTGCGACCCTGGTTTCCTATACAAAATTTGCTTGTCTTAGCTTGTACTTTTCTGACCATCAATCCAATTACATCCTGTACATGTTCAAGGAGCAAGCATGCTAAATTAACACCGCTTTATTGTATGGATTGGCAACAAAATTTGATTTTTTAACAGATTTTTTCTCAATTTTAAAGTAACCTCTCAAACATTGTATCATTTGTCAAATATTTTAATTGCTTCTTCGTTTTTCGCCAAATTTAAATTGATGTTCACATCATACCTCAATACAATATCATGTACGAGAGACTCTAAAACATAAAATTTTGTTGATAAAGAAAACTGTTGACACATATTTCGTACACAAAATGTCCAATTGGGTTACAGTTTCATTACCGATAACAGTTAACGAAGTATTATTTGAAGACAAATTTGTCCACCCAATATTGACATAACAATCATAACTGATTAAGGAAAGATCTCTAGCCGTATCGAACAAGATATTCGCTTCTTTACCGTTGATATCAATTATTTTTTCCATCCCATTAGGGCTGCACTTATTTTTGTTCGTAGTTGTACTAATGTTAACTTCTTTATGTACATGAGAATTAGAATTGTGATGCTGAAGATTATAATTTCGATCTTCTTTTATTTTGGTATTGAGGATGAAAGCAAGATTGTGAATTTTCATGTGTGTGAATGTCGAGTGATTTACATCAAAAACTAGTCAGCACTAATTTAAGTCAAGATCTAACTGAATCTGAAGTTTTATTAAATTCCGTGCAGTAGTTCTTGAGATAGAGGACCCACAAAATTTGTGTCACATACAGACAGACACACAGTCTCACGGATATACAGTTTCAAAAAACAGTCAAATCGTATTCAAGACCTTCTAAAACGTATAAATCAGTCGAAATCCACAAATCCAATACGTTCTTTTTGTAAAGGTGGAAGAAAAAAAAAAGGTTTTGGTTAATAATACACCTATTCAATTTTTCAGGTTTGTACTTCACAGGGTAAAAATGTCACTGATGTGTGTGTGAGTGAGGAGAGGGGGGGGGGGAGGGCAAAATTTCCAGTAGAGTGGGGAGGATGACCCCAAAATTTTCAGTAGCCCCAGACCCCATAAATTCTTAATCCGGCTCTTCTAATCAAGAAACTTTTTATTAATAATAACAAATAAATATGTGATGTAAAATACGCAGAAAAATCTATTCCCAAGCTTTTTAGACTACTGACAATATTGATCTTAAAATATATACTAGTGACTTTTCAAAAAGTTGTCATGCACTAAACGATTTAAACAACCACTAGACTTAATAAACTGGCTTTTTTACTCATCTGTGATATAATATACATTTCTTTTACATGACTAAATTAAAATTATATATTTTTTTATTACTTCACAATTATGAACAAATTCCTCTTCAAGATATCTCCAGAATTGTAAACTTTTTTTATTATAAATATCAATATCCGAGATTATAAAAGAATTTTTTTTATATTCAAATACTTCTAGTGATTTTGTTTTTGGAGTGACAATTCCTACTCAACATTTTTAGCCATCATATTCAGTAAGTAATAGAAAAGATAAATTAATGTTATTGAAAATGCTATAACTGGCCCCAAATTTTTAAATGAAAAAAACACAAACAGATATTTAGTTTTTTATATTGCTGCCATTTATCTAATATATAATACATGAACTTTTTATTTTTCACATTTTTACGAATCCCAATGCAAATTCAATTTTTTAATTGAAATTCAAAGTTGCGCCAATGTATAAAAAATAGAATGAAATAAAAAAAATTATATCTTCATTACTGGTTTCAAAATCATTTAAAGCTAATGAAATTTGCGAAATGTCTTAACATGTATGTTAACATTAAACTCAAGTAAATCTATAGTAATAAAGATAGATTTTTTTTGTCTGTGTGTATGCTATGTGCTGTGTTTTGAAGAAAACCGCTGCACGCAGAGTTACAAGATTTAAGAGGGAAATACCTGTATGCAGAGTTGCCAAGTCTCCGGATATTTGCACACCAGTAATTTTTTAGAGAAAATGTTGTTCTGTTAAATCGCAAAATGTTTTGATTAAATAAAACAACATTTTCTGTACTAAATTACTGGCATCCAAAAAGCCGGAGACTTGGCAGGTCTGTGTATGTCTAAAATGAACCACCTCGCAGCTAGTTTTTGGATATTTTGATTAGATAATTTTAATTTAATTTTTTATGCAATTTTATTTCTTTGCGTTTCGAAGTAATTTTTCCACACTAGCAAAAGGAATACGATTACAATCTTAGCCCAATATAATACATTTTGTTCTTCAATCCCAATATAGTAAATTTCGTCTTTCAATTCAAAAAAAGCAAAAATTGTCCTCTGTTACTTTTGAATTTTTCGCAAAATATTTATGCGATTTTTATTGTTTTTTCATTCTTTGAGTGATTTTTTGACATTAGATTTTTGCAGAAGGAACATGAGAACAAAAAAGAAACCAGAGAACAAAATTTAATACATAAGGCTAAAAGGTGCTATATAGTAAATTTTGTTCTCTGCTATTTTTGAATTTTTCAGGATTTTTTATGCACTTTTTCGTATTCTGTGGCAATATTTTTACATTTTTTTCTGAAACTGAGAGACCTAGCTAGTAAATTTTGCTTCTGAAGTGGTTAAATTTAAGTAGGAAGAATACCAGATCGGTTCCTAAAACAATGTGAACGACGATGAAATTTAAATGAAAATTTAAATTTAATCTGAGTCGAAATAAAAAATCACATTTTACATAAAAGGATTGGATTAAAGGAATATTGATTAGAAGGCAGGAAGGGTGTATCCGCACGTGTGTATAATATGCAGAGCAGAAAACAAAGGCGCCTCCAAATAGATGTTTGCTTATTTCGAGGTTCGTTTGGGAAAAACAGATCAGCAAAGCTCCAGAAATATATTGCTGTAAATTACTAAATACAAATTCAGAATAATATGTATTTAAATGTATTAAGATATGAAAACATAAAATATTATGTAAAAATTAAATGAAAAAACAAAAATATAAAGCAAATACTGGACACATATAAAGAACCGAATGAAATAATTAAAATAATTAATGTAACGTACATGTGTACGGTTCATAACGTACATAAAATGTAACGTACATATATTCATATGTACGTTATAATTAGCAGGCATTTAACTCATCCAACTAATTATTTCATTTGCATTAGATTTATAAGTATGCCCATTTTACACAATTCAAAAATCTATCGAGAAATAATAATACAACTTGTACTTTAAAGATATATTTCAAGTTAAATATTTTACTGTTTCCTTCGGGTTTATTTATTTATTTATTTATTTTAACAATTTAAGAAAGCATCCATTTATAAATAAGGTATGATACAATTTATATATTTCACGCAATTTGAAAAAAAAAAAAAAAAAAAACACAATTTATAATACAACTTGTACTTTGCGATTACATTTCAAATTAAATATTTTACATTTTTCTTTATCAAAAAAAGAAAAAAAAATACAATTTTTTATAGATTTCATGCAAATGAAAACTCGCAAAGAATTTATAATACAGCTTGTATATACAAACACATCTTTAACCAGCTTCTCAGAGTTTTTTCAAGAACTGGAAAGGCTGCTAAACAATGAGATCATAAACACATCCCCCTTGAAAAAACCCTATCCTGAAGGCGGAACCATTCACAGTCGGGAATAGATAGATGTAGTGAAATTTATTATCGTTATGGGGGAAAGAAATGAGACTTGTAAAATAAAAAACACATTTTTTTTCGTTTAAAATGTCTGATATAACTACGAACCGAATTAAAATATTTTCATATCTAAGATACAATGTGTAAACTTTATTTTATTTTATTTTATTTTTTTTATTATTATTTTTTTCGAAATAAGGACTGATAAGGAGAACCATTCGATTAACAGAAACAGATTGATTCGATTATGCCCATCGGTTCTGAATTTATTTACGATCGCTTTCAAGCCTCAAAAGAGGCGAGCGGTCATGCATGATGCTTTAAAAGAAGAGAATTATGTGTTAAAACTTCATTAAATTTAATATAAACTTTCTTTGTCAAAATATTCCGGCGTGAGTGTTATAATTTAATGATGCATTATTATGATGTATCTGTTAACATTTGTATTACAAGCCTGAACTATGGACTATTTTTATATTCAATCTATCACAGTTTGCAATTTTATTTTTCTTTGTGGTAAATATCTCTTTAGAACGACGGGAAATTTTACAAAAGTTTCATAAAAATATTTCACAGCAGAATTTTTATTTAGGACTTTTAATTTATTTATTTAACTAATTTTTGTCCGGCGTATATTTAACTTATTGTATGAAGAAATATCCGGTTCGAATCGACATTTTTTCTTTAGGCAGGGGCCAAACTGGCCCTTCACCGTCGTTCTACTGTTAAAGTGCCTACTTTAATTGTATGGGAAAATATATTTTTCAAAAAGTGGCACGAGTAAAATTAAAAAGAGAAAATAGTCCATTGGACGTATATGCCGCGACCTGATTTGTTTTGGTACAAATGAAAATAGAATAGTAAGAAATATTTAATTTTATTCACATTTCTGTACACGTTTTTTAAATTTAAATTTTATTTCTTAGATGTTGAAAATGATTTTTGTGCTGCTTAAGAAAATAATTTAAAAACTAGAAGTTTAGAGTTAAAAAAATTAACAGTTCTTCAAAATGTTACTTAATCAAAGTACTTTCAGCAAAGAACTTCAATAAATAATTGTATAGAAAAGTACATTATAAATAGAAAAATCTATTTAGGGATATAAAAATTGCCATTTTTCTAAAATATTGAACACGTATTTTTCCGTTTTTCAATCCAATGTATATTTTTCGAATTATTCTAGCGTTTCCAGAGTCCAGACATTGCAATGGTAACGTTTTCACTGGATTTTACTCGATTACAGCGCCATCTACGTTGTTTCAAAGAAAATGTTAAATACAAAAGTTACGTATTTTTTCCCGTAGAATCCGAATCTGCAATAAAAGGGGGGGAGGATCATTTAAGATTTCAAAGCTGCCCCACTTTCCCCCCAGGGGGGCAGAATATGGGGGCAGAATGGGGGGGGGCAACTTTGATATCTATTTAGGGATTAAAAGTTGTCATTTTTCAAAACTATTGAACATGCAATTTTCCGTTTTCCAATCCGATATATATTTCTAGAGTTATTCGACCGTTTCCAAACTTTTCAATGGAAACTATTCTCACTGCATTGTACTCGATTAAAGCGCCATCTACGATTTCCCGAAGAAAATGTTCAGTACGAAAGTTACGTATTATTTCTGTAAAATCCGAATCTGCAATAAAAAATATTTTAAAAAGTGTTTTTATTTAAGATTTCAAAGGTGACCCCCTTTCACCCTGGTGGGGGCGTGTTGGGGGGTAACTTTGATATCCCTAAATAGATTTTTCAAAACTATTGAACGTGCATTTTTCCTTTTTCAATCCGATGTATATTTCTCGAGTTATTCGACCTTGACAGACTTTTCGGACACCCTGTATATGTAAGTATATGTATAATACGGTATAACGAGGTGCTTCAAACGTTCGTTAAAGCTTTAAAAATCCATTAAAAAGAAACAAATGATGCGAAAAAATTGCTGTTTGCAGAAATGGGATTAGAGGGGGATCGGATTTTTTTTTTTTTAATAATTAAAAAAAGTTGTGGTTCTGAAAGTTACCGATAGATGGCGATTGCATTCATAATATGAAGCAGATGTATGCAAATTAAGCTTAAAGTGGAAGACCCATTTCTGCGAAACGTCTGACGAGCTTCAGTATCCCAGCACATGAAATAGGCTCTTTTCTCGTCTTCAGTCATTTTGCCGTGCAGAATTTACACAACGCTCCAGTTGCTGACTCCCTGTTTTGGTAAAAGAGTTTAACCAACAGCGCTTGATCTGGTAATGATTGCATACTGCTGGCATCGAAGGAAGAATCTAAGACTCCTATAATAGGAGCTGGCGCATATCCATTTTGTTTCGGATTATTGGTACCCAGTTCGGCATCAATCTAGCGCAGCCGGAGCTGGGGTTGCCTAAGACTCCTATAATACAACAGGTTCTGATTAATTGGTTTTCCGACTGGGCTCCAATTCGGGTGCCAAATCTGCGAAGATGCATCAGCCAATATTGTAGGAGTTCTAGAAGAATCTGTGGGCATCGAAGGGTTTTATTGACAGCCTGATTTGCATAAATCTGACTCATATTATGCCTGCAATACCATCTAGCGATAATTTGTAAACCAACTTATTTTTGTTATTACAATTTGGCAGATTTACTCAGTGTTGCAAGTTATACAGAAATTCTATTTAGACACATACTACTATTTCCTTACATAAACATTCGTCTTTTTCAATCTGCCATTGATTAAATAAATGTATAATACTTTGTAAAAGCAGACCCCTCAAGATACCATGCAAGTTTCTTATTTATCCACAACGAGAGAAAATCGGGACCACTTCGGTGGTCCCACGATATTTTAAATTGTACCATATAAGCTGCATGTTAAGTGCACAATTGCTTGAACTGTGCTTGAACAGTGAAGTAGCATTGAGGGGCTTCCTATTTGCCAGACCTGCCAAGTCTCCGGCTTTTTGGATACCAGTAATTTAGTACAGAAAATATTGTTTTATTTAATCAGAGCATTTTGCAATTTAAGAGAACAACATTTTCTTTAAAAAATTACTGGTGTGAAAAAATCCGGAAACTTGGCAAAGATGACGGTACCATACCTGCCAACATCGCACTAAACTTTCGTACAATGTAGATTAATTTAAGCGAGATTAAACACGTTTCAAACCAGAATTTTTTTTTTTTAATTCATTCAAGTACGTTTTACATAAGAAAATGAAACTAAATACATACTATATTTTAAAATATATTTTCTGGTTAGAAATGTCTTTAACCTGGATCAAATTAACTCACATTGTACGGAAGTGTAGTTGAAAGCTGGCAGGTATGCGATACTATGCCTCTTTTTTGTTTAACGCCAAGCAGGGCTTCATAAGGACATTCTTTCGAAGTATTTTGTGTTCTTGGCAAATTGGAGAAAGGGCAAACCATCTGATCATTTATTTGTATCGTTATTGTCCATCCCTGCAGTTAACATATTCTGTACATCCTGATTGGACCTTTCACTGAGCCTTGTGTTTGACTATAGCGGGGCTTTTCTGTGCACTATCTTAACATCTTTCTATATAACCGGTATATAAACACCGGTATGTAGATATACAGGGTGTTCCGTTAAAGGGGTCCAATATTAATAGGGGTAATAGAGGAGATCACACGGAGCATAAATCAGTATATAATGCCTGGCCGGATCTCAATAATTTTCAAGTTACAGCAAATAGAATGAAAAATCGAAAATTTGTAAAAAAACCCTCATTGCTAAACTATCGATAATGCTACATAAAAACGAAGCACATATTTAGAAAGAGCAGAAAAAATCCTACGAAATGACATAAGTTGTTTTAGAATATTGAGAATTAATGGCGAGTTACAAGCTCTGAAACAGTGAAAAAATACAAAATCAAATATTTAGCAAAATAGTTAATCGTTAATTCCAAAAATGCAACTCTACCTACATCAAGGAAAATGTTATAAAATTTGGTCCATTCCGAAAGCTTTCGAAGAAGCTGACAATAAACCATATCAGTTTAATTGTATGGGAGAAATCAAGCAGTTCCCTAGTTACAACTCTGTACTGTTGCACGCTCGGAAAGAGCGAAACTCCACCCATGACGATTGTAAACACCCCGTTTTAATATCTTTCAATTATACATTTCTGATCAACCTCTATCAATACCCTTTCATTATTCAGTCTGGTCAAGTGAATGACATATTGTGCAGCTCTCGCCTTGTCTTAAAGCAAACTCCGTGACTGCTGCGTTTCCTCCATGAACTTTCAGGATGATGAAGAAGAAGTACTTTTTATGCAAATTTTCTATGTGTATAGGAAGAAAAGTGTAATAAAACAGCAGTCATCAGTGGGCGTTATGTTAAAGGGAGGCTGTTGTAAGTGGGATTGTAGTAAGTTGATGTATAATAATTATGCCGGAATACTCTAACGAAGAATATGCGGACATGCATCTGATGTACGGGCAAGCTCATGGAAATGCATGTCTAGCACAGCGCATGTACCGTGAGCAATTTCCAAGGAGACGTTGCCCAAGTTCGAAACTCTTCATAAAAATCGATAGACGATTACGGGAGACTGGATCGTTTAATACAGCAAGCATTGATGCAGGGAAACCTCGACATGTACGAACACCTGCAATGGAAGAAGATGTACTGAATATTTTTAAAGATAACCCCTCCACGAGTGCACGAGCTGCTGCGTCTGAAGTCGGTGTTTCTCACCAAAGTCTGTGGCGTGTTCTGCGTGCAGAAAACATGCACCCCTTTCATGTGCAGCGGGTACAACTGTTATCAGTAACAGATTGTGCTCAGCGGACAGAATTCGTACGCTGGTTGCTTAATGTAACAGAAAATAATCCACAATTTCTGGAAAATATTTTATTTACTGATGAAACAACATTTACGAGAGAGGGCGTGGTAAACACGCACAATATGCACACATGGTCATATACAAATCCGCACACTGTTTTCCCGTCGAACGCACAACAAAAGTTCAGTGTGAACATATGGGCAGGTGTCCTCGGCGATTATCTCATAGGACCATATTTACTCCCAGATGTACTCAATGGCAGTACGTATTTGGTTTCCCTACGGGATATCTTACCGCAGTTACTGCAAAATGTGCCAGCAACATTGCGCCACAATATGTGGTTTATGCACGATGGCGCACCGGCACATTTTTTCATAGGTGTTCGCAATCACCTCAATTCAACATATCCTGAGAAATGGATTGGACGCAGTGGACCTGTTGCTTGGCCTGCACGCTCTCCAGACCTCAATCCGTTAGACTTTTTTGTTTGGGGACACCTTAAATCGCTGGTGTATGAAACGCCTGTGGATACACCGGAGGATTTACTAGCGCGAATCGTTGTCGCTGCAGGAGACATTCCCAACTCCGTCGGAGTTTTTCGGCGTGTTCGCCAATCTTTACGACGTCGCTGTCGGCTGTGCGATTCTGTTAATGGGCACAACTTCGAACACCTATTATAATAATGTCCGTTCGTCTGCCTTCCGACATTGAACTGTGCAGCGCAGGCCAGAAGACTATGCTTCACATATGTCATAAAGTACGTGGAATGTAATTCTTTATTTGTCATTTTTCTTTTATTTTCAACACTTTTTGGCACAGTATTTTGTAAGTCACAGACTGTGGTGTACTCAAATTGTAAATTACAAAGTTTGTATGAATTAATTTAAAATTTAGTGTCTTTTTTAAATTTATAATTAATAAAATTATTATGCTATTTGTTATTATTATTTCCTATCATAAATTATGATGCACATATACATACAATAATTGTCCATGTAAAACATGTACTGAAACTTCTTGCATAGTTACAAATCGCAATATTTTTAATTATTTCCGAATTTTCACCACCAGTTTAATTTTAAGGAATTTAACTTAAGCTTTATATCAATAAAAGACCACTTTAAAATGTAGACTATTATTGTAAAGTTATTTTGGTTCATTCAACTCTTGAATAATTAAAAATGTTGCATCTCAGAAGAAGCATGATCGAAAATGTATAGTTGAGAGTAATTAAAAAGGCGGTGTTTCCAATCGTGATGGGCGGAGTTTAACCTTTGCTAGTGTCAAAGAAAGCGGAGTTGTAACTAAGAAACTGATTAATTTCTCTCACACAATTTAACCGATATAGTTCATTGTAAGCTTTTTCGAAAGTTTTCGGAATGGACCAAATTTTACTACATTTTCCTTGTTGTAGCTAGAGTTGTCTTTTTGGAATTAACGATTAACTATTTTGATGTATATTGGATTTCGTACATTTTTCACTGTTTCAGGGCTTGTAACTCGTCAATAAATATTGCTATTTTAATACAATTGATGTCATTTTGTAGGTTTTTTTCTGCTCTTTCTAAATATGTGCTTCGTTTTTATGTAGCATTATCGATAGTTTAGCAATGAGGGTTCTTTTACAATTTTCCGAATTTTCATTCTATTTGCTGTAACTTGAAAACTATTGAGATCCGACCAGGCTTTATATACTGATTTATGCTCCATGTGATCTCCTCTATTAACCCTATTAATATTGGACCCCTTTAACGGAACACCCTGTATATATATTAAAAAGAAGAGAATAAGACTTTTTACAAATTTGGAAAATGAAAAGACTGAAAGGTCAATGTTTCTTCATTTGTAGTAAAACATTTGATAAATTTCGCATACGTTATTTTCAGCATGCTATACTTAAAATAATAAAAATACATCATTATTTATAGCTGTTTTTAACTATTCTCTGCTAAAACCGTAAAAGAGACCGAAATAATCAAGGGTAATCACGAGCAATGACGTAATTACATAATTGTTAATATCATTCTCGTAACTTACCTTGATTTAGGTTTGACAAAATTAAGAAAAATATATGGATATAGAAAGATAATTACGTACACTTCGTATTTTATCTTCCGTATTCATTTTCTTTGCGTGAGATAATTAAATCAATTAATGATTTTTAGGGTTTATTAAATTTAAAACATTGCGTATGATTAATGGAAATAGAAAAAAATAAAACTTATCAAAAGAAATTATTTGTGCTTTCTAGCTTATTTCTTGAACCGGCAGTAATTTAATAATGACAATTATATTTCCGATAACTGGTTAGCTAAAGCTACTTAAAAAAACCTTTAGAAAATGTTCACCTTCATATATATATTGAAATAACGTAATGAGGGCAATGGCATTAATAAATTATATCTACTAATGATGCCCGGCTTCTTCTACAATAACTTTGATAAAAATTTAAGATTTATGCATGCAGAAAGATAATTATGTTTCCTTTTCCCAAAAAAATTTCGCATCGTCGGGTAATTAACCATATGCCTTTATTATTAGTAATTACTTTGTTTTAAAATGACAGTAAATTAACAAAAGAAAAAAAATTGTGGAAAATCATAAGGTGGTCTACGGTTATTGTCACTTTTGTTATCTAAACTTTTTCTAGAAAATTACGGAAAATAAATAAAGGCGCATTAGTAATATAAAAGAAATTAAGAAAAATAAATAAGTTATTGATTAAATGTTAGGGAATGTAGAAAAAAAATAATTGAAAATTTCGCTCTTAATATTCTAATGTTTAAAATAAGTACTTAAAAAATATACGAATTATATTCACTTTTGAATATTTCCTTGGCTTATAACAGCTTCAGGTAGTGAATCCAAATTTTGAAAAACGCACGTACACATTTTTCAAGTATACTAGAAATCGTCTATCATCTGGTTACATGCATTTTAGCTTCATGTTTCTGAGTAAATTAGCTGAATTCTTAAAATCATTGAATAGAGAAGTTACATTTTCCTCCCGTTGGCCGGAAGGACTTTTTAACACTTTATAACATAGTTGAAAGTGTTTATGAAATCGGCTTGACTGATCGTCTGTTCTACAGTCGGTTTTGTTATAGCTTTCAGGTTTAGTTTGTGAAGAATTTAACACGTTGAGTGCCATGTGTAAAGCCTGCGCTCACACTTTATTTTTATTAGAGTGTCGTGCGTACAGCCGGTGGTCATATGCATTGGGTTGTTCGGAAAGTTCCTTCCGTTTGGGAAAAACAATTTGTACCGGAAAATTCTGCCTGTCAATTATTAGACATTGGAACAATGGAACAATGTAGTGATCATCATGGAATACCTAGTTGCAGTCAACCGAACTTCCAGGTTAGAGGTAATTTGACTTGCGAGGCAAAAATGAGCCGTGAGAAGTTTAAGAGTTAAAAATAAAATAAATAAATTTTAAATGTAATAAAGAATTAATAGAGTATAACAATAATAATTAAAGAAAAAAAACTTCCTTGAACCTCTCTTCTTTTAATGTTAATACTTTTCTAAACTTAAACTTTATATATGGTCTCTGTAAAGAGCCTTTTTAGCACTTTCCAACCCAGTTGAAAAGTGCTTATGACTTCGGTTTGTCTGGCCGTCTGCCGTCTGGCCGTCTGGCCGTCTGGCCGTCTGCCGTCTGTCCGTGCTCTAACTCCCGTAAATATGCTCGGATTGCTCTGCAATTTTTATATGTTATTGTCGTTATCTATAGCATGTTCCCTATTTCAACGGAAGTGTGTAGCACTTATAGTTTTTTTTACAGGGACACTCAAAAGAATCCCGTTACATTGCGGTCTATGGGGAAAAATCATTTGCGGTTTATTTAAATAATGTTTCATTATTTTAAACGCATTGTAATTTATATATATTACTAAGGTGCATTAGAAGAAGCTTAATATGGAACAGGGTGTGCATAGCACTTATAGTTACTTTACAGGGACAGTAAAAATAATTCCGTTACATTACGTCTATGGAGAAAAATCGTCTGCGGTTTATTTAAATAATGTTTCACTATTTTAAACGCATTGAAATTTATATAGATCACTAAGGTGCATTACAAGAAACTTACTACGGAATATTGTGTGCATAGCAGTCATCGTTTATTTACAGGGACACGCAAAAGAATTCTCTACTGTCTGTTAACAATAATTCCTGGAAGTGCGTTTTAAGTTATTGAACGCGATTTTAATTTTAACTTGCTTTTTGTCTATTACGTGGTGTGTATAAATTCTGTAGATCCTATACAGGGCAGCACAAAAGTTCGCGAACACATTTCTGTTTATTGACAAACTCCAGACGGAGAATTTTAAACTGTGCTACGCGTTTCCTAACTGAACTAAAATTATCATCCTATGTAGTATATATACAAATCTATAGATCCTATACAGAGCTGAATAAAAGTATTCGGATATTTTTCCGAATATTGTATATGTTGGAAATTCCTGAAATTATGTTTTTAAATATGTTATGCGTTTTCTAAATTGTTTACTTAGATGTTAGCTTTTAGCTTATTAAACGGTATGATTTGTAAAATTATTTTGGAAGCGTTGGAAAGTGCTATATAATCTATGCTTGACGCATAATTTTTCGTTCTTGTTTTATTCTTTTTATGAGTTGGGTTCCACCCTCGGTAGGTTTCGTCTGTCATTTTTTGGATCTATTAGACATTACCTCTATCGAAATTAATGTCTAATAATTAAATGATAGAATTTTCCAGTACGAACCAATTTTCCCAAACGTAAAGAACTTTCCGGACGACCCAATAAATCTAAATTTAAAGCATATTAATTTTCATGGCACTCCAGTAACATACATTACTGTTTTTCTATAACACCTAGATAAAGCCTTTTTTTTTAAAGTAATTTCTAATCTTATATTTTGGATGAGTTATAGAAGGAATAATAAACATACTTTGGTTACAACTGAAAAATTTATTTCGTCACTTTCACTTTCATCAGTCTTTTTACGTTTTCCACAAAAAAAAAAAAAAAAAAAAAAAAAAAAAAATATATATATATAATAAATAAATTAAAAATAAATTTAAAAAAAACTTGGATCTATTTTTACAGCTAATTCTGGTTATTACTACAATAAAAACATTATTGGCACCGTTATAAATTGGAAAAAGAGAAAGATTCCTGAAAAATGAAAAAGAGAAAATTACTTGCGAGACAGCCGTCGGTGTATAAAACACATTTTTTTTTTTATAAATTCTACTTACACTTGTAATAAATATCACTGAATTTATTAGTTTACTGCTAAATGTAATAACAGGGGGTTACAGATCAGGGAAAGACACAGTCGAAAAAAGGGAATGTATCAGTATTTCCTTATAGAAAAATGTGACATTCTTATCGTTCATATAAACAATAGGAATTTTTCCATAAGAAAATACTGGCGTTTCCTCTTTTTTGACTGTGTTTTACCTTGATCTGTCGCCACATTGAATAATGCAGTGGTGGAACAGTGGCTTAGCAGAGAATCAATTGACCAGGGCCTGATTACCGACGGGGCAAACTTCCACCTGTAAAAAGGAATTGAAAATTTTGCCTTACGCATGACACTAATTTTTCATGAATACGGTATTTAAATAAGACGAAAATGTCTATAACACTTTGCCGTCCGCATGTCTCGTAAAAATACTTCTATTCGTAAAATGTTGAAATGATTGATTGACACCAGAATATAGAAACAAATTTAGGATTAAAATTAAATTACTTTACGTACGACACCACTGTGGTGTCGCCGGACTTCAAAGTGTCCCAATTTACTGGTAGAAGTTTACCCCGTTGATAATCAGGCTCTGCAATTGACACCATTAGAGTAAATTTAAACTGTACTCTTTGTCTTAATTAAGATGAGAGTTTCAGAGATTTTTAAGTCGAAGAATATTAAAATTTAGTGGTGAAAATTGTCCAACTGTTCATTCACTGAATAATGGCATCCTATGAAAGCTAAATTCATGTATACATTGTAGCCCCATCTATCGAACAGTGCAAGTTCCATCAAAATCCATTGAGCAGAACTTGGGTTATAAGCAGATGGAACAAAATTTCCGTTTATATTTTATATACAGGGTGTCGGAGAAGTCTGGAAACGGTCGAATAAATCGAGAAATATACATTGGATTTAAAAAAGGAAAAATACATGTTCAATAGTTTTGGAAAATCTATTTAGGGATATCAAAGTTGTCTCCCCAACTTTGCCCCTGCGGGAGGAAAGGAGGACGGCAACTTTGAAATCTTAAATGTTAACCGCTTTTGTATTGCAGATTCAGATTCTACAGGAAAAAATACGTAACTTTTGTATTTGACATTTTCTTCGGAAAATCGTAGATGGCTCTGTAATTGAGTAAAATGCAGTGAGAATCGTTTCCTTTGAAAAAATCTGGAAAAACGGTCTAATAACTCGAGAAATATACATCGGATTGAAAAAAGAAAAAATACGTGTTCAATAATTTAGAAAAATGGCAACTTTTATATCCCTATATAGATTTTTTCTAAAATATTGAACATATATTTTTCCATTTTCAATCCGATATATATTTCTCGAATTATTCGACCGTTTGCATAGTTTCCAATGGAAACGATTCTCATCGCATTTTACTCGATTACAGTGCCATCTGACATTTTTTGAAGAAAGTGTTAGATACAAAAGTTTTTTTTTTCAAATCTACAATTAAAAAAGGGGGGGGGGTTATCATTTAAGATTTCAAAGTTATCTCCCCGTTTTCTCCCAAGGGGCAGAATTGGGAGGGTAACTTTGATGTACCTAGATTTTTCAAAATATTGAACACGTATTTTTCCGTTTTTCAATCCGATGTATTGTATATTTCTCGAGTTATTCGACTATTTTCATACTTTTCAAAGAACAGATTCTCATTGCATTTTACTCGATTAGAGTGCCATTTCCGATTTTCAGAAGAAAATGTCAAATACAAAAGTTACGTATTTATTCCCGTAGAATCCGAATCTGCAATAAAAAGGGGGGGGGGTTACCATTTAAGATTTCAAAGAGCCTCCCTCTTCCCCCAGGGGGCAAAGTTGGGTGGGGACTTTGATATCCCTAAATAGATTTTTCAAAACTATTCAGCATGCATTTTTCCGTTTTGCAATCCGAAGTATATTTCTCGAGTTATTTGACCGTTTCCAGACTTTTCAAAGGAAACGATTCTCATTGCATTTAACTAGAGATGGTACATAAGAGCGAGATTGGACATTGACGAAATGTCCGCCATGTAAGTTCTAAATCAGGTGGAACGCAGTAGAACACAATTTATTTTCATCACTGTCTAACACTTTTTATTTGAGTAAAATCATGGGAAATTCGTTTTATATGCCTTCAGAGAGTTATGAAAATACCTTGCGTCCTACTGCATTCCACCTGCATTGGAACTTACAACAGTGTTGCCAGTGGACTACTTTTTTTTAATTCAGTTTTCTTGATTTCCACCAGTTTTTTGAGAAAGTAAAATTCGTCTAATATAATGACAGATTAAATAAAGGAAAAATAAGGCAAATCATACCATTTCAAAAAGTGGTGCCAATCAAACAATCTGAATTTAAGAAAAGTAGCCTACTGGCAACACTGACATACATGGTGGACCTTTCGTCAATATCCATTCTCTCTGTAATACAGGATATCTACATTTTACTCGATTACAGCGCCAGCTACGATTTTCGGAAGAAAATGTTAAATACAAAATGTACGTATTTTTCCCGTAGAATCCTAATCGCTAATAAAAAATGGGGGTTACCATTTAAGATTTCAAAGCCCCCCCTCTTTCCCTCCCAGGGGGCAAAGTTGAGGGGGCAACTTCTATATCCCTAAATAAATTTTTCAAATCTATTGAACATGATTTTTTCCGTTTTTCAATCCGATGTATATTGCTCGAGTTATTTGACCGTTTCTAGACTTTCAAAAGAAACGATTATCGCTGCCTTTTACTCGATTACAGCGCCATCTACGATTTTCCGAAGGAAATGTTAAATAAAAAAGTTACGTATTTTTTCCCGTAGAATTCGAATCTGCAATAAAAAAAAGTGGGTTATCATTTAAGATTTCAAAGTTGCCCCCCCCCCCCAACTTCCCTCCCCCCAGGGGGCAAAGTTGGGGAGCAACTTTGATATCCCTAAATAGATTTTTCAAAAATATTGAACATGCATTTTTTCGTTTTTCAATCCGATATAATTCGATTATTCGACAGTTTCCAGACTTTTCGGACACCCTGTATATAGTAGATTATATATATAGTACATTTATATGAAAATGGCCATTCTTATGTTAAAAATTCCTCATATGTGCCCGTATAATACATACAAATTCCGGAATTGTGTGATGGGTATTGCATATAAATATTTACAAGTATACGTACAAAAATACATAAAAATCATATGTGAGGCGGTATTTGGGGAGCAGCTACTCAATTTCGAAATTCGGAAAATATTTCGAATAAAGTCAGACGACAATCTGTTAACTGCTCTATTTAGATTTAAATAAATATACAGGCATCATTGTGAACGCTATGGATACTGCTTCGATATCCCAAATTAGCGTTGGAGTCGGAGACTACAACAATACTTTTCCATTGAAACCAACAGCATTTTTCGATATCGAAATATAACGACAGTTATAAACAGTTTTATTAAAACTGTCCTATTGCCACGTTTAATGAAGAGAAATTAGAGTTAGAGTAATTACAGTACTTCAATGGTTACATCATTTTTCAGCGCGTGTGAATGTAATCAAACAAGGATATTATACAACAAGTGTTTGGGCCAAAGCCAATTACTTTTTTTATTTTATTTTATTTTTTTCTGATATGCTGCCATGTTTGGATAATACTGACCAATCTGTTATGCATCTATAACTCGTAATTTTTGCTTTATTTAATCGCATATTTTTGTGGTTAAAAAGGCGAAGATAACTTTTGGGTAAAATTAGTAGATATTTTGAGTAACGATAATTCCCCAATCTGGCAACAATCTGCTTTGTAGTTAACAATACATTTCCTCAATTTTAAGCTTTTACATTCTGTTTTTTTTTTAATTGTTTTTTTTTAAATTTAGAAGTTATATATTTTTAAAAAACTACTAGAACAAATTTAACAAAATTAAAATACGTTTTTAAGGTACAGCTATTTTTTCACAAATATATTTATAAACTGATATAAAAAACATAGTCGGGTTCAGGGCGGAGCTACTCAGTTTCAGAATGTGAAGTCTCTAGAAAAAGTACCTTTTTAGGACAAAAAGAAAAAGTCAGTTGACAATTTGTTAAGTATTACTTTATTTCATACATAAAACTGTGGCGTGAAACTATAAAGTGCAGTAACTAAACAAAAAATGAAACAATTGTTCCTGTTTATAAATATACAAAAAACACAACATTTATCAATACACAAAAAAAAAAAAAAAACATGTTGTTGTTATGAATTGGTAAAAAATATTTTCAGTTTGCTTTCGGTCATTTTAGTGAGACCTAGTAAGTCAAGTGGTGATAATTTAATAAAGGGGAGTTTTTTACGCAGCCAGATTTAGTTCAACTGCAGTCCCATTATTCCTATAACCCATTACATTTCGAAAAAGGTTGGTTTCCATGGCTAAAATATCCTTATCTGTTGTAGCATCTGATACCAACACCAATTTCCAATATCAAAGCAATATCGACAGCGTTGAGAATGATGCTGCATATAATTATTTAAATCTAAAATGTAGCAGTTAACGCATTGTCAGTTGATTTTATTAGAATTATTCTCCGAATGTCGAATTTGAGTAGCTCCGCCCCAAATGCCGCCTTCATAAGATTTTTATGCATTTTTGTACGTAAATTTGTAAATATTTATATGTTATACCCATTCCACAATTCCAGAATTTATATATATTATACGGGCACACATGAGGGATATTTGACAAAAGAATGGTGATTTTCGTTATAAGTACAAGATATGATTTTTATTGTTTAAAGCTTTATTATTGTTAATTCACACAGTTTTTATTAAGAGAAAATTATACAGAAATCCCCAGTTATGCGTCTTAATTATCTCTAAGTACTGTGATAATGACATAAAATTCGGTGCAGTAATTTTTGAGACTATTGGTTTAAATTAAAATGACATTTTTATATAAGGAAATACCAATATTGATGAGATTTGCGGGAAATATATGATAAGGGTATTTATCGGAGCACAATGGGAAAAAAATCGTGGAATAACCGCAATTTAAAATTAAATTACAATCTGAATTTCTAATTTTATTTTCAATTTAGAAAGACACCTAGCCAGCCTCTTTCATTATTCTAACACTTGCAGTGCACTAAGGCTGCTGTATATATTTAGTAGCTCTACAGTGCACTAAATTTCTGCACCACAGTATTAAAGCAACAACGCTAATTCTCTCACTGGCTCATTGTCAACCCTCAATGACAGGTACACATTCATTACGTATTAATGCTAGAGACACAAAACGCTCTTTCCGGCACTTCTTCAAAGACAACGTCACAATGTTTGTCCCTCTTTATTTGTTTTTCTCTGTCTTTATCGTTTTGCATTCTTTTCCTTTCAATTAAATCCTTCATAGCTCCAAATCAATATTGAAATGCACTCGCTCATTCATTCATTCTGAATTGTCCTCATGCCTTCAAGTAGGGACCGTGATAAAATTTTGCCAGCACTTCCTATCCGAGTTTGGTAGTATTGGGAATAATTATCATGATGTAATGAGACAAATGAGTAGCCTTTTCTATAAGTTATCCAACAATAAATGGGGAAAGCTTTGGAAAACATAAAGGTAAATCCAGCTTCCAGCAGCTGCAATATAACTGGATAAATATGTAGAAAAAAGTAGTTCTCAATTTTCAATATATATATAACAGTAATATTATCATATGTCTTCTGTAACTAGGTTGAGATTTAAAAGTATTCATCCTTGAAAATTATATCAAAAACCTTTAAAAACAAGTAAGTTGAGATACAGTTTTCAAAGTAATTGAATCTGAAAGTACACTTTTTTTTTTTCGACAATGTAAAAGTGAGATTGAGTGATGTTTGGAAGCTAAAAATGGTGCCCTTTATTAATATAGATTATAAACATAGTATACATTAATATACAATGTGGAAAAAGGATAATTTTCCGCAATTGGGTTGAACGCAGATTTAAAAGTATTTATGATTGTAATTATACTACTATCCTATGATTATAATGATACTACTACTCAAAAAAAACAGCTGTCGCTAAGTCTTAATTCTTACAACTTTATTTAAAACACCATAACATTTTGGTAAATTGGGATACCGTTTTCATACAAATTGCATTTTCAAGTGCATTTTTCCCATCTTTTGAACGGTGTAAAATTTTAAATAGTGCAATGTTTAGAAGTTATTAAATTCTAAATAAGAGCAAAACTAATTGTTCAAATTGTTGCCACCGTCTATTGGACGGAGGCGTTACTCACGGACAATTTTTACTTTATAATATAGTCTGTTTAAAGTGCAGAAGGGTTAATCTTCCGTAACTGGTTTGCACGCAAATTTAATGTATTCATGCTTAAAATTTATTTTTTAAAAACCTAAAAAATTAGTAAGTCGTGATACAGATTTCAAAGAAATTGCATTTGAAAGTAGATTTATTTTCTATTTCTAATATAAAAATGAAATTGTTTAATGTACATAAATTCAAAACTCGAAATAAAATCTAAATTTATGAAAGCGTTGTTGCCACCCTTAATATAATGTTAGTGTTACACACGGAAATGTTTTCGCTTAATGGCATAGATAAACAAAATAAAAAACTTACTACTAATAACGATAATAATAAAAAACACTGAATAATAATAACATAAGTACTAATGGAATGTGTTTTTCTTATTTCTAAATATTGATAATAAATAAAACTGCTATATTACTTTTTTTTTAATTTTATGCAATTGTTCATTTAATAACAAGAACATAAATATGTAGATTTCGACGCACATAATATATATATATATATATATATATATATATATATATATATATATATATATATATATATATATATATAATCGAATGTAGACTTTCATTATATAAGCTAATACAAAAAGGCATGTCTCAGTTATTTCCTGTCATCGGGCCTTGAATTTATATCAAACCATTTTGTTTTACCTTAATACCAAATTACGAAAATTAAGAACTTAATACTAATAAAATATATTTTATATTTATAAATATTTCTACATATTTTTCGCACATTCTGCGAAGAACTTCGCAATGTATATTTACAATATATGTGTAAATGATATTAACATTTCTGAAAATTAAAACTCTTAAGAGAAATATGAAATCAGATTTATTTGTTCTCGCAATTATGTTGGTGGTTGGTCTGTGTAAATCCAAGTTGTTCGCAAATTTTTACTGTTTTAAATATTTAAAAAGTAGGGTTAAAAATACCATTTTACACAATCTTTCTTTTAATAATTTCACATCAGAAAGATCTTACTAGAAATTGTTTATGTAAATCCAAACACTGTATAAAATACCCCAATACTCAAAACCCGCAAAACCAAATCTAATTGCTGACATCGCAGACATTTTCAAACCCTACAATTACACCATTCATGATAAACCAAACGATATTAACAACAGTGAGACCACTACTGACGTTAATAACGATATCCAGGAAGCCCCAGTTGAGGACACTTCCAGTTACACCAAACAAAATAAAACACCCCCTGTTATACAAAATAATTATACAAACACATTCAAAGATATGTTTCACACCTTCAAAGACATGAAGGAACTTCTCCAAATTACCAAACTCCTAAAACATTTAAAAAACATCGCCATCAAATCAAAAAATTGCAACAACCCATTCGACAAAATGTATATCATAATAGAAGAATTAGACGCCTTTTCTACGGAGTTCAACATTCCCAATTATGAATAATTACAATAACAAAAATTTCTCTTCTCTTCTTATTTTCTCCTGGAATTGCCAATCATTGCAACCCAGGATTAATGAACTCCGCTCCTTTATTTCCATTAATCCACAAATCGATATACTCTTAATCCAAGAAACACTTAACCCTTCCTGCAGTATCACCATCCCAGGTTACAAACTCCATCATACACCACGTGCCAACTCTCACTGGGCGGCACAGCCATCTACATCAAAAATTATATCCCACATCACACAACTCAAAATATTCCACTCCCAGGCATTGACTACACCAGTATTGTAGTCAACTTGCACCATACCAAAATCAACTTCACATCTTTTTACGCACGACACGGTCGACGATACCCCATAAACGACCTGACACACATCATTACACAACACCAACACGCATTTATCGCTGGTGACTTCAATGCACATAGCAGGCAGTGGAACTGTCATTCCACCACTACCAGAGGTAGATCTCTTCACAACTTGGTTAGCGATTTCAATCTCAGTCTGCACGCACCTACTACACCAACACACATTCCTGTTGCTCGCAACCAGCATCCCTATATTATTGACTTCGCCATCACCAAAAATCTTACCTTCCCTATCACCACTTCTGTTATTAATGACCTAAGCTCTGACCACCTTCCTGTCTTCTTCAAAATTGATCTTATCAACCCTATCTCTCCTCCTCCTTCAGCAGCAATTGACTGGAATAAATTCCAAAATTACCTCAATAACACCGACCTTACCTACCCCACAATCAACAACACTACTGACATTGACAACGCAGTTAATAAACTCAACAACATCATTTACAAAGCTCAAAAAGATGCCACTTACACCAAATTCAAAAATAATAACTCTTACATCTTACCCACTTACATACATAATATCTGTAAACAACGCAACACACTCCGTCGACTCTACCAAAATACCAGAGATCCCACCCTCAAAACAGCTGTCAACAGGCTCAGCAATAAAATTAAAACTCTTATTCAAAAAGATAAGCAAAAAAACTGGTCTAAATTTCTCGAAACTCTTACTTGCGAGGATAAATCCCTTTGGAAAATCAAAAAGAAACTCAACAATAATTACACCCCTATCCCTCCCCTTACTGTCAATAGTCAAACTGCGTATACTGACGAGGACAAGGCAGAATGCCTTGCTGGCTCTTATGAAAAGCAATTCTCTCCGAATCCCTTCCTCGCAAATCAAGCACACTTTAACAATGTCAATGATACTGTTAATGACTTCCTCTCAACCCCTCCTACCCCCCTCCCCGAAATTCAACCCATCATGATCAACAATATCATTCAAAAACTTAATAATAAAAAATCTCCTGGGTACGATAAAATTTCAAACTATACTCTTAAACAACTTCCTATCAACTGTATTCTCTACATTACGAAGCTCACTAATTCTATTCTCAAACACTGTTATTTTCCTAAACCCTGGAAAACCTCTGTCATTTCTCCTATTCCTAAACCATCCTGCAATCTTAATGATCCAACTAATTTCCGTCCCATCAGTCTTCTCTCCTCTCTAAGTAAAGTCATCGAACGCGTCATTAGATAACAGCTCAATGACTGCCTTCACAACAACAACATTCTTATGCCCGAACAATTCGGCTTCAGAGCCAAGCACTCCACCCAACACCAACTTCTTCGATTTGTGGAATTCTTAACTGAAAACTTCAATGAGAAGAAGCCTACTGCTGCCATATTTCTTGATGTCGCCAAGGCCTTTGACAAAGTCTGGCACGCGGGCCTCATTTACAAATTAATTCGGCTTAAGTTCCCGTCTGGACTTATCCATTTAATACACTCTTACCTTGGTGATCGTAACTTCTACGTCCGCGTAAACAACTCACTTTCTCTACTACACATAATACTCTGTGGTATTATTCAGGGTTCAGTCATTGGCCCTATTTTATTCATAATATACTTTAATGACATTCCACGCACACTCTTCACATCACTCGCACTCTATGCGGACGACACTGTTCTCTATGGCCCTGCACATCACCCATACAATCTTTACAAAAATCTACAACATCACCTAAACATCTTCATGGATTGGTGTGATCAATGGCGCATTAAAATAAACGAATCTAAAACTACTGCTGTTTACTTCTCTAGAACATTTTCCACTCCTAATAGATTAACCCTTAATAATACCACCATTCCCTGGTCTGACGATGCCAAGTACCTGGAGGTTACCATTGACAAACGCATTACCTTTAAAAAGCATATTCTTAATATCCGCGGTAAAGTCGCCGGGATTTCCAAAACCCTCGCCCCCCTTCTTCGCAACTACTCACTCTCCATACACAACAAACTCTTAATTTATAATGCTTGCATTCTCTCTGTTATCACATATGCATGTCCAATCTGGGGCTTCACTTGCAAAACCAGAATGAACAGCCTCTCTAGTACCCATTACAAACAACTCCGTTACATCAGGAACGGGTCTAGATACCTCAAAAACTCCACAATCCTGAAGGATCTGAAAACGACTTCACTCAAACATCGCATTAAACACCTTGCGAAAAAATTCTACAATGACATTAATCACATCCCAAATGAACTCATCTATGAGCTACCTGACTACGATGCTTGCAGTCCATCCAACCGGAAAAAACCAAGGTACTCCACTATTCTTGATGAATAGTCCTTCCGAGCTATAATTCTTATTTTCTCTTTAATTTAAAAAAAAATTATTTTATGTTTATTTTATTAAATAAAATAAAATTGACTTTTCTCTTAAACCTCTCCTAACATCTTTACTTTACCTCGTCTATCATTATTTTTGTTTTTTTGAACTATGAACTATTTTTACTTTTATAATTTAACTAGTAAATTTTCATTATTTTATTGATAGACTTAACATTATCCTATTTTTATGTAGTCAACGGCTAAACATTTCTTATGGCTCTCTCAGCATTTGATATACACCTACTCAAAGCCAGGGTGTGCAGTTGCTTCGCAACTTGGAAGCCCATTGAACCTATCACAAGTTCAAGTTCAAGTAATTGGTTCTTCTTTTGATAATGCCATTTTCATGTCATAACGGCTACCCCAGAGATGGGAGAAGACCATGGTAATAGAATACCTATCTATTTATATCTCCCTGGAGAAAACGTTATAAAACGAGTAATCCAGTAGCAGGATTACGAAGAACTGCAAATTACAACAACTGAAGGAGTAAGAGGAACGAAGTATGCAAGCGTTCCTAGCTGTAAACTGCTAAAATCTGACAACCCGAGTTCAGTGCGGGGGATAGTATTATATAGTGTTGTGTTGGTGTAAAAAATTTAATAAAATAATGGCATATAGTTTTGGAAAACAGTAACGGAATTACTAGACGGTGAAAATAAATGTAGCTACGTATTATTTACGATATTATCAGATGTTCTTCTGTTAGTGTGTAGAAATAAATAATTTTACTTGTAAGGACTAAAAATGACATTTGAAAAAAAAATAATAGATTGCTAAGAATGTAAAATTGAATCCATATCTGCAATTGATTTCACTATATACAGAGCAAGAAGCAAAATTTTGGTAAACAATAGGGACAAATTTTAGGAATATTTGACAAAATATAAGGGAAAATTACTGTTAAATAAAAGCATACTTTTCTTAGGTATCATATCTGAAAAAAATAATAATAATACTCACAAGCATTGATTTATTATATGCTTTTATATCTATAAATATATCTATTAAAAAAGAAAATTTTAATTGACTTTTATCAATTTAATTAAAGTCGATTATCATACGCCTTTGCTATTGCAGCAGGTTATGATTTGATTTTTTTATGTATGTTTATGGCTAAATAACAATCAAGGGATATGAAAATTTTAAACTGGTACTTCGGCACCTATGTGGGGAGGGGGGGGGGTATGGACATATTGGGGCGAGGACATTTAGCTGATTGTTTATTTAGAGAGATTTCAAATTTGAAGTAACGATTTATATTCAAGTAACACAAAGATATCGGTCCATGTCCTAGCCAATATTGTCTCATATCATGAATTTTGCACATCAAAATCTACCCATATCACTGATATATCTTAAAATTATTGTTTAAAAGAAGGCACAAAGAAGGTCTGTGTGTTTTACTTAGTATATGATTGCAATACAGAAATAGTATTAGTCTAAAAAATAATTTCAAAGATTTTGCCGTTTTTAAGAAAGTGAATTGTTTCATGCTTTATTTTTAATGTATGGTTTACAATGGTCAAGTCTTAAAATTATATTAATTTTGCAACATTTGGAGATATCTATCGACATTCTTAAAAACAATGTCATTTTTCGAACATTTAAAGATGTCTGTCCGCATGCACCATTTCTGAGGAAGTTTGTAATCCTGACTGAAGTGAATTTGCGGTTCGAAAGGACCGCCCAGTTGTATAGTTTGTGTCTAGTAGCGTGTGCTGGAGTCCTCTGTTGTGAAATTTCCACACAAGGAAAATGTCTTAAAATAATGTAAGAGTTTATATACAGGGTGTTCCAAAATTCGACCGACAAAATAAGAGAAGGGATGGAAGGCATCAAGAGGATGAAAACTTATCATAGAACATGGGGTCGCAAACCACGTTTAATGGGAGAAAATAGCAAAAATATTTATGAAGGTTGTGACGTCGAGTGAAACAAAAAGGGCCAATAATAAATAGAAAAACATTTATTTGATGTAAAGTATCATTACAATGCAATACAGTTCAACGTCAAAAAGGAAACGACGAGACATTTTTATAAGAATATGTTTTAACCCCTTATGGGGCAAACCACTCTTGGAGCTAAAATATTGAAATAATTGATTAACACCAAGATTCAAGAACGAATTTATTTTAAAATAAGTAAAAGCTTTCCTTCATGTACCTTATAAATTCAAAATTTGATTGTAAAATTTTGGTGTAGATGTGGGATTTTGTGATTAAAATTAAATGGTATGTATAATATACCGGCACCCTTTAAGGGGTTAACGTGCCCGGCAATCCTTCGTCTGTCGGTGTCGGGTATACAATGACCTTCGTGGCCGCAACTTCGAACAATTTCTATAAAAATGTGTCGTCGTCTCCTTTCTGTCGTTGAACTGTAATGTATTGTAATCATGCTTTCCGTCAAATAAATGTTTTTTTCTATTTATTATTGGCCCTTTTTGTTCCACTCGACGTTACACCCTTCATAAATATTTTTGCGATTTTCTCCCACTAAACGTGGTTTGCGACCCATGTTTTATAGTACGTTTTCATCCTCTTTGAGGCCTTCTATCATCCCTCTTAATTTGTCGGTCGAATTTTGGAACCCTGTATATTTTTATAGAAAATTTTCGTTAGAAAACTTTTGTATAGAAATCTGTAGCAATTGCTATATAAAATAAAATAACGACCTATTGTCACTGATATATCTTTAAATAACTGTTTCAAAGAAAGCATTAAAAAGAGATGGGTGATTTACTTTTAAGATTATAATGCAGAAATAGTCTAAAAAGCACATTCAAAGATTTTGCCGTTTTTAATAAATTTGATTTTTTAATTCTTTGAAGGCTTTCCTGGATTTTAATTAACTAATCTTAATTTGACTTTTCTTTTCTTTTCTTTTTTTCTTTTCTTTTCTTTTTTTCTTTTCTTTTTTTTTTTTTTTTTTTTTTTTTTTTTTTTTTTGTTGTTGTTGGTTTGTTTCTAAAATATAAATTTCATATCTCTTTATTTTAAATAGATCTTAAAATACATTTCTGTTAAAAAATATGTCTATCTACAGTCTATTTAAGTCGTCTTTGGGAAACGGAAAAATGCGGGCAAACCGTTTAAAAGGTCAATGCTTGTTTGTTTGTTTGTTTGTTTGTTTTTTTCTAAAATAAATTTCATGTCTCTTTATTTTAAATAGATCTTAAAATACATTTCTGTTATAAAATATGTCTGTCTACAGCCTATTTAAGTTGTCTTTGGGAAACGGAAAAATGCGGGCGAACCGTTTAAAAGGTCAATGCTTTTTTTTTTTTTTTTTTTTTTTTCTAAAATAAATTTCATATCTCTTTACTTTAAATAGATCTTAAAATACATTTCTGTTAAAAAATATGTCTATCTACAGTCTATTTAAGTTGTCTTTGGGAAACGAAAAAATGCGGGCGAACCGTTTAAAAAGTCAATGCTTGTTTTTTTTTGTTTTTTTTTCTAAAATAAATTCCATATCTCTTTATTTTAAATAGATCTTAAAATACATTTCTGTTAAAATATGTCTGCTTACAGCCTATTTAAGTTGTCTTTGGGATACGGAAAAATGCGGGCAAACCACCTTTTAAAAGGTCAATGATTTTATTTTATTTATTTATTTATTTTATTTATTTTTTTTTTTTTTTATGTTTTACAATGGGCAATGTCGCAAAAATTTTATTAATTTGACAACATTCGTTGATATATATCAACATTCGTATAACAATGTAATTTTTTGAACTTTTACAAATTCTATCAATACTCAGCATATCTGACGAAGTTTGTGATCCTGAAATGAGTTAATCATCCGTAATCGGGTAAATATTTCCACCTATTTTTAACTTCATAGTTAATATTGAAAATAGATGTGTAAATGATATTCGCATTTCTGAATAAGAAAAAAAAAATAACAGAAATATTTTATCAAATTTAATTAATCTCACAATGCTCTAATGTGTCAATTTTTGGTTCAAAAGTCTTTATGCTGTTAAATATTTAATTTAAAAAAAACTGCTTTATTACTTTTTTTTAAGACATTTGTTCCTTTAATAACAAGAAAAGAATTATGTAGATTTTGACACACTTAAAATAATATTCTTAAAATCCTTTGTTGTTAAAATCTTTCATTTGTATAAATGAATACAATCAGACATGCCTCAGTGATCTGTTATCTCTCCGTGAGTTTATCAAAAGTATTTTGTGTTACCTTAATACAAAAATAAACAAATTATCACTGATATAAGGTATTTATAATTTATAAATATTTCGTACTTTTTTAACTTCATAATATATATTTTAAATTAATGATATTCATATTTAAAATTATTGATATTCATGGTGTAAACGGTTTTTACGCTTCTGGAAATGAAATTTTTAAGAGAAATAAGTTACGAAATTTAATTATTTTCACACTGCTCTTCTATGTAAATCCAAATTGTTCAAAACGTTTTATGCATTTCTAAATGTGTAAAAAAAGGGGGGAGGAAATGCTTAAGATTAATTTATATAATATTTTTAATATTCTCAAATCAGAAAAATATAATAGTTATTTATTTTTATTAATTAAAAAATGAAATATACTCATTTTTATAGTATCATATTCATTCATGCCTTACGGCCTCGCCAGAATTGTCAGAGGCCGCGGCAAATCTAAATACCAAATACAGTACAACTTCCCTTTAACGAAGTTTTCTACTTAACGAAATTCTCAGCAGAACTTTGACTTTGAACACCATTAGCATGGAAATTAATCTCCCTATTACGAAAAATATATTCTATATAACGAAGTTTATTCCACTTTTGTACGTGAACAGAATTCAAACTAAGAGGTTGCTGTTGCGATGGATATGCGAATTTATTTCCGCGGATTGTACGAAAATGAATAAATTTAAAAAATTTCCATTCTGCTTGGTGCTAAATAAAACATTTTTATTTCACTCTAAGAAAAACACTTGTTATAATTACTCTCTCACACCGAGATTCGAGCGCTGACAATTGGGGGAAATCAAAATCCCTTTTTTACGTTCAATGATATAGAAGATGCAGTGACGTAATGGCGTCAGATCCATTGAAGCAAAAAATATCAATTTGAGTCAGGCCTTTCTGACCTTCCATTGCTGATAGACAATTGCGTTGTACATCCACAAGAATGTGCTTCAAAATGCAAATCAAACAACATCAATGTTATTTTTGTTCCTGCTAATACAAATTCTAAACTTCAGCCATTAGTGATTAGTCTAAGGAATAATAAAAAAATCTTGAAGTACATTATCGAAAAAGACAAAAAAAAAAGAGAATTTAGTGAAAACATTAGTTTGAGAACCTGTGCGAACCTGATGAAAGCTTGAGCCAAAGCTTGGGAATGTGACGTGATTTCATCGACCGTACACAACTGTTTTGTAAAAAACGGTTTCATAATTGAAACTGGATCAAATGCTTCTGAATCGTACCTGTTTGTCATATCTGAAGGAAAATTTTCATGAATTTAAGTTGATTTCTATTTAACGAATTTTCTTCATAACGAAGTTTTTAAGTGTAACGATGAGACTTCGTTAAATGGAAGTTTCACTGTATATTATAGTAAGAACTCTAGTGTAAAGAAGGGAATGCTACGTAAACGAAATCTAAATCCCCGCGAGCCAGCCAAACAGCAGTACAAATATATATTTGTACTGTGCCACAGTTCATGGGGTAAAGTAGTAGAAGTCTCATACAGGGGGGACAAATACAACTGAGTTCATTGAAAAATTGAGGAGAACATCCCGTAGGATTATATAGGATTTCCTCCTCAATTTTTCCATTATTGCTGTAACTTTTTGAGTTTTCACGATATTTCACTGGTCTTTTTATATGAGTTGCCCTATAGTATTGACTATCAAATCATGACAAAAAAATCTTTGCTGTAGTTCGCGGATGCGCAGTTAAAATTTATTTCATAAAAATACCTATATCTCACCAAATATTCAATATATGCGCTGTGATGGCGATTTTTGTGCAATTTTTCGTACTTTAACGTCGGCTGTTCATGCAGGAAAGGTAACCCGGCGCTTCGCAAGCAGCTGACTTAAAACAGAATTCTGTGATAGCATAGCGAATTTTGAAATATGTATGAACTATGTATGAGATAGAAGAAAGTTTTGGGATTGGCACATTCGAATAGTTTAAAATGTCTCTTTGATTTCTTAAACCAAATTAAATTTATAAAAATTGTGCTAAAAAAATGCACAACATCACTACAATTTTTACGAAAACAAATAAATACTAGTATGTTGTGGCTATCACAAAACTTTCTTCTATATAAATCAAATCATCTGCAATAAAAATTAAATGACAATCTATTTGTTCTTGAGATATAGCTAACGCGGAAATCGTAAAAAAACAGATCATAGTGGTGACATCTGTTGGGCGGTATATACCCAACTCTAATATATATCTATTTATGCCAAGGTCAAACATAATCTAAAGTTTAATAAAATTTCGTGCGTTAATTCTTGAGATATAGCTATCGCGGAAATCTCGAAAATTGCAGCATAGCAGCACGACCTGTTGAGTAATTTAACCAAAACCACATCAGCACCAATTTATGTGAAGGTCTAACTGAATATGAATTTTCATTAAATTTCGAACAATAATGCTTGAGCTATTTCGCCCACAAAATTTGTCACATATACAGGGTGATTTTTTTTAAAGTTGTGAAATTAAAACACTATAACAAAAGAACCACTGATCCAAATTACCTAAAATTTCACCAGTATGCTCCCAAAGCAATGGGATTTTTTAGGCATGGTTAAAAAAAACTTAAAATCGCACCGACAAATGGCGCTGTAAGGTAGCAGAAACAAAGAATATCGTCTGTGGGAGGAAAACAGTGGACGGTACTTTTAAAAACCATCTTCCGTAGACCCTCTGTCGTCATTATACCTTTTCTTAAATTCTTAAGTGTCCTAAATTTCCTAAGAGCAGTTGCTGCGCTGTCATTATTCTGATAATACAGTTTCACTAACAATGCACGGTCCGTCTGTTGGAAATCTGGACAAAATCTTGTCCCCCTTTCTCTGTCAAGTAGTTTGTTCGGGAGTAGAATCGTTCCGAACCGGTTTTTCTTTTTGCATTTCGGTCGTAAATGCACTCTCTTTTAACTGTAACTGTATGCATATTTTATTCTAGTTTGAGGTACGGAGTAAGTATATATCTAGGGTGAAACAACTCCATGGAAGGTGTGGTGATGTGATGGAAGGACAGTTAACCCCCTTTCTGAATGTTTATTTGCTATAATGTGATGCCAAAGTTCCCAGCAATGGCTGGAGGTCTATGTATATATCTTTATTTAAGTTTAACATTCAAGTTGAATGAATAAATATAATTCTGATTTCTACATAAACTGTTTCTTCAATGTGCTATATACTTAATCACACCACAGACCTTAACCACTGTGCTTTACAACTCTGCTCAATCTTTATCATGGTTATGGGCCATGTTATGCTAAAGGTCAAATAGATGCAGTGTGGTGTGTTTTAGATGAAATATATATAGCTTAAAAAGTATAATGGCACAAGTTCCAGAGTTAACTTATTCTTTCCCGAAATTGTCGGATTATAACTACTCTTCTTGGAATCTCGACGTCAAATGTGTACTGATAGATCGGAATTGCTGGGAGTTTATTACGAATCCCGATATTGCATGTAAAGAGGATGCATCTGATAGAGAGAAAAGTGATTTTGGATGGCGTAAACGCAGAGCTTATACCACGATTTATCAATCCATCGAAAGGAAATTCCAGATATTAATCGCTCAGACCGAAAGCGGAAAAGTTGCCTGGGATATCCTAAAGTTAAACTTCGAACCAACGTCACGGGCACGTTTAGCTGGATTAGTGGATGATTTTTTTGAAATGAAGTTAAACTCGCAAGAGGAAACCATCGGTTTATTTTGCAAGAGAATTGAAGAAAAAAGGTTTCAAATCAAAGACGCAGGTTTTGATATGCCAGAATTGTTAGTATGCTTCCAGTTAATCCGTCGTTTACCCGAAGAATATGATAATCTCGTTCAAATGTTATACAGGTTAGATGATACAGAATTTAAATTGGAAAATGTTTCTAAACAGTTAATTAGTGAATATGGAAGAATTTGTTTAAAGCGTAAGGACGAAAGTAAAGAGGTTATCAGTGTAGGTGATGCTTATACAACCAAGTTTAAGAATCCTACCGATAGACCAACCATTCCAAAGAAGAATTTCGTAACCAGTAAAAAGCCATGGTTTTCAAGTAGTGGAAGCGACCTGGAACCCTCTCGATGCTCTAGTACTTCACCAGCTACTCGTATGGGGCCGAGTTTAATATGCAGTTACTGCAAACGACCTGGTCACACAGATACAAGGTGTTTCAAAAAGAGAAACTGTAGAGGGAAGAAGCAAGTTTTCTACAGTGAAACTACAAGGCAATCGGAATCCGCCCTAATGTCTTCAAATGAGAAAATTGTTGAATTTCTTCTGGACTCAGCAGCTACTTCTCACTTTACGAATGACAGGAGTTTATTTGTAACCTACAAGGACCTCCCCCCCCCCAACAAGTGCTGATTGGAGACAAGGACTGTTCGTCGGAAGTATTGGGTATAGGTGATATTGACTTTACCATACAAGATGTAAAAGGTAATGTAGAAATAACTTTAAAAAATGTTTTATATGCTCCAAATATGAGAAGAAATTTAATTGGTGGATCCAACATCGATATTGCAGGAAACCACATTCAATGGGGAAATAATAAAATGATTGTGTATGATAAATTTAATCGATATTGTTTTACTGTACCTAGAGTAGATAAATTGTATATTGTTAAAGGTTATGCTTCAAAATGTGAAAATTTTGCCTTTTCGACTAGTTTAAATGCAGAAATTATACATCGTAGATTTTGTCATACAAATTTGCCTTTACTTGAAAAAATGAGTAAAAATAATTGTGTTAAAGGTATTGAAAATATTAACTGTAAAAACAAAAATAAGATGTGTGAATCTTGTGTAATTGCAAAATCTAATAGACATTCGTTTAAAAGGAATTATCAGTATAAACGCATTTCTAGTCAAATTCTTGATAGAGTGTATATGGATTTGTGGGGTCCTAGCCCAGTTAACTCGTTAGGAGGGGGGAAATACTTTTTGTCAATAATTGACGATTATTCTAGAAGGACTGAAGTGTATATACTTAAGGATAAAACGGAAGTTTTTGAATACTTTAAAAGGTTTTTAGCGAAAGCTGAGAGACAAACTGGTAAAAAATTAAAGAGTGTACGAACTGATAATGGGTTAGAATTTATTCATAAATTATTTGAGAAATTGTTAACTGATTTTGGTATACAAATAGAAAGATCCTCCATTTATACGCCAGAACAGGTGGGTGTTGCTGAAAATTTCAATAAAGTAGCAATGAATGCAGTTCGAGCAATGTTACATGATAGCGGATTAAAACCATCATTCTGGGGGGAAGCTCTTTTAGCGTTTGTTCATACAAAAAATAGAACCAAACACAGTTTAACCCAAGGTCTTACACCTCAAGAATTATGGACAGGATTCAAACCTTCGGTAAAACATTTAAGAATTTTTGGTTCTTTAGCATTTGTTAATGTTCCTAAAGTTAAACGAAATAAACTACAACCTAAAGCTTTACCCGGTATTTTAGTTGGTTATGCCATGAAAACAAAAGGATATAGGATGTATATGCCAAAAGAAAGGCGAATTGTAGAAACTATTCATGTGCGTATAGATGAATCCAAAAAGGGGGTAGAAACATTATTTGGAGTAAATAAGTATAAGGATATTGTATTGAATTTTAATGAATCTCAAGTTGAATCAAATGGCTTAAGTAACGCAACTCTAGATCTTAATCATAAACTACCAGGAGTAAGTTTAAATGAAGACGAAGAGAAAAGGGGGAGTAAAATAACTTTAACTTCTATAAATATTTCAGAATGGAAAAGAATCGAAAAACCTAGAACTAAAAGTAACAGGATTGACGTGTATTATTATACCCCGATAACAAATAAGAGACTGAGATCATTAAATGATGTTAAAAAATATTGTCAAGAAAATAAAATCGCTTATGAACCGGATAAATTTGACTTTAAACCTAAATCTACTCATCCCAATCTAGAAACTTTAAATGAACCTTCAACTAGCGATTCGGATGATTCATATTTAAGTGAGATATTCCAACATGAAACTTACAATACTGAAATCCCTAAATCGTTTGAGGATGCACAAGTTAACCCAGAAAGAGAGAAATGGAACGCCGCGATGAGGGAAGAACTTGAAATCATGAGTAAAAGAAAGGTCTGGCGGTTGGTTGATCCACCCAAAAACGCCACAATAGTAGGAAGCAGATGGGTTTATAATATTAAAAACACAGAAAAAAATGGGAAAAAGTACAAAGCACGTCTCGTAGCTCAAGGTTTTAAACAGAAACAAGGTATCGATTTTAATGATATATTTTCACCAGTTGTAAATTTTTCAATTATAAAACTAATGTTTATTTTATTAGTTTCTATGTTAAATTGGTATCATATTCAATTAGATGTAAAATCAGCTTACTTATATGGGTCTTTAAAAGAAACTGTATTTATGAAACAACCACCAGGATTTGTCATGAAAGGTGCCGAAAATAAAGTTTGTTTGTTAAATAAATCTATTTATGGTTTACGGCAAAGTGGCCGAGAATGGAATTTTGAATTGGACAATATACTACATAATTTAGGATTTTGTAAGTTAAAATGGTGTAACTGTGTATATAAACTAAAAAGTAATGCAATTTTAGTTGTCTATGTAGATGATTTAGTTTTGTTTGCTGAAAATGAAAATATACTGCAATCTGTAACTAATATGTTAAAAAATAGCTTAGAAATTACTGAAATAGGTTTAACGAAATATTTGTTAGGTGTTAACTTTGAACTTATTGCTGATTCATTATTTATTCATCAAAAAACTTACATTGAAAGATTAGAATTAAAATATAAAGGTTTACCTAAAAGTTATGTTAAATTACCCTTTAAAATTGGCTGTATCTTACCAGATAAGGTTAACGAAAATGAAATTGTGGAAAATGAATTGATGAAAAAATATCCATACCGATCATTAATCGGTTGTTTGTCATTTTTATCAAATAGATCAAGACCTAATATTAGTTTTTCTGTAAATATAATGTCACAATTTTGTAATGGTTATACATATAAACATTGGTTGATATTGGCAGATATAATGAATTACGTTTTTGCTACAAAAAGTTATAAAATAAACCTGTCTAATGTAAAATCCTCAAGTTTATATGCATATTCTGATTCTAACTGGGGATGTAACCTTACTAAAAGACATTCAAGTAGTGGTTATATAATTTACTTTAGTAACGTTCCGTTTGCTTGGAAATCATCAAAGCAGAAATGCATTGCACTTAGTTCTATGGAGTCAGAGTTTATCTCATTAACTGAAAGTGTAAAAGAACTAACGTGGCATGCAAATGTCTTAAATGAACTTAATTTATGTGATAAAATAAAACCAGTTCAGTACTGTGATAATGAATCTGCTATTTATTTTTCTAAAAATAGTCAAGAAAACTTTAAAACTAAGCATATTGACATAAAGTGTCAATTTATTCGTCAATTAATAAATGAAAATGTTTTTGAGTTAAAACATGTAAGTTCTAAAGTTAATAAGGCTGATTTTCTAACAAAACCTCTACTGTATATAAAATTTCAGAGAGCCATTTGTAACATTTTTGATTTTGACTATGAAAAGAAAGAGGAAGTTTTTACGACCGATGGGGCCGCATGTTGGAAATCTGGACAAAATCTTGTCCCCCTTTCTCTGTCAAGTAGTTTGTTCGGGAGTAGAATCGTTCCGAACCGGTTTTTCTTTTTGCATTTCGGTCGTAAATGCACTCTCTTTTAACTGTAACTGTATGCATATTTTATTCTAGTTTGAGGTACGGAGTAAGTATATATCTAGGGTGAAACAACTCCATGGAAGGTGTGGTGATGTGATGGAAGGGCAGTTAACCCCCTTTCTGAATGTTTATTTGCTATAATGTGATACCAAAGTTCCCAGCAATGGCTGGAGGTCTATGTATATATCTTTATTTAAGTTTAACATTCAAGTTGAATGAATAAATATAATTCTGATTTCTACATAAACTGTTTCTTCAATGTGCTATATACTTAATCACACCACAGACCTTAACCACTGTGCTTTACAACTCTGCTCAATCTTTATCACCGTCAATGGCGCAGTCATTGCGAGGATTTCCGTAGAACAATAAACACGAGATGTGCGTACTTCACTTTTTTTTCGCCAATGTGCGTGTGCCGGGCGCAAGTTCGTCTCCCGACTTTACTGCACGTACAGCGCCATCTGTCGGTGCGATTTTAAGTTTTTTTTTTTTTTAACCACGCCAAAAACATACCCATTGCTTTGGGAGCATACTGGTGAAATTTTTGGTCATTTGGATCAGTGGTTCTTTTGTTATAGGGTTTTACTTTCACAACTTTAAAAAAAATCACCCTGTATATAGACAGACAGACACATAGACAGACATTTTCTAAGAACAGTCAATTCGTGTTCAGGACCTCCTAAAATGTAGAAATACGTCGAAATATTTTACCAAACCGATGCTTTGTTCTTGTAAAGATAGAATAAATTAAAAAATGCCACCCGAGCATAAGCTCGTGGGGGGGGGGGGAGAGAATTCAGAGGTATGCACAAGCCAATAATGGTTTTCATACGGGTTGAGTCAGACACGGGCCGAATTCTTAGCTTTGATACAGGGTCGGGAAATTTTGGCTTGGCTCGTGCAGATCTGTAGGAAGAATGAATTTCATGCCAAACTCGTCCCGTAAACAATAAGTCTAGCCCAGCTACATAAAAAAGAATACCCGGCCTGGTAAGAGTAGAGAACAGGCAAATGCCGAGTTTCGTGAAACAAAATTGGCTCGAGATTTTTCTTTGGGCGAGACCCTTTCCCGCTTGCAGACCTTTTATTAGCGCAAAAGGGGGTGAGGCGGCGATCGATCAGCCATTTTGAGTTTTTTTACCGGGCCCAAGCCTGAAAATGTCGGCCGTGAAGACCTCTAAAAAGAATGAAACCCGAAAAAAAAGAAGTATGGTCCGGCTCCTCTCTCCAGAAAAAGCGAGGACCAGTCCGGGTCCGACCCATAAAGAGTGAACAGAAGATAGAATCACTCTGGCGAAGCCCGACCCGCAGGTCGGGTCGGGCTTCGCCAGAGGCCTTTTCCCGTGGAGGCCTCTAATGTCAGTTTACCAACCCATTGTTAGTCCAAGGGATCGCCCCCCACCTCCCCCCCCCTTATATCCGCCATTGCCATTTCCCAACAATTTATAAATGCTGCCATTCCCAACGGTTTCCACAAAATGCCAAATGATGGGCCAACAGTCTTTGATACTTGAGTATGGTCTACGATCAGAAAATTTTGGAGTAGATTTTTATGACGACGTTAGACAACTTCAAATCATTGATATTTATACATCTAGTACGAAATGTGTAGACCTTTTACAGGGACAAATAGAAGTATTCATATATACATTTTTGCCCTTGAGTGTTTCTTTAAAATGTGTTTTCTATAATATTTCGAGTTTTCGAGCGGAGTTACATTGAAGTATCTAATGTAGTGCGCGATTTCGCAATTAACTCTATATTGAGTACCACAAATTAATGCGAATCCCATACATTGCCATGCATGAATATTTATTATTCAAAATACTTTTCGGTGATTAAATTTAATATTTTGTACACTGCAACTTAAAAAGAACTGGATTCAGAATTCCGAAAAATTTTTAATTGCAGATTTCCACATTCATGTTTGTTTACATTACAAATGAAAGCATATCACTTTGGCAAAGGGCGGAGTTTAAATATAAAAAGATGTTGTGGGCGTGGAGAAGAGTCAAATAAAGACGTTTTAATATGTTCTGACGCATGATTGAAAGAGATCGCACATACAAACAAAAAGAGGATAAATATGAAGCAACAGAATTTCGGCCCATAGACTGACATTTAAAAAATATAATGAACATCTAAAAGAGGTATGGAAATTTAGAAGTAACTTTATTGTCAATGAAAAACACTGAAAATTTGTACACAATTTCATTTACATATCAGTGCATAAAAATTAAATGATTATTATTCATTATCATATTCTGGATGACTTATTTAATTATTTAGAGATTTACGTTACTTAATTATACATAACTGGAACATTGGGGAACAAACAAATAACAATATAAAAATTAAAAGTGTGTTTGTATTTTAACAAATAAATATTTTAACAAACATAAATTTAACAAATTTAAAATATGTTTGTATTGGGCTTAAAAAATACAAACAGTGGGACATTTCTTCAAAAAATCATAGTGTTCATAGTGTTTAATACTTTTAATTCTGTTCAGAGTTTAGAATAAAATTAGACGCAAAAACCAATTATTAACATAATTTTCGAAAGGAAATGATCATAACCAACTTAGATTCTCAAATTACGTTATAATACATATATACTTTCCGGATACTAACTAAATTTTAAAATATTCACTCAATTTCAATGCATTGAGGCCACTCCTACTTTTTAGAAAGTTCCACCATCCCCCACCTTCTGATTGCAGCCATCTACAATCCCCCCTTCCAGGGACATGCGTCTGCTTGCACAAGAACTCGCTATTTTAACCCGTACTTTTCTAAATTTCATCATTGCGGGTGATTTTAATGCTCATCATTTTTTCCTGGGGTTCTCATAGTTCCAACAACACTGGTTATAAAATGCGCAGTTGGTTAGATCCAAATCATGAGCAAAATTTAGCGCCCTTTGAGTCCACCATCAATAATCATCACTCCCTCATTGATTTCGCCATCACCCGCAATTTACCCTTCTCGCACACCATCCAAACGGTGAATGATCTCTTTTCGATCATTTCCCGGTTCTGCTTAGATTCCAAGTGGGCAACTTCAGACTCGACATCCCCCAGTCATTCTCGCTCAATTGGGAGTACTTCAGTTCAATCATATCCAAGAAAACATGGACCTACCCAATAAACATGGACCAGAAAACTCACTGAGATTCACTCGGCCGAGGACGTAACTTTTTCTATTCTATCTTCTATACAAGCATTTGGACAGTCACTCCATAATGCTTTCCAAGAAGTCTCGAAACCTAGGCAGAGGGTGGTTGGCACGTTCCGACTACCTGAGCACATCATGTATTTGAAAAGAGAGCGAAATCCTTTAAAACGGGACTGGCAGACGTCTAGAGATCCCTTCTTAAAAACTGAACTTAACAGAAAAAAACACCCGGTTTCTGCTGCAATCAAGGAGTTAAGTACTTCACCTTGGAAAAAATATTATAATAAAATAAAATAAAATAATAAATCTCATATAAGCATTTTGATTAAAATCGATAATCATACATTTTTACCTTTGCAGCATGTTCTGATTTGATTATTTAGTTAAGATTACAGCAAAATTACGATCAGGACATTTAAAAAAAAATGTTTTAAGATTTAAAATATTTGTGCTTCAAGAGCAAGGATGAGAGGAATGTATTGGTGTTTTGGGGAAGAGGATTTAGACTAGCGGTGCCCAACCTGGTACGTGGCGAGTCTGCTGGGTTGGGTTGGGTTGATTATTGACGGCCAATTATCTACACTTGGGATATAGGCCCGCGGGGAGTGCCCTTCGTGGGGGTCTTTCTAAGGGAACCTAACCCGTATTTACGCATGGATAAATCCACGGCTCGAAGAAAACCACGAAAACTCCGAACGATTAGGCCGACGGGCGCGATTGGGATCGAACTCAGCACCTCCCGTCTACCAGCTTCGAGAGCAGAACCTCTCAGCCACTGGTGGGGCTGGGAGTCTGCTGGGAGTACGTAAAAACAATCTATATTATAAAGGACAAACGTGTCCGTGCGTAACGTTGACGTCATTTTGCGAATGGCAACACTTGACGGTGAAATTTCGGTTTTGCTACTGCAATGTTTTAAATTCCTAAACATCGCACATTTTTAAATCTTACACCGTTATATAGGAAAAAAAATCTACTTTCAAATGCAATTTGTTTGAAAACTGTAACTTAACTGAATGATTTATTATGGCTTTTAAAATAATTTTCAAGCATGATTTTTTTTTTTTTTTTTTTTTTTTTTTTTTATTGTTGTTTTTTAAATCTATCTCTATCGCTTGCAGATGATTACAAAATATTAATCCGTTTGCATTTTAAACAATATAAATAGTTCAGCATTTGTTTCAATATCTCATAACGAAATTAAAACTTCATTAAGCACTAAATAAAATAGTATTAATTAAATACAAATTTAACAGACGTAATCGAAATAAGCGCTTAAAACCGCTAAAATTATCAAAATAATAATAAAAAAAAACTGCTGTGGATAACGACATTTTTAGGGAGTTCGTATATTAACTTCTGGCACGAGGACAATACAAAATTATCGCTTTTAATAAATTTCAAAATTTTATTTGAATATATAATATAATTGACATATTTCATATAAAAATGCTCTTCGTTGTTGTTAGGGGGCAATCTAAAAAAAAATATTAAATGTAAAAATTTTGTTCGAGTTTTCAATTTAAAAAAAAAAATGGTTTTCTCATATATTCTCTACCTTGGGAAGTCCGGGTTGGATACCCTAGTATCGGTAATGGCGGAAATCACAAAAATGGTTTAACTGAAAACACATAAAGAAAGTTGATAGTTTTCGGTTACAAAGTTAGCCTCATGTGCAACTCCAACATGTTACACTCAAAATGAGGATAAAAGCCACTAGACTTAAAAATTCATTGATAAGTCAACGTCATTAGCTCCGCCCACTGCTAATCATATTGCAGAAGTACTTATATATTTTCCCCAATCTTCGCGAAAACTTCTATTGATCATTATACAATGTGCTTCTCCGAACTCTTTTTTCTCATTGTTTCTTTTCAATAGTAATTGCAAAACTCTTAAATTACGCCAGAGATGTTTGCTTTAATTTTTAATTTTAAAAGCGTTGAAAGCAGGCCCTTATTTTCGTTTTCGAATAGGCGGAGTTATACCATTAACGTTATATTAATTGGAAAGCTTCCTTTCCTTTAATGAGAATTTAACTTGAAATGTTTACTTATTATTTGAATTAATTGGTTTTCTGTTTAAAATGGATAACTCGTTGCAATCTGGAATTCTTAACAGTACTGCAACTGCGTTCGAAATTAAACCTGATAATTCGGGAACTAAACGTTCTTCGAAACAATTTAATTCTTTAGAGATGCAAGAGAACCCGGGCGTAGCTGTTATAATAGGCTTGTTCTGATAACTAATAAATCTAATTATTTAAATAAAACTGAAAACATCACTGCTCCCTTAATGAATAGGAAATAAAATAATGCATAATTCTTGAAATCTGGATTTTCATTCTTGGGAGATGACGATTTTAATAATATGTGGGAGAAGATAGGGGGTGGTGGGTGTTAATGATAAATAGGGGGTACGCCGAAATGAAGAGCATAAGCAAGGAGTATGTGAAAGAAAAGAGGTTAAGAACCGCTGATTTAGACGATTATATATTTAACTTTATTTCAAAGTAACAAATAGAGGGAAATATTTTTTTAATATAAAAGCATTTTAAAGATTAAGTTGTGTGCTGTGAGAGCATGATTAGTTTAGAATATTGACTGTTTATTTTTGCTTTGCAAAATAGAATAAGGGAGAAAAAAATAATAATAATAAAAAAAATTAATAAAGTGTTTTGAAGAATTTAAATGTAGTATGTTGTTGGGGTGGGAATCGGAAATTTGGAGGGAGGTTATTTAAAAGAATGATTATTTGTCATTAGTACAGATAAGACAGAAAAATTATCGAAAAAAATATGAGTTTTAAATATTTTAAATATTTTGCGCTGGAGGGTGGGAAAGGCAAAGATGAAAGAAAAGAGAAAAAAAAGCCTGCAGAGTGATTTAGAGCAGCGTTTCTTAAACTTTGTGATCTCGTGGACCCCCTTTTGATGTGATATGCATTTCGGGGACCCCCAACAATATTTTTCTTAATGTATGATAAGAAATTATTTTTACGTATACACCTTATTTATTTTTCATTATAGATATTTTATATTTCGTTAAAGGTGTTAGAAAAATCAGTTACATTTATCCAAGAAAAATAATAATAGCAATATATACAAGATAAATAATAACAAGAAAAATAATTATAATTTACATTTTAAGACAGTTAAAATACAGATAGTAATATTTGCTATGAGAAGTATGCTGCTTATCTTTTGCTATTGGATGTGCAGCATCTCGTTCAATGTGTAAGTAAGACTGGTTCAACATGCCGTCGAGTTCTACGGTTGTTCTTCATAATTTTCCTGTATGAAACTGTTGAAACATATGAATAGCGCTGCATTTGTTGTGTAAGTAGGAAGAGATTTGCAAAACAAAAAATCTTCACATATCTTACCACCAAATTCATAATGAAAGAAAACTCTCAAATTTACAGTATTACAAATGTCTGAACGCTCATCTAGTTGCAATGCGTAATAAGGGCTGATTATTTACATGTAGAATCAATCGGATCTTAATATTTTCACACATATTTCACCTCCGGAGCATTGAAAAGTCTCCCCAAAAACATTTGGAGTTTTATGCTTATTAATGATCTAGACTTGCAAAGTTCTAGTCTTGCAAATCCCTCCTCCTCTGGGGCTACAGAAATTTCTCCCGAAAAAAAAAATCTAAATTGAACATTGGGCTTGAGGACTCCCGGCTGTAAGCTCACGGACCCCCAGGGGTCCGCGGACCACAGTTTAAGAAACGCTGATTTAGAGGATTAAGTGCTATTGCAAAAAAAAAAAAAAAAAATAGAACAAAAATATATAATCAAATTTACTTTTATAGAATTTTATTTTTGTGCGGTGGGGGAAATGGGAGGGGGGGGGTGATAGATAAAATGTAAACAAAAAAGGAAATCTGTGAAAATGCAGACAATTCTCATCCCTGCAATGCAGAACAATCTACTTTCATTACAGATACGATGCAGTATCAGAAAATGAAGAACGCTGTTCGATTTCGAAGAATTCGAATTTTCAGGTCAAAAAATTCATGTTTTTAGATGTAAAATGGCTTTCTAAATGTGGGAGAAATTTTTACGTTCTTGAACGAGGAATATTCTTTTTAATATTCTTTCTTTCTTTTTTTCGTTTTTTAGAACAGTTTTAAAAGGATAAATCAAAAATAAATTTATTTACTTTTTTTTTTTTACTTTCTTAAAAGTATATGTTTTTGAGAATCTTTGGCTTTGTTGAATAGTTTAAGAAAATTATTTGTTTGTATATTTGTTTATTTATTAACTTTTGTAATTCTTTTTATTAGGATTTTCACAATTGTTATCTCTAAGTGTACTGTAGACATAAACTCACCAGCTCCCAGTGTTTTAATTTAAAATGTATAAAAATGGAAATCAAATCAATTTATTTTTTAATAGAATTTTTCTTTTTACGTCGGCCATTCTTTTACACATAAAATGGATTTCTGAAAATGTGAGAAAATTTCACGTTCTTGAGTTGGGAATTTTTTTTTTACATTTTACTTTCTTTTTTTCTTTCCTTTTAGAACAGAGTTAAAAAAATCATTTAAAATACTTAAAAGGAAGAAACTATCTATATTAAAATATGAAGAAAGAGGAAAATTGCATGTGAAATTTGGGAATAATATACAATAATGGTGTTTATGAAGGGTGGTATTTTATTAAAACATTAACTAAAATATATAGTTCTGTATTTCCGGGTTATAGAGCATACTGTCTGGTGTACATAACATAGGTGCAAACAGTTTTTTAATCTTAAACTCTAACAGATTTTTTACATTTAATTATATTTTTTAGATTGAACGCAAATCTTTTGCAAAATGAAATTTCGAAATTTATTTAAAAGCCATATTACCTGATATTACCTGGATGCCAGAGATTAATAGCCGAAAAAATTGTAATATATTTCGCTATTCACATCAGCCTTTCTTATTCTGACTATTTGAGCTGTTAAGCACATACTTCGATTAGATATATGTTAATTTTGTGCTTTAATTATATTATATATATGTGTGTGTGTATATTCAGTTATTGACGAAGTGTTAAATTTCGTTTTGCAATATTATCCGGAACAAATGCTGAAATAACTGTTTTGTTTTAAAGGCAAACGAATTAATCATCCGTAATCATTCTGCACGTGACACAGATGGATTTTATAACTCTAGATAACTAGATGTACTCAAGACAGTGAAAAAGACTTACCGCTCATAAAAATTACAAATTCTGAAATAATGTTTATAATGTTTTACATATTGAACAAGTATATTAAGTAATAAAATTCCTTTTATAAAATATTTTTAATAGTTTCACATCAGAAAGATCATTCTGTTATTTGCTGATATAGAAATAACATGTGCAAACGTTACTCTGTTTTATGTACTCTACGCGAGGAATCTGGCTGTGCTTGTGCAGAGAATGGGCGGTATTAATGCGGCATCCTGTATACAATAAAGATAGTTATCAAAATTAGTATTTTATTAAATTATTATAAAAACCACAGGATTTTCCGGGTTACAGAACAGAGAACATAATGAGTGGCGTACAGAACATGAGTGAAAACAATTTTTTAACCAAAATCTCTAATAGCTATTTTATTTTAATTATATATTTTTAGATTGCGCACAAATCTTTTGCCAAATAAAGTTTTGAAATTTATACAGGGTTCCTGCAGTTTCAGGGAAAATATTTTTGTAATCTCGCGATTGCGTAAGGCGAGTTTTTCTCTATGTAAATACTGGTATTTATGTGACCGAAAGTCAGAGAAATTCCATCACCTGTAGGAAACCTGTTGTAAAAAGGAATACTTTAATATTAGCTGTATGGCAGAGGTTTATAGCTGAAAGAATCGCAAAATATTTCGCTATTTTTATCAGCTTTTTGGTTTTTGACTATTACAGCGTTTAACTTTAAATATGTAGTTCGGTTACGTATCTGTTAAATTTGTGTTGTTATATATACTACAGGGTGTCCGAAAAGTCTGGAAACGGTCAAATAACTCGAGAAATATACATCGGATTGAAAAACGGCAAAATGCATGTTCAATATTTTTGAAAAATCTATTTAGGGATATGAAAGTTGCCCCCCCCCCAACTTTGCTAACCCCGGGGGGAAAGGGGGGCAACTTTGTTACCATTGATATGTAACATCGTTACCATTGCAATGTCTGGAAACGCTCGAATAACTCGAGAAATATACATCAGATTGAAGAACGGAAAAATGCGTGTTTAATACTTTAGAAAAATGGCAACTTTAATATCCCTAAATAGATTTTTTAAAACTATTGAACATGCATTTTTCCGTTTTTCAATACTATGTATATTTCTCGAGTTATTCGAGCGTTTCCAGACATTGCAATGGTAACGATTCTCACAGCATTGCACTCAATTACAGCACCATCTACAATGTTTCGAAGAAAATGTTCAATACAAAAGTTACGTATTTTTTCCAGTAGAATCCGAATCTGCAATAAAAAATGGGGGTCATCATTTAAGATTTCAAAGTTGCCCCCCTTTTGGCAAAGTTGGGGGACAACTTTGATATCCCTAAATAGATTTTTCAAAAATATTGAACATGCATTTTGCCGTTTTTCAATCCGATGTATATTTCTCGAGTTATTTGACCGTTTAGAGACTTTTCGGACACCCTGTATGTGTGTTCAGTTATTGATGTAGTGTTAAATTTCGCTTTTCAATACTTAGTTCGAAAAAATGCTGCATTAATTGTTTTGTTATAATTATAAACTGGTTAATCATCCGTAATCGTTTTGCACGTGATACAGATAGATTTTTTTAATCCTGAGTGACTAGACGTACTCAGCATAGAGGAAAAGACAGAACGCTCATAAAAATTACGAATTATGTAAATTTTGCATTTTTATGTAGGTACATAGATTCGAAATGGTTATTATGTCTTTCTCAGCATTTTATTATCAATTTTCCTCGAAAACAAATGTTCTTATACGTATAATTATACGTTTACTCGAAAACGAACTATACTTCTACTCGAACTTTCTTGTTTTTTAGGGTTAAAAAAATCATGCTTAAAAATTCTTTTAAAAACCATTAACCATTCTGTAAATTAAGATACCGTTTTCATAGAAATTGCATGTGAAAATACATATTTGTCACGATTCGCCGTTTAAAAATTTAAAAATTTTAAAATGTTAAGAAATTATTAAATTATCAATGAAAGGAAAATTGATTGCTCAAATCGTTGCCACCTCCAATAGGACGTAAGTGTTACTTACGTAAAAGTATTTCTTTATAATATAGATGGTTTTAAGTGCAAACTATTTAACCTTCCTTAACTGGGTTCCTGCACATTTGAAAATATTCATGCTTGAAAATTACTTTTTAAAACCATAAAAAAGCAGTAAATCGTGATACAATATTCAAAGAAATTGCATTTGAAAGTACATTTATTTTCTATTAGGCAATGTAAAAATTGAATTTGTGCTATGTTTAGAAGTTGAAAAGTGCAATAAATTGAAATTTATCATCACGTCTTTGCGTCCGTGAATATGACGTCAGTGTTACTCAGGGACATGATTTTACGTTATGGCACCGATAAATAAACTAGTCGTTGGGGGCCACCGTAATACTTACCCATCATTGATATGCATAATGTAAAATATTAAAATAAAAATGTGTAAACTACTTATAAAATGCATTCCAATTCAAATAAAATCGTGGCTTGACGACGTCTTAAACTTTAAGGGCTCGATTACTCAATTGCTTGAAAGAAACCTCCTTATAACTTCAAAAATAATAATCCTATTAACTAGCGGTTTATTGCATCTGATTAAGCGTCAAATTTCCAATTAAAATATATCTTTGAAGTGAAATTTGGATGAAATACAGGGTCATGAAAAATCGAAGAGTGTGGAAATAGGATTCCAAATATCTCGGCAACTCATTATCCGATCGACTTCATGCTTTATGCAAAATTTATGTTTTTTTATTGTCTTTTATACTCATTTCTTAAAATAAACAATTTCGAAAAATTTTATGTACCTTTTATCAGAACGAATATTTCGAGAGTCCGAAAAAAATAGTTTCGGTTAATCGAGGTTATTGAAATGAAATAGGCTTCTTCCCATTATTACATACTAAGTACATACCCAATTGCAAGTCTCTATCTCAAATTTTTCGGGAGATAGAGCGTTTACAGACACACAGACACACAGACGGACGGCAAAATTTTTTTTCTAAAAATATGTTTTTCGGAATCTCCAGTGTCTAAAACGTGTAAATCCGTCAAATTTTTTTTTTTTCGATTTTCAAAACGATTACAAGACTTACCCTATACTACGTGTGATGGGTAAGTAAAAGGAAAAAATTACTAATAATAACGATAATAGCAAAAAACAGTGAGTAATAATACAATGGAGTGTTATCCTTATTTATAATATTGATAATAAATAAAACTGCAGCATTACTTTTTTTCATTTTAGGCATTTGTTCATTTAATAACAAGAAAAAAAAAATCTAGATTTTGATGCACCTAAAATACTATTTTTTAAAAATCTGATACGGACTTTCACTATATAAGCGAATACACTGAGGCATGTCTCAGTAATTTCCTGTTATTGTTCCTTGATTTTATAAAACAATTTTATGTTGCCTTAAAACAAAATTGCGAAAATAAAGAAATTACTATTATTGCATAATAACCATCCAGTTAGAACCACCTAAAAAAGGTCCAAACGGTATCAAATGATCATATAACATAGCCTGATATTGCGCAGAGTTCATATGTCCCGAAATTCGGCTTAAATCGCATAATCCATCATGAGTAAAAGCTCCCCAAACCATTACTGATCCTCCTCAAATTTGTCGACTGAAGCATTGTTTCCGTTCCTTCCTCAAATCATGCCAATAGTGTTTATAATCATCCGGACCGTCAAGATTATTTTTTTTTTTCTCTGAAAATATCACTTGTTTGCATTTCTTGTCCCATGACATAACATTTTTAGCCCATTTCAGTCTTTCTTCTTTATGATGTTTCATTAACCTCAGTTTTTTCAACAGTTTCAACATACACATACTATAAATAAAGTAGAAACTTTATTGAGATCACCATTCTATTTATTAATAATTAAATTTTGAGATGATTTCAACAAAGATTTCTATTTATGCACTAACACTGTACTAAAGTTGGATATACAGTAAAGTGAAGATACTCACGTGTTAGAAGATGGCGCAAAGTAGCGCCACCGGAGGTGCGGTGGTGGCGATTAAAACTAAAATATTCTGTAGTGGACGGGGCAGTGGGAGCTCCGTCCTCAGGCTTTGGTTCTGCTTTCATGGCCGGAAATAAACCTTTGAAATTTTCGTTTATTTCGCGGCAGTATGACAGTAACGGCAATCAGAAATTTTCAATCCTTTCATTAAACTATCTCATAGAGTGATGAAATATTTTAATTTTTAATAAAACTAATCAGATTATGTATTTATTTAAATTTTTTATCTTTGTTATTTTCTGTTTACTTCTTATATTTTATAATTGCCTGAAGAATATGAATATTTTAAAAGAGATTATTTTGTCAAACAGTGGATATATTTTTTTAAATATAGAACGTAATGTGTTCAACAATTTGATTTAATTGAATATTTAATATATGAGGTTGATATTTACAACGAATAGTTTTTTACAAAAACATTTGTAATTTAAATTATAAGAAGTGAACATAAAATAGGATTAAACATTAAAAGGAATACATAATCTGATTAGTTTTCATTAAAAATTTAAGTATTTCCTCACTCAGAGAGTTTTTTAATTAAAGGATTGAAAATTTCTTATTGAAGTGACTGGCATACTGCCGCGAATTAAACAAATATTTCGTTAAATTAATTAGTTAAAAGTGTATTTTGTACCCTGTATAAGTACCCATGAAATAATTGTTTGTATTTTTTTTTATGCTAAGTCTGTTAAAATATGAAAATCTCAAGCAAGTTAAATATTTCTGGATAATTTTATTTCGTAATCTCTTTTTAAGAAATACATAAACAAAATTTAGAGTTTATATAATTCCTAAACAAAATCAGAATAATACATTTCTATAGCATTATATAAAATATTTTTGTATGATCTACAAGTTACATATTTACTTATTTTTAGTTTTTATTAAATTTTTTAAATATATTTTAATTTATATAGAAGGACAATAGTTTTTCAGCATCATTTGCAGCTTACATTATATCTAACTTGATTCTCCATAATTTCACTTTTATCTAAATCTAGTAACTTTACATTTTTCTTTTAATTTTTTTTTTCAAAATCTTTCTTTTTAAAATATAAATATACATTTTCAAAATCTCACATATGTATTATTATGCACACTTAAAGTGTCAAGTATTTAAATAGATTGATTTAATCAAAATTAATTTATTCATAGAAGTAAAATGTATTAAAAAAGTTTGATAATAATAGTGATACTTAAAAATTCAAGCAACTTGTGCAACAAAAATTTAATAAATTAAATATTGCACATACAAAATTATCTGCTGTTGAATATTATCAAATGAAAAGATATACAACATCAAAATATTAGCATACGTGTAAAAAAAAAAAATAAAATAAAAAATAAATGGTTTAAATAATTTGAAAATTAAATGAATCAGTAACTTTGAATAAATTAAATTTCAAATATTATCTACAGCAAATTATTATTATTAAAGAATCGAAATTTGGAAGATTTTTTAATTATATGAACTATAACACGAGTATTTAAAAATTGCGAACATCAAATGGATAAGAATGTAAACAAATAATAACCAAATGGCATTCTGCAGTTATTAGAATAAAAAACAGTTTAAAGAATTCGCAATAATTAAAAAGAATTAAGAATATAAAAATATGTCGCATATCATAAAAGCTTAAATAATAAAAAATATTAGTGAAAGTTGCCGAAACATATCTTTCTAATTTCAACTAACTTGTCTTTTCTACAACGACACTACCTACCCAAATTTAATTTTTTAAAACAGATTAAACATGTACGAAACAATATATATATATATATATATAGAAAAGTAATGAACTTGATTAAGATTAAAGTGGATTTCACAAAACAAAATTAATGAGCATTCTCTGAAAACAGTGTAACCGAAATTTCAAACACATGCGAGAAAAACTCGAGCGTTTAGATTGTGTTGGAACTCTTTGAAGAAGTATTGTGATCAGAGGATGCGCGCGCAGTTTCACTGGTCGAGGCGATCGCAGCGATGTTTAGAACTACAATTCCCAACTTTCAATGTCAAGCAAGTTTGTGACAGTTTTTCCGTATTCTTTTTCCGTCTTTGCTTTTCCGTATGCATGTTCGCATAAAACGAACTAGAGTGTCACAGCTATGGAGGTCTTTGACATAATTAGATCATTCTCACGAACAGAGAGAATGTTTAACGTGAATCTGCTTGTCTAGCTACTCTAAATTAACGGGGAAAACTTAGTGCCGTACAGGCGTTCACTCTTTCAATCATATTACAAGTGAAAGTACAGTTCTTGCGAAAACACATTTTATTTTATTTCAATGTATTTTTTAGCTCGCAGGCTATCAAAGCCTGAGAGCTTATGTGCCCGCCGGTTCTGTATGTACGTACGTACGTATGTATGTATGTATGTATGTACGTACGTAACGCGATAACTCTTCATAGAAATATCCGTTTTCCTTCAAATTTTGTTTATAGGTTCACTGTGTTAAGGCGCTTCCCTGATTAGTTTTCGGGATTGATTGGTTGAGTATAAAGGGGGGGAACGGGGGGGGCTAATCCCCCGTAATTTATATAAATGGGTTTTTCAGGCAGAATTATCCCATTTGCTTCAAAATTTGTTTATAGGTTCATTGGGTAAAGACGCTTCCCTGATTATTTTTCGAGATTGATTGGTTAAGTATAAAGGGGGGGGGGATAACCCCCCCCCCGTAATTTAGATAAATGAGTTTTTCATGCAGAATTATCCGATTTTCTTCAAATTTTGTATATGGGTTCATTGTGATAATGTGCTTCTCTGAATAGTTTTCGGGGTTCATTGGTTAAGTATAAAGGGGAAAAGGGGGTGGCTAATCCCCCCTTAATTTAGATAAATGGGTTTTTCATGCAGAATTATTCCATTTTCGTCAAATTTTGTATATAGGTTCATTTTGATAATGCGCTTCTGTCAATAGTTTTGGGGGTTCATTGGTTAAGTCTAAAGGGGGAAAGGGGGGGATAATCCCCCCTAATTTAGATAAATGAGTTTTTCATGCAAAATTATCCGATTTTCTTCAAATTTTGTATATAGGTTCATTGTGATAATGCGCTTCTCTGAATAGTTTTGGGAGTTCATTGGTTAAGTATAAAGGGGGAAAGGGGGGGCTAATCCCCCCTTAATTCAGATAAATGGGTTTTTCATGCAGAATTATCCGATTTTCTCCAAATTTTGTATATATATTCATTGTAATTAGAGACTTCCCTGATTAGTTTTAGGGGTTCATTAGTTAACTATGAGGGGGTAACGGGGGGATGACCCCCTCCCCCCTTAATATATTGTTGATTATTTTTTTTTCGAGGGGCATACTTCAAATTCTTTGAAATAAGAGTATAATATACAATTAGTGTGAATAGCCTGTGAGCTCAATGCCCTCAGTTTAACTGGGCAGTTTTCTTTTTATTTAATCTTCCTGGTATAAGTGTTATATTTCTATTATCTGTTACTCTTTAGTGCTTATATGATAACAGAAAAGTTTATTTTTCATTCGGTATGATTTAGGTTTATTTATCACAGTCCAATCATTTTATTATATATATTTTATTATTTTGTACTAGCGATAGCTAAAAGATCAGGGCGAAACAAGGATCTGAAACGAGCTAAAAGATCAGGTCGCTATTCCTACAAGAGAGGGAATAGTTTTTTCAGAAGCATTGTCAATCAGTCATCTACTAATAATTCAATTACTGGATCCTTTCTCTATGAAGCTTCAACAAACATTTTAATAAAGTGGGCGGATTTTCTATAGCACATGAATTAAGCATTCCAAATGAGGGATGAACAGGAAAGGTACTTACATATTATCCGTGCCAGTTTTAAGCCAACTGCGCCAGGCATGGAGCCAATATTACTAATTATAGTAACCCTTATATTTTGTTTTCTTGCTGCATGGTACATGCCTGGGAATAATTTATAATATTATTCTTTCTTATTTACTATGCTATTTACCATTTATTAATTTTACTAAAATAATGTTATTTACTATTTTTAACAATGTTATAAATTTAATAAACATATATTACATTTTATTAGGTGCGTTCGTAATTATATAATTACGTAGCACCTATAGTCGTCGTTTGGTCCGTCCGTCTGTCCGTCCGTCTGTCTGTCTGTCTGTCCGTCTGTCTGTCCGTCCGTCTGTCTGTCTGTCCGCATATAACAACTCAAAAACTACCCAACCAAATGGTTTGCAATTTAAAATATATTATCTTTTCAGAATTTTGTCGAGACATTTCAAATTTTATTAAAATCGAATCAAAACTTTAGGAGATATTAATAAAAATATTTATTAAGAAATTTGAATTTTTTTTTTTAAATCGGTGCTTTTTTGTTATAGGAGCTTCCGATGGATGTTAAATCGTCAAGCGACCGAGATGCTTATTTTATGACAGAAATTAATCTGCAGACGATATAATTCATTTCACAGAATAAAAAATCATCAAGATCTGAATATTTATATAACTAGCTGATACATATATATATGAATATTTATATAACTAGTTAAGATATTTGTATGAACAGTGTCATAAAATATATACTTAACTAGCTGTTTAACCCGTTCTATGCACGAGATATCATGAATTTAATTCTAAAACGTGCGTACGAACGCACCTCGTTTGTAACGTTTGGCGTACAATTTCCAACTTGTTTATTTTATATTACCATTTTTAACAATGTTATTTGATAATGTTAAATTACTGCATCGTGCATTTCATTAGAATAATTAAATTTTCATATTGTAAACAGAAATTGCATTTAAGACTTTTGATTTTTTTTTCTTCCTTTACACAAAGTTCTTTAATAATTCCGTCAAACATTTATTTAATAATTATTATAGACAAACATTTCCTCAAATCACTACACTATTTTTATTTTCAAAAATCTTTAATTATCTGAATTTAGATATGATTAATGAAGCACAAATATTTAATTTTTCTTATTATTTTTGTAATGATATGATGCATTTTATAAATTTGTTTTCATAAGTTAATTTATCATTATAAACATTAGGAATGCATTAGCGAATTTTTGTTAGGTGTGCTATGAAGACACCAACTTGTGCGCTATCCACGCCAAGCGTGTCACAATCATGCCCAATAATCGTAATAATAATAATAATAATAATAATAATAACCATTATTGCCTCTTTTTTTTTTTTTTTTTTTTTTTACAATATTTTCACCTTTTGATTATTTTTATTGGTAGTAGTAGATTTTTGTGAGCAAAGCTTATGGAACACTAGGACTATTTCTTTTTAATGAAATGATTATTTATGATTTGAATTTTGTACAATATAACCAGTATTTTAATTTTTTAATTTTATTCTTTGAATGTCAACACTGAGCATTTTTTGTATATTTCGAGTGTACGAATTTGTGGTGTTTCCATTTTATATAATTTTTATTCTACGTAAATCCCCCCCCCCCCTCTCCTCCAGAATACAAGTTTAAAAACTCAGTAATCTTTTAAAAGTCCATTTCTGTTAATTTGTTATAAAAATACATGATTATTAACCTAAATCCCTCCCCCCCCCCCCCACACACACACCACGCAAAAAATATTTTCTAGATTTGAAAAAGGCAGAGCAAAACATTTTTTTTTTAATTGTAATTTGAACGTTTACACTCCCTCTGCTTGCTGTAATCTTTTCAAATTTCACTACTTATTTTTGTTAAATTGTTATAAAAATACATGATCATTAATCTAAATCCCCCCTCCATTTCTCTTCACACAGAAAAGATATTTCTATGTTTGAAAAGGCAGATCAAAACATTTTCCTCCTTTTTTGAAATTTGACTGTTCAAACTTCTTTTGTTTGATACTTATCATTTTTATTATTTTTATTAAAATATAGTGATATTTTTCTTTTTAAATATTAGTAATGTCAAAAATTAAAATTTTTAAACAGCATAATTTTTATTATATTTTATATAATAAAATATAATAAATTTTTATTTTTATGATATTTTATTAAAAAAATTTTTATTGTATCATCCTACTTTTGATTTTATATTATATCACCCTCCTTTTTTTTTATTATATCATCCTACTTTTTATTATACCATCCTACTATATTAGTTTAAATAGTGTAATTACAAACAGGATGTACAAACAGGATGTGAATTAACATGTATTTACACTGATGCAATAATAATAATAATAATAAAACAGTGATCAACGAATGTACAATAAACCTCAAATGTAAAATTTTAGCAGAATCACATGCCGAGGTCAGGAGCTAGGATAGACGTTAATTCTCCCCTTTTCTTCTGTCCCTACCTTCTATTATTGAGATCTCTGAGTCATAGAGAACCTGGACATAGTAAGAGAAGCGTCATGAGTTTAATTATGCATGCTCTATGGAAGAAAAATGGCGGCTGGACGAAAATCTCGTCCAAATTGTAGCAAACCCGATTTTCCACGCTTGGCGCGTATTCGCGCTTTGGCTATTTTTATTATTATTTTAATGCGCGTTCTTTAGAAACGAAACAAGGTAAACAAAACAATTTTTCTTCTTTTTTATGACGAATCTGTTGTAAAAAGTGGATAGTTTTCTGTTTTTGCCACTATTATGTCAAAAGTTTCACTAAGTGCAATTTACCTATTTATAACACATTTAATATTTTAATTAAATTGGTTATTTAGAATATAACAATAAATATTTATTTATTAGTTTTCTAATTAAACTTTTTTGTAAAAGAATAACTAATAAAATGAAATCGCTCATCTCATTGCACCGCTAAAATTACTGTGCATTTGCGGATGAATTTAATTTCGAGAATATGTTAGGAAGTAATCAATTTGAATTTGAGAGCTACCTTCAAAATTCCTTAGAGGGGGGAAAAAAGTTATGAAATATTTAGAAAATTGGGGCGGGGGGGGGGGGGGGGAAGCAGTTATATTTTATTTATTTTGGTTGTCTCCACCATTAATTTACTTTTTCGGCTCTCAAAAAAAAAAAAAAAAAAAAAAAAAAATCTCACCTCTGAACAACGCGAAAATTTCCTGACACATTTTCTGACTCATTTTTAAACATAAAAACATTATACTTGGAGGCATGGTTATTGAAATGATTTGTAATAGAACAGTTTTTATTTACCGATAAATGAATTGCATCTGGAGTTATAAACGATATTTTTTTTTTTTTTTTTTTTTTTTTTTACTTTTCTGCGGTGTTGCATCAGGAAATTCAGTTCAATGCATGAACTTTGACAGCATTTTCTAAAAATCTTCTGCCTTTACCGAAAAACGAAAAATCTGTTCGATTACATAGTTTCTGAATAAGACAACCTGCCAATTTGATACGTTTGCAAACAAAAATGAATTTAAAAATATGTCAGAAAGTAGCCAGTTTGAATTTGAGAAAAGCCTAGGCTTAAGCATCCCAAAGTGAGAGGCAAGTAATTCACTGAAAATAAAATACTTAAAAATACATAATAGACATTACACTAATTTTGACAACTATTTTTATTTTTACCATTTTTGAAAACTCTGTAATTAAATTAATTTTAAATAAATTTTGAAATAGCCAAATATAACTTTGCTCATGCTAACAATTTTCTAATATTCCTTGCGTTTATGGAGGGGTAGAAACACGCATTTTTATTCAGGGAACGTTTAACCTTTATTCTAAATACGATTGCTTACTTTGGATTTAGCAATTAATAAAAACAATACTATAAATATTATCTAAATATATAATAAATTTGAATTTCTTTTTTCCCAAACAATTGAAAAATTTTAATTTATTTCCTACATTTTTGAAATGCATAAGGAAAAAAAGAGAGAGAGAGAGAGAGAGAGAAAATCTATGTATGTATATTGCTCATCTCCATATCTAATAAATAAATTTAAAAATATATAAATAAATATATATAAATGCGTGATAGTTGCAAATAAGCATGCATGAAATTTTATTTTCCAGCTCTTTACAATCGAATAGCGTTTTTCGTTTGCCTGTAAATATACTACATTTTAAATTATAATGATGGCTGATGCAGAGATTTATTTGTTGAATGGGGAAGACAAATTCAATTCTTTTTTTTTTTTTTTTTTTTTTTTTTTTTAACTGCTCTAATTGGAATTGTGCAGTGACAATATATATATATTCTTCTACATTAGCACTCCCCAAAATTTCCACCTTTAATCCTCTTAGACACCCCCCCTCCCCCAGCATCACTTATAATTAAAAATTATAAAATCCTAACTTAATATACATATATATCCAATATCCATCTTCCCCATATTCCTCTGAATTTATGTGCGTATTTTGTGTATGAAGCATCAAACTTTATTTTATAAAAATGAATACTTTAATAAGTTCTTTCTGGTAATTAGATAATTTTATGCTATTAACGTTACAACATAAAAATATTTTTAATGTAATTTTATTTGATGTTATAACTGCATTAAAATATATGTTTCATTTTAATTATTATAATATAGCCCTTATATATTAAATATTAAAACTTAGTTTCATTAACAAGAATCTATTTAAAAAATTCAAAGTAACATATAATAAATAAATAAATAATAATATATAATAATAATTTAAAAAAAGAATAAAATAAAATATTATAATTTAGTTTCATTGACAAGAATCTATTGAAAAAAATCAGAGTAGGCAATCATAAGAAATGAATAAAAATCGAAAAAAAAAAATCTAAAATATTAAAAAAAACAAAAAACAACGAGCATCGAACCCGCAATCTCTGCCGTAACAAACGCATGCTTCTGACCACTACACCATATAATCTTACCAACAAACAGCGAAACTACTGTATTGGATTCAAAGCAAGTCATACGAGAATTTGGCGCGATTTCAATCTTCGCCAACACCAATTTTGATCACTGACAGCGGAAAAATATTAATAAAAAATACTTGTGATGCGATTCCACAAAAATAACGCAGGATATATATACACTATACTTATAGAAATAAAACTAATCCACGTTTTTCTTATGTATATTAAAATATAATGAGAAAAAGAAATAATAATGCTCGTGCTGACTGGGTGAAAACGAAACTTCAGGAGGAAAAAAAATATTTTCTACAGAAAATTGCGAAATTCCAAAAAAACCTTTTGTTTATATCCATAATATAAACATCCCTGAACCTGAAAATCGGCGTTAAAAATCTATACAAACATGAAAATATTATGAATGATATGGATTTATAAACTCTGTAATTTCGCCCTGTATAAAGTCTATGGTAGCGCTGCAGTCGATTGCCCGCGGCGGTTGAAAAGAGCTTTGGACGAATCAGAGTCTATTGCCACTCATGACGCTTCTCTTACTTGTCCAGGTTCTCTACTGAGTCATGGCTTCCTGTGATCTCTATGGCTGTCCAAACGAAACGCCGAACAACAGGAAAGCGCAAAAAGCGGTAGTTAATCTTTCCTCCACTACAAGCGCTGCCCTCATGCACGCGTTACTAGTATATTTTGCATTGTAAACATATGCTAAAGCCCTTAATTTTTATACTGTCCAAAAATATATAACTATATACTAATTTATTTTTCGCTATACACGTTTCCGAATTAACCCAGTAATCTGTAGAATATTAAATTTCATGTAAATAACATAAATTTAATTTAATCTTTTAATTTAGTACTTTTCCAGTGTAACATTCGTGAGTTTAAAATTCCTTGTTTCAAATTAAAAAAAAAATAGTATATATGTATTTATTTTCTTTCTGTAGAATGTAAATAAAAGGCATCTTAATACGATTCAGATCGCTGAAGTTGATTGGTAAGAAGAATTAATTGAAATAAGAATTAATATTAAAAAAAATAATAATAATATAAATACTTTTTTTGCATAAAGTTTTTTTTATAATTACCATGTCTGTTTATCAAGGAAAAAAAAATACATTGTTTTGAGGGATAATAAAAAGTGATAGATTCCATACATTTTGAACTGCTTTTGCATAATATGTATGCTTTAAAAATATATTGATGAAGGTGTGTGAAAGTTTTTAATTAAAAATAATGAGGTATATATTTTTTTTACAATTTTTAATCCGAGAAAGTGTGTTTTCTTGTGTTAATAAACAAATTATATATATATAAATAAGTGTTTTTATGACCCTGTGTTTTTATTTTCTGTACCTCCCCCCCCCCCCCCCACCCCACCCCTCCAAAAAAAAAATAAAATAAAATAAATAAATAAATAAATAAAACAAAAAATTCTAGAAATGCCATTATTCTTATATACTCTATTTTTGGAATAATGTAAATATAGGGTAGATGTGCCAGTAATGGATATCCTTAAGGAATTTCTTTAAAAATTATTTTTTAATTAATATTCATAATTATTATAGTCCACTTTTTTTAAAATATTATATTAATCTATCAACAATATTTAATCATGCTCATAGTCACATTTCCCAATGTAAATAAAAATTTAATTGTAAATAACAGAAATAAATCAAAAAACCCTAAATTCCAGTAATGGACACCCTCTCTTCCAGTAACGGGACACTCTCTGTTCCAGTAATGGACACCCCACAAAAAATAATAGGCAATTGATTTTATGATTGTATTTAAAACCAGAATTTAATGTAAGCTTATTAATGAAATAAAAAGTCATTTTCAAATAAATTTAACAATTAACATATCAATAATTAATAAAATATTTATGAGAATAATTCACTGTTTAAATTAATTATTGTCACAATCACAAGATTGACATTTTAATTATTTTAGATAGAAGGCTTGAAATACTAAATTTCAAAGAATTATATTTATCAAATTATAATTATTAAGTCATTGAGAAGGGGAGGGGATTTAGAAGGGTTAGTTAATTTTTTTTTTTTTTTTTTTTTTTTTTTTTTTAAGTGTCTTTGAGTACCAGTGCATGTAATCATATTTATTTTTATTCTTATCAGTTAAACTTCCTAAAACAGCTTTATATATTACTTTTAGCAATTTGTATAAAATATATCAAATAAATGAAAGTGTAGATTGAATGTTTTTTAAATACTAAATAAAATTATTTCAAAATAAAATATCAGAACTGACATTTGAGTCCCATGATCTGCAGATTTACTACTTTCATTGCTACTATAAATTTAATATTATAGGGATTTTTTTTTTTTTTTTTTTTATGTATGTAGTTCTTTTGTCAGATATGAATAATTGAAACATTTAAGACAGAAAATAATAGATTTTTAAGAACTTATGTGACTTAAAAAATTGTCTTTTTTGAAATGGGGAAGAGTTTGAACCCCATGAGCCCCTCAATTTCCCATGCCCCTTAAAGATTATTCTCTGTTTCCTGATGGGTGTTGATTGCCATATTATGAAATGTACGGTTTACAAAAAAATAATTTGATAACAATCTTAAAAAATTATTAATTACGTGAAATTAATAAAAACAGCTATTTATATGAAAATATATATTATTACATTTTGGTAAGTGAAATTTAAAAATTAAATTTGATTACTTAGCTTTTCAGTCAAATTAAAAATATATATATATATGCACTATGAACATTACTGAAATTGCTTTTTCAATAATGTCCATATGGGTTGGGGTGTCCATTACTGGAAATTGACTGAAAAATAAAGGAAATTTTGTAAACTTCAAAGTTTTCTATTATTGTCTAAAAAAAAAAAAACATGCAATTTTTTCAAGAAAAGGAAAAAAAGATATCAATTGTTTAACTGAAGCCAGCTCTTAGAATGTTCATTAAGGTTTTCACAGAAAATGTGTGGAACTGTGAAACATTATTTTCTGCTTCCTGATTAGTTTTATTAAGAGTGTCAACAATAATCCAGATTATTAAACAAGCAAGGAGGAATTATGAAAAAATATATAAAAGGCTAAATTTTTATTGGTTATTTTTTTTATAAATCAAAAACTTTGAAAGTGACCCATTACTGGAAGGAGGTTCATTACTGGCACATCTACTCTATATTTAATTTATAGTATCAAGCATATAGGACAGTGTTTCCCAACGGGGGGCAATTTGACTTTTCAGGGGGGCAATTTAACTTTTCAAAGGGACAATTCGGAATATCTGTGAACCCATACTTTCTGAATTGTTTTTCTAATAGTAATGTTGTAGACTGAAAATAAAAGTTGCACACTCAAATTTCAAAAACAAAATTTAAAAAAATAAGTTTTTTATTCAGTTTTTAAAAAGTATCCATTCAAAAGTTTTAAATACAATTCTACCAGAATAATTATAGATAAAACTTTTAAAGATATTTAGATACTTTTATATATTTAAAAATTCTTTATAATTTTTCTGATTTATAAGTATTTTAGAATTTTAAACAACTTTTTCGATTATTTATTGAATGAGTCGCACTGCGATATGTCACATAAAAATCAATTTTACACATGACACTATTCAAGTGTATATTTATCAATTGCTTGACGACCTTCATTTACAGAATCTTTTATCACGTTTTATTCTGATTAGAAATTGTTGCGTAATTTAATCGCAGAAATTCTGTGATTAAATAAGAAAAAAATTGTTTTATTCAAAATTATCGATTTTTCTAATCAAGGATTCTGAGCACTCTATGCATCACGCATACCTGTGCGACCATGTGCCAGTAAACTACAAGGAGTATCAGATGATTATAAAAAATATTTGATTCATCTATTACCTGCGGTACATTTCAGGATCAATGTTAAATTATTGTTACTCTATCAGGAGTAAATTCTTTTAAAATTTTATAAGAATTATGTGTTATAGAGGGGGGGGGGGGGGGGGACATCATCATTTTAGAGATGTTTTGGTGGGGCGCGGCTAAAAAAAGGTTGGGAACCACTGATATAGGAAAAACATAATTCATTTTTATTATATTTGTTTGTAATTATTTTGTAAATAAATTGTAATATTGTCAAATGAAATGTGTGTTTTAATTACAGAGTTTTATAGAAAATAAGATTACATTTCTAAACATTTACATTACTATAAAATATTTTCAAAGGAGATCGTCTTTGCATTTTCTGATTACTTACATTAGATAACCTCTTTATCATATTGTTTAATGAAATGTAACTGTAATATCGAATTGGAATGGGAAGTTTTTCAGATATATTTAAGAGTCAGGGGTCGGAAATAGTACACTACAAGTAGCGAAACTACAGTAATCGCTACTTTTTACAGTAGTTTGTAATGTAGCGAGTAGCGCGATAAAAAAAACTAGTTTGTAGCGAGAACCGATGCTACTTTTAACGCTACTTTCAGGGGGGGGGGGGGGGGAGTCCAACTTTTTCAAATAAATAGTATAAATTCAAAACATTTATTTTTTAAACGCATTTAGAAAACGATTTTTTTTTCACGTTAAGAAAATACTCCACGGATTTTGTGTTACAAAAACATGGAATATAAATAATTCTGCGGTTGTTTTTCATTGTTTGTACGTACAAAATAATTTTTTAAGCACTAAATGCAACCTCACTTTATAATGTTTATCTAATGAACTAGCCCTTTAACTTAGTTCCCTTCGTGCATGACGCCAGCGCCAAATCGTCGCAGCGGGAGAAAACTTAAGTTCTTCCTATTCGGGTTTTCATCGCTGTTTGGACAGCCGTATAGAGATCGCAGGAAGCCATGTCTGACAAGGAGAGGGCCAAGCTTGGTAATCACAGATTTTGATTATTTTTATATATGTTGTAGGGTAGAAACCCCTTGGGTTGAACGGATTTTATACAACTCTTCTTAGTTTTCGAGAAATAGGGGGTCTAATATTATAACACAACTTAAATAGTTACTTTGTAGTGAAGTTACTGTGTTGGTCATAGCTCAGTTGTTATGGCGTCTGCTCGTTAATCCGTGAGCCCGGTTTCGAGTCCGGAGTGCGATACGTTTGTTTTTTTAATTTTTTGTTTTATAAATATAATTGAAATTAAAATTTAATAATCGTAATTAAAAATTATAATATCGTACATTAGTTATAATGTTGACCTATTTAATTTTTTTTTATTTGTAACTAAATCGTGATATAGAACATCATTAAACGGTTAATTTATTTTTCTTTTAAATCACTTATAAAATGTATTTCATATATGCTTTATCGATGCAATGATATTGAACAATTGTGTTAATTTGTGATTTTAAAGAAACGTCATTTATATATTGCCTTAACAAGGGAAGCCAATGCGATGATAATACTACTGTTTTCAAAGTAAGAAGCATAATTATACTAAACATTATCATAAGAATTAAATTATAATTTTTTTTTTCAAATTAAAGATAGTAATTTATATTATGTTATTAATAAAATAAGGTATGATTTTGTAACGATTTTGGAATTTTTCTAGTTAATAATAGATCCATTTAAAAAAAAAAAATCTTTAATTGATGAAAAATGCTTAATAATGGTTTAAAAATCAAAAATGCTAAATTAAAATTTAAATATGTTAACATTAAATGTTTTATATCATTTAGCTGCATTGTTGCAGACAGGCAGTAATATTAAAATTTGCAATTGTGAGATTATTAAATTATAATTACAAGCATATTTATAAAACAAACGTAGCGCATTCTGGTCTCGAACCCGGGCCCACAGATCAACGAACAGACGCGATAACAACTGAGCTACGACCAACGCAGTAATGTTATAATATTAGACCCCCTATTTCTCGAGAACTAAGGTGCGTTGTATAAAATTCCTTGAACCTGAGACCTACAATATATATAAAAATAATCCAAATCTGTGATTACCAAGTTTGGCCATCTCCTTGTGAGTGGACGAGACCACTACAAAGTGAGCCACTCTTGGAAAAAGCCGCTAGTGCATACCTCTACCCTACATTTACAACGAGATGAACTTAGTGCCGTATAGGCGTCACTCGTTATTTTAATTATTACTCCAGTCTAAAGAATTCTTACTTAGAAAACGTTTATTATTATTTTTAAACAATATTTCTTTAATCTTCCTGGTATGAGTGTAATATTTCTATATTGTTACTCTTTAGTACTATTATAATAACCTAGAAGTTTACTTTTCATTCGGTATCATTTGGGTTCATTTTTCACAATGGAATCATTTTATTTTATTTCTTTTATTATTTTGTACTACAGAGAGGCAAAAAGGAAAAGGTCCTACAATAGAAGGAATAGTTGTTTCAGAAGTATTATCAGCGCAATCAGCTACCGAATATTCAATTCCTGTATCTCCATGCAGCTTCAACAAACGTTTTAATAAAGTTGTGGAAGGGGGACTTCTATAGCACACACACACACACACACACACATATATATATATATATATATATATATATATATATTGCTAAGTTTTTTTTTTTGTTGTTGTTGTTGTTGTTGTTTTTTTTTTTTTTTTTTTTTTTTTGAAAAGAGGTATCTGTTTATTTACGATGCGTGAATTCATTATTATAAAATGTATAAAAACAAAGGCAGGTGTGAACATTCAGGTACGCAGAAAATTGGGAGAGGGGGTAAATGTGTACTACTCTAATTTTTACTTCTTAACATATTCGGCCATAAAATGTGTTTATCAAGTACAAATTACATAAAAGGGAGTGACTAATTTAAATATAATTAAATTTTCTTTAAGTACACAGTAGTTTCTCGAGTATGCTTAACGGTTTATATATATATATATACACATATATATATATATATATATATATATATATATATATATATATATATATATATATATATATTAATCTGGGGTAATTTTAAATTTATAATCTAATACCGTGCGGTTTTTACACACTTTTTTTTTTTTTTTTTTTTTTAAATAAAGTGTACATAGCATACGAGGACTTGATGTTTCATGACCGGCGCAGTACATAGCGACAGCAATGGTGAAACTTAATTAAATTATAAAGTATACGTTTAATTATTAGACATATTATTTGCATGTTTTATTTAGTATTTTTCTAATAGCTTGTAACTTTCGACTTGAAGTTCATCTTTTGAGCTTCCCATCCTTCTACGCAATCACTGAAGCCTGAGTCTTATGATCGTTGGACGATTATTTTTTATTTCAGTATACGAAATCATGAAATAATATTTTGTAAATATTGTGCAACATTCAATATAAGTCTTGAAATTTAATATAATAAAAACTGTATGAAATATATTTCTGATATTTTGTATTAATTATGTATATTTTTCGAAATATGGGATTAAAGTTTAGGTCGCTCGTGTTAAACTAGTATATTGGGTGTAAACTTATTTATAGTATTATAATACGTAAATCTCTGAAGAATCGCTCATAATAGCTCTCTTTAAGTAAGAAATTAAAACAAGGTTGTAGCAATAAAATTTGAAACATTTCATTCAAAAATATACTGCGCGAAATTACACATGCATAAATTTAAAATTTTTGTTTTCGATTTTTGAGTGGTTTATTCTTTTACAAATTTTAAAAATCTTTGTTTAGAGGTGTTTACATCGCCGTGCAAAGTTATAAACAATACCTTCTGTGTGAATTATATCGTTTTTCAATCTGTTGTAATAATTGTCTTGTCATATTTTATTTCCCAACAAATTGGATTTTATAGCTGATTATTGAATAACCGAAACTTTCCAATTTTATTTTATCTAGCTGTAAACTTGATTTCTAAAAAAAAAAAAAACGTATTCTAGGAAAATATAAAACGCTACTTTTTTTTCTTTGTTTCTTTATAATTAAATCGAAAAAATGAAATTCCGTTCGTGTTATTTAGAGTTTAAACATTAATAAATTTAAAAGTTTCAACTTTTATTTTATACAGAAAATATAATTACAGTTTAAATTATTTAGTTAAATATGTGTACTGTAACCTGTTTATGAACCTATGAAATAATAGTTTGTAGGTTTTGTAAATTATTATTATTGGTATTTTTTAATATCATTTAAAATGCCGATAAGTCTGCTATAAATAATGCTCATTTATTTAAACTTTATTAAACTCATCAAAATCTCAAGCTATTTAAACATTTCTGCAAAATTTAATTTCATGACGACTAATTTCGATTTAAAAACTATGTAAAAACAATATTTAAAGTTTGTATAACTTGGCCGAAATTAGAAAAATACTGTTTTGTAAATTTATTTTAAAATATCTTTCAATGATTTACGTTTTGCATATTTGCTCATTTTAAGTTTTTACTAAATTTTTTAAATATATTTTCATTTATAGAGAAGGACATTTCTTTTTCAAAATCATTTGTATCTTGAATTATATCTTACTTGATGTTCCATAATTTAATTGTTATTTAAATCAACTAATATTTGCATTTATTTTTTCACTTTTCTCTAAATCTTACTTTTTCAAATATAAATATACATTTTCAAAATCTCTCATATATATTATTATGTACATTGAAAATGTCAAATATTTAAATAGATTGATTTAATCAAAATTCATTTATTTTAATTAATTTTTAATTCATAGGTAAATTTCATAGAAATGAAAAATATTAAAGATGTTTAATAACAATAATAATAATACTTTAGAATTCAAGCAACTTGTACAACAAAAATTTAATAAACAAGATTGCAAATACACAATCATCTGTTGTTGAATTGTATTATCAAATAAAAATTTATACAGCATCAAAGTTTTAGAATTTAAAAAAAAAAATCACTTTATGTAATTAAAAAAAAATAATAATAACAAAGTTCAGAAAGTTCAAATACTATATAAAACAAATTATTATTTTAAACATTCAAAAAATTTTTATACTTTTTAAATACATAAACGTTCTATAATATGAGTATTTTAAAATTGTGGAGCATCAGATGGATAAGTATGTAAATAAATAATTACCACATATCATACTTTGTTATAAGAATAAAAATACATTTAAAGAATTCACATTAATTAATAAGAACTAAAAATATAAAAATATGCTACAAATCATAAAAGCTTCAATAATAAAAAAATAAAAACTTCAGAAACATAGTTTTTGAATTGCTCTCAACTTTCAATTTCTGCAACAAAAATACGAACAAAAATTTAATCCTTAAAATAGAATAAACGCTTACGAAATAAAGTATATACAAAAATAATGAATTTAATTATGATTAATTTAGTTAAAAAAATTAAAATTAATGAGTATACTATGAAAACAGACTTATCAAGATTTCACCATATGTAGTGCTAATGTTAATGTTAATGCTAAAGCTAATACTAATATGCTACAGTGCATGGAAAATGAAAACGCGAGCTTAGCATTTTCCCTTCAAAATTAATCTTTGACAAGCATATCGCGCAGTTTCGCTGGTTAGGACAATCACAGCGCTCGCAGTGAATATAATGGATTCCGGATATTCCAATATCAACTAATATCGCTTATAGATAGATATATGGTGAATAAATTTTACATACATTAGTAATATACAGAAATTTCGATGATTTGAAAGTGTACTCCATCATGGAAAATTTTTTTCAAAAAGTGACAATAGGAGGCCATTAGCAATAAAATATAAATACAAATAAATAATAATAATAATAATAATAATAATAATAATAATAATAAAACGTTTAGGGCGGAGCTACTTTAAGCTTAAAATGTATCATCGCAGAAATGTGTTTGCGAATTGCGATATTGCCGATTAAAGATTTTGGCGACAATTTGATTTGTCCTTCACCAATCTTTAAGCGCTTGTAGCTCGCCCAATGCCTGATTTACGGCAGGGCATTGCGGGCACGGGCCCAGGGCACCCAAATTCTACTGAAGATTTTTTAATGATTGACCAAACAGTTTTAACTGCAAAAAATCAAAATTAAAATGGAAAAAACTGTTTGTCAAAGATTGTCTCTGATTTGTCAAAGTAACTTCATTTTTCCTGATTGTCTTTTAACAATTTATGTGCAGGAATGTACAGAACTCCGTTTTTGGGATCGCCATATTATTTCATTTTTATTTATTTTTCCTGTAAGGCCCTCATGGTTAACATGGACAAAGCCATGTAGTTCTGCTGGTTACTTGTATAAATTTAGTTTTTTTTTTCAGTCAAAGCTTGTATTTGAAAGAAAAAGTTATTTCATTAACAGGATATGCTAATTTTTTAGATAATTACAGCTTTTACTGTGGTAAATTAATTATTAGTTGTTGCATACTTTACCATTCCAGATATATGGACTTGCATAGAGAAAGGTAATCAGCATCACACAGTTTATAATAAAATTCAATTAAAATTCATAATTCTCAAATAATTATTTCAAAGTAAATAAATGATCATCAAATTTAATTTTTTTAATTGATTTTTTAAAGAAATTATTGAAGTCAATAGTGATTATCTTAATAAGTACTGCTGACGATATTATATATTTTTTCTTCAGTGCATCTATAAGCATCGGTGCAAACGGGGGGGGGGGGGCATACGCATCTGTGCCCAGGACCATCAAATTTGAAAATCGGTCCCTGAGATTACTGTTAAATACAGTATAATGAATCCATGATGTTGTAATTTAAAAAGGGTAGCGTGTGGTCTTTCATATGGATGAATTTCAATATGTTACTTCAAAACGAATTTTATTTAAAATTTGTTCTCGAATTTCTTAATATTTACAACTCATTACAACAATTTTTTTCAGCTGGTTTCGTTTCAACTTGCAATCAATTTATAAATCAATAGAGTCCAGTCTTGTGCAGTAATTTGAAATCTTAACATCCAACCGGAGTATCTTTTTCACTCCCCACAAAAAGTTCAAACGACGGCCTTGCCGTTGCCTTCAGAGAAATCCTCTCTCTTTTTAAAATCTGTCAGCAAAACCTTTTCTTTCCCACTCAGATGGGAATCCGTCCTGAGATGAGTGTTTTTCTACAAACACTCGTCTCCCTTCAAACTCTAACTAACCTCCCCTCAATTCTCTTTCTCGTCCCTTGGCTCCAACAAAAGTCTCTCCGTTCACCAATCAAAGAAGTTTCCGCTCACGTCATAGCATTCAGTTTTTCTGTGATTCGATCGGGATTCCTTTTTGGGAGGTCTTACTGAAATGCCAAATGTTCGCACGGATAAAGTTCTCACGCTAAAGCGACCACACATGAAGCCGGCGAGATCAGAGAAATATTTTGCTGTCGAAACATTTTCCGTTCACAGGATTGATCGAAGCTATTCTGTGCCTTTGCAGGTCGGCGACATTCTTGCAAGCTAGCAGAAAAATATGACAGAAGTTTTCCAACACCTGGGAACTTCTATCCTTGATTATTTTGCATAATTAGCAGACTGTGGGAGATTTAATGAAATCGTTACAACAGATATTCTGATGGAAATTGTGTCATCTAATAGGAGTTTGTATACTCTATCCAAATCTGTGCTTATTTTGCTTAAATTTTCTCCAAAAATTTCTCAGCTTTTTTAATGTGTCTTTGTACATATTTGAAGACATATTTGAAAATATGTCTGTGACTTAAAATATTTATTTGATGCAAAAACACACATTTAAGGTGTACAAATTGACAGTAATCTACCAAACGAAAGGAGGTGGTATAAGAGCCCAAGTGGATTATAAAATATCATATAAACCCTGTCCTATCTCTAACTATTTCCGAGTTATGGTGGATAGATGAAAATACGCCAAAATTGCGTCAAGTGTAAAACCACCCAATTTTGTAATATGTCTGTAAAACCTACACGCATAATAAGCACAGATTTGTAAAGAACAGACAAATTCCTATTCGAAGACACCATTTCCATCAGAATATCTGGACTGAACGGCAAGCTAAATGCGCTTAAAGATTGGCGCAGGGCAAAATCAAATTGTCGCCAAAATTTTTACTAGACTATATGGCAAACACCCTTCTGATTACAATCGGTCAAATTTGACAAAAAATTGCCAATCTATTGGCTTTTGAATAAACCTACAATAAACTAAATCGGTTTTCTACTTCCGGGGAAATTAGGTCTTTTATTTAAAATGCATCACTGAAATAACTCGTAATAATATGTTAAATTTACCGAAATTGGCATCATTGCACCCAACAAAATTAATTTGTAAGGAAGGGCGAAGCTCATCTTCCAGAGATCACCTCATCACCCAAGCGATCGCCAGCTATTCCAAGACAAACATTTAAGCTGAATCGTGTCAGGAAATATTTGTCGCTAATTTGCTATTTTTTCACATTTTAATGAAGCACTGGGTACTAGAGCGTTTATTCCTACAGCACACACAGACAAGGATTGTGAAAACTTTAACTAAAAGGTAAATAAATAAAATCTTTTCTCAAACTATTCAAGAAAATGTTAAAGATTCTCAAAAATAAAGATATTTCTTAAATAACAAATAAATAAATAAATATAGTTCTGGTTAAGACTGCTCTAAAAAAGAGAAAAAGAAAGAAAGAATTTTAAAAAGAAAATTATCCGCCCAAGAACGCGAAAAATTTTGACATGTTCATGAAAGTCATTTTATATGTAAAAGGATGATTTTTTTCAGGTATAAAAAGTTAAATTCTTTGATATCAAACAGCGTTCTTCATTTTCTAATAAATGCATCATCTTGAACTAAAATAGACTGTTCTCCCTTCCATGGATAAAAATCGCCTGCAGTTCTTCGAATTTCCGCTTTTCTTTAAATTTTACCTAAATCCCTTCCCCGATTCGAAATTCCCACTCCTCGCTTTTTCCTATACACAAAATTAAAATTATCTACATTTTTAATTAAAAAAATGTTATGTTTGTTACTTTGTTGCAAAACAAACAATAATCTGTATTGACATCCCCTCGTCCAATTTGTTACACAAAATTTTCGCTCCGCCATGGTTTTTTTCGGGCGCGCAAAGTTTAAAATACTTAAAACTCTATCTGTTTGGACATTTTTCTGCCTCATCTGTTGTAATAATAAATAATATTTTGAAAGCTCTCCAAATTTTCGATTTCCACCCCTACTTGCTGCAGCATGCAAAACTTAAAATCTTCAAAACTCTTGAATTTACAGAAATTATTTTTGCCCATTACTTATTTTGCAATAAAAATAAATAGTCAATCTTCTAATTGCCCCGCCCCCCTAACAGCACAAAGTTCATCTTTGAAATGTTTTATTTATTATTTTTTAATTATGTTATTTTGAAGTAACGATAAATAAACAATCAACTAAATCCTTTTGCCCTCAACATGCCGATGTCCCTTCTCCACACATTACTGCAGCCGTGCAAAGTTCTATGGTTATCGACAAATGAAATTTATTAAAGTAGATATATATATATATATTTTATTTTATAATAGATATATTTTAATGTCACACGCACACATAATAATCAGTGTTTGTGAGTACAGTTTTTTTTTATATATATAATACTTACCAACAGTATATTTTTATTCGCGTAATTTTATATAAAATTTTGTGAAAAGTTTCTAAAATTTCTCCCTAAGATTTTGCTTTTTATCCTGTATGTACTGAACTTAATTCAAGATGTGCATTCAATTCTACACTCTTTCGAACCTAATCATATTTTTTCAAAAGTCACTTTTTATACATTACAAATACATTTTCCCCCTAAGACATACAGCGAGAGAGGCACTACTTCTTTCCTTACTCAATTGTAGTTATTGCGTCTAAACCCCTCATCCACCTCATCTCACTGTAAGCATAACACTGCCATGACAAACATGTTCTGGAGGAAACTTCTTTATGCTACTTTCTTTGTACAAACTTAAAAAATTTCCCATGTCTTACCCAAGACTAAGAATAGCTAAGCGTGTATGTATTTTGAAAATACAACGAAAACTTAGAGCAGTCCTACGCAACCTTCTTTTCTCGCGGGCCGCAAACGTATGTTTGCGACGTTAGGCGGGCCACAACACACTTAAAAAGGCTAATCAAAATAGTAAAAATAAGAAAAGTAGTATAGCAAAGTTAATGTTATCAGAAGGATTAAATGTTTGTCGCGGACGCAATGTTACCAAAAAATTTTATCACCACTATTTCCAAACAATAAACATCGTGGTAGATTTCGATTGCAAATGTTGCAGAAATAGGCCGCGAAGTTTGTTGTTTGGAAATAGCAGTGTAAAAAAATTTTGGCGCCAATTTTTTCTGCGACAAACGTTGAACCCTAAAAAGTAGTATTAGCTATATAATAAGTATAAAATATTATAATATAACAATATGGAATTTCCAAGTTGTAAGGGGAAAAAAATAAGATTTTCTCTAATAAATTAGTCTTTTGCTCAATGAAAACCTTTTCCTTTTAATTGTAGAAATATATAGTGTAAATTTTATTTTGAATAATGTTGGATTAGTGTTGAAGATTAAGAAATGTATACAACACTGTTACACAAATATAATAAAAATAACTTTTGACTAAGGAAACAGCGTTTAAGATGCTTTCGCATGATTTTAAATTACTTATAAATGGCAAGACAGATTTTGTCTTCCCATGAAAATGTCAAAAAACAATGAAAGTCTTAAAAAGGGGAGAGGGGGGCACGTTTGAACATTTTTTAGAAAATCAACATATTTCTTACATGAATTATATTTATTGCATTTTAATAATACATATGAAAAACAATGTATTTCTTCATCATATGAGCCAAAAAATGAAAGTTTTCCAATTAAATTAAATACGTTGTGATGCTTTAAAAAGCTGAGAGATTTCTGTTCAAACCTGTCCCATGTAGGGGTACCTTTGAACAAGCTAGGGGCACCTTTGAACAAATGAACAAAATATGAAAATATTAAGAGTTTTTATGAAAAACTGCATAGCTTTAAGAAATATAAAATATTAAGAATAAAATTAACTAAATTTTATTGAAATTACTAATTTTGTATTATTTAACCATATTTATACCCATCAAAGTTGATGTCAAAGCTTAGTGTTAAAACAGCAAGCAGGGTCCCTCCAGTTATGTTTGATTGTGGCGACTTTTTTACAGTATCCTTGAAATTCACCAAACTGATATCTGATGTCACTGGAAAATTAAATTTATCATCCCCTTTTTTAGAACTCTGAGATTAAACTCTGTTTTATCCTCCAACAGCAATTCAATTCGACCAACATAATGAAGAATGTTAACAATGAATGTCATCAATGAATATCCTGCACAAAATAATATACATTTTAAATCATAATAAAGTTTATATATGTTTAAAAGTGAGAAAGAATCCAAATATATGACAAGAAGCTCTCATGTTAAAAAACCACTTGACAAAAAAGTGTTGTTTCTATACCTAATGTGTAGTAACTGGCAGCCCTGTATCAGTACAACTTTCATATTAAGTATAATAATTCTTAATTAATCTCTTAATTTTGACATTTTCTTAAAAAAAAATTCTAAAATAATTATATTTAGATACATTCATAACTCTTTACTTCATAGTTTTAATTGTTCAATGGTGCCCCAACTTTTTTGTTATCACATGGTGTTTAGCATTATAATGCCACATATCATATAACCTTAAATAATAAAAATATTATTGAAAGCTGCAGAAACATATATTTCTAATTTCAACCAACTGTCTTTTCTACAACGAAAATATCTACGCAAATTTATTTTTTAAAAGAGATTAAACATGTACGAAATAATATATATACAAAAATAGTGAACTTAAGATTAAAATGGATTTCACAAAACAAAATTAATGAGCATTCTCTGAAAACAGTATTACCGAAATTTCGCCACGTGCAGCAGAGATCCAGTGCGAGGAAAACTTTTACATTTTCTTGGAACTCTTTGAAAAGTGCTGTGATGGGAGGATGCGCGAGGCGATAGCAGCGCTCGTTGTTATTGTGATTGAAACTACAATTCCTGAACTTTCAGTTTCAAGCAAGTTTACTATTGTTCTTCCATAGAGGTGTCGCCACTTTACCTTATATGCAACTTATAAAAAAATAAAAATAAACAAATAAAAAAATTTGTTAACATAATTAAATTTTAATTTAGCATTTTTGATTTTTTTAAATCACTTTTAAAATGTATTTCATATATGCTTTATCAATGCAACGATATTGAACAATTGTGTCAATTCGTGATGGTTGATTGGTTGGTTGGTTGGTTGATTTATGACGGTCGATTATCTACTCAAGGGATATAGGCCCTAGGGGGAATGCCCTCCGTGGGGGTCTTTCTAAAGGATCCTTCCCGAAGAAAACCACGGAAAACTCGGAACGGTTAGGTCGACGAGCGCGACAGAGGTTTGAACCCAGCACTTCCCGTCTACCAGCTTTGAGAGCAGAACCTCTCAGCCACTGGTGGGGGTCAATTCGTGATGGTAAAGAAACATCATTTATAAATTGCCTTATTTATAAATTGCCTTAACAAGGGAAGTCAAAGCGATAATACTACTAGATTGTTTTTAAAGTAAGAAGCATGATTATATTAAAATTTAGCATAAGAATTAAATTACAACATATTTATGTTTTATTTTATTGTAACTAGAGGGCACCAAAACAGGCTTTGGGTATTTTTTATTTTTTAGTTTGGTGCAGTTAAGTGGTTTTCTTTTCATTCTTTATCGCACAGGTGCGTATCATTCTATAACAGCTAATAATCGTATAAAAATGGAAGAAACAAGCTGTAGTTCACAAGAAGATCAATTTGAAGTGTCGGGATTCGATGAAAATCAGAAAAGGGATGTCACAAATGCGTTGAAGTACTGTAAAATTTTATTGCAAAACAATGGATTTTTAACAAATAATCCAGCATCTGAAATATCTTCGTTTTCTATTGCGATGGGAGAAGAATTCTATAAATCGATAGTAAATATGCTGATTTTGTAAAGGTTTTTGATTTTTTACTAGTCAATAATTGATCCAATTTTTTTTAAAGCTCCTTAAATGATGAGAAATGTTTAATAATGGTTTAAAAATCAAATATGCTATATTTAAATTTAATTATGTTAACAAAACTTTTTATTGAGATTATTAAATTATAATTACAAGTATATTTATAAAAAAAAGATGAGAAAAACAAACGTAGCACGTTCCGGCATCGAACCCGGGCCCTCGGAGCAACGCGCAGACGCCATACCAGCTGAGCTACGACCAACGATGCTGTTTCGTTACAAAGTAAGTATTTAAGTTGTGTCATAATATTATACCCCTCATTTCTCGAGAACTAAGGAGCGTTGTATAAAATCCATTGAGTCTGAGACTAAGGGGCTTTTACCCTACAACATATATAAAAATAATCAAAATCTGTGATTATCAAGCTTGGCACTCTCCTTGTTAGATGCGTTTTTGGTCAAAATATAATCATTCTCGCATTAAGTATATACTTAGTAATAAGAAATATAAACGGTGGCCGAGTGGTTAAGGCACCACTCGGCTAATCGCTTCATAGCGTAGGGAGCGAGAATTATTTAGAATTATTATAAATAATCGAGAATTATTTTGTATAGCAATATTTATTACCTACAATTTTTTATGTGCAAAACATATTAAGCTAAAGTTTAATTCAGTCTGAAACATGCTTAAAACTACTAAAATCACGTTTCCAGAAATTATCATCTATAGGTGGTCAGGTGAATTTTATTTATATTCTACAAACATCTTTCATGTAAATAGACATATTACGTCTGAATCAGAAGTTAAAATGAAAATAAATAAATAAATAAATAAAAATAAGATGTTTTATAAACTAACTACAAATCACATTATTTAAAAAGTAAAATAAATTACATTAGACGTTTGAAGCTTTATACAATTGTTTCATCAGTACAAATGTGAATCGAAATTCAAAGCAGTTGTTTACATATGTTCACGTTCAAAATATACATTTAAAATGGGGCCTCCGTGGCCGAGTGGTTAAGGCACCACTCCGCTAATTGCTTCATAGCGTAGGAAGCAAGGCCGGCGGTGTTCGACTCCCGCCAGCTCCATTGCACACACTTTGTGGAGCTCCCGGATGCAACTCTTGGTGTTGTAAAATTTCCTTGTACTTTCTCGTCAAGATTTATGTAATTGTTGAAGTCGTGTATGTGTTTCTGTGATTAAAAAATAAATGTATATGGATCATTCGAGACGACAGCCTTTGTAGCTATAGGTCTCAAAGCCCACCTGTTCAAAGAAATATAAACAATTAGTGCTCTGTGTTCGAATCGATTGATAAATGACAATCGTTCCAAACCATTTTACACTTCGGAAACATAAACACGTTTTACAGTATTTCTGTTTTCCTTTTGTAATATCAGCGTGTCTCATGATTATATATATGTTAGTGTTTATATAATTACATCGAGGAGAATTTACTTTGCTTCTCTATTAGTGAAAAAGTAAGATGTTAATTTATATTAAAAGGGGCTCAGCAGCGTGGTTGGTAGCACGTTGGATTCCAGATTTTTCTGTTTTGGTTCGAATCCCACTTGCACCTATCTCTCGCAGCGAAAATTTTACTTATACTACAGCTATACTGTGTTTTACCTTAACTTAATTGATCTATCCTCATTTGCAATTTCTACTATTTTATTTTATATTACATTTTTATTAATTTTATGATCATTGATTACTAACATCAATTTATTCAATTTTAAACATTCCTTATTTTACTTAACTTATTATGTAGTTTAAAACTACAGTCTATATCATTTCCCCATTCGCTCAATATTTAATAAGACATGATATACATAGATTGGGCGTTAAGTTGGTCTCAACTAGGAAGCCCCTCAAAGCTACTTCACGATTCAAGCACTGTTCAAGCGTTGTTCAACTTTAAACTTTGTTGCTAGTTTTAGCATTTAACCCTAGAATGCTACCCTTTCGTCTCCTGGACGAAGCTCATAACAAATAATTTTTCAGAAATTCTTCGGCACCACTATTTTATTACAGAAAATATCTGGTTAAAAAAACAAAAACGTCCTTTTTTTTTTTTAAGTAGAGATTATTTTCTGAAATAAAATACTGGTACCGAAGAATTTCTGAAGAATTATTTGTTATGAGCTTCGTCCAGGAGACGAATGGGTAGCATTCTAGGGTTAAAAGAAACCGCACATAAGTTGCTTCATAAGTTGTTTGTTGCCCAAAACAACTTAAGAAGAAAAAATGTACGTACTCGTACAGCAATTGAAATTCTGTATAAGTTCCACCGTGGAGGTTTGCATTATTTAATTTAATGTGTTCAGATAAACCCTTGCATATTGTTCCCAGATCTCAGGTAATTCAAAATAAATTTAGGGATGTGCGGAAGCTTTCTTTATATCGAGGGAATTTTCCGAAAACTGGCAATAATTTTTCAATCTTTTTCGGGGGGGGGGGGGGGGGGGGGGAGAGGCTATTTCCATTCTACTTTTAAATATTTTGTAGAATGTCGAAGGAATTCAAAATCTCATCAACCAATAAGAAAAAACCCTCTAATTTGTACATGTTCAGATTTCAATATTTATCATTAGTATATTTACCAATCGTCTGATTCAGCCTTGCGTTCTTGCACACAAGACAGGGTTTACATCTTGTTTATGCGTAAAGCGTATTAATTATTAAATTATATTGTTCAAATTATGTAATTGTTATTTGATTCCATTGTCAATTATTATTATTATTTACTAGATTTGAGGGAGACGATAATTCAGGTTCATAACTCGACAAGAAAAAAGTAAAGTATGCAATGATATTTACTATTCAGATAAACTGAAATAATTTCCATATAAGTTCAACACATTAAAAATAACTACAATAATTTTTGTTCTGAAAAGTATTTTTTAATAATAGATAATATAATCAACAGTCAAATATGCAGTGCGATTTCTGAATCAAATTAACATAATAAATATTATTGTCGATTGTAAAAATTACCGAAAATACTATATATAAAAATGTAAGATGATATGAATTCTTATGAGGCTCGAACAGTGCATAGACTTAACGCGCGGATTCTCTTTGGCGGTTTTCGGAATCTTTGATGGTTTATGACTTTCTCAGAGAGTTCAGAGGTCAAAACGGGAGCACTTGACAACTGACCACCCTTTTTTTTTAAATTCTTTCCTTTCTTTTGTACCTGACCTCAAATTTATTCGAGAAGAATGGGAAGGGATTTGATTTATGCCCATCTCAAGCTGACTTGCAAGTTTGTGCACTAAACTCCGCCTTACACCGAAAAATATATATATATATATATATATTCGCAAGTGTTAAAAAGTATATAAAGTGTTATTCTTATAATTTTTTTTGAGACTATAGATAAATGTGGAGAAGATAGACTATATTCAGATGTCTACAAATATTTCTCATACCTTATTAACGCGTTTGTTCAAAAAATCATGAAAGAATGAACAGTTTAAATTTCATTAGATCCACCGTTGAAAAAACATACGGAGTAGATTTTCCTTATTGATTTTAAGGATGTTGTCTGTTTTTATCTTTTGAAAAAAAAAGTGCACTTTGAATACATCAAAACAAGCCATATGGGGTTCAAGACGAAAGTTTGTTCTTCGTATTCTTGAACAAAAAAAAGTATTCTACTCAAACCAGTAAAATTAAGCACAATATTTATTATAAATAAAATGTTTGCTAAAAGACTATATCTTGATTTCTGGAAGAGGGATACATTAAATAAACGAGTGAGCAATCCTCCTTGTTAAATCATTAAGCGGAGACTGGCGTCTACACCGCGCCCCATCACAACGGCTCTTTTCACAAATGCTCCCGAGAAATTCCCTAGCACACCGCGCAGGTTCATATGATGTCATTATTGTTTACTTTTATGGTAAGAACGGAATGTTGCATATTCTTTCACTAGACGGTAATCGCTGGGATGCTCTGCTCTTTTACAACCAATCACAGAGAACCAGTGGGGGTGGCAATGGGGCTTTGGCAGCTAGCTTCGCCAACGCGCCAAAGAGCAATATCGAGCTTCCCAGCTTTTCAGAATAGCTCGTCTTTCTCCTTTCCTTCGCTTTGATGATGACGCTTCGGCAGACCATTCGCATTACTGAATATATAATGCTCATGTAGATCGTAAAAAAATGGTTAATATTTATTCTATAGCATTTTTAAATATTAAAGTGTACTAAAGACTTACGAAAAAAAACCTCATATTAGTTTGGAGCTGCCGATTGAGCAAAATAAACGTGACGGTGCACGTGGACTGACTGTCAGCAAGGTGCAATCTGCAAAAGTCCAAAAAATCAAGATCTTATTAAAGTGACGAGACCACCTTAATTGAATGGGTATTGCTTGTGATGTATGCTGTAATTCAGATCATATACATTAGCAATATTTCTTCAATTATGCTGCAGGAGATGGCTGAAAAACACGACATTTTGGAAAATGGTGCAAACGGATTCCTGGATTCGATTAAAAATTCATACAGCTCATATTGTTTTGCTAAAAAAGAATTACATTTAAGTAAGGTAAGATTTATTAATACCGGTAATTTGTCCATTGTTTTTTAAATGTATTTAATCTTGCAGTGTTTTTTATTTTCTTTAGTACCGCCTACTATTAATAATTTACTATATGTCGACAAGAAACTTTATAAAAATATTTTAAAGCAACAGCAAGCTTTAATCTTTATATTCTACTTTTTAATGTGGTTAAAGTTATTTAAAGAATGTACATCTCATGGTAGGGTTCACATGCACAGGTGCAGTTTTGACAATTTATTTAAATATGTGCTTCTGGTTACATATAATATAATTAAATGTACAAACACCAAGCTTTGACTTTCTCCGAATATTTTGTAGATTTCCATCTAAAAAAAAATATTGTGTACATTATTCAGGGGTCGATCCAGGGAAAATTTGGGGCCTATTTAGGGCCCCTTCACAAAATTCTATTCCATAAAAACTTACTATTTATTATTTTGTGATGTTTTAAAATGTGTAATTTGCAAACAAGCTTGTTCACCAGAGAGGAAAACTTCAGCAAAAGGATTTAGTTTTTGTTTATAAATGCTTGGTTTGAATTTGATTAACTGGATATCAACTTTCGTTACAAAAATATAATAAATTTCACAAAAATAACCTTTACTTTCACAAAATGGGCCCCCAAGAAAAAAAAAAAGTCTGCATTGACCCCTGTTATTTAATTTACAAATTGACAAGAAAAAAAATATATAAACTGAACAAAATCTGTATACTGTACATTCCTCTTTTTAACAGAAAATATTGTTCCGGATTTAAATCTGATCCAATGTGTTAATGTTTCTTTGCATTATTGTCATTAAAATCCTCAAATCTTAACTATTGTCTGAGGACCCAGGGTTTAAAAATAAAAAATGGTGGCTAATATTTAATTTACAAAGTAATGCTTGTATTCTATTTATACCATGGAATGGGATTTATAATTAGAGAGTATAGCCATCTGATTAAGTAAGTTTTAAAATGTTTATATTTGTAATATATTATTTGGTTTATTGTAATTAAACCTGTTAGAAAATTGTTTTTCCCCAATTTGAACATCAATTGAAATGATCATAGCATAAAAAAAATTGTTAATTGTGGTTATTTTTAGTACATTCAGTGAATAAGCTAGGGTCAGGGCTGTAGCTAGAAATAAACAATAGGGGGTGCTCAAGAAAATGCAGGGGGGGGGGGGGGGGGGCTCATACTATTTCTCTCTCTCGACACTTGCACACACAAACACATATATATGATCAAAGTGTAGAAAGGTAAATTAGTGCATATTCATATTGTAGGCACTATGTTTCCTATTAAATTGTTTATAATAACTTTATTTGATGCTAAGAACAGTAAAGGCTGCAGACAGGGATGTAGTGGAGGATATACAGTGAATACGCCGTATAACTTCTGGAATACTGTATACCCTCTTCTCAAAAACACTATAGCATATACTTTTTAGGGTATACCCTCTGTCTAAAGCGTATGCCTTCAGGTTTTTTTACTACTACATCACTAGCTGCTGATAATAAAAATTTTCAATAAGTAAATAAAAATCTGGCAATTCACCTGTTTCAAAAGAGTGGCAACCTTTAATTTTTTTTCTGAATATTCCCTGCCCTTAAGGATTCTAAAGTTATGTTTTTATATGATAAAAAACTTTTGAAAAATCAAGGGTGTATTTTGCATTTTAAAATTATTTTTGTGTCTAGTCAAAAGCTAAAACCACTTGGATTTAAATTGGCTATATAACTCATTAGAATAACTTTGTTTTATGCTAATAATGGAAAACGCTGCAAAATGAAAAATTTCAGTATATAACTAATGCAAAAGTCAATGTTTGCATCAGCAACAGGTTGCTAATTCTGAATATGTGCAGATAGGATGGATGCGCGCCTATTGAAGCATTTATTTGCTGTTTTTAAACAAATACTACAATTTAGTATTTATGCAAAACTGTAAAAAGTCCTCAAAACTAAGTTCAATTTTTGAACAGGGTTTCATTTGGATTTTTGAAACAGAATTTAAATGATGGCCTTGGCAACTTTCCCAGGGGAGGCTCAAATTTTCAAGGGGTGCTGGCCCCCCTTGCTAGGGTATTATTTTTCCTTAATATTTACTTTTACTACCAAGATTGCTAATTCTCATTTTAACATATACATAAAGATTTTTCTCTGTATAAATTCATAAATCTGTCAAAAAAAATTTAAGGGCTACATTTTCTTCCACAAAATTTTCGATTATACGCTGTGATTATGTACTATACTGTGTAAATGTAAAGTAAATTTTTTACATGTTTAAAAGAAAATATATAATTTGCATGATTAATTTTATGGTATGTCAGCGAAAATTTTAAAATGTGTGTGGGTAGGGTTAGCAAGTTTTTGCCAAATGTGGAAAAAACCGTTCTGGCAAAAATAGGTAGAGGAGATTGGTAATGAATGGGCCATTAACAAAATATGAAAAAAGTGTTTGCATAAAATTATTTTAGATGCCACCAATAGATGAAGCTATTTGTTCTACCAAACTCATAAAATTTTCCATTGTTTGGGAGGACCCATTTTCTCACTAGAGTAGGATTGTCAAGAATCTGATTGAAAAGTAAATATTTTCCTTTTTTCTGTAAAATAAATAAGCTAAAAAGTATCTATTTCATTGCAGATATGTGTATTAGCAAGTATTTGCATATCTATAAACTAATTTTAGGATGTATTTAGATGTTATTTGAATTTAATGTGCTAAAAAAGCCTGAATATATTCTAGAAGTATAGGTGGGGCTGAATGGGCCACCTTTGCCCTAATCATGAAAATGTGTTTTTTTTTTTTTTTTTTCCCCGATTCTCTTTAACATATGACACATAACTGGCTTTCATGGATTTAGATTAAATTACTGTCTAGTTAGGATAGGTTTATAGCGATGTCTAAAAAATAATTTACACATTTTCAACTTAAGAAGTATTAGTTATTTATTAGAAACATAAGTTAAATTGTATAAATGATTCAGGTGAACTGTTCAGTTTTTGACCACACCTACCAGTCTTTTCACATTTGATAGAAAACTCGAATAATTGTTTATATTCTGAATCTGATGGGTAGAATAAATAATACCAGAAATTTACACAGCTAGACATTACTGGTGGAACATCATGTGCTTTTATAACCATGAAGTTTAATAATAATTTTGAAATATATAAATTTCGTTAAATCATAATGTGTATTATCTATTATTTTTATGCTTATTTTATGTTCTTTCTCTCTTATCTCATTATTTTGTTGTTTTTCTGCAACAAATATTTGATTTAATAATATCACTTTTGATTTTTAATAATTTTGATAAGCATTGTGTATTGCTTACTCTTTCAGTATACTTTTAATCATATCATGTCAAGTGCCATTCATTTTGTCATATTTGGTGAATAAAAGATTAATTCCACATTTTTTCATTGAATTCATTTAGTGGCCCATTCAACCCCATGAATGGGCCAAATTTCTATATTTTTATTTTCTATTATCATTCATTATAAACATTTTCTAATCCGATTTTTATGACTTTTTGATAAAACCAAATAAGTAAAGTAACTGAAGAGCCAATTCTGAGCCAAAAGAATTATTAGAAAAAATTACAAAAATTGAAAAACAAAAACTGGCCTATTCATTACCACTCTCCCCTATATGTTTTATTTACGGGAATGTAATTAAGGTATTTTAACTCTTACAATATGTAACTTTAAATTTTTTAACTTAGAATAATCAATGCATCATTCAAACAGTAATCAGAATTCTATTAAGTTTGCATTGTTTTCAGTAAAATATATTTTAGTTTATGCTATGGGTACAGATTTTGGGAATGGGGAGAGTAAATAGCAATAAAATAACTCCCTGGTTTTGGTTTGAAGAGTCATAATTGTAGAACAACTATTTTTTATACTTCAGTTAGTCTGTAAAAAAGTCAGGGATTATTCTAGAGAGTTTCTGAGGGGCGGCCTACCCTCATGCCCTTTTTAGATAAGATCCCACCCTCCTTGCCCTTTTTCTAGGTAGATTTCTACCCTCCTTTTATTCCTGGGTAGAATCCTGCCTTGTTTGCATTGTACTTTCAAAAATTCTTCACTTATCTTTTATTTTTAGAATGCTAGTACAGTAAGTCAGGCAGAGTACTCCTCTTTCGCTCTTTATTTCTTTGTGAAATGCCCTGGTATGTCTAATCTTTGACTTTGAGTGATTAGTCTTTCCATTTATCTTTTTTTTTTTTCCATTAAACAAGACATAAAGGGTAACTAAGGGTCATTGATTAATTTCACCTTCTCTAGTGAAATATAATATTAGATCAGGCATTCCGGCCTACCACATGATAACTAACATAAGTTCTATAAAAAATTTGAGAAGTAGCTTTAGAACTTTTCTTTTGTAGCTTTTTCAAAACCAGTTTTGCTAAAACCGGGAAAAAGTTATCTTTTGAATAAAAGTTTTAGAGAGAGAGGTTTTTGAATATTGTAGGAAAAGTTATGGAAATTAGAAATGTTATTGGATATTTTAAATTAAGCAGTACTTTAAGCTGTTGCCAGACTTCTCTCCCCACCAGTATATTAGCATATGCACTTATTACAAAAATGCCCTTTTTATGAAATGATATGCCCTTTTCAACAAAATTGCCCTTATTATGTAATGTGCGCCCTGCCCTTTTTTATGTTCTAGAATGATCCCTGAAAAAGTCTTAAGAATTATTAGCTGCTTTGCTGAGCTACTGGAACAATAGTCATTTGAAGATACAAAGTATAATTACTATGCAATTCTTCTCCTCTCTCATGTATATTAAGTTTTATCTGGTCCATGTGTTTTTTATATATAAAGTAATTTTTAAGTGCTTTTAAAAGGATTATCTCTATAAAAGAGGTTCAGATAAAAAGGAAATGCAGATTGATTTGATTGTTATAAAGTTATGTATATATATATATAGTAAAAGATCTTTATAACGCAAACTTAAAAACGTGAGGTTGTGCATTATATAGAATTTTTGCGTTATATAGATCACATTTCACACATCATTAAACTTACCTCATCAACATGGCCAAATATGTCTGTAACATATCAAAATATAGTATAGTATCTTTATATTTCAGTCCTTGAGACCAAGAGTTGTGCATATAATTTTTTACCTAATATAGATCATTCCATACACTGTTAAATTTACTTTGTAAACATGTTCGAAATATGCCTGGACCAAATAATTCATTATAGTACTTATTTAGAAACATTTTTATTCTAATATCATTTTTCCGTTAAAAAGCTCTGAATTAAGGTGATAACAATGAACTAATGTGTCACATTTAATCCTCTAGAGATTAGCAATTTTTTACAATGTGGGGATGCAGGTGCATCTTAACTGCAAAATTCATTGTTTACATCTGAGACATTGTGCATTATATAGAGAATTACATTATATAGAATTGCATCATAAAGATCTACTGTATATATAACGTATGTATACATATATATATATATATATGTGTATGTTACAGGCAACTTTTAATTTAGTAATTTTGTCTTTAATAGTTACAGTGAAACCTCGTTAATAGGTCACTCGAATAAAATGTCATTCTGCATATTATGTCATGTTTTACCTCCAAAAAACACTTTTTTATTGTGCATGACTAAGATTAACAACATTCCACATTCCCTTTCCTTATAAAAATTGTTTGACGTAGCAACAAGTTCTTTGAATGCAACAAGAATTGAAATTGTAGCTGATGTTTTGAAAGCAAAAAAAACGGACCGGCAGTAACATCTGACAGCGATCATGAAGAGGAACCTCCCAAACCGCTTATTGCAAAGAAAAAAGCCTTTATTGGTAAATTAAGGAGCTATATTTTGTCTTTGATTGACACACAGATAGCATCTATAATATGCTGTATTCCTAAGAGAAGATAAATTTTATTTCAGAAAACTGACATCAAACAAAAATAGGTTTTTTTGTAGGGCAGTAACAAATGGGTACGTATTGAACTGTACAATTAAATATATAACTTTCCTTAATTTGCCATCCATTTTACGAATTCCAATTCTTGTTCTACCGATTTATATAATTTATAACATAAATTTAGTAATAGACATTCTTATTATATATAAACATTTGGAATTTTATTTTACATTTTAATATAAACTCTGTTTAGTAAGTCATTTTTAAGTGGACCTGAGAGTGACATACTGGTTTGACTGTATAGATTTCTTGAATATATAAATTATGGATTCAAAGGTTTTTAATATCTAAAATATTATTACTATTAAAGATAAAGATGACATTATTATATTACAGGGTGTCTAACCACCTGAAAAAGTCAGGAAAATTTGAAAATTTTGAACTTTCAAGAAAAAAAATAGGAAAATGTTTCTTATAAAATTAAGGATTTGAAATTGTAGTGCCATTAAAATCAAACTGTGTTCTTCATATGGACTGTAAAAATGATTTCAACCTCTTGTGCAAATCATTTTGTCAAACCCCTTTCAGTCCTTCCTTATAATAATTCAGAGATTTTCCATTCCAGCTTCACTGAAATTTTGAACTGAATGTTGTAGGATTGATTAGGGCAGTGGTTCCCAACCTGTTTTTAGCCGTGCCCCACCAAAACTTCTCTAAAATGATGATGCCCCCTTCCCCCTATAACATATTCTTATAAAATTTTAAAAGAATTTACTCCTGATAGAGTAAAAAGCATTTAACATTGATCCTGAAACGTGTCGAAGTAATGGATGAATCAAATATTTTTTATAATCATCTGATACTCCTCGTAGTTTACTGGCACACTGTCACCACGTATGCGTGATGTATAGAGTTCTCAGAATCCTTGATTGGAAAAATCAATAATTTTGAATAAAACATTTTTGTCTTATTTAATCACAGAATTTCTATGATTAAATTACGCAACAATTTCTAATCAGAATAAAACGTGATAAAGGAAGGTCGTCAAGTAATTGTTAAATATACACTTGAATAGTTTCATGTGTAAAATTGATTTTCATGTGACATATTGCAGTGCGACTCATTTCAATAAATAATCAAAAAAGTTGTTTAAAATTCTAAAATACTTATAAATCAGAAAAATTATAAAGAATTTTTAAATATATAAAAGGTATCTAGATATGTTAAAAAGTATTTTCTATAATTGTTCTGGAAGAATTGTATTTAAAACTTTTGAATGGATATTTTTTTTTAATTGATTAAAAAACTTTTTTTTTTTTTTTTTTTTTTTTTTTTTTTTAAATTTGAATGTGTAACTTTTATTTACAGTCTACAACATTACTATTAGAAAAACAATTCAGAAGGTATGGGTTCACAGAAATTCCGAATTGTCCCCTTGAAAAGTTAAATTGCCCCCCTGAAAAGTTAAATTGACCCCCTGAAAAGTCAAATTGCCCCCCTGTGGGGCGTACGCCCCCCGTTGGGAACCACTGGATTAGGGGATTCAGTTTGTTTACTTCTCTTTGTTTGGGAACTGAATGTTTGTTAGCTTAATTTATTGAATATTTATTATTTGTATTAGAGTATGTCGATGCAATCTGTTTAAACTGTGACTGATGTGATAAAGAATTTCATAACTAATTAGACAAAATGGATAGAACCTGATGCTAAAAGTGTGTATCTGCAAAATGTTTAGCATCTAAAATGTTCAATTTGTAAATTTTGCAAAATATTATGTAACAAATCAGGAATTTATTCCTCAGAATCAGCTGTGAAAGTTCCACACTCAAATTCACAACTTTTTAAAGAGTTTTTGTGTATGACATCACAAAATCTTGATACCTGGAATCTTTTTTATTATTATTATTGGTATAGAAAAGTCAGGGAAAATCATTGTTGATCTGGAATAGATGCCCTGATATTAAGAATGAAGAAAAACAGTTTTTATCTCCATCTAACATCTAACATAAATTTATTTACAAAGTAGATGTTTCGACTAGTACTTCAAATCCTATCACTAATTGAAATTAATGTAAATAACCAAATTACTATCAATAAAATAGAAATTAATATTCTGATTTAAGTCTCAATTATATTATGTAAAAAATTATATTGTTTGTTATATATATTTTTTTTATCCAATAATTTTTCAGTTTTTGCCACTGTCCTACCAAAAATACTCTTTTGCCAGCAAAATGACCAACTCTACATATGAGCTATATGTTTAATAAACTGTATTTTATCTATTCTTTTTCTGTGTGGCATTTTTTAAATGTGGTTTTTCTTTTCTCTTTTCAGTGTCAATTTGTGCTCACCACCATTACCAGCAACTCCCAGTATATTAATTGAATGAGTATTGTCTGTGCCATATGGTTTGTTAATTCATATCATATCATTGACAATACTTTCTCGATTACACCTAATCCTTTATAAATGTTGGCTGTGGAAATGAAAAAGTAGGGAGTTTTCTCCAATGTTTAGAATTGTGAACAATGGAAGATAATATAATCTACTTCAGCATTAATTCAAGAGCTATAATTTTTTTCAATGCTACTGTTGATTAAATAATTTCAGGTTTTATATTGTTTTATAAATTAATTTCATGACTTTTTGAGAGTATAGGTGTTTCATTTGTCAATAACATTTTTTCCTTTTATTATGATTTATGACTTTTCAGTTTGTAAGAGAGTTAATATTAACTGTGAGTTATTCTTAAATGAAAAGCTTATACAGACTCATTTTTAAATATATATTTGTTTGGTTTTTATTATTTTGTTTACTTATATCTCAATAAAGAATAAACAATTAAATTATTCAGATTTCGAAGTTAGAATTAAAATTTGGCTTAATATAAAAAATATGTCATGAAACCAGATGTATTAAAAATTAATTTTATATTGTAAATAATTGTTAAAAAGCCATTCAATAGTATTTCGTGTAAAAATGAATGTAGGAATCATAAAAAACAAAAACCTGTTGTGAATAATTATTGTTCATAATTGGTTTTTAAAAAACTGGGTACTTATCTCAGCTAGGAGATAATCGCTAAAAATGGTTGATTGCCAATCTTGTTTATTGTAACCACATACACTCAAAATTAGTAATTTGACATGTTTATTAAATACATAAAATTGTTTAAAATGGCAAATAACATGAATTTAGTAAACTTAATAAATTTTAAGTAATATAAGAAATGGTAAATAATATATCAAAATTTAGTACACATTTATTAAATGCATCATATCAGGTTGGAAATTTATAGCACTATAAGTAACCAACATAATACAAAACAGTATATTTCTGCAATAATCATGGCACCAAAAATATTGTTTTCTTGTTTTACCATGTAGGGAAAAAAATAAGGGTTGCTGTAATTAGTATTATTATTACCATGCTTGGCACAATTGTATCTGACCTGCCCCAGATAATACGAAGTGCCAATAACTGTTGTTGCTTTGTTTAGAAATAGGTATAGATTGTTTTGTTATTTTGCATGTTTCACTGGTGGCTGTTAGTATACCTTTAAATAGCATTGTATTCCTGCTATCAGAGAGGGGAAAAAATCTTCATTTTTAAGAGTAAATTGCTAGTATCAATGATTTATAAAATTATTCTATAAAAATGGCATCCAATAATGATGACTGTGTAATTATAAATTTTAATATGTATGGCATAAATTGGTTAGTTTTTTTGTAATTCAAGCCTACTGGAATATTTTTTAACAAAACTTTAACGTATGTGAAATTATTTTGTTTAAATCACCAACAATAACAATTGTGAAGTTATTTTTAAAAATATGTAATTTTAATTAGAAACACATTCTGCTTTTTTAGACAAGGCAATAATTGTACTTGATAGTCACTTTGTCAACATCATCAGTAATCACTACCAGAGACAGTGCAACACAGAATATTTTAACGTTTTCAGATTAATCTTAACTAATATATATATGCTGTTTAAAAGAAAAATTGTTACAATTTACTTTGTTTCTATATTTTTGTATATATTGTATTTGCTTTGCAAATGTAAAATTCCCTTATTAATAGATTTCTATTATTTATTATGATAATAGGCTAGTCTAGCATTGTTGGGGTCACCAATAAATCTTTGTTTGCTGCAAATTGACATATGTAATTCTGAAACTAAGCTATTGCATAGTGATCAGTAAAGAACAGTAAAAAACTTTTGTCACCATGCATTATAAAATGTTGCTGTGGGGCTGACAGAACTTACTTTTATCTTTGATGGGATACCAGATCTTTGCTGCATCTAGCGAAGGGAGTTTTTTTAAAATTAACTATTGCTGTAATTTTATTTAATACTGAACTAGCTGTGTCATGACACCAACAATTGCCTGCCTCTGGAATTTCAAATGTAATAAACCAGATTTTCTTTTTGGCACATGATTTTGGGGGAAAAAAAGTAACATTTATTATTCTCAGGTAATTAAGTATATTAACACCAAGAGAAAAACAGTAACTCAGGATTTTTTCTGACAACCCCCTCCCCTTCCCATGGGAGATAACTTTTAGTTTTGATTTCCTTTATATGTTTTTGTGTTTGAATATAATCTTAAACTGGAGATTCGGAAGGATGAAAAAAAATATTCTTTCAGTTGAATAAAGTTGTTTGAAGTTTATTTTTGGATTTTTAACGTGTGTTACATTTCTGCAATGCTTTTTATGCTAATATGTTAAAAATTACCTTGCATACAGAGTTCTGACAAAAGCACTTAGTGGCTTAGTTTATTTCACTTTTACATTCTTCATTATAAAAAAAATATGGCCTTCGCAGTAGACTGCAGGCACATGTTCAAAAATCTTACCCCTCTCTGGATTTGTTCTGCAGGCACTTATGTGCTGGACGGTTCCAAATGAACCTGGTGTTCAGTGTCCCATTGTCAGGGTAGTCAGCAATATAGATACAGGCTTTGCTTATCCAGCCAGTCGAATTCGTCAAAAGACCCTTAAAGTAACCCTCTAATAACCCCTCTGACAAATTCTGATATATGATTTTACTTCTCACCTCCTTAAAAAATATTACTTAGTATATTTCCAAACAGTCTGGCAAAAAATAAACCTAAAAATCAGTAATAACAGATATGCCAATCAATGATCTGAATCAAATGGCACTTTCACTTGGCATGATGTAAACTGGGAGAAATAATGATTTTCAATGCTTCGTTTTTTGTTGTTGTTTTGTTAAAAACTTATCTACATTTTGTCTAATATATTAACAACATTTTTATAAAGAAGTAGGAAAGAGAGGGGCTAAAGCCAGCCCCATTCAAATGAAAACAATTTTGTAAAGTCTCATCAGCTTTTGCAAAAACTTAATTTCTATTTTCTATGTTTGATAATTCATTTGTGAAAAACAACTTTGTACAAAAAGAAAAAATAAATATTGACTAAATTTCTAACATGTAAATCTTTAGATCCAAGGCCTCAATGGCAGCACTTCACTTTTTTTAAAGAAAAACTCTTTATTTAATATTAGAAGCAGAGTTTCTCCCAGACAGTTTTAGAAGGAGGCTGCACCCTGCCTGCCCTTTGGTTTACAAAATAGCACCTTTGTTGCCCCTCATAAAAATAATTAGCACCCTTCTTGCACCTCATTAAAAAAAATGCCCTTTCTTCTTTTTGCATTAAAAAATTTGCTTTCTTAGTAAAAACTGACTCAATGTCTTAAAAAGAGTGCCTTGACTTTTAAATATAAAAAGTGGCTTTAAAAACCAAAAGAATAACCTTTAACAATTAAAAAAGTGCCCTTGAGAATAAAAAAAAGTGCCCTTTTCTGACCAGCAGCACCCTGCCCTTTTTAAAACCTGGGAGGAAACTCTGTTAAAAGCTTTCAACCCAGACGGGGGGGGGGGGGGTCGTGAAAATATTACTTTTTATTTGACGGGTCTTATATTTTATTTATGTTAAAATTTGGCTAGCTTCAATAATAAAATGGCCGTCTTATAATAATTATGTATTCTTGCATAAAATTTGGGCATCCTTCAATAATTAGAGCTGAAGTCATAGACATTATATTGATATTAATTTATATATATTGGGGTGGAGGCTTAAACAAATAAATCCATCCATTTATATTTACAAAAGAAGAGCAGAGCTACATCAATTATAACCGAGTTATAATCATCTAAAATTTAGGAGGCTTTGATTTAAAAAAAAAAAAAAAATCCCTTCCTTTTATAAAATGTGTGTCTGTTGCATTAATCAGAGCCCAAGTTATAGTTATTTTGTCCTTATATTACAATTACATTAAAATTTGGCTGGGTTACATCAATTAAGATCTGAATTATTGCTATTTTAATTTATCGGGTCTTATATTTATTGTATACTAATATCTGAAGGGACTTTTGAAAAAAAGCCAAGAAATTTTTCTCTTGTGATGATTATGTATAAATATTATGACATGTTGTGTTAATTAGAACCCAAGTTGCAATTGTTTTAATGTGTCAGCCCTTTATATTGTAATTAGACAAAAAGTGGGGGATTTCAACAACTAAATCCCTCCTTGTTAGGACTTCTCCTTATGTTTATTGTACAAAACATAGCAGTGCTACATCAGTTAGACTCCAAGTTATAGTCGTTCGAATATGTAGTCTTATATTTATCTTATGCTAAAATTTTAGCGTTAATTAGAACCCAAGTTATAGCCATTTTAACATGTTGGACCCTTATATTGTAAATTACACTGAAATTGGGAGTTGCTACTTGGACAAAAAAAAAATTACAAAGTTTTTCTTTATAATGATTATGTTTATAAATGTAAAATTTGGCTGTTTTACATTGATTTGGACCCAACCTATAGCCATTTTAATTTGTCAGCTTTGTATTTATTTTATATTAAAATTTCGGGGTGAAGCTTTAATACGGTGAAGCTTACTTGTGGTTACTTACGGTGATACTTCGGGGTGAAGCTCTCTTGAGGTACGCAGAGACACTGACAAGTTAATATTAAACCAATGGGAGGATTCTTTTTAAATTTCTCATTTGAAATTCAATATTTTTAAAAGATTATTTTTGCATAGAACAGCTGAGGTTGATCTCGTTATTAACTTTTTTGATTTTGGTTCCAGTTTTTTTCTTTAATAAAGATACTTTCACTTTCAAAACTAGTTCTGAGAATAAAACTGCCTTTATTAAAAAATCTGCAACCAAAATCGAAAAAGTAAAAAAAAGATTGACCTATGCAAAAAAAAAAAAAAAAATTCAAATTCAAATGAGAAATTTGGAAAGAACCCTCCCAAGGTTTAACATTAGCTGGTGAGTGTCTTTGCAATACTGGAGAGTCCCTTTAAGCTGCAACGCTCTATTAACTGAGCTATCTTGGACAAATTTGGAGAACACAATTCACTCAGACAACCTTTTGATAACATCTAGTCTGTTATCTGAAACAGTTCAACAGAATGAATCACAGTTAATGGATTTCCAAGTAAACACTGGATGTGTAATTACATTTCATTAAATCAACTCAATTATTCTAATTGGAAAATAAGTCATAGGAGTTGTAATTTTTCAACTGAGTGAAAAAATATCTAGGCAAGGATTTGTACTGATTAGAAGAATCGGGTTTGATTAATGAACTGTAATTATGTATCCAACATTTACTTGTAGTTCCATTGTCGGCAATTTATTCTATTGAACTGTTTCAGATAATAACAGAGCTGATGTCATTAACAAAAGGTTACCTGAGTGAATTGTATCCTCTTTATTTGTGCAGAATAGCTCAATTGGTAAAGCATTTCCGCTTTAGCCAAGGTCCTGGGTTTAAATCCTGGCCTGGACACTTTTTCATTAAGTTGGGAAACTACAACTCCTATGATTTATTTAAGAATTAGAATGGTTTTGTTGAATTAATTAAATGTAATTAGATATTCAATGTTTACTAGGAGTTTCATTAACTGTGAGGTATTCTGTTGAAAAGTTTCAGATAACAGACCACATATTATCAAAAGGTCTGGGTGAATTGTATTCGCCAGATTTGTTAGCTCAGTTGGTAGAGTGTTGGATGCTTAAGCCTAGGTCAAAGGTTTAAATCCCGGCCTGGACACTTTTTTACTCAGTTGGAAAATTGCAACTCCTATGATTAATTTACCAATTAGAATAATTGTGTTCATCTAATAAAATGTAATTACGTATTCAACATTTACTTGGAATTACATTGAATTATTTCAGATAACAGACCACATGTTATTATCAAAAGGTTGTCTGAGTGAATTGTGTCTACCCAATTTGTCCAGGATAGCTCAGTTGATTGGTATAGTGTTGGCAACTTAAGCCAAGGTCCTGGGTTAAAATTCTGGCCTGGATATTTTTTCACTCGGTTGGAAAATTACAACTCCTATCATTATGTATACTTGTATAAATTTTGCCCTTGTTACATTAATTAAAGCCAAATTTTAGCCCTATTAAGGTGTTATGTCTTTCTATTATAACTACAATAAAATTTGGACAGGCTTCCACAAAAATAACTCTTTTTTTTTTTTCATGATTATGTATAACCATACAAATAATTGGCAGGTCTTCATCAAGTAGAGCCTCAGTTATAATTTGAATATATTTCTCCTTATATTTATTTTATACTAAAATTTACAGATTGCTCTTATAAAAAAAAAAAAAAAAAACTCTTATAATGATTATGTATACTCAAATAAAATTTAGGTGCAATGTTGAATTCAGATGTTTTTCTCCAGGGGATGCATTTTGCAGCTGGAAAAAACATTATGTAATTCAGCGATGAAAATTGTATGTTTGAACCATTATCAGATACAAAATCTCAAATCAACTCGTGTGCGGGGTCTGTAACCAAAATCGAAAAAGTAAAAACTAACAACATTAGATTGACGTCAGCTATCCTATGCAAAAAAAATAATTTTAAAATGCGAGCGATAAATCGCGAAAGAACCTTCCCTTAGACTTAACATTAGCTTGAGCGTTTTTCCGCATGACTGATGTAGGCTCTTAACTGCATACTACAGATCAGTTTAAACCACGTGATCCAACCAGTCGAAATTGTTAATTAATCAGCCTGTATTATCGCCCAACCAATCAAAATCCACAAAAACCGATGGGCAAACAAAATTCCCATCTGGTTGTAAAGTGGTTGCTAGCGAGGCTAACGAAAAAGAAAGGCTGCCGCGGTGCTTTACGCGTATCTTTTTTTACAGACTGCCGGAGTCACGTGATGCTCAAATGCACCAATGCAGTTGTACGAAAAGAGCATCACGTCACTCTAGCGGTCTGTAAAAACAGATAAGTGGAATGCACTGCGGTAGCCTGTCTTTTTCGTTAGCCTCGGTTGCTAGGGTATGACGTCAGTTAAAACTGAATCACTGAGTGCGTTCAGCAGACCTAACCAATGTGACCGGTTACTTACAGGGGCGGTAAGTAACTGGTTTCTAACTGGACGAACTGGTATTATTTACTAGCAGCGCTATCTGTATTACATCATCGTAATTATAGTCGCCAATTCCTTTGAGATAAATTTTCATGTAACCAATCACGTGACCCACCTAACCAAGATTTTTTTTCGGATTAGTTCGGTCCTTTACCGGTTACTTGCGCTGAACGACGTTGGTTGCGTATCGGTTAGCAGCACTGAACGCCTTGGTAACTAACCGACCTTACCGGTGACATTGCTGGACGCGAACAAAATGTTGCATTCCATATTTTTTACGAAAAAAGAAATATTGAACTTATTAGTCACGATTACATATGTACAAATGGAAACTTTTGAAAAGCGAAGACATTTTATTTAAAAGTGTAATTCATAAAATATTTGAACGCTATATGTTTTAGGCTACAACTTCTAAATTCTTTAAAAAGATGCCCAAAGGTTAGTTCAAAAAACAAATGAGAGTTTAAAGAACAAACTCTCAACATTTGAGAGAGTGCTTGTTCTTGCCTTGCCACCAATCTGCACACAAGTGTTTTACTCAGGGCTACACTACATACCGGGCTTGCTCATTCATTATGATGACGTCACAAAAGGTGGCTGACTAGGAGGAAAGACATACAGCGATTGGCACAAAACGATGGGCGCGTTGCTTTGGACCAATCGCTGGTCGCGGTCAGCCACCATTTGTGACGTTTTGAGAGTGAATGAGCAAGCCCGGTTTCTAGTGTTGCCTTGGTTTTACTACAAAATCGTCTCAATCAAATCAATTTTCTTTCCTGTATGTGGTTACTCTCACATAGAGATACTCTAGAAACAGGGTGCCTCGATATGAGAGTGGCGACATACGGATATACACATTTGATTGGTTGAGATGATTCTGGACAAAATCGAATCTCCAAGCATTTTGGACAGATCGCCAAGCTAACCTAAACGTCATACCTTGGTCATCGAGGCTAACGAAAAAGACAGGCTACCGCGGTGCATTCCACCTATCTTTTTTTACAGACCGCTAGAGTGACGTGTTATTCTTTTCGTACACCTGCATTGGTGGATTCGAGCATCACGTGACTCCCACGGTCTGTAAAAAAAGATACGCGTAAAGCACCGCGGTAGCCTTTCTTTTTCGTTAGCCTCGTTGGTCATACACGACCGGTTCGTGACATTTTAAAACGGCACACTGAGTGTACATCTTTATACGGCGATTGGCACAAAGTTTTGTGCCAATCGCCGTGTATAAAGATCATCCACGCCGTGTGACGCTTTAAAAGTCATGAACCTGCCACGTATACCGTAGGTCGCCATCGAATTCGTCCAGGCGAGTATGAGGAAAAGGCGAGGCTAACGAAAAAGAAAGGCAACCACGGTGCTTTACGCGTATCTTTTTTTACAGACCGCGAGAGTCACGTGATGCTCGAATCCACCAATGCAGGTGTACGGAAAGAGCATCACGTCACTCTAGCGGTCTGTAAAAAAAGATAAGTGGAATGCACCGCGGTAGCCTGTCTCTTTCGTTAGCCTCGAGGAAAAGGCATCTGACATCACTGTTGGTTCAATTACGGTTGGTTAGCAAAAAAACCTGTTTGTTCGTTTTGACTCCTACTATACACATGAAATGGGGAAATTTGATTGGTCTACGTTGAACTGGTCTATAATATCATTGGCCTATGTCGTCATGACGATTCCTGCAATGATAGCTATGACAAAAATGAAGTGGTACATTGGTTGATGGAACAGTTTGTTTGTAAACATGCCCTTTCCTTATTAACAAGTTCTTGTTCTTGAAATAGAATATGCATAGTTTGGACAAACGCGTATGTCTATGCAGAATCTCAGCATCACATGGCGCCACTCTCATATAGAGGTACACTACAATACACCGCTAGGGTCGCGTGGTATCACGTGACTCAAGAAGTCTGAAAAACAACTGTAACGCAATTACACCACACAAAAAACACTGACGCAAATGGCGAATTCTCAGCCTGTGCTTAGGCTTAGATACAGCGCCTAGAATACATAGTGTGGAAACCGGCTATCCTTGTAATGCTTTAAAAAGTGCTAAAAAGTTGTAGCCTGTAAATGTGCAACGGTGCTCCGACGATAATAAGCTCTAATAGCATCGTATGGACCCTATTCTCCGTTTGGGTTCGAGGCTACAATTTCCGAAGTGTTTCCCCAAAGCACGTGACTCAACATCACGAAAATCTGGTCCGTTGCTGCTCTATGACATGTAGGATTGCGTTGGAAACGAGTCGTTGCATAATAAAGGACTACAATGTGGGCAATGTTTCCCAAAGCACGTGACTCTGACGTCAGTGGGAATAGGGCGAGGCTAACGAAAAAGACAGGCTACCGCGGTTCATTCCACTTATCTTTTTTTACAGACCGCCAGAGTGACGTGTTGCTTATTTCGTACATCTGTATTGGTGGATTCGAGCATCACGTGACTCCCGCGGTCTGTAAAAAAAGATACGCGTACAGCACCGCGGTAGCCTTTCTTTTTCGTTAGCCTCGGAATAGGGTCCATTAAGCTGCTTTCTGTATTATATAAGCTAGCAGATGGCGCTGCGATCCAATCGTTATCTTTTCAACAACGTTGTACATGTATTGGATTCAATTTTTTAGTACTATTTTGTAGCAGATTTCCACACTATGTATTCTAGGCGCTGCAGCTTAGACAGTTGTTTTTGTCCAAACTATGGCAAAACTACATTCTGGACTTCACGATACTCGCCTCGACGAGTGAGAAAATTTAAGAAGCATTAGCTTGGCGATAATGTCAAGCTCTCTAAGATGCTTGGTGATTCGTTTTAGTCCAGAATCGTCTCACAACATCAAATTTTATATACAGTGTGCCCGCTAAAGTCCGTTGTCACTCCAATAATTTCTGAACGGCAAGAGCTATAGTCATAAAAGTGGGGTCTAGGTATAGTAAAGTTTCCATACGCTACCAGGGCTACACTACATACCGGGCTTGCTCATTCATTATGATGACGTCACAAAAGGTGGCTGACTAGGAGGAAAGACATACAGCGATTGGCACAAAACGATGGGCGCGTTGCTTTGGACCAATCGCTGGTCGCGGTCAGCCACCATTTGTGACGTTTTGAGAGTGAATGAGCAAGCCCGGTTTCTAGTGTTGCCTTGACGCTACGCAAGGAAACCACTTACAGCGCCACCTGGTGGCTAAATTTGGAGTTAGCGTTCTTATTTCAAAAACAGTACGAGATACGGGAAAAAAGTCAATTACAAAGTTGTTCAGCATCATTGATTTATTACAAACAAATCTTGCTCGCAAAAATGATTCAAATGGTAAGCACAAAGCGCTCATGAGTTTGATCGCGTTGTACAAAACTGCACTTATCGGACATGAGGTTCATATATCTGCGATACTCAAAATGGTGTCCTTGAGCAACAATACACGTCTGGACACGGGATTGAACTTCTCGCTTCACATTGTACAACATGGCAGGTGACACGCTGGCACAAGCATCCATAATATGGTTTCGAAGCTCCTGCAATGTTAGTGGAGGTGTTGCATACTCTCGCTGTTTCATGTATCCGCACCATTTATGCAAAATGGAAAAAAATACTTTTTCACGGTATGGGATATTAAGATTTATTTATCTAAAGATGAATACTGTATATCTACTCACAACTGAAACTCTGGAGTGTGACCTTTTCTCATTTCTTCCGCATTATGTCGCGTTATAATTTTGGAAGTTTCGAACCAAATAAATTTGCATTTTATGCCTTCTACTTTAAACATTACTTACTTTATGGAAGGTGTCTTCTGTTACTAAATCTATGATGCTGAACAACTTTGCAATTGACTTTTTCCCCGTATCCTTTACTGTTTTATAAATAAGAACGCTAACTCCTAATTTAGCCACCAGGTGGCGCTGTAAGCTGTTTCCTTGCGTAGCGCAGGGCAACTTTATTGTACCTAAACCCCACTTTTATGACTAAAGCTCTTGCCCTTCAGAAATTATTGGGGTGACAATTGACTTTAGCGGGCACACTGTATAGAGGCACCTTTAGTCTCACTCATATAATTGAACTAGTCCAGGCAAGTATTGCTAAGTTCTGGAATGTAGGTAGGTTTGCCATAGTTTGGACAAACATGTCTGTTTAAGCACAGTCTGATCATCGTATGCGGCCTGTCTAGGCTCTCGGTTAGTCTAGGCATAAAGGCACTCTAGGCTGAACTTTTCGCATGGTTTCTCGGATTGCTACTCTATCCGCATGGGATCACTTGATACTGGCTCGGTGGAGTTTTCAGTTTTACAAAATGCAGGGCCTGAATATCACAGGGACATGTGTCCCGAGGCCACATTTTCAGGCGATCTCAAAATATATTTTCTCCACTCTCTGTTACAAATTAACACAAATTTCCTTTTATCGATCACATAAAAAATTAATTTTTACCATTCATGCAAACAAAACTATTGCAATGTTCTTCAGTGACGACAATAAAATGCAATGTATATTTCGAAATTCAGAGAAGAACAGATATTACACCAAACATGTTTCATTCAGTCCCTGAAGTTTAGAGTTTTACTTACTCTAAATAGCATTATAGCGCAGAAGATTTTACAGTCCCATAAATTTTGAAACAGATGTGTTACACTCACGCACAGAAGTTTGGCGACTTTTTGATTGGCGCGATTTTCAAGCCCGTGCCAAACCAAATAACTTAATACAATAGCCAAGTTACCAGTAAATGTAAAAATCTCCAAAATTTGGCGACTTTTTTCCTTTTTATAAAAAAAAACGGTGCGTGAGTGTACAACATCATCGCCAATTTTTTAATACATTTTTACATGTGTCTATAATGTATTTTTCTTTTAAAAAGCTAGGGTTAAAATTTTGAGCTGCACATAAAGCAATTTATCATGTTTAGAATACAATTTTTTGAGAAAGGGGAGCTCCGAGCTCCAACGCTATCTATGTGGCCCGGTTCCACTTAAGCTCGTATTCACAGTCAACCTCAACCTAGAAAACCTGTGTCGAACGCTCAAATAGCATCCATCATTAATCTGATTGGACATTGGCCGCAATCAGGTCTAATCAGGTTAATCGAGAATTTCAATTAGGCATTCGACCGAGGTTTTCTAGGTTGAGGTAGATGGTGAATATATAAGCATTAGGGTTGATCAGGCTATGACCAAATGCATCCAGACAGCTTCCTTCTACAATGGATGGATAGAGTGATATCGCTAGCGAGCACAGAAGAATGCGGAGAGTTTCTTTTAGAGCGCATAGAACCCCCTTGTCGATGCGTAATGAAAAAACAAAATTGACAAGATCCACTTCACTGATAAAACATTTAAATGTGACCAGTTGACGAGCTAGAAACAACGTTTATGTTGAGAACAAGTACGTAGAGTGCCTCCTTATGAGACTGGTGATATATGGGGAAATACAAATTGATTGATCGGGACGATTTTGCGCAAAATCGATCAAGAAGCAACTTGGTGACTCTGCCAATATCGCCAACTAATATTTGTCGACTTCTCTCATTCGTCTAATGGATCAATTTCATTTGACACCATAGCCTAGAAACTATAGTTGCTACAGTATTTAACTTAGGAATCCCTGGGCATTTTGCTACCCCACTAGCTTTTGTTGATTTTGATTGGTTGTATGCAAATTGGAGAATTGTGGTCACGTGTTTGAAATTGACCTGACGAACTCATCCATGCGAGTATTACCAAACTCTGGAATCTAAGTTTGTTATATTTTGGACAAAATATCTAGTCTGAGCATGTACATATTGCTGCTCTCTTATAAAGACACCCTACCTTTAAAGTACCAGCAAGGCTTCACTAGATACCGGCAAGGCAACACTAGAAACCGGGCTTGCTCATTCACTCTCAAAACGTCACAAATGGTGGCTGACCGCGACCAGCGATTGGTCCAAAGCAACGCGCCCATCGTTTTGTGCCAATCGCTGTATGTCTTTCCTCCTAGTCAGCCACCTTTTGTGACGTCATCATAATGAATGAGCAAGCCCGGTATGTAGTGTAGCCCTGATACCGGGCTTGCTCATGCATTATCATGACGTCACAAAAGGTGGCTGGCCGCGACCAGCGATTGGTGCAAAGCGACGAGCCCGTCGTTTTGTGCCAATCGTTGTTGGTCTTTCATTTTGTCGTTTCGCTTTGTACCAATCGCTGGTAGCGGCCAGCCACCTTTTGTGACGTCATGATAATGAATGAGCAAGCCCGGTATCTAGTGTAGCCCTGGTACCAGGAACTTATGAACCGTTTAATTTTGAAAGGTCTGTGTTTATTGGTCGTAAGTCGCCACTCTCTTATAGCGAGACCAACGATACAAATCCATCGTTTTGTGCCAATCGGCGTGCAAAGATTATCCAACCCGTGTGAGGTTTTAAAAGTCAGGAACTGGCCGTGTATTTCGTTGGTCGCGCTTAAGGCTCCTACAATCCGGGCTGACTCACGACGCCATTTAATTGCCCGTAGGAGAAGAACGATTGGCCATGCCCATGGGCAACAAAATGATTGGTGATTCAACTTGTGTTATCGCGACTTACGTTATACACGGCCAGTTCGTGACATTTAAAAGTCACACTCAGTGATCATCTTTATACGGCGATTGTTACAAAGCGGCACGCCCACCATTTTGTACCAATCGCCGTGTAAAGATGATCCACATCGTATGACGTTTTAACCCTCTAACCGAGGCTAACGAAAAAGAAAGGCTACCGCGGTGCTTTACGCGTATCTATTTTTACAGACCACCGGAGTCACGTGATACTCGAATGCACCAATGCAGGTGTACGAAAAGAGCATCACGTCACTGTAGCGGTCTGTAAAAAAAGATAAGTGGAATGGACCGCGGTAGCCTGTCTTTTTCGTTAGCCTCGCCTCTAACAGTCTTGCAAAAGGGCAAATCTGTAATTTTTTTTCTCTGCATTTTGTTTTAAATGCTAAGAAAAACTAATTTTTCAGCACTGAATATAAAACAAGTTAATTGATTATTATTCATTGCTCAACCCATTAAAAATGCATTAAATCAATAGAATTTTATTACTTTAAATAATGCTTATATTGCAATGAAGCCTGGAACTTAGTGAACGTATTAACACGGGCTTGTCAATGAGAGGGTTGTTAAAAATCATCAACCGGCCACGTATAACGTAGGTCACGATCGAACTCGTCCAGGCGAATATTAACAAGTTCTTGTTATTGAAATAGAATATGTCTAGCTTTGGCATAATTTGGACAAACGCGTTTGTCAAAGCAGAATCTGAGCATCGTATGGCGCCACTCTCATATAGACACACACTTCATTAGACGGTATCACGTGGTATCACGTGACTCAAACGGTCTTAAAAATTTTATAACGCAATTACACCAAACAAAAAACACTGACGCACGCTCATACTGTGCTTAGGCTTAGACAGATGTTTTTGTCCAAACTATGGCAAAACTACATGGTCTTTATCCACGAGTGGCAACAACCACGTCTCTTCGGGTATTTGCCCTCCGAAAAAGACTGTTTATTGGAGGCAGGAGAAGCAGTGTTAAAATGCTCTTCAAGCCTATTGCTGTTTTGTCTTCTATATACCCGCAGATGACGTGACAAGGGTGAAGTCCATTCCAGACTTCACGATACTAGTCTTGACGAGTGAGACAATTTAAGAAGCATTAACTTGGCTATAATGAAAAGCTCTCTAAAATGCTTGTGATTCGTTTTAGTCCAGAATCGTCTCACCGCATCAATTTTTACTTTCTTCTATCTATAATAGAAGAAAGTATTGTAATCGAAATTTTTTTCGACTTCCGGTTTTTGACGGATTTACACGTTTTAGGGGTCAGAGATTCCGAAAAACATGTTTTTACAAAATGTCTGTCCGTCCGTCTTCATTGTATCATCGAAAAGTGTATGAAGTTATGCTTCAAATTGAACCTAATTTTTTTTCTATGTTTTTGGCTATGGCAAGCAGGTTCTATTAGAATTTGGGGATATTTCGACGAAAGGGGGCGCTGTGATCGATATTTTTGTTCTATTTTCACTATTGTACCATCTAAAAGTGTATGAAGTTATGCTTCAAATTGAACCAATTTTTTTTCTATGTTTTTGGCTATGGCAAGCAGATTCTATCAGAATTTGGAGATATTTCGACGAAAGGGGGCGCTGTGATCGATATTTTTGTTCCATTTTCACTATTGTACCATCTAAAAGTGTATGAAGTTATGCTTCAAATTGAACCTATTTTTTTCTATGTTTTTGGCTATGGCAAGCAGATTCTATCAGAATTTGGGGATATTTCGACGAAAGGGGGCGCTGTGATCGATATTTTTGTTCCATTTTCTCTATTGTACCATCTAAAAGTGTATGAAGTTATGCTTCAAATTGAACCTATTTTTTTTCTATGTTTTTGGCTATGACAAGCAGATTCTATCAGAATTTGGGGATATTTCGACGAAAGGGGGCGCTGTGATCGATATTTTTGTTCCATTTTCACTATTGTATCATCGAAAAGTGTATGAAGTTATGCAGATAATTGAACCAATTTTTTTTCTGTTTTTGACCATAGCCTGCAGGTGAGGTTGAATTCGGGGATATTTCAACGAAAGGAGGCGCTGCCATCGTGATTTTTGTTCGATTTTCACTATTGTATCATCGAAAAGTGTATGATGTTATGCAGATAATTAAACCAAAATTTTTTAATATGTTTTCGGCTGTAGCCAGCAGGTCCTACTAGAATGTGGGGATATTCCGCCGGAAGGGGGCGCTGTGATAGCCATTTAAAGATTTCAAATTCAAAAAGATGTATAAAAAAATTAGAAATCCTAAAAGTTTTTTCCGTTAGTTCGGCCTTGATCCGGAGCAGTTTTTGTTTTGTCTCTATATTAAAAAATGGCGGAGATATAGCGGTTTGAAATTTTAGGGTGGTTGACATTTTCAAACAAGACAGCAGAATTCATCCATAAAGGGGTTTAATTTATGAATTTTAGTTAACAGGGTTTCAGCAAATTTTCTTTCATTGTTGTAACCATTGTTGCTATTCTTAAATGCTTAACACTATATATTTATATTCGCCAACGTCAAATTCTCGCCAAGCTCGGCGGCAATTGACGAAATATCGACAAAAATATGTTGCCACAAATGAAGCCAACTTCATTATAGAAGACTAATTTGGCGATATTCTCATTCAAATTCAATGTTGACGAGAACTGGGAATGAATCTTCTTTAATTGGGTTCCACTCATTTCAGTTTCGTGTTTTCCAGTAAAATTATCTAAAATCCTAAAACCAAGGAATAGGGAGACTATCTGTTCCTGTCGGTACAGGCCAGAAGAACTTTTCGTAGTTTAGTATACATCAGTTTATCGCATCCCAGTCAGTAACCCGATGATTCGCAAGCAGCTGACGTACAACAGAATGACGAAAAATATTAATTTTATTGGCGAAGTGAGGACGAAATTAGAAGTATTAACATGATTGAGATAGAAGAAAGTTTTGGGATTGGCACATCCGACTAGTTATATATCGAGGCACCTTTAGTCTCACTCATATAATTGAACTCGACCAGGCGAGTATCGCTAAGTTCTGGAATGTCGGTTTACCATAGTTTGGACAAACGCGTCTGTTTAAGTACATCTAAGTACATACATTAAGTTTGATCTATGTCACCTGTCACCAGTTTCATATAAAGGCACTCTAAGCTGAACTTCACATGGTTTCTTGGATTGCTACACAAACCGCATGGGATCATTTGATGTTGGCTCGGTGAGCTGCTGGTCTGGCGTTTGTTTTATCAAATGCAGGGCCTGAATATCACAGAGGCACACCAGGCATGTGCCCCGAGCTACATTTTCAGGTGACTCCAAAATATATTTTCTACACCCTCTGATACAAATTTCTTTTTATAGGTCACAGAAAAAAATAATTTTTACTATTCATTCAAACAAAACTATCGCAATGTTCTTCAGTGACGACAATAAAATGCAATGTATATTTCGAAATTCAGAGAACAGATATTATAGACCGGGAGGCGACAGCACAAACAATCACCTCATCGAGTTCACGGCTGAAATTCCAGAATTAGTTAAAACTCGATTCGCATATTAAAACGCAATCGGTCTGCCAAGTCATATCTTGGTGGAAAACACCTTAAAACTTGATTTTAGCGGTTGATTTGTAGGTTTACCATTGTGTTTTCCTGCACCCAAAAGTATGAAAACGTGGAGGACTGGGAGCAGGAACACACAATGTTAAAAATCTTCAGTTTTTGCTGCAGACACACTCCACCGCTTTTAGAGAAAACGGTTACTTTGCTATATTATGAAACATTTTCATTGGTCAAAATAGGGATATTCTATAGGGAAGTTGCAATCAGCTGATCAACCATTGTACTTCAATTGAAGGTCAGGGGAGTTAAGCCAATCAGAACTGCCTATTTGAACCACGAGGCTAACGAAAAAGAAAGGTTACCGCGGTGCTTTACGCGTATCTTTTTTTACAGACCGCGGGAGTCACGTGTTGCTCGAATCCACCAATGCAGGTGTACGAAAAGAGCATCACGTCACTCTAGCGGTCTGTAAAAAAAAGATAAGTGGAATGGACCGCGGTAGCCTGTCTTTTTCGTTAGCCTCGCCCTTTCCTTATACTTATGTATAACGTAGGTCGCGCTTATAGTGTGACGTCAATCATGACGTTTAGCTTGAAAACTGACTCAAAAGAAACGGTTGTTACGTTGTATTCTCTTTATCATTTGTATATTATAGCTATATCTCACAGCTAAATGTTTTAATACTTTATAAACAGTCGTAACATTTCCTACGATTTATATTAAATAAGAAATGAAACATTGCAACCATTTGTTTGGAGTCATTTTCCAAGCAAAACGTCACGACTGAAAGCCCCTATTTACAAAGATAGATTGCATTTATTGTTCACTGCATTATCAAATGTTCCCAATACTGGAAATTACAGTATTGCAAACGTTTGATATCGCAGTAGGCTATCTTATATTAAAATAATTGATATGTTCCTGTAAACGAATTCACACACGATGCGATAACTACTCTGAGATTAATAAAACCTTCCCTAATGTACTAAAACTGTAGTGTAAAAAGTTACATTCAAATAACGATATTTTGACACTATTTATTGATATTTTGACACCAAATAAACACTGCGTAAACGGAACCTGTTTATAATGAAATTATGTTTTATGGTAAAAATTGTATTGTCCCGACATTATGAATACTATACAACTAACCTTTCACAGGTTTTACTGTATAAGTTCTTTTTTTTACCTATTTAAAAACTTGCTAATACGAAATCACAAGGGACAGGAGAAAAATCTCGTTTTTTAGGGTCTTTCATTTTAGTAGGTATGTATGGTAGTCCTAATGTAGAGACAATGAATTTTATATGTTTAAGACAGGATTTCATATTCATACAATGTAGTATATTTTTGTGTCCCAATTTAGAAGCCACTGTCTCACGTTTTGTGAGATTGTACCTGGCAACACTATGTGGTGTTCTATTAACTGAAAAACTAAGAAAAGCTTTTATTATTATTACTATTAAGCATAAAAGTTTGCATTAAACATTAATTTTTAGTGAAATTATTTTCATTAATGTTCCAAAATTTTAAATTCCCTTAAAATACAACTTTTATTTTTTATAAAAATTGTGACAGAAAAGCAATAATTTTATTTAAAAAAACCTGATATCAGCAACTTATTTATATCCTGTTTTTTTCAGACCTTTTTTTTGCATTTCACTGAGACCACTTAGGAGGGGGAAGGGAGCTTAACCCCATAACTCCCTTCTTTAGGTAGGGTATGCTGTAGTATCACTGTGCACTAATATGGGACTATAATCTAGAATAGTTAGTCTCTTGTATGATAAATAAAAAATTTAAAAAGAAAAAATAGCATTTTCATTTCACTGCGATCGTTTCAGAAGGGCGGGAGGTCGTAATCCTATCAGCACCCACTCCCTCTTTATGTATGCGGTGGGGTCACTGTAAACTAATATGGGATTGATGAGAATGGCTAATTCATAGTGCTGGAGTCGTAAAACAAAAGTGCCAGGGGGTATATGCTATAGGCTAAGGGTATACACTAGAGAGTACATGCTTTAGCATTACTTGAGAAAATCACTGTATACGTAAAAAATCCAGAAGATATATTGCGTATACCACTGTATACCCTTCATTACATCCATGCTAACTCATAGTATTATGACAGAAAAAATTACAAATTTAACTCAAAAATAAACAAAAAATCAGCACTTTTTTAATTTTATTGCGACCATTTCGCAGATGGAAGGGGTTATCTCATCAGCACCTTTCCTCCTTTTTGGGTATGTTGTGGTGTTACTGCACAGATATAGGAGTAATGAGAATGGTTAGTCCGTTGTTGTAGTTGTATGACAGAAAAAGAATTATAAATATACCTTGAAAAGCAAGAAACAAAATCAACCATTTTTTTCCTTTAATTGCAAGCATTTCGGAGAGAGAAGGAGCGTGATAACCCCATCAATCCTTTTCCTCCTCTTTGGGTATGCTGTAGCGTAACTGTACACTAATATGGGACTAAACAGATAGACTAGTGCATTGTATGAAAAAAAATTAAATTTACAAATTTATCTAAAAAAAAGTAAAAAAAAATCATTCTATTAATTTACATTTCTACTTTATTTTTGGGAGGGGGTTGGTAGCTGTAACCTCATCAGCCTTTTTGGGTTTGCTGTGGTGTGACTGTGCACTATTAAGGGAATGACGAGTATGACTTTAACCGCATCAGCTCCCCTTCGCCGTATTTGGGTATACTGTAGTGTCACTGTACACTAATATGGGATTAACAGAGTGGATAATCCATTGTATCATAGAAAAACATTTAATCTCTAAAAAAAGAAAAAAAATTAGCACTCTATTGATTTCTCTCTTGACTATTTCGGAGGAGGCTGTAGTTCCATCATCCCACCCCTTGGGTATGCCCATGGTTATATTTCTACAATACATTCTTTCAAAGTAGCTGTTGAACAACTGTTACTATTCTTTATTTTCTTTTAGCTGCAATTTGTATGCTTAATTTATAGAATTATAAGGAATCAAGAAAATTACTAATTACTATTTTACTTAAAGAAATTTATTGTGATTGTTTTATTTAACCCTATCACTATGTCCTATCAAAACATGCCCTGTTGTTGCCCAGGACAAATATGCTATCTATTTTTCAAATTAAAACAAAACGAGTACCACTTATATTTGTACAGTTTAAGTTTTACTGTGTGTTACAAACATTATGATATGAGATGTCACCGGCTGAGACTACTTAGTGAGTGATAGATTTTTTTGACAACTTGTTGAAAGTGCTTGGGGTCCGTGTGGACCCCAGGACATAGTGATAGGGTTAAAAGAAAAATAATTTGACTACTGAAAGAAAATTTTATGACATAATTGCCGAGACGTCAATGAGGTAATAAATGTTTGAATTGCATTTTAATAATATAATAACATTTGAATATGAAATGAGTTATTGTGGTGAACAACAAAAAAAAAAATATTTTATTTTTATTTTGGATCCAGAACGGATGTATAGTTATACTTTCTGTATTTTGTTGAAAGATTTTTTGTAGCTGGAGAAAAAGTAAATATTAACTTTTGTATTTATTATAATAAAGTTTTATTGCATTTTATTTTGTTGTTTTATTCAAAAGAAATACATATATTAAAAGGTGATATACAAATAAGTATAATCAAAAGTTCTTATAAAAATAGTTTTCTATTCAATTTATATACAATTAAGTTTTATTTTAACTATGATAAATGCATTTTAAATATGATATTCCTGAAAAGACAATAAAAAATAATAAAAGTAACCAAAATATTGAAAAGAAGACTGTGAAATATGAAGGGTGTTTCAAGGTGTTTGATGAAGTTTTTAATGTATGGAATTATTAACGATTCTCAGAAACAGAGATAGAAGTATTCTCTGGCAGATTTGGATAATTATTCTAATCTCTATAGATTTTCACATTATGTAGTTTTTTGAGCAATTAAAAAGCAAATTTAAATTAAAAAGAAAAGTTACTAAACAAGTCTATAAAACAAGCATAACTTCTTTGATGGATATTATTGCAATTATTTCGACTTATAGAAATAATTATGAATGATGAGCTGGTGATAGAACAGAAAACAGTTAAGATGCATCTTTCTAATGATGTTGCAGTATTCATATAATTCCATCAGGGATGTTGACAGAAGTTGTGTCATCTGATAAGGATTATACTTAAGGGTTATTGTATACACATATATCAACTACTAAAACTTCTTTTTATAAGTATTCTTGTAAGAATAACAGGGCCCTGAAAAGCTCAGGGTCTAGTACAACTTTCTTCAAAGCCACCTTTCCTATCCCCTGTAGTAGAATTTTCAATATGAAACTTCAACAAACCAAAATTTATTAGGTACTTTTATGTTAGCTGGGCACCAGTGATATATATATATACATATGTATATGTACACATATTAATATACATATATATGTAAACTTTTTACGAAGATGATTTAATATTCCACGAGAAAATGGCAGTTTGTTAAAGATGGTGAATGATTGCAGTCGATATTAAGAATCATGGCGAGGAGGTTAGGCAACGATGAAACACCACAAGTCTCTTCAATAATCAGCAGCCAATTTCCAGATAAATTGTTTATTAATGAACAGGAGCGATGCCAGTAACAGTTCCCACAGTATCAGGTATAAACTTATAGTCCTCCCCTCAGGCTTGACGATAACTCATTTAATAGATCTTAAAAGGCTGTTGTGAAATTCTAAGTCGCAGAACACCAGATAACGATTTGGTCAGCACTTCCAAACACGACAAAAATCTGCTCTCTAAAAGCTTGTAATGCAGTTTTGTTAACCGCGTGTAGAGTTATTGAAACGACGTAACGTATGCAGGAACCAATGAGTGACAGACAAAATTAAGCTAAGCGAATGAGGTGCGATGGAGAAGATTTAACAAGAAAGAATTCCCAACACAATGGCACATTGATTTTGATGTGAAAAATACTCAGCGCACGAAGCAATGCATGGAATAAAAAATGGATCTTAAAAACATTCGAAATGACAATAAGTGTCTCTCAGAATTTTATAGATTGGGGAGTTGATAAAAGTTACGAATGAACTTAAAGTTTTAGATTAAGATTTGGAATAAGATAATTAAATTAATATACGTGTTACTACTTTTAAAAGGACATTAAATAGGAATAAATATTATTAAGAATTAAGGAAATAATGACTATGTCAGAAGTTAAAATTAATTTAAAGGTATAATGCGAAATAAAATTTTTATATAACACATATATGTGTATATATCTATATATATGTGCATTATATATGTATATATATCACTGGCACTCAGCTAACATAAAAGTACCATTTATCAATATATATATATATATATATATATAAAGATAGCTCATTTGATTACTTAATTCTCAGTTGAGTAACTAACTTGCTCTAATTAAGCATTAGTCACACAGCATCTCACAGATAAACAATTATAAGTGGGATAATGTAGTCTTGAAAGTACTCCTCCGATACCGCATCAAGGAAGAAGGTTAGAAACTTACTTTTAGTAAGACTTGTTCACATTAATTAGATGATAAAATCAGTGAATAAAAGCAAACAATTAAAATCAGAAATATTCTCTCTCTCTCTCTCTCTATATATATATATATATATTAAAAAAAAAAAAAAACCCATTAAGGGGAGGATACTGCTCATGAGCCCGAAATAAAGGTCAACTTCAGATTTTTTTTTTCATAGAAAGAATAAATTCAACCCAAACAATAACAATAATCTTTAATTTCCGAAAAGAAAAAAAAGCTGATTGTTTGAACCATTTAAATGGTGCTTTATAAGGCATGATGAAAAATGTTCTTTCAAGAAAATAATGCTTAAGATTTTACTAATAAAAACTGTATAATCATTATTTTGTAACTTACAGTTAGTCTGTGATTTTTGGATTTACACCTACGAAGCAAATAATTCATCATGTGTGCAGTTATGTCCCATTATACCTGTTTTTTAGTTAATCAGCACTTATTTCAATGGACTGTAACTTAGATTTTCGTATAATTGTTTTAGGGCTTATTCTACACACTATAAACAGGGATCCAAAATTTGCAAAAATAAATAAATACATATTATATATATTATGAACGGTACCTTCCACCTAAATAATAGTTTTCAAAATTAATTTCTTTAAGTGACAATACACAATACTTCTTGAAAGAAGGTGTAAAAACTCAACTATTAAATGTCAAATCATTCCACGAATTCGTTATGAAAAGCTTTTTTTAAATAAAAAAACCATAATTGCTCATTTTGTGTTCTGACAGAAAAATCAGGCATCCTAGATAACAAATATTTCATTAAAAAAAATTTCAATAGCTGTGAAAAAATTAATTATATTCATGAAACTACATAAAATATTTATTTATTATTATTAAATCAAAAGATTCATGATAAGATTTTTAAGATATCCATGTTTCACTGTGTAGAGCAGTTTATTCTTTGAACATAAGACATAGCTGTTACCAATAATGCTTAATTTACAAATGATTTCAACTTTTTTCCATAACTGACTGTAATTATATCATTTGAATTTCAAATTAAGTTATATTACCTATCTAATATCCAAAAATATTTATTTTTATGAACAAATATGTGTCTATATGTAATAGAAAATATTTATTAAAAACAAAACAAAATCCAGTTTAAACAAACAAACAAACAAACAAACAAAAAACAGGTTTTTTTAAACCCTGTTAAATAATGTATGATGTTTAAAAGACAATGTCCTCGCCTTAGGAAAGACTTCAATTATGTACCTCTGAAATAAAACAATATTAATTAAAAGCCTCTTGAATTACTTCCTTTGAGATCTGCACCCCTATTCTTATCCCCTAGTTACAGGGTTGCCAGATTTTATTAGCCAGGCTAAAAAAAAGCCTAAAAGAAAAAACAGTATGTGCGATTTACAGTTAATTCACAATAACTTATTGTTAATGTAGTTATAAAAGTTTTCTACAAAAAAAATATAAACTTTTATTAAATATTAAAAAAAAAGTCTTTAGGACTCCTAAAAGACAATTATGAATGAAGTATGTCTAAAAGAAAAATTTGAGAAGAATGTATTAAATTAGACTTGAAGATATTTTAAAACTCTAAATTACATAGCTCCGCATATTACTATACATTAAAAAATTTAGTTAACCAATGATAAGTCTCCACACATAAAAAATACATACATACTGCTATTAACGTTAAAAATTGAATTAAAACTAAATGCTATTTTTCCGATTATGTATTTGTATCTATTAACTGATACAGTATTTGACAAAAGAAAATATTTGATAAATATTTAATAAATAAAAATTATCTGACTTGAGAACACCCATATTTAGTTAGTAATCAGTGGGTCTAATGACTTACAGAAATTATATATTTTGATGAATATAAAATAAGGTTTTCGGATACTAAGCAGATTCATTACTTATTTCAGGTAAATCCATATAAACAGATTAAAAAATGAAATAATCAATATTGAAAGATGAATGAGGAAGGAGATAATATTTGAGATTTTACTACATGTAGGTATGTAAAAAAAGAAAACTAAAATAAACTAGTCGTTGGGGGCCACCGTAATACTTACCCATCATGGATATGCATAATGTAAAATATTAAAATAAAAATTGTGTAAACTACTTATAAAATGCATTGCAATTCAAATAAAATCAAGGCTTGATGACGTCACAAACTTTAAAGGCTCGATTACTGAATTGCTTGAAAGAAACATCCTTATAACTCCAAATATAATAATCCTATTAACTAGCGGTTTATTGCATCTGATTAAGCGTCAAATTTCCAATTAAAATATATCTTTGAAGTGAAATTTGGATGAAATACAGGGTCATGAAAAATCGAAGAGTGTGGAAAATAGGATTCCAAATATCTCGGCAACTAGTTATCCGATCGACTTCATGCTTAATGCAAAATTTATGTTTTTTTATTGTCTTTTATATTCACTCCTTAAAATAACCAATTTCGAAAATTTTTACATACCTTTTATCAGAACGAATATTTCGAGAGTCCGAAAAAAATAGTTCCGGTTAATCGAGGTTATTGAAATGAAATAGGCTTCTTCCCATTATTACATACTAAGTACATGCCAAATTGCAAGTCTCTATCTCAATTTTTTCGGGAGATAGAGTGTTTACAGACACACAGACGGACGGCAAATTTTTTTTTCTAAAAATATGTTTTTCGGAATCTCCAGTGTCTGAAACGTGTAAATCCGTCAAAAAAAATTTCGATTTTCAAAACGATTGCAAGACTTACCCTATACTACGTATGATGGGTAAGTAAAAAGAATGTTTTCAAAATAAAATGTTAAAACAAAATAGGAAAATACTTTTTGCTATTCAAAAAAGATATTCATGCATATTTTATTCCTGAAAATTGTTTCAATATTGAGAAATAGTATTTATTACGCTACTTTATGCATGATTTTAAATATTTATGAAAAAAAGATTATAAGACTGACCAATACCCCTTAAATTTAGTAAAAAGTAATATAATATATAACAAAACAACTATTGTCCTAAAATTACAATATTTCATTATTGAAAGCAGTAAAAAATAAAAACAAAATCACGTTAAAGGCCAGTGTACACACAAAAAAAAAAAAAAAAAAAAAACAATTGGTATGCCTTTTTAAAATTTAGCTGACACATTTGCAAATCTGGGTACAAATCACTAACTCCATAACTATTCCAATATTAATGTTTTCATTATTAAGAAATTGGGCTATTTATTGAAATTTAACTCAATAAAATGTCTTTAAAATCAGCTTAAAAATACTTTAACAAGTGCAGTTTATAATTAAAAGGCTTCACTGTATAAAAGCCAATTTTGGCCAAAGAGAAAAAACCTGTTTAAACCATTAAAAGCCAACCACCTGCTTTTAGGTAGATTTCGTAAGAAATACTACCTATTACATTTTCACCTAAGTTGGAAATTTTGAAAAATTTTTACAGATTTACGCCGATCATGACTCCCAGAATCCAAAACCACCCCCAGTTCAAAATTATATATATATATATATATATATATATATATATATATATATATATATATATATATATATATATATTAGAGATGAGACGGGCTCAGCCTGAGCCCGAAAGCTCGGACCCGACACGGGCTCGATTTTTATACCAGTCTTCGGGCCCAGGCTCATTCTTTCCGAAACTAACAATTTTATTTATTCTTATATAGAAAAAATAAAAATAACTTTCTTTTTCTCCTAAAAAATTACATAATGTTTTTCAAATCATTTTAATGTTATTTTGATCAAAATGAATAGAAAAAATGTTTCTAGTATACTAGACTGCTACCTTAAAAAAAAAAAAAAAGTTGATATTTGCAGATTTATGTGTGGCATTGACACGACGCAAAGACTGGGTGATAGCACCAGTGGAAAGTGGCGTGAATAATTTGTTGCTGCATTTTCGTTTTTGACGGGATATTTTTTAATTGGAACGTTTAGTTTTTTTTTTTTTTTTTCAGAGATCTAACGTGAAATGAATATTTTCTTTTATTTTTAGTCAATCAGCATTAGCTTAAGGTTTGCAAATTTTTAGTCTAATAATGTGTTCGAGTCATAATCGCTCTTCATATGAAAATAACGTTAATGAATCTATTTTTCATAGTGAACTCTGTTCGTGCTAAAGCTCCGCTCTGCATATTTCCGAAGTCACTTCCATTCGTAAATAGATATAATTGTCATGTATTGTTATTCCAATTCCGATAGCAAACAATCGAACAGTGTTTCTCCTTTTCCTATAAAAGCATAGAATCTTTCCGATAACGGTGTAAAACTTTTAATTTAAGCTGATTTTCAGGAACACGAAATATTGTTTTAATTAAGGGATCAATTATAATTTACGATACACACCTTTTATGAGAAGTAGAAGAATGTTGTTAAATTTTTCTGCATAGAAGAAGTAATTTCTTTAAATTCCATGCCTTTATTCATAAAACTCACTTCGTTAATGTATCCATCATATTTGCTTGTTGAGAGAGAAAAATATGAGAATCCTTTTAAGGAAGTATATTTTTATTTGCTAGAAAACTTCTCTTTTGATAAGATTAAATGTAAATTTCCCAAAAAATAATTATGTACTGGTGAGTAACAGTTATTTTCATGTATAAAGTTTTTAAAAAATGGATTATTACTTTTGAAACAATTTTTAAATATTATGCAATTTTTTTTGGTATTAGGCTCGGGCTCTGATGACATAAAATGTTTCGGGCTTGGGCGGGCTCCGATTCCAAAATTGTCGGGCCCGGGCTCCAAAAAGAGAGCCTGAACTCATCTCTAATCTATCTATCTATCTATGTCACTTTTCTATGACCATGATAACTGGTAAAATTCTGCATAAACCTCTTCCAAACTGATACATGAAATCTCGGTCAAGTTCGTTAATGGACAAAATCGAACCAAGGTTGGGGGGGGGGGCGGCTTTTTGTGAAAACAGAAAACCCCCCATAATTTCTTAATTATTATACGTATTGAATCCGTTTAGTTATTATTACTTCTACGAGAAGGGCCGAAATTTTATGTATGACAGATTTTTGATATAATTAAAAATTGCCTTAAGGGGGGGACAGGGGGAGGTTTTAGAAGAAAAAAATTCATAACTTCGTCAATTCCCAACATTTCAAATCCGCTTAAATTTATTATAAATCCTCTTAATATTATCTAAAACTTTTATATTGATAAGTTTTTTATAGGACCAATTGTTATAGCAAAAAAAAAAAAAAAAAAAAAAAAAAAAATCCCTGCCGGCTCCGCCTGTAAACAAGTTATTTTTCGAAGTAGGCGGTTCCAACTCTCGCATCTTTTCGAAACTGATACATAAAATCAAGGGGCATAAAATCTCGGTCAAGTTCGTTAATGGGCAAAATCAAACCGGGGGGGGGGGGGGATGTTTGTGAAAACAGAAAAAAACCCATAATTTCTTAATTATGATACGTATCGAATCCGTTTGAAGTTATTATTACTTCTAGGAGAAGGGCCAAAAATTTATGTATGACAGATTTTTGATATAATTAAAAATTGCCTTAAGGGGAGGGGGGGGAGGTGGGTTTTAGAAGAAAAAAAATTCCTAACTTCGTCAATTCCCAAGATTTCAAATATGCTTAAATTTGTTATAAATCCTTATAATATTATCTAAAACTTTTATATTGACAAGTTTTTTATAGGACCAACTCTTATAGAACAAAAAAAAAAAAAAATTCTGCTGGCTCCGCCTGCAAACAAGTTAGGTTTCAAAGTAGGCGGTTCCAACTGCCACATCATCGCAAAAATGTAATTTCTTTCGCAATTCCCGACAAACAGGCGCCCCACTGTCTGAGTCTTCGAAATCTACCTGTGCCTGTAGGCCGAGCCGTCAGGGATTTTTTTAATTCTAGCTGCTAGCTGGCTTTTATTGCATAGTTATGGTGCTCAGCATCCAAGCAACTCTTAGTGTATGGTGATAAAAATTTATTTTGTATTTTCACAAATTGTCAATACATTAATAATAATTCACTGCACTACTTTAAATGACCTTGGCACCTGAAGCTAGGTCGCCATCATCAGCACACTTTTTTCTATTCAAACAGCACTACGTATATCATAAACAAAACACTCAAACAAATAGTAATTCAGGGAAACAACTGAAAATTTACAAAAGAAGAGCTCATGTATGATTTGTTTACTACTCTTAAATCAAATATATAAATAAATTAATGTTTTATGTAGAATTTTATAACAAAGAGTCAAGTTTGACTCATAAAAGCATACACTCGGCAAACATTGTCTAATTTTTTATCTCAGCAATTGCATTTAAAAGTATATTCTAGTGGTTTGTATTTTCTCTTATTCAATGAGTAACTTTAAAAATGTATATCTAAATGGTATTTCCAAACATCTGGAGGCACAGCAGTGCCTCTGCCAAGTCGAGAGAGCACAGCCATAAGCATACTTTTCTGGAAGCAACTTAGGGCACTTTTGACCCCCCCATATCTCTGCGCTGGAGTTTCCCAAAAACCCGGAACTTTATTTTTCTAGAGTATTTGGCACACAGAACCAAAATTTTAAATTACAAGTTTCTGTTTTTTCTAGTTCAGATGATATATGAACACAAGCATTCGATTTTTTGTCACTCACTCACTCACGCGTCATCAAAAAGATTAGGTAGATCCCATAGTCCTAGAAACTTGACATTTGGAAAAATGGTTTAGGATACAAAGAAAGAAAAAATTACAAAATCTGGAAAATTCGAAAAAAAAAAAACATTTGAAAATTCAACAAATTCCATCAAAATTGAAAATTGAAATTAATACGATCTTGTAGTCTTAGAAACTTAAAATTTGGTGTGAAGGTAGTGTTTAGCATCCAGAAAAAGAAAACATCAAAAACACCAAAAAAGTCGAAAGGAAAATTGAAAAAAAAAAAAATGAAAAAATTGAAAATTTGAAGACAATCTGATTTTGTTGCGATAGAAACTTCAAATTTGGAATAAAAGTAGTATTTAGGATACAGAAAAAGCGAAAAAAAAAAAAAAAAAAAAAAACAGAAAATTTGAAAAAAAAATTGAAAAAAAATTGAAAAAATGAAAATAATTTGATCTTTTCCTTAGAAACTTAAAATTCTGCGTAAAGGTAGTGTTTGGAATTCAGAATAAGAAAAAATTAAAAACAAAATAAAAATCGAAAATAAAATTAAAAAAACGAAAAAATAGAGAAACATCGAAAATTTGAAAACAATTCGATTTTATAGCGCTAGAAACTTAAAATTTGGAATAAAGGTAGTATTTAGAATACAAAAAAAGAAAAAAAATCCAGAAAATTTGAAAAAATTCAAAAAAAATTGAAAAAAAAAAATGAAAATAATTTTATTTTTTAACCTTAGAAACTTAAAATTCGGCGTAAAGGTAGTGTTTGGAATTCAGAATAAGGAAAAATTAAAAACCGAAAATAAAATAAAAAAAATCAGAAAAATCGAAAAACGAAAATTTGATAATTCGATTTTGTAGAACTAGAAACTTGAAATCTGGAATATAGGTAGTACTTAGGATAGAAAAAAAAATTGAAAAATCAAGAAAATTAAAAAAAAAAAATTGAAAAAATTCGAAAAAAAAAAATTGAAAAAAAGATTGATTTGTTGGAATTTTCCTGAATTTTTAATTTTGTATCTGGAGGCATGGTAGTGCCTCCGCCAAGTCGAGAAAGCACAGCCATAAGCATCCTTCTCTGGAAGCAACTCAGGGCACTTTTGACCTCCCCATAGCTTTGAGCTGGTGTATCCCAAAAATCAGAAACTTTATGTAGTGTATGTGGCAAATAAGGCACAAATTTAAAATTTCACATTTCTGTCTTTTCTAGTGCTAATGATATATGAACTGAAGGTTTCAATTTTTTGTCACTCAGTCACTCACTCACACGTCATCAAAAAGATTAGGTGGATCCCGTAGGCCTAGAAACTTGAAATTTGGAATAAAGGTACTGTTTAGGCTACAAAGAAAAAAAAATTATAAAATCCAGAAAATTCAACAAAATTGAAAATAATATGATCTTGTAGTCGTAGAAACTTAAAATTTGGTGTAAAAGTAGTGTTTAGAATTTAGAAAAAAAAATATCCAAAACACAATAAAAATCGAAAATAAAATAAAAAAAAATCAAAAATTTGAAAATAATTCGATTTTGTTGCGCTAGAAACTTTGAATTCGGAATAAAGGTAGTATTTAGGATACAAAATAAGGAAAAATTAAAAAATCCGGAAAATTCGATCTTGTTAGAGACTTAAAATGTAGTGTAAAGGTAATATTTACGATTCAAAAAAGAAACTTTAAAAAATTTCTAAAATTCGAAAATAAAATCAAAAACTCGAAATATCTGTAAAAAATTGAAAATTAAAAAACAATTCGATTTTGTAGTTCTAGAAACATGAGTTTTATGATAATTGCCCTATTAGCTAGTACACCGCCCGTAATTGTTTTATGTTTTTTTCCCTGGATTATGCTGTTTTTTTTTTGTTTACGAATTTCGGTATAGAAAAGTTCTGCTATAGACCGGCTATGTTATGGGTGGTTTCTTTATAGACATGTTTGTTTTCTTTCACAGGTTATACTCTATTTAATTTGCATATGAAATATGGATTGTTAAATGATGACACCAAAACAATCTTCACAGCTCCCCCTCTCCTCCCGACATTACTGGCTGGTTATGGCTTGATAGTCCTTTCTAAATAAAATCATGGTGACTCTAAGATTATCTTGATTTATCTTTAAATTGAACCTAAATGATCCTAAGAGGAGGGATCAAAGAATTACTATATTGGCATGACAATCAGGAAACTTAGAAGTAAAATCGAAAAATAAATAAATTTATAAAAAGTCGAAGGTTTGAATATAACTTGATTTTGTAGTCTTACCATTGACATTTGGCAGAAAGGTAGGGTTTAGGATACAAAATAAGAAAAAATTTAAAAATCCGGAAACCTTCGAAAAATCAAATATAGTTTGATATATTGAAAATTTTAATTTTAGCTTTCTTTTTATCCTAAACAGTACTCTTGTGCTAAATATCACGTATCTAGGCTGCGAGTAATATCTCAGATGGATAGCCCCTTTCCTGGAAGCAGTTGAGAGTACTTTTGACTCCCCCCTCCCATAACTTAGTGCTTGCCTAGTTACCTGAAATTCCTTTAAGGTAACTTCATCGAAAATCAGTGGATGATCTCCAAAAAGAGCCCAAAATCAAGAAAAGGAGGATTACTTACAAAAAGAAGTGAAATTTCATCAAAAAGTCACCTGTAAAAAATGCAGCCAAGTCTTGTAACTCATTTACCGTAAAAAGTACTGAGATCGTATAAAGCCAAGTTTAACAATCTTATTAACTCTGAAATTTTCATTCACAAATCACTCCTAGTCTCTACATCTTTCGTTAATTATTATTTTGTGACTTAGCAATTACGTAGCACAAGAATGTGATATGTATGATTGTATGTAGTTAGTCTTAATCAAATAATACTATAACTTATTAAGGTGTAATAACTTCCCTGTGCATACATAATTTGCGTTAATTAAATTATCCCATCCCATAACATAGTAAGGTGTAATAACTTTCCTGTGCTGCGTAATTGCCAAGTCACAAAATAATAATTAACGAAAGATGTAGAGACTAGGAGAGATTTGTGAATGAAAATTTCAGAGTTAATAAGATAGTTAAACTTGGCTTTATACGATCTCAGTACTTTTTACGGTAAATTAGTTACGAGACTTGGCTGCATTTTTTACAGGTGACTTTTTGATGAGATATAGTTTACTTACACATCAGCACTTATGAATAGGGATTACAGTGCATTTCTCTGAACACTGAGTGATCTGCAAATTAAAAAAAAAAAAAAATAGCACAACAGTGCCCCAGTTTGCATGCATATGGTACATAAGTTTAAATTTATGCAATTAGAGTAACTGTATAAATTGCAAATGCGTCATTACAGTTGCGAAAGAGCTGTCATATTTTATTTCCACTGCTAATTAATGAAACAACTTATTTGCAGTTCTATTATACCTATAATTATTAATTATAATTCTTTTAATGGTAAACAATCTAGGTAACCATATCATCTAATTAGAGGCTTAGTTGTTTACAAATCTTGAGTCATCCATACTTTAATGGTGGAACCCCCCCCCCCCCCCCATAAAAATCTAATTTAAAAAAATCTTAAATCAGAAAAAAAAAAATCCTTTGAAAATTTTTTTTTTTTTTACATCCTACTTGCTTGTGAAGATAGATATTGGAATTTTCTAAGGTGACATCCTTTTATAAGTGAACAAAAACTTCTAACTGATTGCAGGTTTCAAGAAAATATTTTAAAATAGAAAAATGAATATTCTAAAACTAACTGTTGATTAAAAATTTCTAACAGTGAGGATAATTTCCAAAAATTGTTCATTAAACAAATAGTTCTTTAATGAATTAATTCAAATTTTCATAATATATCTATTTTTAATAGCATTCAGAACATATAAATAGCTGTTTCACAAAGATATAACTATTCTGGCGAGGTTAAAATGAACACAAAACAATGACCACAAAATTAACAAAATCCTTAGTCCCAAACTGTGTACCTTCAATGAAATATTACATTTCATCTTACAACTTATGAAAATAATGTAGTATTAAACATTTGTTATGAAAAATAAAAGGTTTAAAAAGTTTTTTTAAGCATCAATCAGTATGGTCTTTTAAACCAAAAAGTGATTTGATTAAAATTTTAGTCTTTTACATATAAATATTATAGTAGTTGAAGAAAAAATAAAGATATTAAATCATCTTTAGAGCTGTACTGTAACAAATTAATTCACTAATATATCATATGAGCAAAATTTTATCTAAAATAATTATTTGAATAGTATGCAGGTGCAATGGCACTTTTTTTTTTTCACAGTAAAATGAAAAAGTTAAAATACAGCATTCCTATCAAGTTTGGCTTTTTAGAAAGTTATTAAATATTATTAATACATTCTAAAAAAAACGGTCAGAATCGAGTTACTTTATTTCAATGGAATGTATAAAGGAAAATCATACCAAAGCGAAATCATTATCAAGCTTCAGTTTAAATTAGCCTTAATGAATCATTATATTGTTTGGGAAGTGAACACTACCATTTTCTATGCACATATAAAACACACAACAAACAATAAATGAGATATCGTATGAAAGGATTTTGACTTAGTACACTTACATTCATAAAAACATGTTGTTTGATTAAGAATTGCAGAAAATTAAAAACTATTGAACATACTCATCAGCAAATCGAAAAAATTACAATGCGACAGCTTCGAACACAGTTTATCTGGTTTTGAATGTAAAGTGGTAGAAAATGTTTTACTTAAAGCAAAACCTGCAACAATTATATGAGAAAGAGAGGTATGAAAACATCTACAGAGAAAAAAAGATGAAAAATTAACTTTAAATCTATAAATACAGCCAGCCTTTTGTTAGAAATGGACTCCAACGATACGATAATTCAGCGAAAGAGATGTGTTTTATTTACTTCTGTATATAACGCAACCCTATGCTCTACAACACCAAGCAAGGTTACTAAATAACCATTTTATCTCATGTTGGCAAAGCTTTGGCTTCGAATCACTGTGATTGGTTGCTCGAGAGCCCGAGCATCCCAGCGATTACCGTCTAGTATTCTTTCTTCATAATTTTTTACAAATATCATACCTGTATAAGTTAAATGAGCTTGATTTAAATTGGTTAATATCATCATTTATTTATTTAAATTCTTTGAATAAAATAAGATCGTTTTTTCATTTGTACTGTCGTCGGGATTTTTTATTTTAAACTATATTAAAATTTAATGTAATCATAATATAATAAAATTTATGAAAGTAAATATGAGACTACATTAGAAAGGAAAAAAAAAAATCTTCCTTTTAAGTATTGATGCAAGATACAATATCCTAAAAATAAAAGTATTGATAAATATTCTTATATTTATACTGCTTCTTTTCCTAGATCAGTGGTCTCCAGAAAATAAAAAATACATATAATCACATAATTAAAATAATAAGAAACGAAAACAACAAACTATGGTTCGGCAAAATATCGAATAGGGGAAACCAACTGAACACGCTACCGTATTTTCCTTTCAAATGGGGAATTTTTCGGGGTATAAGGAATTTCTCAGGAGCATTTGTGATAAGAGCCGTTGTGATGGGGCGCGGTGTAGACGCTAGTTAAGAAGAGAAGGCTGTGCATTCCTTATTGTGCTTATCTTTTTATGTACTTTAAAACTACAGTCTATATCATTTCCCCATTGGCTCAATATTTAATAAGACATCATATCCATAGACTGGGCGTTAAGTTCGTCTCAACTACGAAGCCCATCAATGCTATTTCAGTGTTCAAGCATTTCATCTCCAGAATTAAGGGAACACTAATTAAATAAACGAGTGAGTAATTCTCATTGGCGCACCCAGGATTATGCTTTGGGAGGGGCTAGTATATTTTACAGGTGGGGTTATTTTTCTTTTATTAGACGTAAGGCCAGACTTAGCTTTTACCGGTACATGTCGAGCAGATTTTTTTTTTTTTTTTTTTTTATTAATATTGTACATTTTCTGATGGAAACTTTAGTAATTTATCTTGATTTAATAAATAAACGACAAATATTTTTAAACAATCTACATTTTTCCCTTTATAGAGCTCTAAAGGTATGATATTTTTAATAATCCTATTTTTTAATAAGTCTTTTAAAATAATTTAAAAATTGAAAGTGATGTTGGTTAAGAAATATAGAAATATTTTGAAGAAATTGGTTGGGTCGGGACCGTTTCCACTGACAAAGTAACTTGTTCAGGGCGAACTTTTAGCTTTTACACTGGGTCGATGACAGGCCAAGATAACTTTTTCCCCGGCCGAGCTTCACCTGGTTCTGAAAATTTTGACCAGTGGAGACTAGTACATTTGTGTGATACTTTTGATCAGCCTACAGTCAATTAAAATTAGACAAAATTAAGCTAATTTTAAAATATTTTTGAAATTTGACCACTGCATGTCATATTATGGCAGTTATGATTTTGAGTAAAATGAAACCTTTTTAATCAGAATGTAACAAACGTGTTTATATTTTTTATTTAAAAAGACAATTTTAAAATATGATATATTCTGAAGCAAAATCAATATTTCCCCAAATTTCCGTTTTTCTAATAACCTTTTTTAAATAAAGTTAATTTTTCATAATTTTAGAAAACTTTCAATCGTTAGTCTAATCTCGGGGTCTGGGATTGGCTTCAGCCCCCTTAGCTCCCCCCGTGGGTGCGCCACTGGTAATTCTCGTTTAATCTTTAAGAAGAGATACTCCTAATTAAATCTGTACGCCCTCCAATGTCTAAAATATGAAATTTATTAAGTTTTTACTAGTTATCATTAATCAGAAAAGAGAAAACTGCTAAGTTCTCTTGTCTCCGTCAGTGACAATTCTATTCGTAAGATTTTGCATTCTCGAAACTGCGACAATTTATTATAATAATGTAATATTTTAAGCTAAATGTTGTTGTTTCATATTCATTTTATCGTATGTATTTATCTTTTGTAATTTTAACAATTATTGAGGTTAAAAAAACGATTTAAATTTGACCAATGGTTTATTATTCAGTCAGTTTTTTAATCGGCATGTACTATACGAGTCCGCAATACTTTCTATTTCCTGGGATGTTATTCTTTTGTCATAAAAATTTCCTCTAGCTACTCCAATCACGCGAAACCACTAGCTTGCTAATGTTAATCCTATTGCGAAATTTTATTTAAAATATCTCATTTGCATTTCCATATTTATAATTTTTTTTTCATCGCTAGCTGAGGTCGACGTTTACAAACGTCGTTTTTTTCTTCTTCGATCTTGTTTACAGGGGTTTTTTGTATGAGGCTAATATTGCTTTTTAAACCGGTAGTATAACAACTCCTTGTAAAAATTAACAAATTTGAAAAATGCATATTACGTGAATTTCGAAAAAAGGCTGCATCAAATTCCAGGAAATCAAAATATGTTGTATAGTTAATAAAGACTTTTTTAGTTTTAGAGTCTTCTTTCAGTAACAAATACGTAAATAAAGATGATAATTAATATATATATATTTTTATATATATATATATATATATATATATATATATATAATAAAACTTTTGTTAATAACAACCAAATATATATGTGTGTGTGTGTGTGTAATGTTCGGAAATCAGTTACCATTTTTTGACAACATTCAATGTGTGCAACTGTATATCACAGAATTGTGCAATCGGTAACTACATAAATGTATACAAATATTTGAGTAAAATTGCTTAAAAAAGAAAACAAAACGGCGAAATTTTTAATGGTCGAAGTGCACAATTCCGCATTTTAAGCTTGTAGGTACTCTCTCCTAAACATTGCTCTTTTTTTGCGTATGACTACCCAAATAGCTCAAAATGATATGTTGATTGTTATCCCACGTTGGCCAACAATAAGAAATGTCCGCTTTACCGTACCATTGGAAACTAAACCATTTGCCAACAAAGACCCAACAGTGGTCCAACCGTTAGCTACTGAGGATTCTGCCAGGATACTCTTTAAATTACATTGGTCTCTGTGTCTACCATTTTCCAGCAATTTCTCAATGCTGCCATTCCGAATGGTTTCAGCAAACAGCCAAATGATGGACCAACAATCTTTGCTATTTGTGTATGGTCTCTGATCGGAATTTTTTGGACTAGACTTTTAGACGGTGTACACAATTGCAAATCATCGATATTCAAACCTATGGTGCGAGGTGTGCAGACCTAATGCAGACAAACAGAAATATTCAGTTATGCATTTTTGTCTTTGAGTGTTTGTTTAAAATGTGTTTTCCATATATTTTGAGTTTTCGAGCTGAGTTAAATTGTAGTGCTTAATGTGGTGCATGGATTAGCACTGTATACAGAGTCTCTGAAATGCGAATCTCATGCATTGCCATACATGAATACATATTATTTAAAATACTTTTCGGTGATTAATTTTAACATTTTCTACACCGCAACTTAAAAGAAACTGGAGACAGAAGTCCTAATTTCTTCATATTTTTCAAGTTTATTTATATTTTTATTTACAATATAAATGAAAGCATATCACATTGGTAATGGGCGTGGTTTAAAGATAAACAGGTGTTAGGGATGCAGAAGAGTAATGAAGACGTTTTGATATGTCTCCTACGAATCATTGAAACAGATTGCACATAGAAACAAAAAGAGGATAAAATTACAGACAGAAAATTTCGGCCCATAGGCTGTTATTTAAGAAAGATGATGGACATCTAAAAGAGGTACGGAAGTGAAATTTAGAAGTAACTGTATTGTCAATGAAAAATACTGAACATTTCTACACAATTTCATTTACATATCAGCAGTGCATAAAATATAAGTGATTATTATTCATGATATTCTGGATGCCTTATTTAATTATTTAGAGATTTTCGTTATTTAATTTTACGTAACTGGGACATTGGGGAACATTGGGGAACATTTTTTCTCCCTTGTATTTGGGAGTTTTTAAAATACAAACAGCGGTTAATTTCTTCAAAAATCATAGTTTTCGTAATTTTCATACTTTTAATTCTGATAAGAGTTCAGAATAAAATTAGACTCAAAAACTAATTATTAACATAATTTTCGGAAGGAAACATTTTCCAGCAACTTAGCTTTTCAAATTACGTATGATTTCCAGATACTCACTTATTTAAAAAAAAAAAAAAATTCCCTTTTTAAAATTCACAAAACTTTATTTTTGTTCAGAAATAGCTTCATGATTAGTATTATTTTACTGTTTGTTAATAATATATATATATATATATATATATATATATATATATATATCTTTACAATAGCTGTATCAGCCAGTGAAAAATCAGCAAATTACTTGATTTGAGAAAGCCATTTATTCTGTGGTTTAGGAAAAAAGTAGAATCTGTCTGACAATGCTGCATGAACGTTAAAAGAAAAAGACTCCAGAATGGGGACTTAGCTGAGAATCATAAGAGACGGTAGTCTCTTGAGTGACGCAGCGAAAAACCGAAAACCGTAAGCCCAAAACCGAAGATTCCGTCACTCTCATATATACAGCTAGCAGGACATCAAAGGAAAATCGAAACGCCGACATTTAATATCTCAGTAAATATGAGGCATACCGTTTCGATTTTTTCACATTAGTCTTATATCTATGGCCTAACTCTATCCTGAAATTTATAGATTTCTACATGCAGTAGATTTTGAGATCTGGAAACCAATTTTTAAGCGAAAATGGAAAATGTAATGGTGTAATGGGCACAGAGTTGTTATCTCGAAAATGGATCGAACAATTTTTTTAAAATTAATATATTATATTAATCAGTTTTAGATGAAGCGTTTAAGATATTGCGCTAACGTAGGAAAACTCTTGTTTTCAATATAATCCACTTTTAAAATCGGACTTTCTTATGCTTTTTCTGGTAGACTAACATTACAGATCTTCAGCCTTTTCACTGCTTTTTATTACTGCGCAATAAGGAAGCTCTTGCCTATTACGGTTACAGTTAAACGTTAAAGCATATCCATATCGCTGAAAAACTATTTAGATTCTTTTTTTTTTTAATACGAAAACAGTTTTTAATGCAATTTTTAATATGTAATATATATGTATTAAATTAATATTTTTCTTTTTTGTTATAACAAAGAATTTCTTATTTCAAAATCTTCATTAAGTCGAAAAATATTTAGATTCCTTGATTAAAATATTGAAATATTTTATAATTATATATATACAATTTAATTATTATTTATATATTTAATTTGTCATTTTTTAAAGGAAAAAAAATATTCAGATTTTTTTTTATCAGTTAATTTGAAACAGACTCTAATCAACGAATCAATCATCTGTTTGTTTTGAGTCGCGAATGTTGTTTAGGAATAACACTCATATGAGGTATTTTACTATTTATTTATTGTTTGTTTACTTATTTTGATTAGATTGTCCTTTTAGAAATTGTCTTTTGATGCAATTTGTGGCGTAAATGGTGAGATAATTGTCAATAGTATTATCTGTTTTATCGTTAAAAATAATATAAGGAAATTGCATTATGGCCAGTGAATCTTTTAAAGAAGTCTTTTAAAAATCAGATGACGATAGAAGATTGGTTTTTTACTTGTTAGCTATATTTTCCAACTCTCCAAATCAAACTTTCCCATCATTCACCTCACACAAATTTAATAACTAAAACTTTTTATTTCAGTGTGATTGAAATACGTTTAATTGTGATGAAACTTTGGTATATTATATAGGGAATTTATATTAAGTTTTCACTTTTATGTATATAAAATTAGATACGATGTTTTCATTATGAAATACAATGTTTCTAATTTATGTTATGGCTTACTTTAACATTTTTTTTATTGACTAAGCCTATCATTAATATAGGGGAGACCGGTACACAGTGAACCTATGGACACAGTGGACCACCCCCTAATATTTTATTTATTTAAATTTTTTTTAAGCTTCTCTTCTATCCTAATAGACAACAGCACTGCAATGATTATTTATAGCCTTCAGAAAGTATGTTTAGCTCAGATTGAACTATTTTATCCTGCTTTGTTGTTTTGAGCTTCTAAAAGTAAAATTTTTCATCATCATATTTTTATTTTTTTAGTAATTAAAGGTTGTAGATAAATAAAATAAAACAGCTTTTTTGAAAAGCTAAGATACTTGTTTTTATTTTACTTTAAAGTTATTATGTTTAAAAGAAAGCTATAAACAATATTAATATGATTATTTATTGAACTTCAACATGGGGTACAGTGGACCACCCACTCCTGGGGCACAGTGGTCCACAATCCACTCTGCTCCTCTAATGCAGAATGTTCAAAATATGTAATAATTGTTTTCTATAAAGAAAGATTGTTTTAAAGTAGAATTAACTGTAAAATAAAGTAAACAAATAAAAATAACAATTTTTTTTTAACATAGTAAGAAATATTTTGTTTTGTATTTACTGCCTTTGATAAATATAACTGTAGTCTAATTGTTGATGATTCTATTCAAGTAAGATTCATGAGATGCAAATTGAATGGAAATCAGTTTATTTCTCCCGAAACTGTAGATGAATCTGCTGTTGATGTCAATGATTTCATAATGTTGCTCGCAGACCCAAAATTATTTCTTGAAAATTCCAGGCTCAATCTTACTGATAAGTATTTTGGAATTTCATTTGCAAATTTTATTGTGAGCTGATTTTTTTTGTACTTAAGTAATAACTTCAACTAAATTGCAATTGTTCCTGTATTAATCTGTTATTATTTTCAAAATATAATTAATTTTTTGTTTTTGTTTCAAAATTTATATTACTATGTTATTTTGCGAATGAAGAGGCAACAAAAAAGAATTAGATTAATGAAAAATAGATTTATATTATATTTTAGATAATACCTAATAGTGGTCCACTGTACCCTGGTGGGTGGACCAGTGTATATATATATATATATTTAATGTATTGAAAACTATGTTGTGAGAAAATTATGATGGATGTAAGAAGGTTTAAGGAATATTCAAAAATATTTTCATACAGATTGGTCAGTCTGTTAAAGAGAAAAAAAAATTTAACTGAAAAAGTGGTCCACTGTGTACCGGTCTCCCCTACCCGATTACATGAGATTTTGTTATTTGTATTGATATGTTTGTGTTTACGTATTTTATCAAGATTATATTTCAGCTATTTTTAAGTAAGTTTTTTAAGATACTGTATAGCAATGTTAAAATGTTGGCTATACTTTATTAGCTTATGTTAAAGATTGGTCAGAAAAAAAAGGTTGGCAAGATTAAAAAATTTTGTCAATCAGCTAGTGCTCGACTAACATAACAACAGGGCTGCTGGGATGGAATTTAATTTTTAAAAAGGACACATTTTGAACCGGTTTGTTTACAGTCCCATTTTATTAGTAGAATTTTGTGATAATTTCCCGAATGACTGGCGAATTTTGCATTTTTTGTAAAAAAAAAAAAATATTTAGATGTAATTTTAAACAAAATCTCTTTTCATTTCTTTAATTTGCAAATATTTTAAGTTTTCTTATTTAAAATACTGTGATTAAATGTCCAATGTAAGATTTCCCTTAGTTGAAAATTGTTATGACAGAATTTACACAACTGCAAAAATAATTGATTACTACAACAATGCATTTTCAGGGTTTTTTTCCAATAAATTTAGCTATACAACAGAGGAAAGTTAACTTCATACTATATTTACATTGCAGTAATTTGGAGAGTTGCAAAATATAGCTAACAAGTAAAACACAAATCTTCTTTAGTCTGCGGGTTTTAAAATACTTCCTAAATATTCACTCGACACGATGCAATTTCCTTACCTTGTATCATTTTTATCGATAAAACAGGTAATTGACAATCATCTCACCATTTAAGTAACAATCTAAAGTCAATTTCTAAAAGGACAAGAAAATCAAATCAAAATAAGTAAACAAACAATAAATAAATAATAAAATACCTAATATGAGTCTTATTCTTGTAAACAAGAATTTGCATTGCAATCACCGCTCATGAATACATGACACAAGCGATAGGTTAATTTATTGTTAATTGATAGTAGAGGTGCCCAATCTTTTTAGGCGAAGGGCCACTTAAAAAATTGTTAGGTTGTCGAGGACCACCATCAGTAGCACAGAGAGAATTTTGTTTCGAGGAGATGTTGGGTAGGGGGGGGGTGGGGATAATTAGCATTATCCATACATACAGCACTGTTCGGTTGCAAATTTGGAAGAATGCACCCACTAGATGGATTTGTGATTTTTATGCGGCTACTTGACAAAATTGTGATTATTATGTGCCCGTTCTAAAAAATTCATGATTTTTATGTATAGGTTCAACTTTTATGTATAGGTTTCAACTTTTTTACTCAGTGAGCACTGACCAGTACATGGATTTTTTTACTCCTGTTTTTCAGCAATGACCAATAACAAATTTACAAATACTTGATAAAAAATTTAAGAAATTTGTCAAACGATTGTGGAATAAACGGCGAAATTTGTCAAATAGTGTTGGGAAAGAAATCGCGACATTCGTCAAATGGTCTCGGGAAAGAAATCAGCATTGCAGGAAAAAAATTAATTATGTCTAACTGTCGTGAAAAAATTAGAGAAATTCGTCAAATACGTTCGGGGGAAAAAAATCACAAAATTCATCAAATGATCTCGGGAGAAAAATAGTGAAATTTGTCTAACAATCGCGGAACACAATTGCAAAATTCGTCGAATAGCAGTGGAAAAAAAGTGCACAATTTGTTCGTTCATGGAAAAAGTCATGAAATTCATTAATCGATAGTCGATAAATCACGAAATTCATCAATCGATAGCAGAAAAATCACAAAATTCATTGATAGTGGAAAAATCACAAAATTCATCAACTGGTTTCAGGGGAAAATTTTTTCAAATATCGTCGAATGGCTTCGAGAAGAAAAAGTCTGTCAAATAATTTTGGAGAAAAAATCGTGAAATTCGCCAAATGGTTTCGAAATTTGATGAGCGACAGCGGGGAAAAAATCTTTTTCCATTCAATCATCGCAATTGGGACTATTAAGTTTGACCAGTGGTGGCAGTAAAGTCAGTCGCCAAATTTTCAGTATTACTCGCCGATTGGCGAATGGCAATTTTGTCCTATATTTTTACACGCCTGATCGATGAAATTCAAGATTTTTACGCACCCGATTGATGACTTTCTTGATTTTTATGGATCCGTTTGACGAAATTAATGATTTTTATATGCCCGATAAACAAAATTCATGATTTTTATGCATGCGTTCAACAAAATTTATGATTTTCCTTCTCCCGATCCACAAAATTCATGTTTTTACTGTGCCTGATTGACAAAATTCGTGATTTTCAACTGATATGCTTTACGTCGGCCATTTAATGAAATTCACAATTTTTCTTCTCTAGACAATGGCAAAATTTTCATTTTTTTTTTTTTTTTTTACCGTTTGTTGAAATTTACAATTTTTTCACAAACATTCGATGGAATTCTTGATTTTTCCATGCCCAATATACGAAATTTGCGATTTTCCATGCCTATCGACAAAATTCATAATTTTGCAGAACCGATAGACAAAATTCATAATGTTTTCCCACAATCTATGGACAATTTGCAAATTTTTTCCGTGACTGTTCGTTGAAATTCGCGATCTTTCATGCCATTCGATGAAATTCATTGCTCGATCCATGAAATTTGCGATTTTAAGTGCCTTATCGACAAAATTTGCAGGTTTTTTCAACTGATTTACAAAATTCAAGATTTTGAGTGATTGACGAAATTTACAACTCCAGAATTACTTATTTTGGCATCTCTGGTTTCTGTTGACCGATTATTGAAATTTGCGTTTCTTTTTCTAGCGACAAAATGGCGAAATTTGTGATTTTTCCATGCCCATTCGACAAAATTTGCATCCAGTCGATGCAATTCATAATTTTATGCACCTGATCGATGAAATTCATATTTTCCTACGATCTATGGACAAAATTTGCGCATTTTTCTCATGAATTATTAAGGAAATTCGAAATTTTTGGATAGGTTGGCATGTATGGTCTCTGCGGGCCACCAGTTACCCATCACGGGCCACAGGTTGTGCATTCCTAATCGTGATGCAGTTTAGCTCATTCGACTCGACCTCAATAGAACTTACTGATTTTAGTTTCACCACCAGGGGCAGTTATGTTCATATAGAACAGAGTGTGCCCCTGGCAGTGGAAGGGGAAATTAATGGATTTTGGAACTAACTCGAGTTCTATGGGTCCCATCACAACATGGTTTGATTCATTCAATTTGACATTGACAGGATATATCAATTTTAGTTTCAAGTTTGACCACCAGGGGGTGCATTCCTATCTCAGGTTCTATGGCCCCGATCATGACAAGGTATGGCTCACTCAACTCGAAATCGACAGCCTCAACAATTTCAGCTGTTTGTACAGAACAGAGTGCGCCCCCTGGTGGTGGAACATGGAACTAACAGATTTTGCAGCTAACTTGAGTTCTATGGGTCCCATCACAATGCAGTTTGATTCATTTGACTCGACATCGACAGGATATATCGATTTTAGTTCCAAGTTTCACCACTAGGGGACACTATCCTATCTCGTGTTCTATGGGCCCGATTACGATGAGGTATGGCTCATTCGACTCGAAATTGACAGCCTGAAAGATTTCAGCTATGTTTGTATAGAACAGAGTGCGCCCCCTGGTGGTGGAAGACGGAACTAATGGATTTTGCAGCTAACTCGAGTTCTATGGGTCCCATCACAATGCAGTTTGATTCATTCAATTTGACATTGACAGGATATATCAATTTTAGTTTCAAGTTTGACCACCAGGCAGTGCATTCCTATCTCAGGTTCTATGGCCCCGATCATGACAAGGTATGGCTCACTCAACTCGAAATCGACAGCCTCAACAATTTCAGCTGTTTGTATAGAACAGAGTGTGCCCCCTGGTGGTGGAACATGGAACTAACAGATTTTGCAGCTAACTTGAGTTCTATGGGTCCCATCACAATGCAGTTTGATTCATTTGACTCAACATCGACAGGATATATCGATTTTAGTTCCAAGTTTCACCACTAGGGGACGCTATCCTATCTCGTGTTCTATGGGCCCGATTACGATGAGGTATGGCTCGTTCGACTCGAAATCGACAGCCTGAAAAATTTAAGCTATGTTTGTATAGAACAGAGTGCGTCCCCTGGTGGTGGAAGATGGAACTAACGGATTTTGCTGCTAACTCGAGTTCTATGGGTCCCATCACAATGCAGTTTGATTCATTCGACTCGACATCAACAGGATATATAGATTTTAGTTACAAGTTTCACCACCAGGGCGCTTTCCTATCTTGTGTTCTATGGGCCTGATCACGACGAGGTATGGCTCATTCGACTTGAAATCGACAGCCTGAAAGATTTCAGCTATGTTTGTATAGAACAGAGTGCGCCCCCTGGTGGTGGAAGATGGAACTAACGGATTTTGCTGCTAACTCGAGTTCTATGGGTCCCATCACAATGCAGTTTGATTCATTCGACTCGACATCAACAGGATATATAGATTTTAGTTACAAGTTTCACCACCAGGGGCGCTTTCTTATCTCGGGTACTATGCGCCCCATCACGACGAGGTATGGCTCATTCGACTCGAAATCGACAGCCTCAAAGATTTCAACTATGTTTGCATGGAACAGAGTCCGCCCCCTGGTGGTGGAAGATGGAACTAACGGATTTTGCAGCTATCTCAAGTCCTATGGGTCCCATCACAATGCAGTTTGATTCATTCGACTCGACATCGACAGGATATATTGATTTTAGTTCCAAGTTTCACCACCAGGGGCACTTCCCTATCGGGTTCTATGGGACCGATCACGACGATGTATGGCTCATTTGACTCGGAATCGACAGCCTGAAAATTTTCAGCTATGTTTGTATAGAAAAGATTGCACCCTTTGGCGGAGGAAGATGGAACAAACGGGTTTTGCCATGCATTTTCATCCTTCTAATTGTGTTACTCTCTCGCTGTATAATTTAAAAGTTGAGTCTTGGATTCCTCTCCCTGGGCCACCACCCTCATATTTCATTGGGGTCCAAGGGGTCTTTTTTAGCATTTCTTTAAAATTTTATTCTAATGATTAATTTATACCCTATACTTAATTTCGACTAATTGACATTTTCATCAATAACCTTAAAAAAGTAATGATATCAGTACAAAAACCCTTAACGGGTTAAAAGTGTTGACGCAGCACTTTCTTTTCGCTCTATGAATTTTAAATATGGGTCTTAAAAGCAATGATATCAAATTTAAGTGACGCTATGTTAATAATTTTTTTTTAAATCATAATTTTCTTTTTAGTTTTATTTATGTTCACAGGTGCAATTATTATTTTAATATGAAAAAATATATAAAATTTATTCGCTGATGCTTTTTCATTCACATCTCTCATGAATTCAAAATATGGGTTTTAAAAGAAATGATATCAAAATTTGAGTGACACCTTGACGTTAATTTAATAGGACTCTTTTAAAATTCAATTTAAATTATTTTTGGTTTGTCTTCTAACGTATATTTACACATACAAACAATACTTTTAATTTTTCAATACACTTTTAAATATATTACTTTCACTGAGCCTATATTATGTATTGAAATGTATTTATTTCAATAAATTGATTTATCTTCTGTGCCACGCTATCCAAAATCATAAGTAAAATTTATGTAAATGATTATTTTGCGTCATAGTATCCAAACAAAGGGAAATGTATGCAAGTGGATAATATGACGCAAAATAATCATTTACATAAATTTTACTTATGATTTTGGATAGCGTGGCACAGAAGATAAATCAATTTATTGAAATAAATACATTTCAATACATAATATAGGCTCAGTGAAAGTAATATATTTAAAAGTGTATTGAAAAATTAAAAGTATTGTTTGTATGTGTAAATATACTTTAGAAGACAAACCAAAAATAATTTAAATTGAATTTTAAAAGAGTCCTATTAAATTAACGTCAAGGTGTCACTCAAATTTTGATATCATTTCTTTTAAAACCCATATTTTGAATTCATGAGAGATGTGAATGAAAAAGCATCAGCGAATAAATTTTATATATTTTTTCATATTAAGATAATAATTGCACCTGTGAACATAAATAAAACTAAAAAGAAAATTACGATTTAAAAAAAAATTATTAACATAGCGTCACTTAAATTTGATATCATTGCTTTTAAGACCCATATTTAAAATTCATAGAGCGAAAAGAAAGTGCTGCGTCAACACTTTTAACCCGTTAAGGGTTTTTGTACTGATATCTAACTACAGGAAGCTTCTCCACCATGATGAGAGTTTCAGACTAATGCAATAATTCATCTTTACAGGATGAAATTAGTGGCTAGGACTGCGAGTGATAGAGATAAATTGCCATATGATTTTCAGTATATTTAAAATCGCTGTTCGCGTTGTACACTTTTTTTTTTTTTTTTTTTTTTTTTTTTTTTAAGATTGTACGTGAAACAACATTCAGACTAAAATTAGTTGTCTTCGTTTCAATTTAACGAAATTTGCCCTGAGAATAAATGTGTTGTGATTCAAATAACACATGTAATATAATATCTTTCATAATTTTTTTAAATTGTATTATTTATTTACTTTTTTCGTCACAGAATGTATTAAAGAACTTTAGTGAGTAGGATAATTTTTAAAGAAATGAAATAGTCTGAATGTGCTTCAAATCTGCCGATAAAACGTGTAAAGAAAATGAGTAGAGCTATTGCTATTTTTATTCAACATTTTATTAAAGCTTTTCAGAGTTTTAAAACCTTATTTTTTTTATATATCTACGTAGTTTTCAATTATTGAAATTACAAAGAAGAAGCAACATAGTTAATAGCTATTTTTATTTGTTGTAAAAAACTTTTTTTGCGCAAAAAAGATGTTACATTAAAAACATTCAAAATTAGCCGCTTGCTTTAGAATTTAGTTAAAAAATTTGCTTCGAGAATAAATCTCTTTAAATTAATGTATGACTTACCAAATTTTAGTTCTATAAGTCATAGTAATATGTTTATTTATTTATTTATTTTTAAAGAAAAAAAAAGAAGAAAACTTTCTTTCTAAAGTAAAAATAATAGTAATTAAATTTAATTAATGCATTGTAGCTTTATTATTTTATATATCAATTATTTATAAAATTTACAAAATAATTTTTTATAAAATGATATTTATAAAATAGCATGTATATTATTTATTTAATATTTAATAAATAACATATAAACTATATTTGTTTTTATGGGTATGAAAAATTCATATGATGTTAACTTTATAAATTTTATTTTAATGATGTTACAATATTTTCTCTGCCCCGCTCCCACCTTCCATCTTTGTTTATTTTGTTATAGGAAATAAAATGGAATACTGCGAAATTGAAGATGGTAATCTTATTATTTTTACTTAAAGACTCATCTGAATACTAATTTACTTAAAGTATAATACAAATAAAAATCTTTTAAAAATAAATAAATGCTTAAACAAACGAACTATATTTCTTTGACTAGTTGATCGAAAATGTGGAGAAAAATATATTAATTTAAAGTCCCAGTAATTAAAAACATACATTAACAATGTGTGATTTTTTTTTCTTTACCATGTTTGAAAATTGCATAGATATCTTATAAATTAAGAATTTTATGAAACATTGAAAAGCGTCCACAAAACATACTCTTAAATAAAAATAGTAATGGATTCACTCTTTTGTTTGCAAGGTTTTTGGGCAGATTAAAACTCACACAGACTATTTCATTTCTTTAAAATTTATAATACTTACTTACGACCTTGTGCACTTATTGTGAATAAATGATATTTAATGTTTTCATGAAGCAAACAACAACAACAAAAAAAAAATCCCTGTCCTTTCAATTCCATCTTTATTTGGAAAAGAAGCTAACAGGCTGATGATTATCCAAAGCCGTTTCAAAACAACCGTTCATACGTTCTTTGCAACTTCAGTAAACTTTGTCCATTCAAGTGCTGTAAGCCTCCTATCATGGAATCTTAACCGAGGCGTTTTCCCAGCATGTTTTTTTTCTCGAATAATGAAAACAGCGTGTGCTCCAATAGCGGAGCCGCCCCTGACGCCACCCAGATAAAAGATCCAGACTGTGTCGCTATATTTTTAAATGATTAACTGACGATTAAGAAGTAAAAAAAATGTATATGTAATGCTACTGCAAAATAGTAATTTATTTGCATCAGAAAACATTGTTATTTTCTAAAATTTAAATGTTCAGAGAAGCTGATATTAAAATAGTAAAGACAAAAGTAAAGTAAATAAATAAATAATAAATATAGAAGTAATTGTTTTTTTCAATTTTTTAATACGGAATATGGAATTTTGAATTATGTTTCATGAAAGTATAAGAATATTCCGTTACAAATCCAGGGGATGGTTACGGGACACCTCCACACAGAACGCTTTCGGAATTTATGTTCTTTGATGGTTTAAAATTGAAAATATAAACTTGAACTGCGACTGCGTTTGCACAACTTAACTACATCAGTTAAAACTGCAGCGTGAAAATAATAATAATAATAATAATATAAATAGCTGATCTTTTGGAAGGTAAATAGTTTTAATTATAAAGAACAACGTTTCTATAATATATATATATAAAAATATATTATTTTTCATTTTAATAATTTTTATTTTAAATAATTTTTAACATTTATAAAGCACGTTTCATCTGAAAAAGTTTGAAAAAAAAAAAAAAAACATTTTTAGTATTTGAAAGATACAGATTTGTTTTAGACAGGTTATTTTTATTTATTTTTTTCAATTGACTAGAAAACAGAAGTTTTCTCTCTAATTTAGTCTATGAAACGAAATATAGAAATATTTTTTTAACCTCAACTTTTGAAAGGAAAAAATTTTAAATGATCGAAACGTCGAGATTTTTTAATTATGTAGTTTTTAAAATAGCTCCTATTTAAATTAAATGAAATATACGTTGAAAACAAGTGTTTGATGTTTGTATAGATAATTAAGTATTTAAATTTACAAAACAGACTTTTTCATAAAAAGTCACACACACACACATATTTTACTTATTTTAAATTCTTTAAATTGCGAATTTAAAATTCTTACATATTTAATATAATTAGTTAATTGTTTACTCTAATAAAATAGAGCAGACAAATATAAATTCCAAAATCTGGAATTGCTGAAATCTATCTGACATATAGAATTGAAAAAAAAAAAATCGGCAAGTCTTCATTGTTTTGGAAATAAAGGGAAGAATACGCAAAGTAATTTCTTCCAATTTAAACCTCGTTCAATGGAAGGACATTACCTGTTTATCCCTTTTGAAAAAAAAAAATTACACTTTGAGAATATCAAAACAAACCCCCCAGGCGGAGATAAAACGATGCCTAAATATTAAAAAAAAAAAAAAAAGAGAGAGAGATTACGAAACAATTATTTAACTTATCCCGGTAAAATAAAAGAAGTATGTTTACATAGAAAAAAATGCGTTTTGCAGTTATTTTAAAGACCATGTTTCCATCCCGAGAACGAGTGATCAGACCTCCTCGTTGAATGTTTAAAAGCCTTCATCAGTCATGCGAAAAAACGCGCAAACTAATGTTGAGTCTATGGGAAGATTCTTGCGCGATTACTCGCTCGCATTTTAATATTTAATTTTTTTTTTTTTTTTTTGCATAGTATAGCTGACGTCGATTTCTAACGTTGTTAGTTTTTGCTTTTTCGATTTTGGTTCCAGTTTTTTTATATAAGCGTACTTTAACTTTCAGAACCGGTTCCTTAATTGAAAATGTCCGCTTATAAAAAAACCTGTAAACAAAATCAAAAAAGTAAAAACTAACAACGTTAGAGATCGACGTCAGCTATCCTATGCGAAAAAAAAAATCATTTAAAAATATTAAAATGCGAGTGAAAAATCGCGCAAGAACATTCCCATAGACTTAACATTAGCTTGAGCGTTTCTTCGCGCGACTAGCATAGGCTCTTAAGGCAGGCCGCCCGTTGCGGTGTTACAGTGCCTAGAAGTATAGACACTGTAGCCTGTGTGCCTTACGTACGGGCAATGTGCATTTCGACTCATTTTGCGAGTCAGTCTGGTCTGGTACGACTCACTTGATGAATCGATCTGGTGAGTCGACTCACATGAGGTAGTAAGGTTGGATGGTTGGAAAGAAATTGAAATTACATTTTTCAATGGAACAACACTTATTGAAGTAATAAAAACTATCAAACATATACTTTAGGAACAGTTTTTCTCACATTTAACATAAATATATTCAATACTGACAGGGGTCGCAGTGTCCTATATATATTTTTTAATAATTCCCACCACTATTTTCCAAATATAATATTCACTATATCCTTTTATTGTACATTTTAAATAAATCTACCATGAAATTTATAGTTTGAAAATAGTGATATCAAATATATAAACAAATATAGGACGCTGCGAACCCTGATACTGATCATGTTCTTTTAAAACAGCGATTCGCAAAAAACTCGATAGGCAGGACTCTTGTGACATTCCATGAGTGGAACTAAAGTACAGCACCTAGAATACATACTGTGGAAACCGGCTATCTCAGTAATGCTTTAAAAAGGTGATAAAAAAATTGTAGCCAATAAATGTGCAACGATGCTGTACGATAATATGGCTATTGCAGCGACATCTGCTATATCTTTTCAGCGTAAGCATTGCATTGAAAAAATTTAGTAAATATCATATGTATTTTGAGCAGTTAGAAGTTGATAATCAAGCAATGACATAAAATAAATTGCAGAACGTCTTTTAAGAGGATAACTATATATCGCATCATTGCTAAATCGCTTCAATAATGAAACAAAAAAAAAAAAAACATTAAAGGAAAAATTCCCCAAAATTATGCGAGTTTTTCTTTTTTATAACCAATTTAAAAAAAAAAAAAAAACTGTGTGTGAGCATAAGACATTATATCATTAATCTTTTCCACTCTTCTAGAAGATATTCATCCTTTGTTACCCTAAATAGGGATAGTTTGCTGTTATTGTATCGAGTATTGTAACCAGGCACAAAACAATACGTATCACGTTTTATAGCCATGATCACTATCTTCCATAATTTTAAAGCTTATGAAAATCACTATCTAAGCCAGAAGAAACAGGATATCTTTTAAGATTTAAAAGGCTTACCACCGGCCGAATTCGTTAGATGACGATCCTCCGGATCGGCCGTAGCGCACTCGGTGATCGTTGATGTGCGCGCTAAAAATCCATGTGGATTTGGGGACGTTGGTCGATTGCAACGCCAGGCGTCCCGTCAGGGCGTCTGGCGGCGCATCTTAGTTTTACCACCGGCCGAAACGTTTTCTCAATTTGACTCTTAATCAATGTTTATGTTGAAAAGAGCTAGAAGATATCTCTGCGATCAACCTCTTATTCAGCATCGTTGTACAATTGAGGCGTTTTTACGCCATCCCCTAAACACACACACCAACACTGAGTGCCAAAAGAACCTATTTAAAAAAAAAAAAAAAAAAAAAAAAAAAAAAAGAGGTGATTGTGTTCCGGTATTTTGTACACCACTAAATTTATATAGCAATATTCTTTGTTTGTCAAGCAGAATTTGTCGATTAAAGAAGAAAAAAAACTCTATATAAATTTAGTGGTGGACAAAATAACGTAACACAAGCACCCTTGCATTTATCAGTTAAAAGTTAAATTATTTAGTACTATTTTGTAGCCGGTTTCAACACTATTTTTTCCAGGCGCTGTAACGTAAGTGTGTTGTAAAAAGAACAGAAAGAAAGAAAAAGAAAAAAAATCCTCTGATCGTCATTGTGGATTTTTCTGACACGTTTGCATGATGAATTTATTTATCACATTCAATAAAATTTCAAATATTCTCAGTAAAAATTCTAATAATATATTTTATTTTCTAATAAATGTAATATATATTTCATTTTTGTCGATGGTTTTCTGGTGATCACTTTGTTGTGATTGTCGTGACCCGAATATTAGGTTTAAATTTCAATTGGTGGCTGCCTTTTAATTTTATTTGTTTGATCTGCTGAATAAACTATCTACATTTATGAATAAAAATAATTTAGTGAGTAGATATAAACGTAGGGTAAAAAATTATTAATTATAAAATTAAAACTAAAAAAAGGGTTACCCTTTCTTACAAAAAAAGTGTTGCCCTGCAGCCCCCAACCTTCCCGATGCGCTTACAAGGGAGCGAAGTAACGAAAAAATTTTCCATGTCAAGTGTTTATTTTCCGAAATTCAACCGCTTCACAAATTTCATCTCTAAAACCGTGATAGATAAAAAGATAACTTTTTATCCCCCTCCCTCCTTCCTTGTTTTCTAACGGGCAATAAAGACAAATTACAAAAAAAAAAAAAAAAAAAAAAAAAAAAATCATATGAAACTTGCGTTTATATTCTGACACTTAGAATTTAGAAAAAAATTCCTTACGAAAGCCGTTAATTGTTATTTTTGCACGTCCCCTTGCCCCCGCGGTGGAGGAAGCTGAAGATATAAAAAATTCTTCGCATAAGATGTTTACATTGTGTCATCCCTCTTTAAAAAATTAATCTCTAACACCGTGATAGATTCTTATTTTACGACATCCCCCACCCCCCTTGGGGGGAGGGCAAATGGATCGAGTTCTAAAAAAATCATCCGTGTCTTATGTTTATATTCTGAAATTGAGCATATTAGAAAAAATTATCGCGAAACGTAAGAGGCGTTTTTACGCCATCCCCTAAACACACACACCAACACTGAGTGCCAAAAGAACCTATTTAAAAAAAAAAAAAAAAATCTTCATATTTCATTTTTATATTTTTGATCACCTCCTTTCAAATTTTCATATCTAAAAACATCAAGGATCCCGAGATACGTTTTAACCTCTTCAAACCCCCGTGAATGAGGAAAAGAACGGGGAAGCAGAATTCTGAAACGATGAGCCAACAATTTGTACTACTTGTGTATGATCTACGATCAAAACATCTTGTAGTAGATTTTATGAACGGAATTACAATATTTTGAAATCATGGATATTTATACATATGGTACGAGATGTGTAGACCATATACAGGGCCAAACACATTTATAGATTTTTGTCTTTGAGTATAGATTTTTGTCTTTCAGCGTTTGTTCAAATTGTGTTTTCTCTGATATTTTGAGTTTACGAGCAGAGTTACATTTTAGTATCTAATGTCGTGTGTGATCGCACACCACATTAAATACTACAGTTTAACTCTGCTCGTAAACTCATTAGCTAGTATTTCTATACAGAGTCCCTCAAATAATTGCGAATGCCATATTATTACCATACACGGATCTTTATTATTCAAAATACTTTTCAGTGATTAAATTTAATATTTTGTACACTGGTATTTAAAAAGAACTGGAGGCAGAATTCCGAAAAACTTTATATTACTGAATATCACAGTAATCTTTGTTTACATTACAAATGAAAACATATCACACTGGCAATTTGCGGGGATTAAGCATAAAGAGATGTTGGGACAGGCGTCTAGTAATAACGATGTTGTACTAATATGTTTCCGCGGTATGATTGAAGCAGATTGCCCATAGAAACAGAATGAGAAAAAGTTACAGCCAAAAAATTTCGTCCCATAGGCTGTCATTTAAAAAACATAAGGAACATCTAAAAGATGTACGAAACTGAAATTTAAAAATAACAGTATCGATATTTATACATAAGGTACGAGGTGTGTTACAGGGCCAAAATAGAAATATTTGAATACACATTTTTGTCTTTGAGTGTTTTTTCAAAATGCGTTTTCTGTTACATTTTGAGGTTACGAGCTGAGTTTGTAGTATCTATTTTGGTGCGTGAATTAGCTAGTATCTCTAAACAGAGTCCCTCAAATTGATATGAATGCCATATTATTACCATACATGGATATTTATTACTTCATATATTTTTCGGTGTTTAAATTTAACATTTCGTACACTCGTACTTAAATAAAAACTGAAGACAGATTTCTGAAAACTTTATATTGCTGAATTTCACATCCATATTTGTTTTCATTAAACTGAAAGCATTTCACTTGCCTAATGGGCGTGGTTTAAAAATAAAGAGATGTTGGAGGTGGAGTACGATATATGGTCGAAACAGATTGCCCATAGAAACAAAAAGGGAATAAGGTTACAGCCAGAATATTTCGACCCATAGGCTGTCATTTAATAATGATGATGAACATCTAAAAGAAGTACGGAATGAAATTCAGAAATAGTAGTATTGTCAATGGCAAACACTGATTTGTACTCAGGGTGCGAGTATTAGAGATAAATTGCCGAATTTTATATTTTTCAGTATATTTAAAATCGCTGTTTGCGTATTACAGTTTCTTTTTTTTTTCTTTTATTTATTTATTTTTTCTTTCTTTCTTCCTTTTTTTTTTTTTTTTTTTTTTTTTTTTTTTAAGACGTTACATGAAAAACAGATTCAGGCTAAAATTAGCCATTTTCTTTTCACAGCATTTAAACAAATTCGACCCGAGAATAAATTACTTTAAATTAATAAATGTCTCACTAAATTTTTGTTCTGTCAGTCGTAGAAATATAATTGTTATTACTTAAAAAAAAAAATACTTTTATTTTTATTTTACTTATAAGGAAATATACTTTTATTTTTATTTTACTTTAATGTAAAAATGTAATACTCATTACAAGTAATTATACTAATAATTTAACAATGTAACCTTATTATTTTATGTAATAATTGTTTCTAAAATTTCTAAAATAAATTATTTTAAAATTATATATTTAAAATGTCATGTAAATTATTTATTTAATATTTTATAAACAATGTATAAACTATATCCAATTTTTAGTTATTTATATATTTTTAAAGATGTGAAAAATTTACATGATGTTATCTTTATAGATTATATGTTAGTATGTAGCATATATCCAGTGACAGTCAGATTTTCTTTTTTATTTAAAAAAAATAATAATCTGAATGAAGTTAAATATAAATAACGCATTCATGTTTTATCCTTTTAAAATAAATAGTATTTAAAATAAATCTATGGTTATTTATTTTAACTTGATCCTCTCGCATTAATTTAATTTTAAAATACAATTTAAGACCGTCTGTGATGTTAGAACATTCCTCCTCCCTCCTGCCTTGTTTATTTGTTTTGTTATCAGAAACCGAATAAAACACAGCGAACGTGAAGATGGTCATATTATTATCATTATTTAAAGACTCACCTGAATACAAATTTTACTTAAAGTAGAATACAATAAATAAATAAATAAATAAATAAAATTATTATTAAGCATTTAGTAATAATAATAATAATAATCATAATTTTCATAATTATTAGCAAGCCGTTGGCATTTCTTTTAATTAAAACATAAGTTTCACTCTTTAAATTAAAATTTGGGAATCCTTTTCCGAATTGGTAATTTGTGATAAAAGATAAAAAATATTACTAAATTTTTATGCTTGTTTAATTTAGTTGTAATACGACATTTTCCAAACGTCTTCAAAAATTCTTCCTTAGACTATTGTTATATGAAAAACACGCAAAATAACTACATTTGTGAGGTTTTGGTAAAGAACGCATTCGTTAACTTTCATTAAACCCTAACTTCTGTGATTCCGACAGCCATTTTTAATTTTGTTAGCATAACAGTAATTTTCCCCCAAAATTGAAAAAAAAATCAGTGCCGAAGGGGTTAAATTATGGATTCCGCTTTAAGAAGAGATCCTTTAATGTTTAGCCTTCGTGGGTAAACAGTGACTCTACAGCCCGGAATCGACCAATCATCCTACCATGTATGCAATAGATGACGATCTTGTATATAAACGTGTTAAAACGTGCAAAAATATTAAAAGGCAATATGAATAAAATTTAAACAAATTTAGTAAACTATCAGTTTCAACAAACCAAAGATGCCTTTATGCTGAAGTTCAGGTGTTTTTGTTGAAGGCGTTAATTAATATATTCTGGTGATGATCAAATTTTAGCTTGAACTGAAGCGTGAGAGAAAAAACAACAACAACAACAACAACAACAACAAAAAAAAACAGAACTAATAATAATATTATAAATAGCTCATTTCTTGAAAGGTAAAGAATTTTAATTATAAATAATACTGTTTCCATAATATAAAAATATATATGTATTGTTTTAAATTTAATTTTAATAATGTTTAATTTAAATAATATTTAACATTTATAAAGGAAACTTCATGTTAAAAAGTTTGGAAAAATAAAAGCAGTTTTGTTATGTCAAAGATACATTTTTTCCCTTTGGAATTGCGATGAAAAATCACATGTTTCATCATTTAAAAAGAAAAAATAATTCATTCAAATCAAACCTATGTAGTGTGTAAAAAAAAAAAAAAAAAAAAAACCTCTTTTTTTGATAACATGTTTTAAATGATAATTAATAGTTTAAATTTACAAAACTGACTTTATCCAAAAAAAAATATATATATATACATATTTATACCATATAACATATTGTACTATTTTTAAATTGTTTAGGTTTGTGAATTTAAAATTCTTACATATTTAATATAATTAGTTAATTGTTTACTCAAGTAAAATAGAGAAGTTATACCTAAATTCAAAAATCTGGAAATGTGTAAAATTCCTCTGTTATATACATAAAAAAAAAAAAAAAAAAAAAAAAAAAAATCGTCATGTAGAAATAAATGGAAGCTAAAGCAAAATAGTTTCTTCTAATTTACAACCTCAATGAATTCAAGGATATTACCTATCTATCATTTTTGAAAAAAAAAAAAATGCATCAAAACAATACATCATGTTTTGAATATATTAAAACAAGCCACACGGGATTGAAGTGTTTAGTGTTGCTGAATAAAAACGCAATGACAACACGAAAAAAATATTCAACTCAACCCGGTAATATAAATTAAATATTTTTTAATAAAGAAAATGTGCATAAATGATCTGCTTATTCTGAATAATTGTAGCTCACAATTTTAAAAAACGAGTGAGCGGTTTTCCTCGTCGATATTTAAAAGCAGATATTTATGTAACACCTCCAAATTCTACACTTGTATTAAAATTAAATGTTTTCTAACTACCATCATTCGTAAATTTGCGAGTGGCTGTTGTCTCCTTCAGTGGTAATTCTTATCACACGGATAAGATTTTGAATCTTCGAAACTACACCAATTTCCGAAGGTAATGTAATCTTTAAAGTTAAATGTTAGGGTTTCTTGTTAAATTTTTTTTTTTTTTTGTATGTATTGATATTTAAACACTTATTTAGCTCAAAGAAACGAGTTACGTTTTCGTAATTGTTTATTGTAGGGTCACTTTATTTTCTGTCATCATATGTTATTCGAATCAGTGATGTTTTCTTTTTTCTGAAATGTTGTTCTTTAGCCACAAAAACTTCTTCTTAACAGCCGCTTGTAAATATTAATAAATTTGAAATATATATATTATTTTAATTTAAAAAAAAGCCACTTTTCTTAAAAATGTCATGTAAATTATTTGTTTAATATTTTACAAACAATGTATAAACTATATCTTGTTTTATCCTTTTAAAATAAATAGTATTTAAAATAAATCTATGGTTATTTATTTTAACTTGATCCTCTCGCATTAATTTAATTTTAAAATACAATTTAAGACCGTCTGTGATGTTAGAACATTCCTCCTCCCTCCTGCCTTGTTTGTTTGTTTTGTTATCAGAAACCGAATAAAACACAGCGAACGTGAAGATGGTCATATTATTATTATTATTTAAAGACTCCCCTGAATACAAATTTTACTTAAAGTAGAATACAATAAATAAATAAACAAAATATTCAAAAAATAAATAAACAAACAATTATATTTCTATGACTGATAGAACTGAAATTTGGTGAAACATATCTTAATTTAAAATCATTATAATTAAAAACAGGCATCAACTGTTTTTTTACTACAGTATTTAGATCACCACACAGATATCACTTCATTTCTTTAAAATTTATAATACTTACTGTCGACCTTGCGCACTTAATCTGGATAAATGGTACTTAATGTTTTCATGAAACAAATGGAAAAAAAAAAAAAAAAATCCCTACCCTTCAATTCTATCTTTGTGTCGGAAAAGAAGCTAACAGGCTGACGATTAACCAAAGCCGTTTCAAAACAACCGTCAAGATGTTCTTTGCAACCTCAGTAATCTTTGTTCATTTCATTCAAGTGCTGTAAAAATCCTCTGAATGAATCTTTAGGGTCCTCTCCCCTCACACAAAAATAATGTTAATTCTACGGGCTGTTTTTTTTTTTTTTTTTTATATCTCGTTTGCAATTTTTTTTTCATTGGATAGTTGAGATCGATTTCTATTTTCGCCGTCAATTACTTTTTGGATTTTATTTGTAGTTTTTTTTTTTTTATGAAGACACGTTTACTTTCGAAACCGGTTCCGAAAGTAAAAGTATCTTCGTAAAAAAAAAAAAAAAAAAAAAAAAAAAATCCGCAAAGAAAATCGAAAAAGCAATTAACGGCGGAAATAGAGATCGATCTCAGCTATGCAATGGATTTTTTTTTTTTTTTTTTTTTTTTTTTTACAGAGCGATATTTCTACAGTACTGAATTATACCGAGGCTTCCCCCTTTTTTAAATTATGGATTCCGCTTTAAGAAGAGATCCTCTACTGTTTAGCCTTCGTGGGTAAACAGTGACTGTACAACCCGGAATCGACCAATCATCCTACCATGTATGCAATAGATGACGATCTTGTATATAAACGTGTTAAAATGTGCAAAAATATTAAAAGGCAATATGAATAAAATTTAAACAAATTTAGTAAACTAGCAGTTTCAACAAAGCAAAGATGCCTTTATGCTGAAGTTCAGGTGTTTTTGTTGAAGGCGTTAATTAATATATTCTGGTGATGATCAAATTTTAGCTTGAACTGAAGCGTGAGAGAAAAAAAAAAAAAAACAACAACAACAAAAAAAAAACAGAACTAATAATAATATTATAAATAGCTCATTTCTTGAAAGGTAAAGAATTTTAATTATAAATAATACTGTTTCCATAATATAAAAAAATATATGTATTTTTTAAAATTTAATTTTAATAATGTTTAATTTAAATAATATTTAACATTTATAAAGGAAACTGCATGTTAAAAAGTTTGGAAAAATAAAAGCAGTTTTGTTATGTCAAAGATACATTTTTTCCCCTTTGGAATTGCGATGAAAAATCACGTTTCATCATTTAAAAATGAAAAAATAATTCATTCAAATCAAACCTATGTAGTGTGTAAAAAAAAAAAAAAAAAAAAAAAAAAAAACCCTCTTTTTTTGATAACATGTTTTAAATGATAATTAATAGTTTAAATTTACAAAACTGACTTTATCAAAAAAAAATATATTTATACATATTTATACCATATAACATATTGTACTAATGTTAAATTGTTTAAGTTTGTGAATTTAAAATTCTTACATATTTAATATAATTAGTTAATTGTTTACTCAAGTAAAATAGAGAAGTTATACCTAAATTCAAAAATCTGGAAATGTGTAAAATTCCTCTGTTAAATACATTTAAAAAAAAAAAAAAAAAAAAAAAAAAAAAAAAAAAAAAAAAAGTCATGTAGAAATAAATGGAAGCTTAAGCAAAATAGTTTCTTCTAATTTAAAACCTCAATGAATTCAAGGATATTTCCTATCTGTCCTGTTTGAAAAAAAAAATGCATCAAAACAATACATTATGTTTTGAATATACTAAAATAAGCCACACGGGATTGAAGTGTTTAGTGTTGCTGAATAAAAACGCAATGACAACACGAGAAAAATATTCAACTCAACCCGGTAATATAAATTAAGTATTTTTTAATAAAAAAAATGTGCATAAACGGTCTGCGTATTGTGGATATTCGTAGCTCACAATTTAAAAAAAAACGAGTGCGCATTTCTCCTCGTTGATACTTAAAAGTAGATATTCATGTAACACCTCCAAATACTACACTTGTATTAAAATTAAATGTTTTCCAAGTACCATGATTCATAAAATTGCGAGTGACTCTTGTCTCCTTCAGTGGTAATTCTTATCACACGGATAAGATTTTGAATCTTCGAAACTGCACCAATTTCTGAAAATAATGTAATCTTTAAAGTTAAATGTTAGGGTTTCTTATTAATTTTTTTTTGTATGTATTGATATTTAAACACTTAATAGCTTAAAGAAACGAGTTACGTTTTCGTAATTGTTTATTGTAGGGTCACTTCATTTTCTGTCATCATATATTATTCGAATCAGTGATGTTTTCTTTTTTCTGAGATGTTGTTCTTTAGCCACAAAAATTTCCTCTTAACAACCGCTTGTAAATATTAATAAATTTGAAATATATATGTTATTTTAATTTTTAAAAAAGCCACTTTCTTAAAAACTCTGCACCAAATCTCATGAAATCAAAACATGTTGTAGAGATAATAAATACTTACATTTTATTTATTTTTATTCTTTTTTTAGTGACAAACATGTCAAAGAAAGATGATAATTAATATATATATATATATATATTAATATATATATATATATTATATATATATTATATATATATTATATATATATTATATATATATATATATATATATATATATATATATATATATATATATATATATATATATATATATATCATTTTCAGAAATCAATTACGATTTAAAAAAAAAAAAAAAACTTTGAACGTGTGCGATTATGTATTACAATATTATGCAATCGGTAACAACGTAAATATATACAAATATAGAAGAGTAGAAATTCTTAAAAAAGAAAAAAAAAAAAAAGAAGAAGAAATATTTAATTGTGGATCTCCAGAATTCCGCATTTGAAGCTTACATATACTCCGTCCGTTAAGCATTGCTCTTTCTTTGCATATATGGTTACCCAAATACTTCAAAATGAAAGGCTAATTACTATCCCATGTTGGATAACTGCATTCCCATGTTGGCCGACAGTAAGAAATGTTCACCTTTGTCGTACCATTGGCAAATAAACTATTTGGCAACAAAGACCCAACAATCATCCTACCGTTGGCTGCTCAGAATCCTGCTCACCAGGAAACCACGCCATTATTGTCATAATGAAAAAAAACCTAAATAAGCAGCAATCGAAAGGGATTATGAAACGTGTTTTTTGACGCATAAATCATTTGCCCCCGTCTCCCCGTTATCGAGATATAAAGTCTTAAAATTTGCTAATTTATTGATTAAATGGGATGGAAAGAGGAGTCGATAGGATTCTAGTAAGAGTCGTTAACGTTTTCAGCGTAACAACACCATCAAACTCCAGTCACTTGCCCATTTCCAGTTTAGTACGCCGCAATACTCCGAAATGATTCGCTATGCTTGTTACAAGTCTGGGTTAGTGCAAACTCGGCCACTTGCATTTGAAACTCCCTTGCAATTTTAATTTTCGTAGCAGGTTGATCATTGTAATCGTTGCACTAGATTTAAGTTGATGAAATTCTCTAGGTGCCATGATTTTCTAAGCTTCAATCATTTTTTGGTTCAGTGCCATATTTGTCAATAGCATTTTTTTTACGGGCTTCTCTCATTTTTATATTACTATATCTAAATATGTTTTGTATTTCATATTAATATGATTATTAAAATTTCTGAATCAAAACCACGCCTTTTTCCATTAATTAAATAAATAAATTATCTTTCTGACTTTATATCTCGATAACGAGGAGACGAGGACTAATGATTTATGTGTCAAAAAACTCGTTTCATATTCCTCTTTCGATTGCTTCTTACTTAGATTTTTTTCATTATTACACTATAGTGTGATTTCCTGGTCAGATAACCTTTAAAATCCTTTCACCGTTAGGCACGTGTTTTCTTCATTTCTGGGAAATAATGTTAAAATAGCTGTAGACAAAGATATTTTCAACAGAATTCTGTTTTGAACCGTATACAAAATGAGGGGAAATAAAAAATATTATAGCATCAAATTGCGATTAAAAAATGCGTATATTTTGGGATTTGCAAACCTATTTTCTTTCAGACATCACATAGCTAACGTAGATAATTAAAGGAAAATTTGCAAACAAATACTCCCGTCAATCAATCCATCAATTTTTCTACTAGTTTCCTACTAGTGCTTTTTCTTAAAGTAGTAGTAGGAATCCATCTTTTTCATCTTGACCATTTTCTTATACCCTGTATACAGGTATGAATGGTACCTGGTACGAAATTTATGGATACATACAACAGGTTTGAAGTTTACTACTAGTCACTTCAGCGTAATTATGAACAGTTTCTATAAATAGTTATAAGGGGTCCCCGCAATTATGCTTGCCTCAGGGCCCTAGGTACTCAAAGTCGTGTAGATTTTTGTGACGGCGGTACACAATTCTATATCATCGATATTTTTACAAATGATACGAGGTGCGTAGACCTCAAACAGGTCCAAATAGAAGTATTCGAATGTAAATTTTTATCTTGTTCAAAATGTGTTTTCTCTGAAATTCTGCGATTACCAGCTGAGTTAAATTATAGTATCTAATGTAGAGCGTGAATTAGCTAGTATCTCTGTACAAAGTCCATCAAATTAACGTGAATGCCATATTATTATCATACATGAATATGTATTACTTCGTATACTTTTCGGTGATTAAATTTAACATTTTGTACACTTCTACATAAAAAGAAGTGCAGACAGAATTCTGAAAAACTTTATAATGTTGAATTTCATATTCATCTTTGTTTATACATTACAAATGAAAGCATATCACATTCACAATGGGCGGAGCTTAAGAATAAAAAGATGTTCTGGGTTGAGTAGAGTAATAACGAGCTTTTAATATGTTTCCGACATGTGATTCAAACAGTCTGCACATAAATAGAACAAGAGGATAAAGTTATAGCAAAAAAAAAAAAAAAAAAAAAAAAAAAAAAAAATCAGCCCTCAGGCTGTCAAATTAACGTGAATGCCATATTATTACCATGCATGGATATATATTATTTTGTATACTTTTCGGTGATTAAATTTAACATTTTGTTCACTTCTACTTAAAAAGAACTGGAGACAGAATTCTGAAAAACTTTATATTGTTGAATTTCACATTCATCTTTGTTTATACATTACAAATGAAAGCATATCATATTCGCAATGGGCGGGGCTTAAAAATAAAAAGATATTCGGGGTTGAGTAGAGTAATAACGAGCTTTTAATTGAACGTATGGTTGAAACAGCCTGCACAAAGAAAGAAAAAGAGGATAAAGTTGTAGCAACAAAAAAATTTCGGCCCACAGGCTGTCATTTGTTAAGTCTATGGGAAGGCTCTTGGCAGATTTCTTGCTCGCATTTTAGTATATTTAAATGATTATTTTTTGCATAGGATAGCTGAGGTCGATCTCTAACGTTTTTAGTTTTTACTTTTTTGATTTTGGTTCCAGTTTTTTTTTTTTTTTTTTTTTTTTTTTTTTTTTTTTTTTTTTTTGTAAGCGAACATTTTCAATTTTGGAACCGGTTCTAAAAGTGAAAGTACCCTTATATAAAACTAGAACCAAAATCGAAAAAGTAAAAACTAACAACGCTAGAGATCGACCTCAGCTATCCTATGCAAAAAACATCATTTAAAAATAATAAAATGCGAGCGAGAAATCTGCTAAGAACCTTCCCATAGACTTAACATTATCTTGCGCGTTTTTTCGCATAACTGATGTAGGCTCTTAAGAAAGATAATGAATTTCTAAAAGAGGTACAAAACAGCAGTTTAAAAACAACAGTGTTGTCAATGAAAAACACTGAAAATTTTTACACAACTTTATTTACTTATCAATGCATAAAAATTTAATGATTATTATTCATGATATTCGGGATGTCTTTCGGGATAGATATTTTCTTTTTTTTAATTTTAACCAAGTGGAACATTAACTCCTTCTAATTTGCAATTTAAAAAATACAATCAGCGGGTCATTTATTCGAAAAATACGTCTAATTCTGTTAATGTTCAGAATACAATTTACACAAAAACTCATTATTAACATAATTTTCGAAAGGAAACAGTCATAACTATAGCTTCTCAAATTCCATGATAATAAATAAACGACTTCCAGATACTCACTTATTTAAAAAAATAAAATAAAAAATAAAATAAATAAATTCCCTTTTTTGAATTTACAAAACTTTCTTTTTTTTTTTAAGAAATAGCAGGAGTTTTAATATTATTCTACTATATTTGTTAATAAAATAAACTTTTTTTGCACTTGCAATTTTTTACAAGAGCTGTATCAGACAATGAAAAAATCAGCAAGTCACGTGATTTGTGAATCTATGTGGGAAATTATTCTGTGGTTTAAGAAAGCAAAATGCATCTGACATCTGCATGAACGTAAAAAGTCTTGACTCCAGAATGAGGGATTAGAAAAAATGTCTAATTAGAAGAAAAAAGGTTTCGTAGGCCGTAAGGTAAACTGTTTCCCTCCGAATACCTCCTCTTTTCCTACTTGCTATCCATCCTTACAGGATGAAATTAGTGTTGGGACTTGGCGGCAGGGTGCGAGTGATAGAGATAAATCGCTAAATGTTATATTTTTCCGTATACAGTGGGCTCTCTCTATTCTGAACACTCATGGGACCGACCAAAAGTGTTCAGATTATGAGGGTGTTCATTATAGAGGGAGATTGGGAAATGCACTAGTACTACTATGTATTGAGTTTATAGACTGCATAGAATACTTAGCCTGGTTAACCATGCAAGTTACTGAGATGGAGGTGCTGAATTTAGAAACTATTAAAAAAGTTAATTAAAAAAAGTTAATTAAATGTTATATTAAAAATTTTTACAAAATATACAATTGCATACTTACAATACTTGAAATATACTTGAAAACATAATCGGTACATTACTTAACAAAGTGAGTAACTTTAGTCTGTTTTTGCATTGTGTATGCTCGTTCGGTGTACATGTTATCTAGTTGTTTAAGAAGTGGAAAGGCTTCCGGTGGATGTTCAGCCGCATAGTTCAACAGGTCTTAAATCCCTTGGCCATATTGCTTGAAGGTAATCATACTTCTTGTTTCATCGGTCTCTTCTGGTTCTGCTTCGTCTTCACTACCCTCTTCCTGTTCAACGATGTTGTCGCAAACAGGAAAGCTTCCGTCGGCTTCGAGATAAGCTCCAGGTTCAATTTCAGTATGAAGTTCCTGAAGAATTGACCCCAAATCACTCACAGATGTTGCTTCTTGGTCCTCTGTCCCTAATTGCTCATTCTCACACGGGAATCCAGCTTTGTAGAAGCATTTTTGGATAGTGTAGGGTGTTACTACATTCCAAGCCACCCCCATGTTGGAATTTCTGAAAAATGTTTGCAGATCTACGCCGATCATGACTCCAAGAACCTAAAACTACCCCCAGTTCAATACTTTATCTATCTATCTATTTATCTGTCTATATCACTTTTTATGGACACGATAACTTCCATAATTCTGCACAAATCTTTTCCAAACTTGTACATAAAATCAAGGGGCAAAAAACCTCGTCCAAGTTCATTAATGGGCAAAATAGGACCGAGGGGGATAGCAAGGTTTTTGTGAAAAGAGAAAAAATCCATAACTTCTTAATTATGATACGTATCGAATCCGTTTAAAGTTATTATTACTTCTAGGAAAGGGGCGAAAAATTTATGTATGACAGATTTTTGATACCATTAAAAATGGCCTGAATAAGGGGGGGGGGGGGGCAGGGTTTAAAGAAAAAAAAGTCATAACTTTGTCAAATCACAAAATATCAAATCCGCTTAAATTTATTAGAAATCTTCTTAATGTTATCTACATCTTTTATATTGACAAGTTTTTTTGTAAGACCAACTCTTACAGCAAAAAAACAATAACTGAACTAGTGCTGAACATAACTGATTTTGGTGTACGTTGCATGACAATTAAAAAAAAAAGAGTGGTCTTTAGACGGAATAGAATTCACCCTTCTTTTTTCTTATAGATTCAACGAAGAGAATTGCTCACTCGTTCGTTTAATAAATCTTTTAAAATTGCTTAAAGATTGTTAGTGCTGAACTTGAACTTGAACTTGTGATAGGTTCAATGGGCTTCCAAGTTGCGAAGCAACTGCACACCCTGGCTTTGAGTAGGTGTATATCAAATCCTGAGAGAGCCATATGAAATGTCTAGCCGTAGTCCAATTGACTACATAAAATAGGATAGTGTTAAGTATATCTATAAAATAATGAAAATTTACTAGTTAAAGTATAAAAGTAAAAATAGTTCATAGTTCAAAAGAAACAAAAATATGCCAGACGAGGTAAAGTAAAGATGTTAAGAGAAGTTTAGGAGAAAAGTCAATATAAAATTATCAGTAAAAAATTATATAATAATATATATATATATATTTTTTCTTTTAAATAAAGAGAAAAATTTTGAGGTAAGAATTATAGCTCGGAAGGACTATTCATCAAGAATAGTGGAGTACCTTGGTTTTTTCCGGTTGGATGGACTGCAAGCATCGTAGTCAGGTAGCTCAGAAATGAGTTCATTTGGAATGTGATTAATGTCATTGTAGAATTTTTTCGCAAGGTGTTTAATGCGATGTTTGAGTGAAGTCGTTTTCAGATCCTTGAGGATTGTGGAGTTTTTGAGGTATCTAGACCCGTTCCTGATGTAACGGAGCTGTTTGTAATGGGTACTAGAGAGGCTGTTCATACTGGTTTTGCAAGTGAAGCCCCAGATTGGACATGCATATGTGATAACAGAGAGAATGCAAGCATTATATATTAAGAGTTTGTTGTGTATGGAGAGTGAGTGACTGCGAAGAAGGGGGGCGAGGGTTTTGGAAATTCCGGCGACTTTACCGCGGATATTAAGAATATGCTTTTTAAAGGTAATGCGTTTGTCAATGGTAACTCCCAGGTACTTGGCATCGTCAGACCAGGGAATGGTAGTGTTATTGATGGTTAATCTATTAGGAGTGGAGAAGGTTCTAGAGAAGTAAACAGCAGTAGTTTTAGATTCGTTTATCTTAATGCGCCATTGATCACACCATTCCATGAAGATGTTGAGGTGGTGTTGTAGATTTTTGTAAAGATTGTATGGGTGATGTGCAGTGCCATAGAGAACAGTGTCGTCCGCATAGAGTGCGAGTGATGTGAAGAGTGTGCGTGGAATGTCATTAAAGTATATTATGAATAAAATAGGGCCAATGACTGAACCCTGAATAATACCACAGAGTATTATGTGTAGTAGAGAAAGTGAGTTGTTTACACGGACATAGAAGTCACGATCACCAAGGTAAGAGTGTATTAAATGGATAAGTCCAGACTGGAATTTAAGCCGAATTAATTTGTAAATGAGGCCCGCGTGCCAGACTTTGTCAAAGGCCTTGGCGACATCAAGAAATATGGCAGCAGTAGGCTTCTTCTCGTTGAAGTTTTCAGTTAAGAATTCCACAAATCGAAGAAGTTGGTGTTGGGTGGAGTGCTTGGCTCTGAAGCCGAATTGTTCAGGCATAAGAATGTTGTTGTTGTGAAGGAAGTCATTGAGCTGTGATCTAATGACGCGTTCGATGACTTTACTTAGACAGGAGAGAAGACTGATGGGACGGAAATTAGTTGGGTCATTAAGATTGTAGGATGGTTTAGGAATAGGAGAAATGATAGAGGTTTTCCAGGGTTTAGGAAAATAACAGTGTTTGAGGATAGAATTAGTGAGCTTCGTAATGTAGAGAATACAGTTGATAGGAAGTTGTTTAAGAGTATTGTTGGAAATTTTATCGTACCCAGGAGATTTTTTATTATTAAGTTTTTGAATAATATTGTTGATCATGATGGGTTGAATTTCGGGGAGAGGGATAGGAGGGGTTGAGAGGAAGTCATTAACAGTATCATTGACATTGTTAAAGTGTGCTTGACTTGCGAGGAAGGGATTCGGAGAGAATTGCCTTTCATATGAGCTAGCGAGGCATTCTGCCTTGTCCTCGTCAGTATACGCAGTTTGATTATTGGCAGTAAGGGGAGGAATAGGGATATAATTATTATTGAGTTTCTTTTTGATTTGCCAAAGAGAGTTATCCTCGCAAGTAAGACTTTCGAGAAATTTAGACCAGTTTTTTTGCTTATCTTTCTGAATAAGGGTTTTAATTTTATTGTTGAGCCTGTTGACAGCTGTTTTAAGGGTGGGATCTCTGGTATTTTGGTAGAGTCGACGGAGTGTGTTGCGTTGTTTACATATATTATGTATGTAAGTGGGTAAGATGTAAGAGTTATTATTTTTGAATTTGGTGTAAGTGGCATCTTTTTGAGCTTTGTAAATGATGTTGTTGAGTTTATTAACTGCGTTATCAATGTCAGTAGTGTTGTTGATTGTGGGGTAGGTAAGGTCGGTGTTGTTGATGTAATTTTGGAATTTATTCCAGTCAATAGCTACTGAAGGAGGAGGAGAGATAGGGTTGATAAGATCAATTTTGAAGAAGACAGGAAGGTGGTCAGAGCTTAGGTCATTAATAACAGAAGTGTTGATAGGGAAGGTAAGATTGGTGATGGCGAAGTCAATAATAGAGGGGTGCTGGTTGCGAGCAACAGGAATGTGTGTTGGTGTAGTAGGTGCGTGGAGACTGAGATTGAAATGGCTAACCAAGTTGTGAAGAGATCTACCTCTGGTAGTGGTGGAATGACAGTTCCACTGCCTGCTATGTGCATTGAAGTCACCAGCGATAAATGCGTGTTGGTGTTGTGTAATGATGTGTGTCAGGTCATTTATGGGGTATCGTCGCCCGTGTCGTGCGTAAAAAGATGTGAAGTTGATTTTGGCATGGGGCAAGTTGACGACAATACTGGTGTAGTCAATGCCTGGGAGTGGAATATTTTGAGTTGTGTGATGTGAGATATAATTTTTGATGTAGATGGCTGTGCCACCCCAGTGAGAGTTGGCACGTGGTGTATGATGGAGTTTGTAACCTGGGATGGTGATACTGCAGGAAGGGTTAAGTGTTTCTTGGATTAAGAGAATATCGATTTGTGGATTAATGGAAATAAAGGAGCGGAGTTCATTAATCCTGGGTTGCAATGATTGGCAATTCCAGGAGAAAATAAGAAGAGAAGAGAAATTTTTGTTATTGTAATTATTCATAATTGGTAATGTTGAGCTCCGTAGAAAAGGCGTCTAATTCTTCTATTATGATATACATTTTGTCGAATGGGTTGTTGCAGTTTTTTGATTTGATGGCGATGTTTTTTAAATGTTTTAGGAGTTTGGTAATTTGGAGAAGTTCCTTCATGTCTTTGAAGGTGCCAAACATATCTTTGAATGTGTTTGTATAATTATTTTGTATAACAGGTGGTGTTTTATTTTGTTTGGTGTAACTGGAAGTGTCCACAACTGGGGCTTCCTGGATATCGTTATTCTCGTCAGTAGTGGTCTCACTGTTGTTGATATCGTTTGGTTTATCATGAATGGTGTAATTGTAGGGTTTGAAAATGTCTGCGATGTCAGCAATTATATTTGGTTTTTGGTGTTGCGGTTTTGTTTTGGTGTTGAGTGTTGGGGTGTTTTTTTTCTTAATGTTGTTTGGATTTTTTGGGCAACCTCTGTATGAGGCCGGATGGGCACCGTTACAATTGGAACATTTTGGAATTATTTTACCTGTCTTGGGGCAGTTATCAGTGAGGTGCTCTTCTGAGCATTTAAGACATTTTGTTGTTAGGCTGCACGTCTCGGAGGCGTGTCCGAACCGTTGGCAGCGGTAACATTGTTTTGGGTTATTGTTGTTTCTGAAGTATTCAATACGAACACTTATATCACAAAGTTCCTCAATTTTATAGATCTTCTCAAAGTTAGTGCAAGGGAGGACGTTGACCATGTAAATTGGCATACCTCTGCCAGTTTTGCGACTCTTAAGCATGGCGGCTCGGGTGGCCTTAAATCCATGGTTACCAAGGTCTTCGATAATAAGTTGGGGGTCTGTGTTGGGGGGGATTCCCCTAATACAGATTTTTTTTGGTCGAAGTTCTTTTGAGTTAAGGGTGTTGAAATTCATATGTTTGTCAGTTAGGTATCTTTGGATATCTCTAAATTGGCTGACAGATTTGGGTAGAACTTTTAGAAGTTCCCCGGAGAGGCTGACTTGAGGAGGATTATCAGAATCAAGGGCTTTTATCTCTTGGGCAACTTTGCGCCAATCCATATCTTTGAATTCAATAAAGAAGGGGTGCTTGTCGTTTTTTGAACATTCAACATCGGTGCTTGCAGCACCATCTTGAGCAGATTCCTGATCCATAAGATCATGGTTATCAAGATTAGCTTCGGAATTTAGATTTCCGAATTTATTTTTGAGGGGAATTGGATTTTCAGATTCAGAATTTTTTCTTTTTCCTGTACGGGGGGGATTAGAATGTGAGCTAAAATTCTTTAGAATTTGGAGTTTTTCCCATTGGTTATTCCCTAGAAATCTAATATAACCAGTTCTACAGGCTAAATCAATTAAATCTAATCTAGATGGCTCCCCCAAAATAGATATAGCAAAAAGACAGAGGTCTTTTACCTGAGCCTTGTGGGTGTCGTTGTAGTCCTTTCGTTGTTGGAGAGACTGTATTTCTTCATCTATACCGGATAAAAATTCTCGAAAAACATCGTTCACTTGCTCATCTAGAGTAGGGAAGGCGTTGAATTCTCGTAACCAGTCCGCAGGAACATATCCGTTTATGATCCCATTCATAAGGTCGTCAAGCTGTTGGTACTCTTTCATGGTCATGGCATTCAAAAGAGCAGTCACGGAAGATTAGCAGAGATCAGGTGGGCGGGAGCAACACGCCTTTTTTCCACGCGACGAACACCAGCAGTGGAGAAGGCGGGAATAACACGCCTCCTATCCAAGCTCCGCCCGACAAAGACACAACTGAAGATACTGGATAGCAAGAGGGCGGGAATAACACGCCCCCTTTCCAAACTTCGCCCGAGCACGCAGCAGTCGATATATGCAGAAACTTGACACTCAGAGCGTCAGAGAGCAGATCTTTGCCTACAGGCGTTCTATTAGCTCACATATATGCTGTACTCTATAGCCATTTTTCACATTTTTTTTAAAATTCAAAACTATAGTCTAATTTTACCGGGTTGATATAAAATACTTGTGTCGTTTTGTCATTTTGTTCTTTTTTTAGGCAATACGAAACGCTACGATACGTGCATTTCTCATCTCTGCACTACATAAAAACTTAAATGTGAACGCCTGTTGTCATCACCACAGCATTCTTGCACGGTGCATTAACTGAAACAGTTTATATGCGACAACCAGATGAGCATATTAAACCCGGCGATGAAGGAAAAGTTTGTAAACTTCAAAATGCCATCTACGGCCTCTAGCAGGCCGCAAATGCCTGGTACACTAAAATATCGGAAATACTCAACCATTAATTTTATACAGAGCAAAAATGATCCATGTCTGTACTTTAAATAAAATCAAGAAAATCCGATATATATCATCATTTACGTAGATGACATCCTGATTGCAGGAAAGGACAGTAATATCGAAGAAACCATAAACCAACTTAAGAAACAGTACGAACTAAAAAACTTACGAGAAGTGAATAACTACTTTGGGATAAACATTAATAAAATCAACAACACATATTACTTAAACCAAAACAATAAAATACACAAAATAGTGAAAAAACTGAATTTGAACGACATGAAACCTCATTACACACCCATGATTGCCCGATTCAACAGACTTGAGGACGATGATAATCTTTTACCTAATAATACGAAATATCGTCAAGCCATGGGCACATTATTGTATATTTCAACAATCACGCGTCCTGACATATCTGCCGCGATCAACATATTATGCCGTAGAAATGAAATGCCACGCCAAAAGGACTGGTCAGCAGTGAAAAGAGTCATTTCGCACCTTAAAACTACAGATAATCTGAATTTGACTCTTAACGCACACAGCGAGCCCATTTTAACTGCATATGCCGATGCAGACTAGGCTGGTGACCTGAAAACACGTAAATCAACGTCAGGAAATTTATTCATGTTAGGGAAATCGCCGATGTACTGGATCACGAAAAGGCAGAATTGCATTGCTCTTTCGTCGGCTGAAGCTGAATACGTTTCAGCTAGCAATGCTGCACAAGAATTAAGTTGGATTACAAACTTGCTTGGCGACCTCATTATTCCACAAAAATCACCCATCACGATATTCGAGGACAATATGTCCAGCATTAAAATGAGTGAAAATGATAAACATACTAAGAGGTCCAAGCATATTGACATACCTTTCCATAACATCAAACTAATGAAAGAAGAAGGAAAAATTGATTTACAATACTGCCCCACTGAAGAAATGATCGCCGATACCCTCACCAAACCCAATCCCAATCATGTGTATGAAAAAGACCGAAAACAACTGAATTTTTAACCACTCCCCACACAAGAGATTACGGGGGAGTGACGGAGAAACCTTTTACTCGTGACTAATCTCCACGTGTCGTGAAAGGTAGGGAAATCCGTATCGGAAATTACTCAGTTACTAACAAATATCTTGATAAACATTGCAGCTAAAAAACATTAACTGTTGAAATCAGAATCCTATTAACTTTTGTATCTCGAATGAAAACTGCAGATGTGATCTAAATTTAATGTATCCAGCTGGATTTATATCGAAATTAAGAACTCAGCAACAAAAAAAATGCAGATTGCTCCTTTAACCTTGAACTTTGCGTGCGCGTGTGTGCTTTCTCTGAATTTTTCTTCAGTATGTAAAATGTAACGCTCTCTAATTAAAAAATGGTTAAGATATGGCAGTTTGAAATTCTAGGGTGGCTGAGATTTTGAAACAATCTGATATTTGTTATGCTGTAACTCTCGTATTTATGACCGATATGATTGTGACTGATCATGTGTACAGAATATACCAAGGTCTCGACCGAGATCGTTGGCCAGCTTCAGGTGCCATCTTGTTTCAAAATGGCGGACAGTTAAATTTTTTTAATTTTTTAAAAAAAATCAAAAAGATGTATAAAACATTATAAATTGAAACAGTTGTTTTCGTTAAGGGTTAGGTTGTGATGCAAGGATTCCGGAACATTTTTTGTTTTGGCTTTTCTTAAAAAATGGCAGAGATATGGTAGTTTGAAATCCTAGGGTGGCTAGCATTTTGAAACAATCTGATTTTTGTTATGCTGTGATTCTTATACTAAAATTCGCATTCATATTCAGTTTTAACGAAAACCAGGGTCTAATCTTCCATAATCGGGTTCCAAGCATTTTAGCTTCTGGTGTTTGAGTAAAATGAATTGAATTTTTTAAAACATGGACCATGAAAGCTACCTTCTCCTACCGGTACAGGCCGGAAGGACTTTTCGAAGCTAAATTCATTCAACAATACTCTATGATATCTGTATTTTGAAAAGGCAAAATATTTTAGATGTATAAGTAGATCTAAGCTCACACTGCATGAGTGTAACTGGGTATTTGTGACAATCCTTGTCGTGGCGAAAATTTCAAACAAACTTGCTGCTTTTACACGATATTTAGGCCCCTTTCAGATTAGACCGGGAGGCGGCAGCACAGACAATCACCTCATCGAGTTCACGGCTGAAATTTCAGAATTAGTTAAAACTCGATTCGTATATTAGAACTCAATCGGTCTGCCAAGTCATATCTTGGTGGAAAACACCTTAAAACCCGATTTTAGCGGTTGACTCGTATGTTTACCATTGTGTTTTCCTGCACCCAAAGGTATGAAAACATGCAGGACTGGGAGCAGGAACACACAATGGTAAACCTACGAGCCAACCGCTAAAATCGGGTTTTCGGGTGTTTTCCACCAAGATATGACTTGGCAGACCGATTGCGTTTTAATATACGAATCAAGTTTTAACTAATTCTAGAATTTTAGCCGTGAACTCGATGAGGTGATTGTCTGTGCTGCCGCCTCCCGGTCTAGATCCTTTCTTATTTTTCTTTATGAATGTCTAAAAGTACATTAAGTTAACTGAATTGTTTGATTTTTTTTTATTACAATATACCTCAATAATAATAAAAAAGGATTTTTTTTTGCATAGTTTTAAGCCGTTTATTACATAAAAATTGACTTATTACAGAAATGCTGCAGAGTGCTTTGCTCATTTTATTTTCAAAAACATCCAGAAACAAACTTCTTAAAACAATATATAAAAATTCTCTTCTTTTTTTCCGATTTTGTGAGAAAATCGGGTTGAAATTTAAATTGGAAGTTTAAATTGTTTTAAAATTTGTTTAATTTGTATAAAAATGTAAGTGTTTTTTCTATAAATTAGGTGATTTATAAGTGTTTTTTTCTTTGTAATTATACTGATATATAGGTTTCATTTAATAATCCCAAACCTTCTCTCTTTCTTTTTTTCTCACTCAAAACAGATGATAGCACTATCCAAAGAAACTGGTAAGCTTATATTTTCACAATAAAGAAAGAGAGAAAGAGATGATGTATGATCCTATACATTATTTGTGTTGTCAACATCCCTTTTTCTAAGCAAATATAAAATGCAGAACGATAATGAGATACCATATGAAAGGATTTTGAACAGGCTTCTGACATAGCACACTTAACATTTTGTTTAAACATGTTTTTCGATTAAAAATTGTAGCTAATTAAAAATTAAATCGGCTTTGTTTTCAAAAATGAAACGAAAGGTTTACCTCAAATTAGTGATGCCACAAAAATAAAATACCGCATTGTAGGATCCTCAACAACGATTATAAAAAAAATAATAAATAGTACAAAAGACATAAAATGTGACGTTTTCTCACGGATTTATTTTTTTATATTTACGATTAAAAACCCAAATTGAAATTGAAACGTTTAGAAGAGAAATATATTACTGATCGATCGAAGCAGTGGTGACATAAAATGCATGATTTGTTATAATATATTAAATTGTAATTTAAATGTAGTATTTTAATTTATTTTTCTTTGCGCCGTGTTTTTTCCGAAAAAGATGATGTCATTCTCTAATGCAGTTAAAATACAATATTTTCCCTCTCGCGCGTGACTTTTTCTATTGAGATTTTACTATTAAGAATAAATGAGATGATATCCTGGCTTGACTAATATTGTTTGCAGATACTTTTATCCTTAATTTTTCTGTAGAAATTTAAATTTGTATCTAAAAGTACTAGATATTACTAAAAAATATTAAACTGCAGTGCGAAATCCTCGCGTGGGTCCACTGGTTATGATTTAATTATAAAAAAATGTATAGTATATGATATATATATAAGTTTGATGCACTACCATTTGGGAGTTATGACTAATAAATAAAAACTTTTTTAACTGAATCCAAATTTTAATTTATTTGCTTTTTTGTGTATTTAATCTGAGGAATAACACGTACTGAACCTCACATAATTCATTCAACTATCGAAGTAGTTCTGGTACAATATCCCAATCGTATGTCTGTCCAGTCCGTTCGAAATAATTAGAACATGTGATATTCACCGTAAAATCGGAATCAGTTGAAGAAAGCGATAGTGTGAGAAGGAAGAACTATGGTTCTGGTTCACTTTAAAAGAGTCCGGTTCGGTATTGCATCTTTTGCGGAGTAGTTTATTTGAACTAGTTCGTTCGCGTCCGCCATATCGTTTCTACTTGAAAAACAAGTGTGTAAGTGTGATCCAAGTTCGCACAAAGGGTTTCGTTTAATATTCCTTTCAAAACACTTTATCCTTTCTTTAAAAAATCCAAATAAATTTCATTTTCTAAAAAAAAAAAAAAAAAAACTGTCTATTTTTCTCGGTTTTTCGAATATCTGAACCGGCCCGATAGCGGGTGAAGCCCACTATTATATTCTATCATAATAATATTTGTCATGTGGACTAAATGCGATATTTAAAAAAAAAAATTCAAAATTAAACATGTTGTACACCTTCAAAATGTTAAAATATGCGAATATTTCCATAATCGGGTTTTTATCATGATTCAATACGTTCCTCAAACTCATATATTTACTATTCTCTATTACTCATATTCATACTCGCTTTGTATTATACTGAAACATTTGAAAAATCCGTTAAACTTGCGATACGACGTCAGATTATCGTTTTAATTCTCTAATGACGTGTAATTAATCTGCTTTGTGTACACGCACACATACTCATACTCCTTGTATTATTGAGAAATCTTTCTGTTTTATTACCACTATGACGTCAATCATTTTTATTTCATATTAATCTTTTTTTTTTTCAATTGGTGAAACTTTTTATTTCATTTTTATTTTTCACGTGGAAATCGTCTGATAGAAAATTAATTATTGTAGATAGAATTTCATCGTGGATTTTTAATTTTTGGCATCTGCTATAAGGAAAAATGTTCAAATTTAATAAGAAAAGGCTGTTAGAATTTTGGTTTTTTATCTCTATTTATTAAAATAATATGAATTTTTCAAATTTTAATATTTTCAGCTCTTCGCAGCTGATATTCTGATTTATACACAAAGTTTCAACTCTGTAAGTTACACAGTTTTCGAGAATGGCTCTGTGACAGCCAGACAACGGAGCGGGAGCAATAGGGTTTCGTGAGATGAACGAAACCCTAAAAAAAGTAACTTACAGGTATAAATGGGGAAGAAAACGCATAATTTAATGAAAAAACGGATTCTGCTAGTTGCTTGTCACCTTAATTAAACATTAAATTCAGCTAAATTTGCGTTACTAAGCGGTTAACTCATCGTGAAGGGTCTATACTTATACCATAACAAAAACGCATGCAACTATACATTGGTTACATCAAATGATTTAAAAGCTATACTTATTTGTGAAATATATATGCTTTTACACGAAAAGAATATGTTCCATTTGAATAAATTTACTATAAACGTTTTTCACGCGATGTAGAGAAATTTTCCTCAAACTAACAAAAAAACGATTTCTATCTCCTATTCATGTCATGATTGAGTTTTTTTTATTTATTGTAATTGTAAATCGCTATTTCAAAACATTTTAACATGACAAAAGCTATAGATCTTTCCTTTATGCAAACAAACCTGTTTAAAATTCAACAGAGCTTTCAAAAGAGTAGTTTTTTTTCACTTCGAATTGTCAGGTGTGTTAAGAGTTATAAGTAATACCTCACGCAATGTTTGGAATTTCCAACAAGAAAGAAAAATCATGTGACAAGCATATATTATAAAACATTTTTCAACACATTCAGAATACTGTAACAAAACTTCACAGTATAATATAGTGAAAGATGATGTCTAAGTAAACAATTTGTTAAACACATAACACGTATGAAAAACCCAATACCAGCAATTACCGTCGGTGTCGCGCACAATTCATCGCGGAACAATTCATCGTAGCGTCAATTCGTCGCAGCGTCAATTCGTCGTGGTGTCAATTCGTCGCAACGAAAATGTTTTTGAAGGCTATGATGATAAAATAAATATAATTTAGTAAAATTATTTAATGATAATTTGTTTTTTAGATATAATTGCAAATAAATTATTAGTTATAATTCTCTGTATCTAAAAATTTAATTATCATTAAACATTTTTACTAAATTGTGTTTATTTTATCATCATAGACTTCAAAAACATTTTCGTTGCAACGATGAATTGACACCACGACAAATTGACGCTGCGACGAATAGACGCTGCAATGAGTTGTCGTCGCGACGAATTGACGCTGCGATGAATTGTGCGCGATGAATTGTTCCGCGATGAACTGTGCGCGACAAATTGACGCAGAACCATTACCGTCAATAGTAGAAAAAGTTTCCGCATTCTTTTGTTCAGAGATGTATAGGATCTATAGATCTGGATATATGCTAATTCTACACAGCATGCTAAAATTTACTTGAGTTAGGAAACGCATAGCACAGTTAAAAATTCTCCTACAGAAAATTCCGACAATAAACAGAAATGTACCCTATACCTTTTGTGGAGCCCTGTATAGGATCTATAGAATTTATATATACCAAGTAATGTTCAAAAAATGAGTTAAATTTAAAAACGCGTACCGCAACTGTCATAAATAATAGTCACTTCATGGGAATTACTAGACTTTTCACTCAACGAGTAAAATATCAACAGATGTGAAAACACTTATCGCGGAAAACTTTCATTGCCGAAGAAAAACCCAGAGCTCAGAAACTCGAGATTAAACGCGAAAGTGCTTAAAAATGACGTAATAGATCTTTTCTATCTATAACTTACTATAACTAGTTTCAGTGAAATGAATTATATGGTCTGTTATTATGATATGATTAATTTCCGTAATAAAATAAGTACATTTCAAGTTGGAAACTTATCACCTTTTGTTGACATTTACTGATAATTCCAATGGGAAACTTAAGTCTAGCTTTGAAAATTTCAGAACTTGAAATCCGTATTTGGACTCTTTTTCCATTTAATAACTATGTCTCTGGAAACATCCAAAAAACTGTCGGTAGATTATATGATTGCTATAATTAATCAATTTTAGTATACAAATTCAGTAATACGGAAATAGTACGATTCCATCTTAATTAAGACAAAATCACCATGGAAACCTAGAATCATTACCTATGATGGGATATCATTGAATTAATTACGTATGATAAGATTTAATAGAATGAAGAAAACTTTTATTAATATCATTTTAAGTTTTGATTCGGTTTTCGTAAAATTTGAAGTCACTCGACAAAATTCTGAAACGATTATATCCATTAAATTTCAACACTTTCGGTTGGGTAGTTTTTGTGCTGTTATATACGGGCAGACGGACGGACCAGACGATGACTATAGGTGCAACGTATTTGTGTAATTAGGAACGCACCTAACAAAAACCTATTTACTAAATCGATGTAATTTTTATACTACTTAAATCATTTAATTGATTTGATTTATGTAAAAGAAAAGTTTTGTGACGGTCACAACATACTAGTTATAATTTAGGTTTATTTTATAAGAAACGTCGAATAATTTCAACATTAGCATTTCCTCATAACAGTTCAGATTTAAATCCCGTAAAAAATGTATAGGCTGAAAAGTGGACAAAAATTGATTATGTAACCCTGTAAATATATCAGATTTAGGAAACCTTACTTATAGCGTATGGCACAGCGAAATAGAAGCAAATTACATAAAAGAACCATGTCATTGGATGCTAAATTGTTTAAATCTGTTTAATTTTAAACAAGAACGAAAAATCATGCGTCAAGCATAGATTATGTAGCACTTTCCAACGCTTCTAAAATAATTTTACAAACTCATTACCGTTTAATAAGCTGAAAGATGACATCTAAGTAAACAATTTGGAAAACGCATAACATATTTAAAAACGTAATTTCAGGAATTTTCAATATATACAATATTCGGAAAAATATCCGACTACTTTTATGTAGCCCTGTATATGATCTATAGATTTGTATATATACATAGGATGCTAAATTTTAGTTTAGTTAGGAAACACGTAGCACAGTTTAAATTCTCCTTCTGGAGTTTCTGTCAATAAACGGAAATGTGTTCGCGAACTTTTGTGCTGCACTGTATAGGATCTACAGAATTTATACACACCACGTAATAGACAAAAAGCTAGTTAAGATTAAAATCGCGTTCAGTAACTTAAAACGCACTTCCAGGAATTATTGTTAACAGACAGTAGAGAATTCTTTTGTGTGTCCCTGTAAATGAACGATGACTGCTATACACACACTATTCTGTAGTAAGCCTCTTGTAATGCACCTTAGTAATATATATAAACTTCAATGCGTTTAAAATAGTGGAACATTATTTAAATAAGCCGCAGACGATTTTTCTCCAAGACGTAATGTAACGGAATTATTTTGACTGTCCCTGTAAAGTAACTCTAAGTGCTATACACCTACTATTCCATATTAAGCTTCTTCTAATGCATCTTAGTGATCTATATAAATTTCAATGCGTTTACAATAGTGAAACATTTTAAAAATAAACCGCAAATGATTTTTCCCCATAGACCGCAATGTAACGGAATTCTTTTGAGTGTCCCTGTAAGAAAACTATAAGTGCTACACACTTCAGTTGAAATAGGGAACGTGCCATAGATACCGACAATAACATATAAAAATTGCAGAGCAATCCGAGCATATTTACGGGAGTTAGAGCACGGACAGACGGCCAGACGGCCAGACGGCCATACGGCCAGACGGCCATCCGGCCATACGGCCAGACAAACCGAAGTCATAAGCACTTTTCAACTAGGTTGGAAAGTGCTAAAAAGAGCGAAATAACTAAAATTTGACAATTTTTTTTATGAATGTATTTTTCTAAACATGTATTTCGTCCATTTATTATTCATTAAATTTCCTGGAGAAATATAATTTTTCATTAAGACTCTATATATATATATTACGCTATCGCATGTGGCACAGAAATCGCGATTATTTATTAATTGCTTAATGGCAACGCCCGAATGAAACGCTTCTCATTAGTTATTGTGTAAAAGTCCTTTGGTAGGATTTAGGTCGACGTAAATCGGGTTTATTTACTTTTCGCCCTTTCGCTGCGATCTCTTTCGTTGCAATTATGGAGCTACAAAATATCATTAGCAATGCTCGTAAAAGATCTCGGCGAATGCTTGAAAGTGAAGAAGAAGCCAAATTAAGAAGAGAAAACCGAAATAGATTCGATAGAGAACACCGTCAAACACAGAGCATAAGCGATTGCCGAAATAGGCTTAATAACCATGTCATGCACGAACGCGTTGCTTCTTCCTTTCTCCTAGGGGGAGAAAACTGATATAGGCGTGATATGACAATTGCGTTGAGAGCTAAAGTTTTTTTCATTTTAAAGAACTTATGTTTTCACTACTAAATATGCATATTTTTTCGCAAAATTTTAAAGAGAGCTTGAATACAGTTATATTTATAAGCGATTGAAATTTCAGAGAGTTCGGAAGATGAGAAATATTTTTTTTTATTGCTATGTTAAAGGAACCGACGGGAAACCAAACAAACAAACATAAAAGCGAGAAGAAAACATTTCTTTTACAACTAGATAACGATATTTTTCCACGAAATTTTTACAGGAGCTGTAAAATTGTTTTATTTATAACCAATAAAGATTTCAAAGAATTCGGACAGAAATAACTTTTTAGTTTAAAACTATGAAACGACCCTTCGTGAAGATCATTTATTTTTTCATATTTTCATTACTAATATGTAAATGCATAATCTAAAAATAGTAAATAATCATAGCCAAATATATGATATGTATCTAACCGAAAAAAATGTTTTTTGTTGTTGTTGTTATTGAAATTATTAACACTTTCGAACAAAGTTGAAAGCGTTTCAATTCGGTTTGTCAGTTTGTCTGTCTGTCAGTTCGTGCTCTAAGTCACATAAATAAACTTAGATTGCAGTGTAATTAATATTATGTTATTGAGGTCATGTCATGTTCGGTATCGAAAATGGAGTATACAGTATTCTAAACAGCCTTTTTAGTTCCTTTACAGGAACACTCAAAAGAATTCATTACGCTCTATGGGAAAAATTGTTTTCAGTGTATCTCAACCCTTTCAGGGGCAAAGTATTCTTGTAGCTAAAATATAGAAATGATTGATTGACACCAGGATTCACGAACGAATTTTTTTTAAAAATAAGTAAAAGCTTTTCCTCATGTACCTCATAAATTAAAAATTTGGCTATAAAATTCTGGTGTCATTGTGGCATTTTGGGATTAAAATTAAGTAGTACATATTATATACCGGTGCCCTTCAAGGGGTTAATGATGTTACACTATTTCAAGCATATATATGCATTAACGTATATCAATTGCGGTTATGTAAGGTTTACATAAACGCAAAACAATTCGGTTACAATACTGTACATGAAGAATATTGTCTGGACGCTCGTTTTCTGCTGTGGTATGCGCTTTTAAATTTGATTAATTTTTTGCATAATACTTGGTGTGTATAAATACTATAAATCATATACAGCGCTGCACAAAAAATCTCCATTTATTGACGGAAATTGCTGAAAGAAAATTGTCAACTGTGCTATGCGTTCCATAACTGAAATAAAGTATAGCATACTATGTCATATCTATGCATTTCTATAGATCATATATTGTTCCATAAAACTGTTTCACAAATTTTGAAATGAAACAATATCCTTTCACGGATATTTGTCTCCAATGTTTTCCTCATGATGGAATAATGAACAAAACGCACGCGTTTTTCGCATTGTTCAGACAGTCACGCGAGGACGTACATATAAACGTTTAAAAGGTGTGAAATGATTGACATGTAAATTATATTCAAGCTTTAACACCGTTCGATAAAGATCACAAACTAAACCGAAAAAAAAGGGCGCTATGAAATTAACTACTTACTATGTGCTGGTGTTTATTGTAGTAATGTTTGGAAGTGCATATTCCGCGTTCGAAAACGACCCATTTATGCAGTGTATGTACGACGTTATTTGCATGGACCAAAGTAAGATTTAAAGATTTTTTTTCTAATGTTGTTTCTGCTCTCTCCAAAAAAATAAATAAATAAATAAATAAATAAAAAGAAGTTGGAAATTTAAACGTGACAAATAATAGTTCTTAGTATAGCTCTTACTATAGTTCTATATTTCTTACTATAACTAGTTTTACAATGTAAAAAAATCATCGTTTTATTTCAGTGAAATTAATTATATCGTTTGTTACAGGCGAAATGAGCATGCCTTTCTTTTCTCTTATTACGTATACCACGTTTACAGATACGATTTTTTTTTTTACACCAGATAGCTCTGAATAATTCATCCTGGAGATCTTGCATTGCGAATGATTACCTCCATGGTTTTATATTTCTATGATTCACGATGGACGAATCTCTTGTTTTTATTTACTTTAATGGATATTGGAATAAATATTGGGCTGTTAATCTAATTCCAACTGAAGTTATCTCAAAATCTATACATTTTTTAATGTAACTCATTTCTCAAACAAACAATTTTTTTGAACGATCGTTCTAAAAATGTGACTTTTATGAAATTTTAATCGAAAAAATAATTTTGAATAAAAATGGCCGTCTGGCATATGAAAAATAAAGTGGTTAGCCCGTATTTGTTTTCTCCTCAGTCACATGACTTCCGCTTTTATTATATAGATTATGTAAAATAGGATTTAATAGAATAAAGAAAACTTTTATTAATATCTTTTTAAGTTTTGATTCGATTTTCATAAAATTTTAAATGACTCGACAAAATTCTGAAACGATTACATATGAAGGGTGTAGATGCAATATTCACACTCTCCGCTTAACCTAAATTTTAGAAAAATGCAAAAAAACCGATTATTATGAATAAACATGATATATTGGCGTGATTTTTTTGTGATATATTTGTTGCTATAACTTATGACAACAAATATATCACAAAAATTGTGCCAGTATATCATGTTTATTCATAATAATCGGTTTTTCCATTTTTCTAAAAACTATGTTAAGTGGAGAGTGGGAATTTTGCATCTGCACCCTTCATATATTACATTTCAAACCATTCGGTTGGGTAGTTTTTGCGCTGTTATATGCTGACGGATGGACCAGACGACGCACAGTGGCGGATTTGGCTGGCCAAAAATATTTCTTCGTGAAAAAATGATGGAACGCGTATATTTTATTAGTTTATCATATTTTTATACTTTTATAATAATTTTTCTTTGAAAAAAAATGTTTTTTGTATGTACAGGGTAAGTGAAAATCATTGAACACTAACTTTAATCATAATAAAATATTAATGATTAATTCTCTAGTTGCGATTTTTTTTATCTATCAAAATAAACGTAACTTTTTATGCAAAATAACTCAAAATTAAAATATTTGAAATCACATTCTAATTCGTTTAAAAATTTTGGAGATATATATTTTTATATATAGATATACTAGATTATTAGATTTTTACGTTTTTTCCTCATGCGTCTTTTAAAGTTCTGGAATCGATTTTAAATTACATTATATTGGATTAAAAAATACTGTACTAACTTTAGTAAGCTCTCTTTTTAATTATATTTACGCCTTAATATTTTCTAAAATGGAAATCTTCCATTTACGCTTTTACAGTTTTTTTTCACTTGGTATACGTTTCATACAAGATAAGAGTGGATCTCAACTGAGCAGTTACCAGTTTAGAATATCCACGTTACACGATTTCTCTTAAACTTCAACTCTCAATATATCCTTTACAATCGCAATTGTAATCGCAGTTGGATCGGCAGAATCTAGACGTGGAAGACGTTACATTTTGCCAAGCGATTTCTTCTTTCTTTGACTGAACAAAAATTTGGAAAAGTACAAATAAATTCCAAAAAATGTTTCCATCAAAATTGACATCCTTTTTTTGAGCTTTTTTTAAAATTTCCCCTTTGTTTAATGCCGGCACATTCTCACTTTCAATTTTACACAGAGTTCGTCACCATTCATTGTCTCAGCAATTTCTTTGAGATAGTGCAAGAAGCATGTAATGGTGTGGTCTCATAAACGTTGCAACTGAACTTGTCCAAATATCTCGGTAACTTTGTAGGAGTAGGAGTCCTTATTTGGGTAATAGATATTTCCATTTGTAGCGAATTATAGGACGGATATGTTTTCTTATGTGAATGTCTGACTATTTTATAATGCATTTTACATATATTTGCTTCAAAAAACATTGATAAAGCCTCAACATTCGAGAGATTCCAATAAATTGTTTCATGATAATTATATAACATTTGTTTATTTTTAGCTGCAAGATATAGACCCATGTCATTTCTTTAACTTCTGTAAAAGCATTTCTGTGTCTAGTAACATATTATTCTGATTGGGTAACTTCAGAAAGGATTTCAAAATTTCTTCGCTGTGTACTTCGGTTTTTTATTTTTCTTTTTGACTTACAATTCACAGAAAAATTTCTGAGGCCAACCTGGACATACTTACGGCTATTTGAATAATCCCTGCAATCAAGATTAACTTTTATCCCAGAAAAAAAAAATGCTTATCTGATGCTTTTGCTTTTCTTAATAATTATCTTTGTTGACAAGGGAATCCTGGAGAAATTAAAATTTCTTATCTAAATTTTCCAAATGCTGGTTATTCATAAGGACGAAGAGGATTTATTTTAATATATTTTCATTCCAGATATAAATTTATTCATCAGATATGCAAATTTGAACTATTTTATGTCTGCAGATGACAATTTGGGGTTACATTTGCAACTGAGCCATCGTAGAATATATTTTATAACAGGGAATAAGGGTCATTCCACAGTATTTGGCTTCACAAGTTTGAAAAAGAAGTTTTATAAAAAGTTAAGTGTAATACATAATTTTAAAGCTTTAACTCTCTTCTATTAAAATTTATCGAAAATATTATTATTATTTTTAAATCAAATAAAAATTAGAGCATTTTTTTGCAGCCATATAGAAAAATTTGGTCATAGGTCCCATACGTAACAAATAGCCTTGTCCAGTACGTAACAGAAATAATTAGCTTTCATTAATTAATGACACAATTTAAAAAAATAATTATAAAGTTAATTAATAAAATGTATATTTCTGCTTCTACTCATTAAATTTATTTGTGAAAATATTAAATAAATTCAGAGTAAAACCCAAATTGCTAGAGGTACTTTTAAAACAATATTTTGTGATGTCCCGTACGTAACACAACTTTATTAATTAACCCTTTGAGGGGCACCGGTATATAATATATACCACTTTTTAATATATAACTTTGCCACCAGTATTATTATATAAAAATATTTAGTATAGTTGTTTGCAGATTGATAAGATAAAAATGCATTATTAAAATTTACTGGTGTCGAAACATCGCAAAACTTAGCATTTTTATACCACGTGCTTGCCCTCCAAGGGGTTAAAAAATATATATGTATTGGCTCAAACAAAAAGAAATTTCATAAGAATCTAGTTGAAGTGATATACAATGCATTAAAAATAATTGCAAACTTTCTCATTTATATTTTGATACTGAAAAAAAAGAACAAATATCTCAAAAATTTGCTGTGAAATGTCCCGTACGTAACACATGAATACTGTGGAATGACCCATAAATGAAAACATCATCATATACAGAAACATACACATTTGCGTTTGAAAGAAAGTCTTCTAAATTTGCGGTTATTAGCGGATATTGTTTTCAAAGTTATTAACTACAGATCTTGAACTCCCAATTCATGTAAAAAATATCATCGGATCTCAACCTTAAGGTTAACTAATTCCTTTTGGAATATTTAAATTAACAACAAAAATTTTCAAACTATACTGTACATTTCATGTCGCTTTTCCATATATTTTATTTAAACAAATATAAACATATTTATGTGAAATATAAACATACCTACTTGGTCTTTCCTAATCCGTAACTATTTCATACAAGTAAAAGTTTTCAACAAAAAAAAATCACACCGAAATGAGCAGTCACAAAATTGTAGTTGAGAGCACAGATAACTAACCTACTGCTTCAAGCAAGTTTGAACTTGCCTGGCACTAATTTGCTTGCACGTGAAAAAAAACTATAACTGTACTGAGACTCCTGAACTATTTACCTTCACAGTTGGCTACATATTTTTCTTTTCAACTGTATTTTGAAAAAATGACTTTTGGCCGGCTAAATCCGCCAAATGCCCCACTGTGCGACGACTACAGATGACTATAATTACGAACGCACACACATACAAAACAAATTAGTCAACTGAATTTTTTTACCCCGTCAAGGCTTTTTTCAAATCCAAACTGTCTACTATGTGACGCATTTTTAATCCATTTTTATTCGCAAATGTATCAAATTGGCAAGAGCAAAATCATGGGTAATATAACCTGAGTTTCATGAGAATTTTTATAAAAAGCAGGAAAACAACCGAATACCCCCGGAAAAAGTTTCTAGATTCTACTTTGTTTTGAGGGGTGGGGGTGGGGGGAGAAAAGTTGTTTGGGCCTTGGGCCCCAGACAACCATAATCAAACTCTGGCGACAGCGCAGGAAAAGGAAAAAAATGCTGTCCTGATACAACAATCGTTTATAACTCAAGTTATAATTCAGTTATTGGAAAATGAAAAAATAAAAGTTAGATACCAAATCACTTAAACAATCATGCCTGAAAGTGTCATGTTTTTATGTTCAAAAGTGAGTCAGAAACTGTATCAAAAAATTTCACATTGTTGAGTGGGAAAAAATATTTTTGCGAGAACCGATTTAAAACACACAGATATTAAAAAACGCAGATTTCCACTTTCCTTTGAAATCCTCAAAAAAGCGGATGTTTTCGTGTTTTAAGAAAAAGTATTTTTAAAATTTTGAGACTTTCAAAGGACATCGTGTACATTTCCCCGAAGATGGAGAAAATTCACCAATCTAATGTAAAAATTACTTGAAATACTTTAATCTAAAGCATTTTTGTCAAATCACAGGGGTGTTAAAACAAATATGTTGCCTGTTATTTTTACTTTCTTCTATCTATCTATGCTAATACTATAAAGGAGTAAATCTTGTTTGTTTGTTTGTAGGGGGTAATCTCTGGAACTACCGAACCGATTTCAAAAGTGATGGTGGCAAATTGATCGTGACAACCCCTGCTCCAACATACGCTATATTTTATGTCGGTGCCACTAACCCCAGGGGGTGCAGGAGCAAAAAACGTTCTAAAATTGCGATTTTTCAGTTATCACACTGGCTGTCAAGCCCTGAGAGCTTGGCAGCCGGTTCTGTATGTATGTATGTACGTACGTAATGCGATAACTCTTCATAGAAATATCCGTTTTCCTTCAAATTTTGTTTATAGGTTCACTGTGTCAAGGCGCTTCCCTGATTAGTTTTCGGGATTGATTGGTTAAGTATAAAAGGGGGGGGAACAAGGGGCTAATTCCCCCCCTTAATTTATATAAATGGGTTTTTCATGCAGAATTATTCCGTTTTCCTTCAAATTTTGTTTATAGGTTCACTGAGTTAAGGCGCTTCCCTGATTAGTTTTCGGGATTGATTGGTCAAGTATAAAGGGGGGCAACAAGGGTCTAATTCACCCCCCCCCCCTTAATTTATATAAATGGGTTTTTCATGCAGAATTATTCCGTTTCCCTTCAAATTTTGTTTATAGGTTCACTGAGTTAAGGCCCTTCCCTGATTAGTTTACGGGTTTGATTAGTTAAGTATAAAGGGGGGGGGGATCGGGGGTGGCTAATCCCCCCCTTAATTTATATAAATGGGTTTTTCATGCAGAATTATTCCGTTTTCCTTCAAATTTTGTTTATAGGTTCATTGGGTTAAGACGCTTCCCTGATTACTTTTCGGGATTGATTGGTTAAGTATAAAAGGGGGGAACAAGGGGCTAATTCCCCCCCCCCCCCTTAATTTATATAAATGGGTTTTTCATGCAGAATTATTCCGTTGTCCTTCAAATTTTGTTTATAGGTTCATTGGATTAAGACGCTTCCCTGATTACTTTTCGGGATTGATTGGTTAATATAAAGGGGGAGGGGATCGGGGTGCTAATTCCCCCCCTTAATTTATATAAATGGGTTTTTCATGCAGAATTATTCCGTTTTCCTTCAAATTTTGTTTATAGGTTCATTGGATTAAGACGCTTCCCTGATTACTTTTCGGGATTGATTGGTTAAGTATAAATGGGGGAACGAGGGGCTAATACCCCCCTTAATTTATGTAAATGGGTTTTTCATGCAGAATTATCCCATTTCCTTCAAATTTTATTTATAGGTTCACTGTGTTAAGGCGCATCTCTGATTAGTTTTCGGGATTGATTGGTTAAGTATAAAGGGGGGGAACAAGGGGCTAATTCCCCCTTATCTATACTAATATATAAAGTAGTAAAGATTGTTTGTTTGTTTGTTTGTTTGTTTGTAGGGGGTAATCTCTGGAACCACTGAAGCGATTTTAAAAGTGATGGTGGCAAATCAATGGTGACAATCCCTGCTCCAACATAGGCTATATTTTATGTCGGTGCCACCACCCCCAGGGAGGTGCAGGAGCGAAAAACGTTCTAAAATTTCGATTTTTTGTGTACTGAAGGAGATAGAAGTATCAAATTTGGTATGGTAGTTACTTATAAGATGTAAATGCTCTCTAAGAACAAATTATAAAAACATTCGCAATTTAAAAGGGTGAGATGAGGAAGAAGCGTTCTAAAAACATTCTAAATTACAATTTCTATGGAATCTCTGAAACTACAGAACCGATTTCAAAAGTGATGGTGGCAAATGGATGGTGACAGTGCTGCTCCAACATATGCTAAATTTTTTGTCGGTGCCACTGCCCGCAGAGGGTGCAGGAGCGAAAAACGTTCCAAAATTATGATATTTTCAATAATGAAGGAGTTAGGAACTTGACATTTTGTATGGTAGTTACTTACAAGATTTAAATGCTCTATAAGAACAAAATCTAAAAAAATTCGAAATTTAAAAGGCTGAAATAAGCAAAAAATTTTCTAAAAACATTCTAAATTACAATTTGTATGGAATGTCTGGAACTACTAAAGCGATTTCAAAAGTGATGGTGGCAAATGGATGGTGACAATCCCTGCTCCAACATAGGCTATATTTTATGTCGGTGCCACTACCCCGAGGGGGGTGCAGAAGCGAAAAACGTTCTAAAATTGCGATTTTTGCGATGCTGAAGGAGCTAGAAACTTCAAGTTCGGCATGATTGTTATTTATAAGATCTAAATGCGCTCTAAGAACAATTTCTAAAGAAAAATGATCTAATGATTCTGCGATTTTTCAACTATTGAATTTCTAAAACTACCAAATTTCACAATAGAGTACCATAGCGAAACCTTCACGCGTAAAAAGATAATGATAAGGGCGACGTGTCCTGACGTGTATATTGACTATAGCACGAGTCACAAATTATAGTATCTTATTATTCTGTTAAAATATAAAAGTGAATTATGAAATGTCAATATTTTGTTTGATTAAAGGTTCGTTAAGAGAAATTGACCAGCGTAGCGGGCGTAGCTTGCTAGTACAAGGATAAAGTATTGGATTAGTGAAATTTTTCGAGTTCCGAATTTAAGCGGATGTTTTCGTGTTTTAAGAAAAAGTATTTTTAAAATTTTGAGACTTTCAAAGGATATCGTGTATATTTCCCCGAAGATGGAAAAAATTCACCAATCTAATGAAAAAATTACTTGAAATCCTCCAATCTAAAGCATTTTTGTCAAATCACAGGGGTGTTAAAACAAATATGTTGCCTGTTATTTTTACTTTCTTCTATCTATACAAGGATAAAGTATTGGATTAGGGAAATTTTTTGAGTTCCGAATTTATACGTTTTATGCTCGTATTGACCATCTACCTCAGTTGTACTCAACCTTTTTTTCTCGCGGTCCGCAAACATATATTTGTGACGTTAGACGGGCCGCAACACACTTGTATAATAATGTAAAAAAAAAATATAGATTTTTATAACAAATGCCGCGAACATTGTTTTTTTTTTTTTAAATAGTGGTATAAAACTTTTTGCTGCCAATTTTTTCTGCGATAAATATTTAACCCCTATAAGTCTTATTAGTTATATGATAAGTATAAAACGTAACAATATAACAATGCAACAATTAAAAAAAAAATTTCTAATAATTATTTTTTTTTCTCAATGCAAAAACTTTTATTTTTAATGTAGAAATATGTAGTGCAAATTAAATTAATTTGGAATAATGTTTGTTTAGTGTTCAGGATTAAGAAATGTATACACACTACTGTAGCACAAGTAAAACTATATGTAAAAAGAACTTTGACTAAAGAAACGACATTTAAGATAATTTAAGGTAATTTTAAATTAGTAATTATAAATAACAAGAAATTGTCTTCCCATGAAAATATATAAAATAGCAGTGAAAATATTAAAAACTTTTTATACACATCTCAATAAATTTTATAAATAATGATTAATGATTATGTGTCTCGGGCCTCACATAAAAGGTCGTCGGGCCACATGCGGCCCGCGGGCCGCAGGTTGAGTATGGCTGAACCTCAACTCCCGGTTAAACGCGAATACCTCAGTCGAACGCTCAAATGCTATTAATTGCTAACCTGATTGAACTTCAGATGCAATCAGGTCCAATCAGGTTAAGGATTAATAACATTTGAGCTGTTGATCGAGGCTCTTGCGCTTAACGGGGAGTTTAGGTAGATGGTGTATACGAGCGTAAGAATGTCCCGAAAACGATTTGACTGTTTTTAGAAAATGTCTGTCCGTCAGTCTCTGTGCCTGTCTGTATGTGACACAAATATTTGGGGCTTCTATCTCTGCGTAGAATAGGATGAAATTTCATATGAAGTTCTATCCTTATGTGAACTGGTGTTAGGCAAAATATCCCAAGAGGCGGTACCACAAATCGATTATTTTTAATATTTAAACCGTGCTTATATATCCAGTTTAAATACGCAGAATTTAACTAAACATCAAATTACGAATGCTCATGATAGGAATAGATTGTCAGTTAATTTTGGTTGCGATCATATAAGAGGGGCTGCAGCAATTCGATGATTTGTTCAAAATATGCGATGTTTAAATGCACCATACATGCTTAACATCCTAAATATGGGAATACATTCTCATTAGTTTTAAATCATTTAATTGATTTGATTTATATAGAAGAAAGTTTAGTGATGGCCATAACATACCAGTTTCGTATTGGAAAAATATATCTTTTTTCTCTCCAAAACACAAAAAAAATTGTGAATCAAAAATAAAAGATTTTGGGACTTTTTCAGTCAAAAGACTGATCTACCTCTAAATAACAGAAAAATCTCTTCTAATCACAGGGATGGTAATTTTCGTGTTATAGCGGCCGCCACAATTACGATTATACCAAGACTGCAGTTACGATTGCGCCAAGATCATCGCAAAGCTTATATAAGCCTCATATATACGCATATATATATTTCTAATGCTCATATATATGTCATATACGTCATTATATACATATTATTTACGTTTTATATGCCATATATACATCTCATAAACATGTCATATATATACGTCATATATGACTATAACTGGGCAATATGCGTGACGAAATGTTATATACATCATATATTATTATAACGTCATATCTTTATAATTTGGCGATAAATCTTGGCCGCTTAGCGATTCATCCTTTGGGGCCGTTATAACACGAAAGTACCCAGGGATGTTCTGGCAACTTGCCGTGTGGACTTATTTAATTTTTTGGAGATTTTTTGTTCTTATAGGTGTTACTGTTATACAAGGTAAACTTTTGTAACTCCGTAAACTTTTGTAATAAAAATGGTGGGTGATATTATTGGGTTGTTCGGAAACTTCTTTCCGTTTTGGAAAGTTGGTTCGTACCGGAAAATTCTATCATTTAATTATTAGACATTAATTCTGGTATCTAATGTCTAATAATTGACGGGCAGAATATGTAAGTACAAATTGGTTTTCCCAAATGGAAGGAACTTCCCGAACAACCCAATACGTAACCGAGCCATGCACGAGTTGGGTTCTACCCAACCCAAACAAGAAAATTCCATTTGAAGCAACCCGAATTTGCAGCAGTTCAACACGAAACCAAGCCAAAACCCAAATAAAAGAAAATGCCATATTTTAATGCAGTTATGGAGAAACAGCTTGCGTGTCTCTATTTTTACACTCTTTTATATAACTTAACTTGGTTTGTGTATGTAAAGATGGGATTTAATAATCGATTTTTCACGCACTGCCTGATATGCTAGAATTATAAGATTTGTGTACACAGGTGTGTTTAAACTGACAGAAACAGAAACAGAAACCTCCCACTCGTGGACAGCCAACCTCTCGATACAATATTTTTATATTTATTAGAACTCAATTATAAATGCATTTTAAGACATTTTTCAGTTAGCCGGCGAACATGTGATAAATCGCCAAACGTTCTTTATGTTTACAACTGTATACGAGTTACAAAAACAATTATGCGCAAACCATGCTCGCCAAAAAGTTCAACTGGTTGTGAAACTGTAACAATGAAATATTTTAAGTACTTAATTAATATTAATTAAATTATGATCATAGGTTGGCAAAATAATTTAGAAATCCTGAATAGATATTTTAACTAATGTTTTTTTATTTATACCTTGTTGCCCTATCTTAAAAATGAAACAGAGCAAAAATATTATATATATTTTTAAGAAATTCACTTAATCGCTCTTTCTACCAAGCGTGAATCAAAGCGGTGGATTTTCTATTATCGAGGCTCACACCAAATTAACGTATTTTAAAGAAATTTTTTTTAAAACAACATGAATTGCAGTCATGAAATTAGGCGCCATTTTAAAGTTAAATATTGAATGCTTATAAAAGAGTGTTTAAAAAACTATTTTTTTCTTTTAACCCTTTCCGGCACAGACAAAGTTTGTTCGTAAAATGAGAAATAACTGACTGACACCGGAATTTACAAACGACTCTTTTAGAAAATAAGAACTCCTTATTTTAAGCTTTCAGCACATCACATATGCCTGTCCAATCTGGGGATGCGCTGCTAACACTAATATGGACCTCCTTAAACGCTGTTACAATAAAAAACTCCGTCTTATCCGAAATGGATACAAAATACTTTGTACAAAACCCCCAACGAAATTCTGTATGAACTTCCCGATTACGACATTCGCGATCGTATACATAGGGGAAAAAAACGTTATTCTACTATTATTGATGAATAATCTTTGTGCTAATACTTTACCCTTTTCTGTCTTAAAAAAAAAAAAAAAAAAATCTTATGTATTTCTTTTATACATAAAAAAAAAAATCGTATGTATTTCTTTTATACATAAAAAATTATACATAAAAAAAATCTTATGTATTTCTTTTATACATAAAAAACAAAACAAAAAAAACATTACGTATTTTTAAATACACCTATACTCCACTTTATTCCTTATATTGTTTAATGTATGGCTTTGAAATGCCTTTTTTTTATTATAGAGAATCACTTTACGCTACGTTACTCAAAATATATTCGCAATCGAAATTGTTCTGAACAGATAACATATTTCTTTTTATTTTTTCATTTTAATTTTTACTTATACATCGCCTCTATCGTATATTGCTTCCACATTCTAATCTCGTATACCAGTCCCACCCCTCATTTCATTCTCAAATCAAATGCTTCTAGCTATTTCCCGTCTGTGGACTCATTGCGCCATCTATCGCATCTTAAACGCATTTTTCTTTTTACCTTTCAGTAAATTGTAATAGACCTATTTTTAACGCATTATTTTGCATTCTTTTACATTCTCTTAATACTTTAAATTTATTTTATATTATTTTTCATACATTAGACTGTTATTTAATATTTTTCCTTTACATTTTCATTACTTTTATGTACTTTAAACTTGTTTATGGCTCCCCCATGATATGGTATACGCAAACTCATACCCAGGGGGTTGTTTTTCTCAAACAAGGAACCCCATTGAATGATAAACTGTTCACTGTTCACCAGCTTTCAGTATCGAAACAAAATTTTATTAAATATTCTTGGTGTCGAATGCAAGTTTGGAATTAAAATTAGGTGTGCCCGGAGTGGGATCACTGTGCCGGAAAGGGTTAACACGTTCTCTATCGAGGATGCATACGCGGCGTCGCTTTGTCACTCATTTGACATTCCATTTTTAATCTAAAATTACGATTTCATACCGGAAATTTTTACAGAATTTTATTTAATCAGGAAATGTGTCGTTAAATAAAGCAAATATTGCTATTAGTATTTTCTGGTATGAGTTTGGAATTTCTGAATAAAATAAAATTCTGTTAATTTTAACCCGGTAGTGAACGTATTAAACTTATGAATTTGGTACTTCTCGATTATCCCGTGGATCACTTTCTATTAAAAACTATCGCATAACTATAGGTTTTAACGCCAAAAATGCACGATTCATGCGCACGTCACATTCACTTGACGTCAGATGCGGAACTAAATTTATACATTGAAGAGTAACAAAATAATATTAATTTTAACGTTAATGTTAATGATGTTAATTAATTATATTTGTCTGTAAAATATGTTTGTTGAACATGAAGAAGTTACTTCAGAATGGACACCACGCGAAAAAACCTATATTTCGGTTTGCGAAAACTGATTAATATATTATAAAATCTACTCAGAAGCGTTTCCAAAAATCAGTGGCAGAAAATGATTTTTCTTTTATAAATACAGGGTGTCCTAAAAAGATCCGTACAACTTTAAAATTTTATTAAAAGAAATAGAATAGGCCTACAGAAAAACTAGTTACAATAATAGATAGAATAACTCAAAAAGATTTTTCTACCGTGCGTTTCTGGTTATAGATGGCGCTGTACAACACTTAAACGATTGTTAAAGAATTCAGTTATTCTATATGGCGAATCTCGTGAAGAAAGCTCAATGTGTCGAGTGGTTTATCGAAACAAACTCCAATACTCAGACGCAAAGAAATTATCGAACTTTTCCAAAAATCAGTGGCTGAAAATTATTATTTTTTTAATAAATACAGGGTGTCCCAAAAAAATCCGTACAACTTCAAAATTTTATTAAAAGAAACAGAATAGACCTACAGCAAGACTAGTTACAACAATAGATAGAATAACTCAAAATGTTTTTTTCTACAGCATGTTTCTGGTTATAGATGGCGCTGTACAACACGTAAACGATTATTAAAGAATTCAGTTATTCAAAATGTCGGATCCAGTGAAGAAAGCTCAATGTGTCGAGTGGTTTATCGAAACAAAATCCGATACTCAAACGCAAAGAAATTACCAAATGAAGTACGGAGTCAAATGATCCAAACAGCTGTAGCTATTGCTGATATTAGCATGCTAAAACGTTCGTAGATTGAATTTGAGTATCGTCTTGATATTCTTCGTGCTACGAAAGGTTTTCATGTTGAAGTTTATTAAGGCAGTAGAAAAATAGCTTTTTGAGTTATTATATCTATTGTTGTAACTAGTTTTACTGTAGGCATATTCTTTTTTTTTAAATAAAATTTTGAAGTTGAACAGATCTTTTTGAGACACCCGGTACTTCTTTAAATCTAGAAAATATATTGGTTTCCGATGATAAAGTACACTTTTTGGAATCTTGAGTAACTCAGAACATGTTATTGAATAGTTTCGTTTGTAGTTACATTATATTTTCATAGATTTAAAAACAAAACAAAAAAAAAATCTGTCATTTTTTAGATGCAGTGTACAATTGAAACATAAGCATTAAATAAACACTTTAAGTACGTAAATTAGTAATTATCAATAATACTTGCCAAAGCCTTGCTATTGCAACATTCTCAAAGTGAGGAACATTTATCATTATTGAGTTCTATGGCTAATTTTAGAAATATATATGAGAAAAAAGTTGTATCTATTGCTTCCCAGCATTTCAAAACGAAATCAAAATAAATCTTTTTCTCCCCTCAAAGAAATTGTTTTTCAGCCACAGGGCCTGATTATCACAGGGCTATTCTCTGAAGATACAAACCAACTCAAATTATCATTTATATTTTACAAAAAAAATGAATTTTTCCCATTCATGTAAACTAAACTATCTGAATATTCTTCACTAACGACAATAAAACGTAATGCGAACTTCGAAATTTCAAGAAGAATGGATATTACATCAAACATGTTTCACTCAATCCCTGAGGTTTAGAGTTTTACTTACTCTAAATGGCATATAGTCTAAAATATTTTACCTTCCCAGAATTTTTTAATGCATTTTTATATGTGTATATAATATATTCTTTTTTCTTAAAACTAGGTTTAAATTTTAAACTACAGATAAAACTTTCTGTCATGTTTATAATGCAATTTTCTTGAGAAAGAGTGGCTCCTACGGGACCGGAGTGACCCGGGTCTGACATAGAGTTGATCAGGCCCTGATCCGTCCTCCAAGAAAGTATTGAAATGGCGCACTTGATTTATCAGGCAACAAGCGAATTTATCAATGCAAGAAGTCTATGGTTCTTTTAAAGCAATGAATGAACGGCTTAGATGCTTTACACTCACGCTAAAAAAAAAAAATATCGGTTAAAAAAAAGAAAAAAGTCGCCAAATTTAGGGGATTTTTTTCTTTAATGGCAACCTAGCCATTGTATAAAGTTATTCGTTTGGCGCAGTCTTGGAAATCGCGCCAAACAAACAGTCGCCAATCTTTTGTTTACATTTTAGCGTGATAGTAACACATCTGTTCCGAATGAACTCATCAATCAAATTTTGGAATTCAGCCTAAGGCTGCATTCAGATCACATTTTAAAATGCTGTGACGAGAAATCATAAATTATTTGTCTGGGCTTTCTTTTCTAAATGCTCTGTGGTGATCAACAAAAGAAAGGTGAGTTTTAACAAAAGAAAAGAAAGGTCATCAGCATGCAAGGGAGAAGCTCTTGTTTGTTACGGCGGTTGCTCAGAAAATCAGCGGGCTACGACGATTGCTTAGTTTGCTTAGGATTGTTATTCTCTTGTTTGTTACGGCGGTGGCTTAGGACGGAATTCATGATGCCAGATCACATGATCTCCACCAACCCAATCGGCCGAGAAAGCCGTTATAGGGCGAGGGGAAGAAACATATAAGAACTTCCCCAGCCGCTGCGAAAGTTGGCCGTGTCAACTTGTCAGGGATCCTCCTCCGTGGATATCGCCTCTTGCGCAGGACGGAAGAAAACTCCCCACAGAAAATAGGCTGACCCCCTCTTGAAAAAGGGAATGAAACAAATCGTAATCTGAAGTAGCAACAGATGGTAAATACAGGAGGAGGGGCAACACATCATAGTGAAGTGTATCTGGAATTTAATTGACTGATCTTGCAACAAGCTGAGTCCTCCTGTCTTTTGCTCTTATTTTGAACATTTTGCATCAGTTCTTTGTTGAAATGGATTACTTGTTATTTTTTACATTAACATTGATTGTCGGTCGCAGTTTATACAGTTCTATGGTGCTTCTATATGAGAGTGGCGAAATACGGGATATAAAATTTGATTGGTTGAGACGACTTTGCACAAAAACGAATCTCCAAGCATCTTGGCCAGCCTGCCATTATTGCCAATCTAATGTTTATGAACACGTCTGACTCGTCTAATCCAGCTCTTCCACTCGATTATCACCAAATTCTGGAATGTCGGTTTGCCACAGTTTGGACAAAAACTTTTGTCTGAGAACACCCTGTGCGTATGTCTCCAGTCTCGAAAAGAGGCACCTTATATAGGTCATAGTAGACTACGAACTTTTTGTCCGACAAAATACACAACATAAAAGCACTGGATATAACGTTCTGTTACGCACTCACGCACATGGTTCACTTTGTCGCACCTATGCCTTCAGTCGTTTCGAATTAGCTTTAAGCATCCATAATTAATCTTCCATAAGAATTTGATACAGATTATATTTTTCTCTTTGTCTTTGAAACGGCAGTTAACATATGGTTTTTCGATGTCCCTCATTTATATGGAACCCAAATTACTTGATTTTGAAATATGCCCACCGTACTATTTTGAAATCTGCCGACCTTCGAAGTGCATGCTAAAGTAAGAAACAAAAATTTCGCAGCATTTTCAACGCAGCAGTCAATTTAGATAAAGTTTGCCAAGAAACGACATCGAGGACGAAGTCATAGTTATACACCTAGTACTATTTTCACCTCAGAGAATATTCTGGTCTTTTTTTTGAAAAGTCGGTATATCCGAATCCAATCCACTGGAACCTAAAATCCAACCCATCATTGAAACAATTAGAAACAATCATATCTGACCCCTAAATGGAAAAAAAAAATAAGATGCTAATGTCAATTCAGCACGAAACCATACTCGCAGCAAAAGAACCGTCCGACCAAACGCAGAATTCTTGTCTCAATTAACCAAACTTTCGATTGCTCGAACTGCTTACAATCCCAATTGTTTTAGATAATAGAAGCTCTGCATCATTTTTTAATCCAAGGATTTTCACAGTTTTTGAAAAATTCAATACGAATCCTACTCGAAGAATAAAAAATAGAATCCGACCTAACGCAAGACTCTAGTCTTAATTAATTAAACTTTCGATTGTCTGAACTGCTTACAATCCTAATTATTTCAGATAATCAAGGCTCTTGATAGTTTTATATTCCAAGCTTTTTCACAGTTTTTGAAAATAAAAATTAACCGTTCCTGGATATTGTTCACAAATATTTTTCCTCGTGATTGAATAACGAACAAACATACATGTTTTTCACACTGCCCAAGCTGTCACGCGAGCAGAGTATACATACTCGTAATTAACATATGATGTATCGACTACTCAGATCATAAGAGTAGGTGAAGTTTTGATTATGAACGCAGTTTTTGTCCATTAATTGTCCATGTGCGTAAAAGTGATCAAGGCTATCTTCCTTTAACTTTCGACGAATGTGTGAGAAAACCTCGGAACTTGTGAGTTTTTGTTTTCCATCGATATTTATGCAAATTTCTACAACTAGTCAATCGATGTGTTAGTATTTAAGCATTGGCATGAGTTGGGGAATTGGAACTTGGATCAAGTTTCTCCTCCATGAGAGTTGATGTGACATCCGGTTATTGTGCTCAACTATCCGAAGCTGAAAATGAGAATAGCAGTTGGTAATTTATTACGATATTTCCTGCTTATTGAAAATAAAGTTAAGTCTGTGCTCACGGAGCGCCATTTTCAGCAATAGCCTAGGCGAACATCTTGCCATCACTGTTCGACTAGCTTGTGGAAGCGGCCATTAAATCTTTGCTGAAGGCATCCTGAATTGCTGTGTCTTCAAATTTGTAAGTTAAGTTTTGAGTTCTTCATAATTGATATATAAGTTGTATTTTGTTGATTGACATTTCGGGGGAGCTGATTTATTTTCGCATAAGGAAAATTTAGTAGTGTCTTTCTCAAAATCCTTGCTTAATTAAGTTTTTAATAAATTTGACTTTGAATGTTACATCTTGTGCTCTCCCTTACGACTGACTAGCTTGGTTCACTATCACGAACAGCAACATGGCTGTTACAAACATTCTCAAAAAAATATTTTTCCAGGTTCAACAACTCGCAACTTTCTGACTCATTCTCTGATTCATTTTAAAACATAAAAGCATGATACATGCAGGCATGATTACAAAAGTGCTTTCTAATGAAACATTTTTTTTTTCATTTTCAAATAAATAAATTACATCTTGAGTTATAGGCAATTGTTGTCTCAGGACCGCAATAGTTAGTTTTCCTTTTCTGGGCTGTCGCGTCCACAAATTTGGTTTAAAACGTTGACTTTGACAGCAATTTCTGAACGATCTTCTGCATTTACCGAAAAATGAAAAAAACCCTGCTCTATTACATAGTTTCTGAATAAAAGCACAGGCCACTTTCATGTGTTTAGAAACAAAATTGAATTAAAAAATGTGCCAGAAAGTAGCCAGTTTGAATTTCAGAACAGACATATTTCAACAAAGATCAAAGAATAAATTGACGAGGCCGCCATGAAATCTACGTCTTAAGCTTGATGGTATTCATTGTATTTGTAAAAATGTTTGGAAGTGTACATCATTTTTACGGCAATAATCCATTTATACAGTGCACTCGTATGTCCGAAAATATATGCCTGGTCTCAAATAAGATCTTAGCATTTCCTAAATGTTGTTTCAGTAATTATTATACAGACCGCCTGCAAACAGGATGTTCCTCTTGCAATAAAATAAAAGAATGATGAAGGACTTGTGAAAGATATTGAGTGGACATTGGAAAGTTATAATGGTACTTTCCCAGTATAGGGACCTTAACGGGAAGAAAATGGTTTTGGCCCCTTTTGTGCCAACCCGAACCCGACCCACGAGTCAAATTCCAACCCGAAACTATAAAATCAACCCGAACAGAATCCGACCTGCAACAACAAAGAAATTAGTGTCAACCCGACTGTTGGGTCGTGTTCGTGTAAAAACAGATTATCTGACCCGATACAGGACTCTAGCTTAGGGTGTATCAAAATAATTTTCTTTTTTTTTTACTTTTTTTTTTACTCCTTGCAAGTTTGTTTATACTTCTGTAAAACTTGTCATATGACATGCTATGTATGTCCTAGTTCCTCCGTCAGTGGTTGGATTCTTCTCTACTTTTCTCTTCAACTCGTCAAAATTCCCAACTGATGGCCGATCACTTGTGTGTTTGATTTCAGGCTAAGTCACTGTTTCCCTTCCTTAAAATGTTTGGAATTTAATGAAGAGAGGAAAATTTTTTTTCAACTAGGTAAATCATCTTCCATGGTTGGAGTAGCATAGTTGAGATTTATTTCAACAGAGTGAAAAATGTCGGGGCCAGGACTCGAACCTGGGTACCGTTGGATTGCCGGGTCAATGCTCTTCCTACTGAGCTACCCCAACGATATCCTGGCTGGTATAATTCACTTTTATTTATTGGACATGGATGCAAAATGCAGCTGCAATTTCACTCATCTAAGCTATGAGCACAGCATTTTACATGATGAAAGCGTTTCTGTGTTATATCACACTTTCATCATGTAAAATGCTATAGTTATGGATGAAGGAAATTGGAATTTCAGTTCACAGCCATGTCCAACAAATAAGATCGAATTATGCCAGCCAGTATATCGTTGGTGTAGCTCAGTAAGAAGAGCATTGGCACGGCAAGCCAATGTACCCAGGTTCGAGTCCTGTCCCCGGCATTTTTCGCTCTGTTGGAATAAATCTAAACTATGCTACTCCAACCACTAAATACATTTGGATTTGTATTGAACTGCCCGGTCGCTACTCTTGTCCTGGCCTCCAACTTCACGAGTTATGAGGATAGATTGATTGATTTTAAGGCCTAGTTTCAAAATAATGTCTTAAGATGTATAAAATCTCAACATTTCTATCCCTATTTATGTGGCCTAAAAGTGAAAGAAAGAAGTCTGTATGATTATAGAATATAGAGGGACATGTATCCTCTTAAATAGCATTTTATATTCAACAATAGGGGTGATAAAGTGCTACATGCTTTGGTATAAAGCATTCAAAAAACGAAAAAATTTTGATACACCCTAATAATTTAGAAAATAAGTGTTTTTGTATGTTGAGCATGATATCGTTCTAATACTGCATTTTCCTTTTTTAAAAGAAACTTTTTGACGCGATGCTTCCTAAAATTTCTATTATTGTCCCCACTTATCATTTTCTTAACATTTAGCTTTTTCCTTATATTCATAATAAGTAGACTAAACTTATTTACTACCAGAATTCAATCATTATAACCTGCGAATACTACAGGCGGCTAGACTCTGGCCGTTCATATACGTAAGTCTTGTCTGATTGGCCTGAAAGCTGCACCATTTCCATACAGCATCATCATCAGTACGGATGTATGTTTACAGCATGCCCATACACTTATCATATACATAATTTTTAAATTTTAATATATTATTATGTTCATTTATCAAATATATATATTTTTTAATTTCTAGAAACTACATGTATAAAATAAGTTTTTATCACATAATGAAAAATCTTCTGAACTCGCCACTTCGGAGATCGGCTCCGTCGAGTGAGGGCTTGAACGCCTCGCGCGCTTTTAATAATATTAGTATTGTTTGTGAAACCGTTTGTAAAGTTTGTAATTTACTTTTACTAATTTTTGTAACTTAGTATTTTCCAAAGTTTATGAGAAATCAGTGAATGGAACAAAAACACAACATTTACCTTCAATAAACCTGTCCCTTTTATGGAATTTTGCATAATGTTGAAGTTCTACCAAATTGTTTAGTTGGAGCTGGCAATTGATATTTCCTTTAAAAAAATTATCAATTTTTTTTTCTTTTTTTTGGTCCTTCTACGTCATTCAATCAAATAAAGTTTAGTTCTAAAACGTTTTTGCTTTGTAGCATTTTTTATCTTTTGTTTATAAAAAAACGTGTTTTTAAATATCATTTTTACAAAGATAGCGATCCAAAAAAGTTCTGAATTGTCCCGGAAAATTGTTTTTTTTCCTTCGGTATTGAGTGAGGGAAATTTATAATAATCACATTCGCCGCGACCCTCCCGGGTTCGCTAGGCCCACAAAACAAATTAAATCCCCCTTCAATACGTTCGAAGTAGATTTTGTAGTCGAATTTTTAAAAAAAGTTAGGCTTAAGCATAAATTTCTTGGTTTTCTCTATTTTGTCATAGACATTTTCCAATTCTGACTTCAGGTTGGCATTCTCCATCTTTAACAACATAAAGTTATCAAATATGAAGTCATTTCGCCGTCTTTTATGATCTCTACATGTATGTCCACGAAAGCACGCCTGTCGTCCCACCGTGCGCCTGTAAAAATACTAACACATAAGCTGAAAAGTTCCCGGTCTGGCATACAGATGCCGTTGCAATCGCCGAACCGATGCTTTTTAGCACTTTCCAACCTAGTTGAAAAGTGCTTATGACTTCGGTTTGTCTGCCGTATGGCCGTCTGGCCGTCTGCCGTCTGTCCCTGCTCTAACTCCCGTAAATATGCTCGGATTGCTCTGCAATTTTTATATGTTATTGTCTTTATCTATAGCATGTTCCCTATTGCAACGGAAGTGTGTAGCACTGATAGTTTTTTTACAGGGACACTCAAAAGAATTCCGTTACATTGCGGTCTATGAAGAAAAATCATTTGTGGTTTATTTAAATAATGTTTCACTATTGTAAACGCATTGAAATTTATATATATCACTAAAGTGCATTAGAAGAAGCTTAATATCGAATAGGGTGTGCATAGCACTTACAGTTACTTTACAGGGACACACAAAAGAATTCTCTACTGTCTGTTAACAATAATTCCTGGAAGTGCGTTTTAAGTTACTGAACGCGATTTTAATTTTAACTCGCTTTTTGTCTGTTATGTGGTGTGTATAAATTCTGTAGATCCTATACAGGACAGCACAAAAGTTCGCGAACACATTTCCGTTTACTGACAGAAACTCCAGAAAGATAATTTTAAACTGTGCTACGCGTTTTCTAACTAAACTAAAATTTAGCATCCTATGTAGTATATATACAAATCTATAGATCCTATACAGGGCTGAATAAAAGTATTCGGATATTTTTCCGAATATTGTATCTGTTGGAAATTCCTGAAATTATGTTTTTAAATATGTTATGCGTTTTTCCAAATTGTTTACTTAGATGTTATCTTTTAGCTTATTAAACGGTATGTTTTGTAAAATTATTTTGGAAGCGTTGGAAAGTGCTACATAATCTATGCTTGAAGCATGATTCTTCGTTCTTGTTTAGTAAATACTAACCATTAAAAGGTAGCAGAAAAAATGTTATGACGATTCGCTGTGTGGATAAAACATTAGAGTGGTTTTAGTTGAACGACTTTGTTGATAAACAAAAAAATGGATAAACAAGAATTTCAAGAATTTTTATTTTATGGGAAAAGTACCGTTCAAACAAAAGTTTGGCTTGATAAGCGTTATCCGGACACTGCGCCAGGTAAATCAACCATTATTGACTGGTTTGCTGAATTTAAACGTGGTAGTACGGACACCAGTGATGCACCATGCAAAAGAGATGAATACTCCAGAAAACATAAAAAAAGTCCCCAAAATCGTTTTGAGGAACCACAAAGTTAAGTTGCAGGAGATAGCTCAGACTCTGAAGATATCCAAAGAACGTGTTGGTTTTATTTTGAATGAATATTTGTCTATGAAAAAGCTTTTGTCAAAGTGGGTGCGGCGCATGTTGAATTTTGACCAAAAACAACAACGACTCGATGATTCTGAGCACTGTTTGGAGCTTTTTCGTTATAAAATTATGTTATTTATTATAAAATTATTATTTTTATTTATTTATTAAATTATTATTATTAAATTATTTATTATTAAAGTTATGTTATTTATTAAAGTTATAAAGTTATAAAGTTATGTTAAAAAGTTGTGTTTTCTTTATTAGAGCGGGAACTTATAAACCCATGTGTTATGATCCCATATGGGCCAAAATCTCACAAGTGTGATTTTTGGCTGCTGATTTTCTGCTGATATCTGATTAATAAAAGTCTGATATACATGCACAATTTGAATTTTTAATAACCAGTGATATATTGCAGAATAACAATTAGTAGATGGGCACAAAACTTTATTGAAAAATAAATATGATATGGTAGTTTTTATCAGACAAGACACAAATTGTAAGGGAAATAAATGACAGGGACAGTAGTAACATATTTTGCAATTTTGCCACTTTACTTGAAAAAGAACATTTTTGGAATGTTGTATGCACTATTTTCAAAGGCATATCAAACGTACCATTACATGTCTAAATATTGGTTAATCTATAACTATCAATATTTAAATTAACAATGGGGGCAGTAGTGATGGTTAATAAAGGTACGCTTACTTTTTAAAACTTTCCAACCTAGTTGAAAAGTGTTTAAGACTTCGGTTTGTCTGGCCGTCTGTCCGTGCTCTAACTCCCGTAAATAGGCTCGGATTGCCCTGCAATTTTTATGTTATTGTCGTTATCTATAGCATGTTCCGTATTTCATTTGAAGTGTGTAGCACTTATAGTTTTTTACAAGGACACTCAAAAGAATTCCGTTACATTACGGTCTATGGGGAAGAATCATTTGCGGTTTATTTTAATGATGTTACACAATTTCTAATACATTGTAATTGATATATATCACTAAGGTGCATTACAAAAAGCTTAATATGGAGTAGGGTGTGCATAGCACTTATAGTTACTTAACAGGGACAGTCAAAATAATTTCGTTACATTACGTCTATGGAGAAAAATCGTTTGCAGTTTAATTAAATAAATAATGTTTCACTATTTTAAACGCATTGAAATTTATATATATCACTAAGGTGCATTACAAGAGGCTTACTACAGAATATTGTGTGTATAGCAGTCATCGTTCATTTACAGGGACACACAAAAGAATTCTCTACTGTCTGTTAACAATAATTCCTGGAAGTGCGTTTTAAGTTGCTGAATGCGATTTTAAATTTAACTCACTTTTTGTCTATTACTTGGTGTGTATAAATTCTGTATTTATATACAGGGCAGCACAAAAGTTCGCGAACACATTTCCGTTTATTGAAAGAAACTCCAGAAGGACAATTTCAAACGGTGCTACGCATTTTCTAGCTAAACTAAAATTTAGCATTCTATGTAGTATATATACAAATCTATAGATCATATACAGGGCTGAATAAAAGTATTCGGATATTTTTCCGAATATTGTATATGTTGGAAATTCCTGAAATTACGTTTTTAAATATGTTCTGCGTTTTCCAAACTGTTTACTAAGATGTTATCTTTCAGCTTATTAAACGGTAAGGATTACTAAATTATTTTGGAAGCGTTGGAAAGTGTTACATAATCTATGCTTAACGCATGATTTTCCGTTCTTGTTTTCCATTATTTTCAATCCCGAAAATCTTTTTTATGGACAATCAGTCAACAATGGCGACTTTTTAAAAACAACATTTGCCTGCATACTGCCATCTGGTGGAAATAGGAGGAAATTGATTCACCGGGATAGCAGTGACCAAAAAAAGTGAGGGAAACTTCTTTAAATCCAACAATCACAAAAATTACACATTTCACTCATATTAAAATTATATTATTATGCTCCAGGAGATTCATATTTATAATAAATGCATTGGCTTTTCAAAAATGTTCAAAAATGTTAATGTTGGCGGTTTTAATGATCAAGTTATGGGTTGAGAAAAAGGAACAGTAGTGACTTCGTGACTTCGTGACATTTAAATTCCATTTTAAAGATTAAAAAAAAAAACAGATTTTCCCAGTAGAAGTAATATAATATTGTAGAGAAACATTTTAACATTAAATGAGAATTTATATTGCAAAGAAAGACCGGCAGATATACTGGGAACTGAAAAATCACACTTTATGAGACTTCGGCCCATATACTCGTTGAAATGAATTAGAATTGAATAACTTTTTGAAGTTCTAAAGCTTTTCTTCTTTTTCCTTTTCAGAGGGTGAAGCGAGAATCACAAAATGCAGATTAAGATACTCGCAAAAAGTAAAAATAACTATATTTTTTATTTTCTTATTTTTTTTCTTCCTTTTTCAGCTGACGTTTATTATATTTTGAAATTGCTAATACACACAAATTCTATATTTTTCACTTCCGTAAAAGGTATAGTTTGCTGATAAAATCAAATTTAAAACTTTTAATGTAGTGTAAAAGGGCGTCAAGGGCTTATTTACGCACGGGTACATAGTTGAGAAGAGACAGGGTCAGCCCGATCCCGATCACTGGGCCGAAACGGGATTGGGCTCGATTTTTGTACTTGTCTTTGGGCTCTGGCTCAAAGTGAAAAAAAATTATTCATAATCTGAAAAAATTGAAAAAATAACATGCTATTTGATAATAAAAAAATGTAGCCTAAGTTTCTTAAAGTATTTAACAATCATTTAACAAGTTGGAGATTGTACGTCAAACGTGACAAATGAGATGCGTTGGTACTATAACTAGTTTTATAAATATTCAGATCTTGGTGCAATACCTGTTGTACTCTTAAGCAAAAATGCATGAATACAAAATTTATTTTATGTGCAGATTTTCATATTACTGATATTAATTTTATTTTATGAAATTAAGTTTCAATACACTTTTACAAACGATTAATTAAAATTCTGTTACATTAAATTATACTATGCGCAAATATTCAATACAAGACAATTGAAAAAAAAATCATCGTTATTATTTCAGTGAAATGAATCTGTAATTGTCTGTTATTATGATATGAGTAATTTCCGTAATAAAATAAGTAAATTTTAAGTTGACAATATTTTATCTTTTTTTGACACTTATTGAAAATTCCAATGGAAAACTTAAGCCTAGCTTTGAAAATTTTAGATCTTGAAATCCATATTTAGACTCTTTTTGCATTTAATATCTATTTCTCCGGAAACATCTATCCAAAAAATTGTCGGTAGATTATAGAATACTTCCATCTTAAATAGAACGTAATCACCATTGAAGCATAGAATCATGACCTGTTATGGGATATAATTGAATTAATTACGTATAACATCATTTCCCGTAAAACGTCACTATTGGGTTTTGAAGAAATCAGGTAGTTACCATTAGATTCAGAAAATTGTTGAACAAACAAGCAGATTTTGACGCCAATTTTGACGTACAATCCGAAAGAAGGGTTTCATTGCCGTTTCAAAAATTGGATGGAAAACTGGTTGTTAGTTACTATCGCTTCGTTGCCACAAATAAATCGCTATATTACTGCTGTGTTCGCTAATTTCCTTTATTATTGCCTTTATTCTTTATTTACTTAATTATTTTTTCCTTTATTTATTATTTCCTTACTCGATTTGGCGGCTGCCTCCACCAAGTCGAGAAAGCACAGTCGTAAGCATTCTTTTCTGGAAGCAACTCAGGGCACTTTTGACCCCCCCCCCCTCATCCGACCACCTTGCGATGGAATTTTTCAAAAACCTGAAAGTTCGTTTATTTTGAGTACGTTGAAAATGGGACCAAATATTCAAATTTCACATTTCTATCTTTTTTAGTTCAGAAGATATATAAACTCAAAGTTTCTATTTTTTGAAACTCATTCAATCACCGATCATTAAAAACATAACGTACATCTCGTAGCCCTAGAAACTTGAAATTTGAAATAAAGGTAATGTTTATAAGATAAAAATAAAAAAAAATTCAAAAATCCAAAAAATTTGAAATTTTGTTTCGAAAACTTGAAAAAATCGAGAAAATTTTTTTAAAAATCGATCTTGTAACCTTAGAAACTTAAAATTTGTCGTAAAAATAGTGTTTCAGATTCAGAAAAATAAAATTAAAAAAGTAAGAAAATTTGAAAAAAAGAATAAAAAAATAAAAAAATTGAAAAAAATCATAAATTAAAAAATAATTTGATTTTGTAGCCCTAAAAACTTGAAATTTGGCATACAGGTAGCGTTTAGGATACAAAGTAATAAAAAATAAAAAAATCGCAGTTTTCGATAAAAAGAGTAAAAAAATCAAAAATTCGAAAAAATTTAAAATCGAAAATAGTTCGATTTGTTGGAATTTTCCGGAATTTTAAATTTTGTCTTTCTTTTTATCCTTAACAGTACTGTTATGCCAATTATAAAGTATCTAGGATTTCGAGTAATACCGCATATCGATATTACCTTTCCCGAAAGCATTTGAGAGTACTTTTGACTCCCTTCCCCATAACTTAATGCATGCCTAGGAACCTGAAAATTCTTTTTATATAGAGAGCTTCTCAAACGGATCTAAAGCTCCAAATTTTTTATGCCTTCAAGAAATAGGGACAGTGTGTGGGTTTGGCAAAAACTAATCCAAAAAGAACCCAAAGTCAAGCAAAGGAGGATTACTTACAAAAAGAGTGAAATCCCATCAAAACCATCACATGTCAAAAATTAGCTAAGTCTCGTGACTCTTTTACAGTAAAAAGTTCTCAGATCGTGTAAAGCCCAGTATAGCTATCTTATTAACTTTGAAAATTTTATTCACAAATCACTCCTAGTCTTTACATCTTTAATGAATGATTATTTTGTGATTTGGCAATTACGCAGCACAGGGAAGTTATTATTCCGTACTATGTTATGTGAAGGGATGGGATTATTTGAATAAGGCTAATTATATACGTCACATTCTCGTGCTGCATAATTGCCAAGTCGCAAAATAATCATTAAGTAAAGATGTAGAAACTAGGAGTGATTTGTGAATGAAAATTTCAGAGATATTAAGATAGCTAAACTTGGCTTTACACGATCTCAGAAGCTTTACGGTAAAAGAGTCATGGACTTGGATAATTATTTACATGCGATGTTTTTGATGGTAAGAATTATTTTTAAGGTCCTTTTGGGACATAAATTATGTTTTGTGTTCAAGGATGTCTTTTATCTCCTACTGAATCGATTAATATACATTTTTGATCGTGGTTCCAATCATGCTTTTCCATCTAGATTTCGTATCGTTTCGGCCATCTTGAAGAATGACATTGCCAAAATGCCTATCTCTGATTCTGTTATCGGAAGAGAAGTTGGCCGCACGGACAACTTTTTATGAACTGGGGGTAAAAAATTGCACGTATCTTGATCGCTATCACATTCAGTGTTGAGACAGTTTCATCAGGAAAATCGGTGTGATAGCAGCTTAACCGCGAGAGTCATATAAATAAAAAGTGAGCAATCGAGAGATCACTGAAAATACTTGTTATTTTTATTTTTCAAGGATCAAATATTCGTCTTGAAGTTCTTCCAAAAATATATGGAGTTACACGAGAACGCAACATGGGGAGATATTCTTCAAGCAGGCTGTAAGGATCCAGAACATGGAAAAGATGTAAGTGAAGTTCTAATTTTTATAACAGTTTTTCTTTTTTCTCAATCATTGACGGAGGGCTGAGAAAAATTCTAGCATAATAAAATACACTGCTCAAAACAATTAAAGGATATTGCAGTTTTAGGTGGATTTTGTATCTGGGAAACTTTTTAGCTGATTGATACATGGTCGACAGACATAGTAGGTTATATGAGAATAAATTACACATGTTTGGCAGAAAAAACTGCATTTTATTGCACATTTGTGTACAAAAGGAAAAAAACACAATTTGTGCATATGAGAAAATAAGAATAAGAAAAGGTGTTTTCTTCAAAGAAAATCATTTTCAGTAGGGGGTATGGTTTCCACGGGCGGCCAGCAACGTTGAACACCTTTGAGGCATGGACTCAATGAGGCTATTAATGACGAGTTGAGGTATTCTGCCCCACTCTTCCAGAAGAGCTCTTTCCAGTTCTTGGAGAGTTTGTGGGGGTTGTTGGCGGCCAGAAACTCGTCTTCCTAGAGCGTCCCAAACGTGCTCGATTGGATTCATGTCTGGAAAACACGCTGGCCATTCCATTCGAACGATTCCTTCCTCGAAAAGGAAATCCTCCACCAGGTTTGCACGATGTGGCCTGCAGTTATCGTCCATTAAAATGAAGTTATCTCCGATTGCTGCAGTGTAAGGGACTACAATAGGTCTGAGGATCTCATCCCTATATCGGCGACCAGTCAGAGCTCCATCTCGAAGGATGTAGAGGTCAGTGCGCCCGTCAATGGAGATGCCACCATACACCAACACTCCTCCACCGCCAAATCTGACACTTTCGTGCACGAACGCAGGATTATTCCTACTGCCACGGTCCCTCCAGATGAAAATACGCCTATTATCCGGATGCACAGAAAAACGGGACTCGTCAGAAAAGAGAATATTGCTCCATTCATTTCTCCTCCAGTTGACATGCTCGGTTGCCCACTACCTGCGGTCGCGACGATGCCTTGATGTTAATCTAACACATACCTACAGACCTACAGCATGGAGCCGGTTTCGGACAGTCTGAGTTGAAATCGTGGTGCCTGTAGCCGAGCGAAGGTGTTGTTGGAGAAGAGTAGCGTTCATGTTTCGGTGTCTCCGAGCTGTTAACGCTAAATACCGATCTTCATTGGGCGTTGTTGCCCGTCTGCGACCTTGCCCTGGTCTTCGGCCTGCACATCCACTCTCCAAAAAACGGTTCCAGATCCTGGAAATGACACTTTGTGACACTCCAATGGCTTGCGCTACTTCGGCTTGAGTTTGGTCCCCTTCTAACCTACCAACAATTCTCCAAGCTTCTGAATCTGTCAAATGACTTCGCTGAGACATCGTACTCATCGAAATAAAGCAGTCACTGAATGCCGATCATCCTTGTCTTCATTCTCTTTTATCCAGTTGAAAGTCAAATTTCATTCGCTGCCGCTGAAGCGACGTTTTTGACGTCGAACTCAAAATTTGCATACTCCACAGTTTGAAAACCAGAAAAATTTGCATTTGTGATTCTCTTCTTCTATTTTCGGCAAAAAAATTTCGTTTATATCTTTATTTTATATAAAACTTCAAATATCCTTTAATTGTTTTGAGCAGTGTATCTCAATGAACAACAACAAAAACAAAATAACATGCTAAAATACATAGACCATTCTCAGATAAAAGTAAATTTTGACTTTAAAAATATATTAAATTCTCTTATTTTAAATCCTGATTTTTATATAAAATTACGCCAATATTATAATAACGGGAATTTAGGGCACGAAATAGCAATGAATTTTTTTAATGTCTAAAATCGTCATTAATATGTTCCTGAAATCATAAATCCAATACGTCTTGATAATGACCAAGGTAATGAAATTTTTAATGTTAAGCCTATTTTAGAGCTGAAGTATAACAACCGAAAGCTGATGGGGTACTTATTTTGAAAGCAGTCGCAAACTTATTTTATAATTGATTTAGCAACGTTAAACTATTAAATAAGTATTTCAGCAATAATGAACTTGGTAATGACACGTATTAAATACACTGACTGTAATGTTAGTACAAAAGGCACAGACTGGAGTAGTTCTTGCAAAGTTAATCCAAAATAGACATTACTGCTCGTAAGAACGTGTGGAACTTTAAAATTTAAGAGCGTTGTCATTTCAAAAGTACATCTAGTGGAGAGCTGAATGAAAAATTACTGTGCATCTCGGCAATGGCAATTAATGCTAAGGACAAACTTTAAATAACTATAATTAGTAGAAATGTTTTCTGTTTTTCTATAAAGCGTCAATAGTATAAAAAACAGAGACATGACATATAACAATATAATCACCGCATTCGCTCTAAAGCTTTCGAAATCTTAAAAATAAGGGTATCAATTAATAAATTTGAAGTTTGGGACATGCCTTGGTAATGTCACTGACAACTTTACAATTTGTTTTACATATTGATATTTTTTTCATATTTAAACTCGTTATGTTCCCAGAAATGTTCACAAAAAAATTAACATTCACAGTTAACTTGATTAATTCACATTTTTTAGCCAAGGACATAAAATGTCACGTTATCTAAGAATAACGCATATGTAATTAATAAAATATATGTACGTACTGAAATATATAATTACTATAAAATAATGTATTTCAATAACGAATTTAACCGAAATTATGTTAAATTAGGTTAATTAAAGATGCAAATTTGGTGCTTTGGTTTTCTGATAGAACATCTTAGTGGAACTTACAAGATTTACAATTATTTATGTTTGTGACATTTCGAATGGTTACACATCGACCGTGCCCTTTTTTAAGCTGTGGATTTTATTCAAAGAAAGAAGCTTTATCATAATTGGAGATTTTTACCCTTTGATGTGTGGTATATATCACACTGAAATATATAAGCACTATAAAATAACGGATTTCAATAAAGAATTTTAATCGAAATGATGTTAAATTAGATTAATTAAAGATTCAAATTTGGTACTTTGGTTTTCTGATAGAATAACTTATTGGTTTTTTAGTGTAACTTACACGAGATATAATTATTTATGTGTGTGTGTTTGTGACATTTTGAATGGTTACACAATGACCATGCGGTTTTTTAACTGTGGATTTTACTCAAAGAAAGGAGCTTTATCATAGTTGAATATTTTTACCCATTTATATGTGTTATACATTGCATTTGTAGTACGTAGCGATTTGCATTTTAATTAAAGTTGACTAAACAGTAAGAATTGAGATCTCAACTTCCAAACTAATAACAAACCTTGGGTCTAGTCAAAAGCAAAGATACGATCCAAAGTATGTTCGTCGCGCGAAGAATAAAACTGTAGTGCAGTTTACATAATTATTCTATTAGTAGCATCTTATAAGCGTGACGAAAGCGCTCACAGGCTGATAAACACTTCACTTCAGCATATTAAAGTCTTTCAAATACTTCCATTAGTTTAGAAATTTAATAAAATTAAATCGGAAACTAAAACTAGATGTTTTGAGTTTCAATAATACTTACTGATTGTAAAATCTATCTCCATACAATTTACGATAATATACATATAAATTCCAGAGCTTGATGACGGCTGCGTGGATGTGAATAAAAAAGGAGAATAGCAAAAATTCTCTCTCTCTGAGAGAGTTCATCTGCTGTTATGGATGAGTGCGTAAAAGCACACAGACAAGAGAAAGCTGTAGTGCGGTAATTGACGTCAGCCAATCAACGCTTTTGACGGAACTCTTTGATGGCATGTAGGGAAAAATGGTGTAGAAAATTAGCCAAGGTATTTAAATTGGCCAAGTCGAAATTAGTCAAGGTATTTAAATTGGCGCGAAAAATTCAGGAATGCGTCCCTTGAATGTGAAATGAGACTTAAGACAGAAAAAGAATATTATAAAATTGAAGGAATTTTGATACGGAAAACCTAAGATACTAAGAGTATAAACAATAAATTTTTGAGCTAGGATAAGTAAAGAAAAAGTATTAAGTAAATAAAATGGAAAAAAATATAGAATTTTAAATTTATTATATTTATGGCGGATCCCTAGGTATGCTAGTCATGCGCCGCACAGCCATCAAAATTATTTACACTTATAAAACATTTTCATGAAAATATTCATTTAACAACTAATTTAAAACAATAGTTATCGCTAAACTTTTGAATGCTATACTGAATGTAATTAAACTTTCTATCCTACATAAGGTAATTACAGAGATTCTTTATAACGTAATAACATTTTCCTCCAGTGTTGTCCTTCGGGGCTACAATTTTTACAATGTCCATATCGTTCACCGCATCGTAGGTAATGCGATAATGGCCAGAGCTAGCCCCGTCTCATTATAGAATGTCCCCTTTTTTTAAAGTGATCATTCATTACTATAACGTGCCTTTTCATTTTCTCACATAGAAAATAAGGGGGTTACCTGGTGTAGGCAATCTAAAATCAGCGCATTTTAGATATTTTCAAATAGTGGGATTTGCTCTGATTTGCAGCAAAAACTGCGGCATTTTGGTTATAAGAACAAACTTTCTCTTTTCTGATACGGAGAATGACCATTTCGCTCAGTAATGTTTCCATTCGCCTTTTGTTATCTGCGATTGTTTATAAAGTACAATAGAATGAGATCGAAGTAAAAAAGAAAGAATTATGAAAAATTCCATTTGGAACTTAAAAACCGTTCTGAAATACTTCAGCTAACTTTGGGAAAGAAGCAAGATGTTACAGTAATGAACAAGAAACTAACCAATACTCTACAAGAAATTCCAAAGCAGATAGTCGACGAAGCTCAAATAACACAGACAAAGAAAACAATAGAAGGAAGAAGAAGGTCAATGAAGAAACGCAGAGAATTTAAAATAAAGAAAAACAATCCCAAATCGATATGCAGAATTATGTAAAACTGTAAGAAAGTGCGTTTGAGAAGATATAACTAAATTGAACTGCGTTCTTCTGAAGACAGTTCTAGAAGATAACAAAAGTTAAAAATTATCTAAGCGCAAACTGTGTATTAGAAGAAGATGTATTTTTTCACTGAAGAGGGTAGGTAGAACAATCATCAAAATCAATAATAACATCGTAAGTAGTGTCGAAAAATTCTATAACGATCTATATAAATACGAACATCAAAGAGAAAGCAACCTACATGATCCCAACAAACATAACAGAAACTGGTTAGATAATCCCAGTGATGACAGATAAAGATTTACACTGTTAAAAATTTTGTGGTAGGTTGAACCAATTTTTGGGGTTGCAATTGCTGCAACTATAAGATGGTGAAATGTCGCTCTAACATTTGAAGCTTTGTTGCAACCAGAGTTTCAAATGATGGAAAGAGATTTCCCGATCTTATGCTAGCATCTGCTGCAGCACTAAAAGTTCGATAAATCTACCGTAAAATGTTTAACAGTGTACTTTAATTATTGTGTCATCAAGAAATTCGTCAACATAGTTAGATGTTATAACTGTCAGCAGTTCGGCAAATCAATTTCAATCGAAGCTATAACCAAAATTATAACCAATATGATAAAAGTTAAAAAAATGGTTCGACAACCCCGACACAGCTTTAAAAAGCTTTGAATATATTAGATAATATATTTCAATAAATTAGATCTAAAAAGTCTTAAAAATAACTCCTTTTCAATTTTAATTATTTTTAATCGTATATATTATTTCTGAAGTCAACATCCCTTTTTCTAAGAAAATACAAAATACAAAACACAGAATGATGAATGAGATGCCATATGAAAGGATTTTGAACAGGCTGCTGAAGTAGTACACTTACATTTCTTTAAAACATGTTTTTTATTAAAAATTGATGTTAATTAAAAATTAAATCGAGATTGTTTTCATAAATGAAATGAAAGGTTTTCTCAAATCAGTGTTGCCACAAATATAAAATACTATATTATCAGATGACGCTTTTTTGGCTGTGTAAATGCGTACTGTATCGATCGGAACACCAGTAGATTACGTAATTTAAGGAGTATATTCCATTATACTGTTCGTTAGGATTCACAAAAATTGTAAGCATTTGTTTTTTATGCTGTCACGTATATGCTGTCACGTTTTTTATGGATACATTTCATTAAGCTGTTAGCCAGCGAAGTCTGACGTCACTTAAATGGCTGATGGACTACAAGTTTGAACATCCCCTGTTTACGTTCCCATAGGCTTGCAAAAAAAGTGGTGTTCAAAATATTGGTTTATGTATTTAAAACATTTCTGGAACAGTCTTGGAAAATCTGAGGAATTGCTTTCATAGGAATTCCCTAAATGTGTGATTCAGTGTTTCAATTTTCTTATAATTCCCGCTTTTTTCAATATAGGGGTCTTGGCAACCTAGAGAAATAACCTTGGCGAGAGTAGAAAATTTCGCAAAAAACTTTCTGGCAATCTATTCCCATTTTCCTATACACAAGAAATCATCATATATATTATTTCTGCTGTCAACATCCTTTTTTCTAAGCACATACAAAACATACAACGATGAATGAAGTATCATTCGAAAAGTTTCTGTTGTAGTACACCCACATTTTGTTAGAACGCGTTGTTTGATTAAAAAAAATCAGTTAATTAAAAATTAGTGATAAAACGTACCAGGAATTAATCTCAAAGATTGCAGTGCGAAAGCTTCGCACGGGTCCCTCTGGTTATTTTTTATTATACGAAAAATAAAACTATTTAAATGCACATGCAAAAGTATACATTTAAACACGGTAATAAATCTGAAGCAAAACAATAAAGCACGTCTTCTCACAAAGAAACATTCCCTTCAACTGAGGTTAAGAGCCGACGAATATGACTCATGCTCCTGAAATAGGCATTGGTTGACGCACCCAGTAAGATAGTCAGATATTATAAAATATGCTTCTTACTTTCTTCTATCATTACAAGAAGAAAGTATTGAATTCATGAAAATTTTCGACGGATTTATACGTTTTAGAACGTCCTGTACACGATTTGACTGTTTTTAGAAAATGTCTGTCTGTGACTCAGTCTGTCTGTCTCTATGTGACAAAAATTTTGTGGGCGCTCTATCTAAAAAATTAATGCACAAAATTTAATAAAAATTTATATTCAGCTAGTCTCTGATATGAATTCGTGCTGATTAGTTTTTGGTGAAAATCGCCCAAAAGGTGGCTCTGCTATAAAGCATTTTTAGCAATTTCCGCAATAGCTTTATCTCAAGAACTAATGCACTTATTTTCATCAAACATCAGATTCAGTTAGACCTTGACATAAATAGACGCTGATTACGTTTTGGTGTAGATATCCCAACAAGGGGCGCTGCTATGCCACGTTTTTCATGATTTTTCCGATAGCTATATCTCAAGAACGAATGCACGGAATTTCATCAAGCTTCAGATTCTGTTAGACCATGACATAAATAGATGCTGCTTACCTTTTGGTGTAAATAGTCCAACAGGAGGCGCTGTTATGCTACTTTTTTCATTATTAACACGATAATTATCTCTTAAGAACTAATGCACGGATTTTCACCAAACTTCAGATTCAGTTAGACGTTGACATAAGTTGTTCTTGATTAGGTTTTGGTCTAAATCTCCCAACAGGTGGCGCTTCTATGCTGCATGCTGCAGGATTTACACGATTTTAGCTATAGTCATATCTCAAGAACTAATGCACGGAATTTAATGAAACTTTAGATTTAGTTAGACCTTGATATAAATTGGTGCTGATTCTTTTTAGTGTATGCGAAACCTGCATGACATAGAAGAAAGTTTTGGGATTGACACATCCGACTAGTTACAGTTGGTGAACAAAATTCAATTTTTGCCTTTTTTGGCCACGACTTTGCATCAAATAGTCCACTGTGCGATACGTTCAGTGAGCAAAAAATGCTGTAAGAAACTGGAACATCACGACACCGCTTTAGGGCAACAATCTACACATTTAAAAGATGAAAAAAAAAAATTGACACACAAAAGTAGAATTTTCGCTTAAGAGCCTACATCAGTCACGCGAAAAAACGCTCCAGCTAATGTTAAGTCTATGGGAAGGTTATCGCGCGATTTCTCGCTCGCATTTTAATATTTTTAAATGATTTTTTTTTGCATAGGATAGCTGAGGTCGATATCTAACGTTGTTAGTTTTTACTTTTTCGATTTTCGTTCCAGTTTTTTTTTATATAAGGGTAATTTCACTTTCAGAACCGGTTCCAACCGGTTCCAAAATTGAAAATGTCCGCTTATAAAAAAACCGTAACCAAAATCCAAAAAAGTAAAAACTAACAACGTTAGAGATCGCCCTAAGCTATCGTATGCAAAAAAAATCATTTAAAAATATTAAAATGCGAGCAAGAAATCGCGCGATAACCTTCCCATAGACTTAACATTAGCTGAAGCGTTTCTTCGCGTGACTAGCGTAGGTTCTTAAATAAAATATTAATCTGTCACACCGCAAATAGTTTGTCTTATTGGAAAACATTCAATATGTAGGTGAAAAACGTTTCATATGGGTGTCTCAACATGTTACGGTTGAGACTTTTCGTGCATTCGTGGGAATGCACGAATGCGAATCAACATTCAGATTTCGTGCATTAATTCTTGAGATAGAGCGCCCACAAAATTTTGTCACATACAGACAGACAGACAAACAGACAGACTGAGTCACAAACAGATATTTTTTTAAAACAGTCAAATATAAACCGTACTCCATGATAAATCCAAATTCCACCACGTACTCCAGTTAATGGTGGAATGTTTTTATGAAAGGAGAACAAACATTAAGAGACAACAAGTCAAATTAACTATTAGTTTTTCACTGATGATGACTGAGTAGTTCGGTTGAAAGCGTTTTGAATTTTTAAAAGGACTTTAATGTGCTTTTAAATGTTTTATATATGTTTTTACGCACCTTCAAGCATCATATTTACATTTAGTTATATCTTTATAAATTTTAATTATTAAACAAGATGAATTTGCACTGAAATTTTAACTTTTTATTGAAGTGGGAGTAGGGTTTAGAATTTTTTGCAAACTGATTCCATAAATAATACACTTTTTTTTATTTTTTTTATTTCAGGGTGTAAATGAGTTCTCGGAGGCGATAAAAAAAGTAGAGGTAAGTACTTTTACAACAGTTTGAAAAATAAGGGGGAAAATATCTGTTTTTCTATATTAAATTTATTGTAAAAAAATCTTTTATAATCTTTCCAAATAGTACAAGGCTGGGATAACGGTGAATAACTGCAGAGCCTAAGCTTGGTCCACAATGTCTGTCTTACCAATTGAGGGACCATTGCAATAAAAAGACAAGCGAAGTTAGTTACCTTATACAGTGGAACTCCAGTTATACGTTTTGCCCGGAACCGGAAAACAAAACGTATAACTCAGTAAAACGTACAACTCAATTAATAGTCTACCGGAACCATTTTTAAATATATTGTAAAAACTTTGTTCCGCTGAAGAGTTTGTTATCTTTTATATTGAAAACGGAAGTTTTCTAAGGATTACTGCATCCATGACATACATTTTCGGAAACGGGACAGAGTAGAAAAAAGGTACATAAGAAAAGTACATATGAAGTTATTTTATCATAAAATCTTTATTAAAAATATTTTTAATACACATAGTGTTCTTAAAAAAATCACTGTAATCGCCTTGACATACAAATCATTTACTAAAAGACATTTCAGTAGTTTACTGAATCTTGTTGATATAATCACTAATTTTGGGTTGTTTCTTTTTGGCAGAGCCGACATTGAACAGCAAAATTTGCATTTCTGTTAATAATGCAGCCGCTTTATCGTTACTGCGTTTACTACTGACGACTACTTTACTACATCAAAAGCCCTCTGAGCATCTCCGAAGTTGGAGTGGGATCTTTCAAATCAGACTCATCTGACGCGTCGTCAGTGTTTCCAGTTACAAAATGCGTAAATGAGACAAAATTTCGTCCGGGAACGCAAAAACGTAACGTATAACTGAGGGAAATGTATAACTCAAAACGTATAACTCAGTTAATTTTTAATGGCAAGCGGTCGGGACCGCTGAGTTGAAACGTATAACTGAGGGAAACGTACAACTCAAGTAACGTATATCTAGAGTTCCACTGTAGTTCAAATTTCAGATTTATGTAATGTATTACTCAGCATATAAGGGAATATAAATTTTATGATCATAAGCACAAAAAAGATGCTAGAAAACTCTTATTAATAGGAATGTAAGCAAAGATGGTATATTCTAAATTATAATGTTTAAAGAAAATTTAAAAGCTTTGTAGCTGAAAACTCTATTTCACTTGTTATTGCAGAGGGGCCTCAACTGTTCCTCGATGAAACAATTTTCAACAAAAATCTAATCTCTTATTTACAAGGGGTCAATCAACCGATGATAGTTCAATGAAATTATTTTTTGTAATACCCTAACAAATCACTAATGCTCGTATACACCATCTATCTCAACTCTCGGTTAAGCGCGAAAATCTCGTCGAAAGCTAAAATGGTACTCACGATTAATCTGATTGGTCTTCAGCCACGATCATGTCGAATCAGGTTAATGGCGAATACCATTTAAGGTTAAAACATACTACAATTTGGTAAGCGATCCCTTTCTTTCGGTAATTCACTCTCTTTCATGTGGCTAGGTAGTATGTTTCATGTGTTCAGCTTTTCTAGCTTGTCTAAAGGTCAGGGGTCACCAGAGGATATCTCTGACAGGTTTATCACCGCCTATTTCTTTTGTTGAGACAGCCTTTCTTTTGTTAAGGACTACAGAACCTTTGGTAAAAAATGGCCAGTTAAATGATTTACGACATTCCTAGCAAAAATCATATAAACAAACTTTTAAGTGTTCGACCGAGGTTTTCGCGCTAACCGGTAGTTCAGGTAGATGGTGAATACGAGCGTTTAACTGATAGCCACCGATAAGCCATTTGTTGGCAAAGCAACCTATCATTTTCCGACGGTTTCCACCAAGATCTCCTTACCATCTATTGGGTCATACGGAAAGTACTGCGGTTTTTCAAATCAGCGCGTTTTCGACTGCTTATATTTTGCTACTGCTGATAAGGAGAGACATTGATTGAGCCAGATATGTAAATACGGTCTTTTCTGCTTGAGTTGCATAATTCTTGCTTGGATTGTGGGATAATGCTTACTTCAATGCAATGCTAAGATTGGAGAACGAAAAAAATCATTTTCATCAATTATGCTCTTTTATTTCAAGAAAGGTAAAAATACTGGCAGACTGCGCGTAAAATTTGTGCTGTATATGGACAAAGTGCTGCTTCCAATGATACGGTTTGAAGGTGGTTTGAGAAGTTTAAGCGCGGAAATTTCAGCCTGGAGGATGATGCCTGCTCTGGCTATCAAATAATCATACACTGTACTTTTTGGAATATTTAATTTGTGTGATAACTCTTGAACTGTGTAACGTGGGTTTTTAGCGATAGCTTCTTTTAAGGAGTCCTCCTTCACAGATGATGGTCGTCCAAAGTGGCATCATCTCCAAGACTGAAATTTACAAGCTTAAACTTCTCAAACCGCCTTCCAACTGTGTCATATAAAACAGCACTTTGTTCATATACAGCACAAATTTTACGAGTTGTCTGACTGGCATTTTTACATTTCTTGAAATAAAAGAGCATAATTGACGAACATGAACTTTTTGGTTCTTCCTTCTTAGCACTAAACTAAAACAAAAATTATGTCACAACCCAAGCAAGAATTAGGCAACGCAAGTAAGGAAGACCGATTTTACATATTGATTTACATATACTTTGTCCATATACAGCACAAATTTTACAAGCAGTCTGACTGGCATTTTTATCTTTCTTGAAATAAAAGAGCATATGACGAAAATGAACTTTATGTTTCTTTCTTCTTAGCACTGAACTAAAACAAAAAATATGCCACCACCCAAGCAATAATTAGGCAACGCAAGCAGAAAAGACCGAATTTATATATCTGGGTCATTCAAGGTCGCTCCTTATCAGCAATAGCAAAATAAATGGATGAAACCGAGCTTCCGTTTGAAAAACCGCAGAACTTTCCGGATGACCCAATATATCAACGGTTCTTAAACTATTGTCCGAGGATCCCAAAAGGTCTTCAATGCATCCTCGGAGGATCCACGACGGTCTCTTATTCAATGTCATTTTTTTATATTTATGTAAAACCTGAGAGAAATCTGTCAAACTTATCTAAGCTTAGAGATTCCATCTTAGCAGGTTTTACTGTATCTCCAGACTTGCCAAGTCTCCGGCTTTTTGGATACCAGTAATTTAGTACAGAAAATGTTGTTTTGTTTAATCAGAGCATTTTCCGATTTAAAAGAACAACATTTTCTCTAAAAAATTACTGGTGTTCAAAAAGCCGGAGACTTGGCAACTCTGTATCTCTATTACTTTTTATGTCATTAATTTAATACCGTAATTTCCGGCGTATAATCCGCAGCTCAAAGAGTCGTTTTTCGACCCAGAAATATTATTTTATAAAATGTAACTTAAAAGATCGCTGTAAATATTTAACTACAATTATTGAATAAAATTTCTGGGTTGAAAAACGACTCTTTGAGCTGCGGATTATACGCCGGAAATTACGGTACTATCTGCGTGGTAAACTGTTGTATTTCATTTAAATTGCATGAGGTCTTCAAATTATTTGGGGTAAAAAGTAATCTAGTTTTATACATTACAAGATTCTAACCCTAACAATTATTCCAAATAAATCGTAATTTAGAATGTTTTCAGAAAGTTTTTCGCTCATTTCATCGTTTTAAATTTCGAATTTTTTAGAAACTGTTCTTACCAGGGAACCACGCCGTTAATGTAATAATGAAAAAAATCTAAATAAGCAGCAATCGAAAGAGCATAGTGAAATGTGCCTTTTGTAGCATGAATCCCTCGCCTTCCTCTCTCTGTTATCGAAATATAAAGTCTTAGGATGGAAAGGGGAGTTGATATTTTTGAACAACATCATGAAACTCCAGTCACTTGTCCATTTCCAGTTTAGTGCGCCGCGATACTCCGATATGATTCGCTACGCTTGGTACAAGTCTGGGTTAGTGCAAACTCGGTCACTTCCATTTGAAACGCCCTTTCAATTTTATTTTTCGCAGGAGGTTGACCATTGTAATCATTACACTAGGTTTTGGTGCTTCTTGGTGCCATGATTTTCTATGCTTCAATCATTTTTTGGTTCAGTACCATATTTGTCAGTAGCATTTTTCTTTGTGGGCTCTATCATTTTTATATTACTATATCTAAATATGTTTTGTATTTTATATTAATCCGATTATTAAAATTTCTGAATCAGAACCATGGTTTTTCTCCCTAAATATAAATAAATAAATTAGCAAACTTTAAGACTTTATATCTCGATAACGGACAGACGAGGACAAATGATTTATGTGTCAAAATACGCATTTCACTATGCTCTTTCGATTGCTGCTTACTTAGATTTTTTTTTATTATTACACTAAGGGTTGGATTCCTGGTTAGAGAGAATTTACGTCTTAAAAGTAACCACCATGAGGATTTTCAAGTTTTTAGTCTCAGCAGTATCACAGAAATCGCAATTTTAGAAGGTTTCATTTTTTGTTGTTGTTCTTGTTCCTGCGCACTTTAAACATTTCCAATTTTTTAGAAATTGTTTTGCTGCGAAAATTTACGTCTTAAGGTGGTTCTCAAATTCCCTGCTCAAGAACGCAAAACTTTCTGCCACATGTTATGATTGATTTTGAAACGTAAAGATTTAAAATTGGTAGGACTGACTATTGAAGCAATTTGGAATCGAAAAACGTTTATCATTTTTTTAATAAATAAATAATTTTTCCAGCTGTAAGCGATTCTTGTCACGTGACAATAAGTTTTCACCCTTTCTCGCACTGCTGTGTCGAAAATTCCGTTTAAAATGCCCACTTTGACAGTAATTTCTGAAAGATATACTTCTTAAAAATATCTGATCTGCTTTTACCAAAAAATGGAAAACGCCATTCTATTACATAGTTTCTGAATAAGAACACCGGCCAATTTCAAGCGTTTCCGAACAAAAATGAATTCAGAAATGTGTCAGAAAATAACTCCTTTGGATTTGAGAAAAGCCTTAAAAATAATAGTCGTGGCAAGTTTCAAATCTCTAGTCTTAACTGTTCCTAATTAATCGTAATATAGAACGTTTTTAGACATTTTTCCGTTCATTTCGCCATTTTAAATTTCAAAATTTTTAGAAACCGTTTTTTAGAAACATTTACATCTTTAAAGTAACTACCATGTAAAATTCCAAGTTTTTAATCTCAACAATGTCACAGAAATAGCAATTTTAGAACTTTTTTCCTGCATCCTTTTACATTTTACAATTTTTAGAAACTGATCTGTGAAAGCATTTACGTCTTAAAGATAACAGTCACGTCAAATTTCAAGTTTCTTACCCTAACAAATAAATCCAAATACAGTGATCTCTCACTTATGCGCGATGTTCAGTAAATACTCTTTATACCACTTTTTTAAAACAGTAAAATTCGATTTATTAATTCTGCGATTTAGGAAGTCGAAAATTACCTTATAAAAAAACTGGTGCCGAAAAATGATTTCCGTGTATCGCGTATAAGTGAGAGATCACTGTAAATAGTAATTTAGAATGTTTTTAGAACGTTTTCTGCTCATTTCACCCTTTTAAATTTCGAACTTTTTTGAAATTGTTCACAGAGAGTATTTACATCTTAAAAGTAACTACTACACCAAATGTTCAAGTTTTTAGCCCCAGTAATATCACAGAATTCAGAACGTTTTAATTTACAATGTTTTTTTGCTCCTGCACCCTTGGGGGTTATTGTAACGACATAAAATAGTTCCTATGTAGGAGCAGAAATGGTCACCAGTATATTGCCACTATTACTTTTGAAATCGCTTCGGTAGTGCCAAAGATTAATCCTACAATCCAACACACAAACGGTACTCTTTCTAATATTAGTATAGATTCTAAAACACATCAGCAATTTCAGTCTTAAATCCATGGAGTCATAGAACATGGAGGAAATAGGAAAAGGAGTCCGAGATATCTATCAATTCAAAAATTGCTTATTTATATGACCCGTTTGGTAACGCTTTGCATATGAGAGATCTTGTCGGCTATGAAATTATGCGTTGTTGACGATTTACTACCACAAAAATTGTCAGAATATCAGGATAAGAGTAACTAGGGGTTATATGACATGGCTAGAGAAGATATTAGCCTTGTTATATGACGTGTTCAGTGACACTTCGCTTTGGTTTCCCCAAATCGTTAAGGTCGTTCTCAAATTCATAGTGTGTACTGTCTGACACATTTTTAAAATTCATTTTTGTTCATAAACGTATAAAACTGACAGGTGCTCATATTAAGAAAGTATGTAACCGAACTGTTTATTTCCTCTTTTCGATAAAGATTTGTAAGAAAATGCTTTCCTAGTTGGCGTTTTGAATCAAATTTCTATACTTAACAGCTCAGAAATTGAAAAAAATCTGCCGTCCGGACACAACAATAGCTTATAACTCAAAGTATAATTCTTTTATACAAAAATAAAAAACCCTTACAAATCACTATTAATAATCATACCTGCAAATATCATGCTTTTGTGTTTACAAATGAGTCAGAAAGTGACACGTTGTTGAGCAGGATTTTTTTTTCTTCTCAGAACAGCTTTAAACTATCTGTTGTCGACGATTGACAGCGACACCTATCAATAAATTCGCGAAAATACGTGGCGCAGAGCGAATTCCGATTGGAAATGTCTTATAGATGGAAATGAGGTCTTGGTTTCCACAAATTGTTAACGGCATGCAAACTATCTGACTACTAGGACATGGGTCTGGTCAACGCCCCCTAGATAAGAAAACCGTGGCACGTGTCACGAAAACGTTATACCAAGCAGGCAAAAGAAAGAAAAAAATTCTAATAACTTTCATGTTTCTATGTCATTGGCTCATAGAGTTAAGAATTATTGTTCGCGACTAATAGTTAATAATTCCACGAGCCATCGAAATCGAAATATGCAGTTGTTCGAAATTTTTTCTTTGTTTTGCCTGCTTGGTATGATGTTTTCGTGACGCGTGTCACGGCTTTCTTATCTAGAAGGCGTTGGTCTGGTTCATAGTATTCCAAGCTACATTCATACCTATATTGTAAGAAGTTCCTGTTATTTCTTTATAAAAGCGTCAGTACATCTTAGGGTACCCTATATGTAGAATTATACTTATTTATTTTTGATAGTCGTGGAGATTAAGGTAGCTTAAACTCGTGAGTGATACGCAGTGGAATGTGTCATTTTACCAGCCGATTAAACAGTTCAAAACATCATTAGCGTTTCTTAATTTTATTTAAAATCACATCAGGTCTTTGAAGTTGAAACTTAAAAACGTTGAATATTAAAACAATATAAGAAACATAATCATAATCGTGATTAATAGCCACATGCTACATTAGAAGGTAAAAAAACCCACAGGATTTATAAAACAGAACTGCTTGCAAAATGCCATCACCACCGCCGCCGTGATACATGTCATTTAAACACAATATATATAGTCAGTTCATTTATTATGTCACGTCACACATTTGCCGAACATTTTAAATAAAGCAAGACGCCGAAAAGAAAATGTCAGAAGAAAAATTCTCAACATGCAGCTTTTCGCAGAAGCTTGCGTAAAATGCGAAGTGCCTGACTAAATAAGGGAAAAAACCCGACAATGTGTGGATGAAAAGGATTTTGCTCTCAACTCGGGAAAAGTATTGGCAGGATAAAAAAAAATAAGTGAAGACATTTTAACTTTCAAAAAATTATTATACCTGCCTGTCATTTTTCTTTTCTATAAATGTAGCTAACTTAAAAACTGCAGAAACTTTATTACAGCTTGTTTGTTTGTTTATTGAGAACATACATCTGACTTGTGTGCTTGACATCAAGTGCCGGCTTATAAGTCATCGTCAATATATAGGTACGAGATAGCCACAAGGAAATTTACAACACCAAAGATTTACATCCGGCAGCTCCACAAAGTGTGTGCAATGGAGCTGGCGGGAGTCGAACCCGCCGACCTGACTCCTACGCTCACAAGCGATTAGCGGAATGGTGTCTTAAGGCTGCTCTTCAGTAAACTTCCCGATTCCCCTCGCTAATGTTTTTCCTATGGGCGTAGGATGCATTCGTATTTTTAAAATATCTCATCAGAAAATTAATATTTTTAATTTTTGTTTTCTTTGTACTGTTCTTAAAGAATGTCTCTGTTTTCCTTAGTTATCAAAATATTTCTAAATTATGTGCTTAATTTATATTTTTATGTTTTAAAATCTTAGCGAAACTGAATAAGATTTTAACGTTTCATATAAAATTAAGTATATATTTTAGAAAAAAATTGACAACTAAGAAACAAAGAGACATTCTTTAAGAATAGTACAAAGAAAACAGAAGTTAAAAATATTAATTTTCTGAGAAGATATTTTAAAAATACAAATGCATCTTCCGCCCATAGGAATAACATTAGCGAGGGGAATCGGTAAGTTTACTGAAGAGCAGCCTCAACCACTCGCCCACGGAGGCACCTTACAGCTTTTTTCCTCAATTTTACCAGACGCCGAAAATACAGCGATAGATTCGAGTGAGCGATGTAGCGGTGCACCATATACAGGGAAATGGGGTACTATTGTATTCCTTCTTTGAAGGTATTTTAAAGCATTATTTTATTTATTTATTTAGGGTCGTACAAAACGAGAAGAGGAGCAATACAAGGAAGCAAGAGTACGTATTCTTTAAAAAAAAATTTTAAGTTACAATTGCTGCATTTTGTTGCTTACCATACTGAAATACACTACCTGTCGAAAATGTTCGACCACTTATTAATATAAGAAAGAGTTATCTTTCAAATGTTTAGAAATATTTCATAAATGTTGGAAATAATTATTGAGGAAAAAGACTATGCACTTGATTCTAAATCGACAAGTGTAAATTAAAATGTTAAAATGTACATAATATTGTTGAGAATTTCGAGGAATTGTAAACAACTGCAGAAAAAATTTGAAATTTAAAACATAAATATATTGTTACTTTTTAGACTTTTTACCGATAGTAACAGGTTTATCTGAGGTATAGACTTTTACTCTGATGTCAGTTAGCTTTTATCAAAAGTTATCCTAGTTAATGCGTATATTGGTGAAAATCTCCTCTCATCAATATTATGTATACTAACATTTTAATTTATAATATTATTGATTCAGATTATTGCGAGAATTTTTTTTTTTTTGAATAATCATATTTCTAACATACATAAATGAAAACATTTCTTTTATCATATTTTCTTGGTCCATTACGAGAGGGAACCGCGGCTACCTTTGTAGGTTTCCACATCCCTCGAATTATGGTAAAGCAAGTATGGGTCGGAAAAACCCGACTTAAGGCCTAGGGCCTGGCTCCCTTTTGGGTGTCCAGCCCCGAAGCTTCTGGGGGACGCCGGCCCGTACCCAAATGTCTCGTGGTGGTTCTCACTAATAATGGGTTCCACCGCGTATCGCAGCGACCTACGTCGTCGACACACGGGTCCAAGGGCTGGAGAGTCCGCAGGTGGCGGTCCTCCGGCCGTTCGAAGCGCATACGGAGAGACAAATCCGGTAGTGCGCTCTAGGACTTGGGTTCGGTGGTCGTAGACGCTCCGGGTGCTCCTCAGGCGTCTGGCGGCGCAGCCTACTTTTTATCATATTTTATTATTACATAAATTTTATCATCTTTTCGTATAATAGTAGATGGCCAGATACTTTTCGACGGTAACGCACTGTAAAAAATCTGTAATTTTTACAGAAAAAATCCACATTTTTTTACAAAAAATGATTTTGAAATAAACCAACTGTTTTGTTTTGCTTTACTTAAACTGTATACCTGCGAGTATCTTGACTGTTCGTGTCAGGGTTGCCAAATTAGTTTTCTCTGTAAAACACCAAAATATTTCCGTTAAAATAGCGGTTTATTTCTATAAATTTAACAGTATTTAACTAATAGTTCTATTAGTATGTAACTTAAAGTTCGTTACAAAATTGTCGATTTTTTCCGTGAAATAAATGCTTTTTTACTGCCATCCTGGCTGATAATCTTGTTCCGTAAAGGACCAGGGTCCATAAGCTGTGTTTTTGGCCCATGAAATACGACTAAAATTCAATTTTGTTATACTGACTTAATTATTTCCCTTTTTAATATTAGAAGGTTTATGATGTACGATTTCAACAATATATTTTTTTCATTTTGTTCGGATTTATATAACTTACACAAGCTCAAAGTTCGTATTATTCGTAGTTTTTGATGAAAAATACGCAATTTCTCCTAATTTTACCTCAATTTTTAATATATTTTTTAATATCTTACTATGAGCGCAGCTTTGCGACATTTTTATTTTTACCTATATTGTACATTTTGATGTATTTTATAATATATGTAAAGAAGAAAGTGTTGCGCGATTGCTCTCATATAAATAATTGAGGTAAAATTAGGAGAAATTGCGTATTTTTCATCAAAAACTAGGAAGAATTCGAACTTTGAACATGTGTATGTCATATAAATACGAACAAAATTCAAAAACTATTGTTGAAATTGTAAAGGATATAAGTTCTAATATTAAAAAGTGAAATATTTAAGTTAGTCTCCTCAAAATCGAGTTTTAGTCTTATTTCATGGGTCAAAAACACGGATTATGGACTCTGATCCTTTCCCATTCTTTTTTTTTTACAGTGTGTAGTTTTTTTTCTAATTTTGTCTATTTCCAAGGAATAGAGTTCTAAAATGAGTAAACGTTTTAAAAAGTCAAAGACAAGTTAACGGTAACAGCGATTGAACTTATTCTTGCAAAATATTAACGTGTGAAGTTAAAAATTTATTTACTATGAGTTTTTGCTTTAGTTCCAAATATCACCGATAGGTGGCCCTGCGCTGCGTCAAACTGTTAGAACGCTCAAACGAATGCATAAAGAGGTATTATAGTTCAATCAGTTTTAACCTGCATTCTATTAAGTTTTAGAAATAATTTATGTTATCAAATTGAAATGTTTTATAAAATATTATTACAGTTTCAAATCGGCCAACATCGCTCTAAACTTCCGAACAATGTAGGTTAATTTAACGGAGGTTAAACACATTTCAAACCAGAATGTTGTAAGAAATCAATCAAATAGGTTCCACTTAAGAACATGAAACCAAATTTTTTTTCACATATATTTTCTGGTTACAAACATCTTTAACTTGGATCAAATTAACACACACTGTACAGAAGTTTAGTTAAAAGTAAGCAGGTATGTAGTTTGAGAGAGTGCATTGCCATCTATCGGTGATAATTGGAACTAAAATAATGAAACGTAGTGAAGGTAATCTCAAATTCGCACATTAATTTTCTGAAAGAATAACTTCCATAACTGTCGCCATTTACTTGGTAGTGGACTTGGTATTGGATGCTAAAAACATTTTTAGGAAAATCTACTTGATTCGTAACTAACAAGCATGAGTAAAGAATCGGGTGCACACGCAAGCACAAAGAAAACAAAAAAGAAAAATCATATGTCGATCATAGACTATGAAACACTTTCCAAAACATTCAGAATACCGTAACAAAACTTAACCGTTTAATAAGGCGAAATATGATATATAAGTAAACAACTTGGAAAACGCATAACCCAATTCCAGTAATTACCGTCAATAGTTCGAAAAGTATCCGAATTCTTTTGTGCAGCCCTGTATAGGATCTATAGATCTGTATATATACTACATAGCATTCTAAAATTTTTTCAGTTAGGAAATGCATAGCATAGTTGAAAATTCCCATCCAACAAATTCCTCCAATCAACGGAAATGTACTCAAGATCTTTTGTACTACTCTGTATATAATTTCAAGAATTTATGTACACCAAGTAATAGGCAATCAAATAGTTAAATTTGAAAAGACATACCACAGCTGAAAACTCACTTTCAGTAATTATTGTTCATAGACAGTATGTTAACCGAATTGTTTTGTGTGTCTTTGTAAATGAGCAATGAATGCCACGTACACCATATTCAGTGCAGCCCTGTGTCTGATTTATAGAATTTATATATACCACGTAATGTTAAAAAAATAGGTTTAAAAACGCCTAGCACAACTGAAAAACACATTTCTAGCAATTATTATTGATAGACAGTACAGTAACCGAATTATTTTGTGTGTCCCTGTAAATGAATGATGAATGCTATGTACAACTAATTCCATAGTACACCACTTGTAGTGCACCTCAGTGATATATATCAATTTCAATATATTTGAAATAGTGCAACATTATAAAATTGCACCACAAACAATTTTTCCCATAGGCCGTACTGAAACGGAATTCTTTTATGTGTCCCTGTAAATGAACTATAAATGCTATATACTTCATTTTCAATAACGAATAAGCCATAGTTATTCTCAATTGCATGGCAATCCGAGTGAGTTAGAGCACGGACAAACGGCAGACAGACAAACCGAATTCATAAACACTTTTCAATTACAGAAATGGAAAAAGAGAAACGTTAATTGCACCAGAAATGTCAATTTTCATACATACTATTTTCGGTAGCGTTTAGCATACCGTCCTCAGTGCAAAGAGTGGCTCAGATATATAGGAGGCGTGCGGATTCAAGCGAAGGCTTTATTAACCAATAGGAAAACAGATGCTATCGAAACTAGTATGAATTAAAATTGAAATGTCTGCTGCTACTAACGTTGCTATTTTTCCATTTCTATGGTATTGCACCATGTACTATCTTAATAATTACTTTTCAACTATGTTGGAATGTGTTAAAAGTGTACTTGTCTGTTTTCACGTCCACCACTTCTTATAAAAGACAACTGTTGCCGAACAATGATTAACGCCAAAGATGTATAACCGTGATGTCACATTCGTTACACGTTCACGATTTTTGGATAATAACCCTGGTCGAATGCCTAGTACGGACAGACAGCAGACAGACAAGCAGAATTCATTAACACTTTTCAATTATAGAAATGGGAAAAGAGCAATATTAATAGCACCAAAAATTTCCATTTGAATGCATACTCGTTTCGGTAGCATTTAGCATACCGTCCTCAGTACAAAGAGTGGTGGAAATTTGCTCAGATATATAGGAGGGGTGCGGATTCAAGCGAAGGCTTTATTAACCAATAGGAAAACAGATGCTATCGAAACTAGTATGAATTAAAATTGAAATTTCTGGTGCTACTAACGTTGCTATTTTTCCATTTCTATGGTATTGCACCATGTACTATCTTAATAATTACTTTTCAACTATGTTGGAATGTGTTAAAAAGGTACTTGTCTGTTTTCACGTCCACCACTTCTTATAAAAGACAACTGTTGCCAAACAATGGTTAACGCCAAAGATGTATAACCATGATGTCACATTCGTTACACGTTCACGATTTTTGGACAATAACCCTGGTCGAATGCCTAGTACGGACAGACGGCAGACAGACAAGTAGAATTCATTAACACTTTTCAATTATAGAAATGGGAAAAGAGCAATATTAATAGCACCAGAAATTTCCATTTGAATGCATACTCGTTTCGGTAGCATTTAGCATACCGTCCTCAGTACAAAGAGTGGTGGAAATTTGCTCAGATATATAGGAGGGGTGCGGATTCAAGCGAAGGCTTTATTAACCAATAGGAAAACAGATGCTATCGAAACTAGTATGAATTAAAATTGAAATTTCTGGTGCTACTAACGTTGCTATTTTTCCATTTCTATGGTATTGCACCATGTACTATCTTAATAATTACTTTTCAACTATGTTGGAATGTGTTAAAAAGGTACTTGTCTGTTTTCACGTCCACCACTTCTTATAAAAGACAACTGTTGCCGAACAATGGTTAACGCCAAAGATGTATAACCATGATGTCACATTCGTTACACGTTCACGATTTTTGGACAATAACCCTCGTCGAATGCCTAGTACGGACAGACGGCAGACAGACAAGTAGAATTCATTAACACTTTTCAATTATAGAAATGGGAAAAGAGCAATATTAATAGCACCAGAAATTTCCATTTGAATACATACTCGTTTCGGTAGCATTTAGCATACCGTCCTCAGTACAAAGAGTGGCGGAAATTTGCTCAGGTATATAGGAGGGGTGCGGATTCAAGCGAAGGCTTTGTTAACCAATAAAAAAACAGATGCTATCGAAACTAGTCTGAATTAAAATTGAAATTTCTGGTGCTATTAACGTTGCTCTTTTTCCATTTCTATGGTATTGCACCATGTATTATCTTAATAATTACTTTTAATTTATGTTGGAAAGTGTAAAAAGCGTACTTGTATATTTTCACGTCCACCACTTCTTTTAAAAAATAGGTATTTCCAAACAATGATTAACGCAAAAATGATTAACTGTGACTTCGCATTCGTTACGCGTTTACATTTTTAGACAATAACCATGGTGAATGCCTCGTCCGTGTATCAGAACTACGGAAGATTGACGAGAAAATACCTCCGCCGAAAAAATTAAACAAGAACGAAAAAGCATGCATCACGGCGAAATTAGGAAACAGTTTCCAACACTATCGGAATATTGTTAAAAAATTGCATTTTTGTTCAGACAATGGAATGTGATATCTAAATAAACATTAAAAAAATAAACCCAAAGCCGTGAAAACCCAGTTTCAGATATCGTTGTCCGTAGCCGGTAATGTGTGCAATTCTTTCGTACAGACCTGTATATGATTTACACACCTCGTAATGTACAATAAATAAGTTAGTTTTAAAATGCATACCACAGACGAAAACGTATACATCCAGCAGTTATGACTCATAGTCAGTCTTGTAACCGAATTCTTTTGAGTGTCTCTGTAAATAAACGATAATTTCTACGCACTCAATAAACTATAGAAAAATGGTTTTAGTGCACCTCAGTAATGTATATTAGTTACATTATGTTTGAAATATTTTCACATAATTAAAATACACTCCAAACTATTTTCCCCATAGATCAAAATATAATGGAATCCTCTGTGCGTACCTGTAAAAGAGCTATAATTCCTACTTACTTGATACTCCATAGAAAACATATTATTATGTACCCCATAAAGGTGTATCAATTTCATTATAATTGAAACAGTGTAACATTATTAAAATGCTCTAAAAACGATTTTTCCCATTGACTGTAGTGTAACGGAATACTTTTGAGTGTCCCTGTAAACGAACAATACTTGATACTTATTCAATTCTCTATATATAACACTTAGTCGTCAAACAAAATGATGAACATCAATTTTATTATATTTGAAATAGTGTAACGACATTAACTGCACCGAATAAATATATTCCCCACTGACCGTAATGTAACGGAATACTTTTGGTTGTCCGTGTAAAGTAACCATAAATAGTACACACTTCATTATCAATACCGAACATGCTACGGTTAACCTGAATAACATATACAAATTACATGGCGATCCGAGTATATTTATGCGAGTTAGAGCACGGCGAGACAGACAGACAGACAGACGGCCAGACAAACCGAATTCACAAACACTCTTCAACTATGTTGGAAAGTGTTAAAAATACTAGGAATAACTTCCGTGCTTAAGCTGCTATCAGATTCACCAACTTTTTGAGCAATTTTTGAACCAACTCTTGATTTCCTGCAACTTTTCGCGAAATATTGTCTTAACACCCAGTGTGATAGCAAACAGCAATATCTCCAACTTTTTATCACAGCTCTAAAAAAGTCTGCGCTAGCCGCGACATCCCCCCCCCCCAACTTTCAACATTTCAGCCAGTCAGAGATAAGCGATTGATACGAATAGGTGATAAATATTAACGGCTGGTACTAGTAGTACTGGTTTTCTTCCAACTTTAGCAACGACAATTGTAACCTTTTTCTCCATATGAAGAGGAAAAAGTTGGAGTTAAAATCGGCTGAAAAGTTGGTTGCTCGAAAAGTTGGTTGCTCGAAAAGTTGGTGAATCTGATTGCAGCTTTAGAAGCTTAGTGACTTTGGTGACTCTATGTACTTTAATTTAGACCTATAGTGTAAGTAATTTGATATTTTCATTTTGTTTCTGTTTTGTATTTGTTTATATTTGTGTAAATATTTTAAAGATGGGCCGGCTTTCTTCGGGGGTGTGGCCGGGCCTTGCCTTTTGGTTAGGGTCCTTGGATAGTGGATATCCCAGCTGAGCGGGGCTTATAGAGCTTTAGCCAATCCATAGCCACCCCACTCAGCTGAACCTGAACCTGAACCTAAAATCACAAAATAAAGCTGTTTGCATAAAAAAAGATTGTTTATGGTTTTGTATGCTATTGATATACTTAAGTTTTCTGCAGGGACGTAATAAATTCCCGGAAGTTTGGAAGGATCCAGATAGCTCTTTGTTTATTCAGAATATGTAAGCATGCACAACATATACAACGAACATAAATAACATATAAAATGAAATGAAATAAAAAGCATAAAAATTAGACAAAGTCTTGAAAAATATGAGGCAAAAAAAATTGTCAAAATTTGCAGCAATCATTCCTGCGGCAAAAAGCTCTGATATCATTCAAAATAGCAATAAAATAGTCATTATTTTTATGAATTCAGGGCCACATAAACTTACTTAAATATGAATCTAAGATGTGTAATATAAATCTGTAACCCAAATATTTTATCAGTTTTTCTTTATTTTTTCGAAATGCGAGAGAATATAGAGAAATAGCAGTTGATGGGATGTCAGCTTTTGTATTATTAGCATTAAATCTCATTGTTTGGACTTTTTCTTAAGAGAGAGAGAAGATGGTCGACGGGATAGTAGAAAATTTCTATCGAAGATCGCACAAAATGTTTCGTTTAATATTCATTCCAAAACACATTATCCTTCAATTAATAAATCCAAATTATTAATTTATAGTTATGCTGATCATTTATCGATACACTTTATCAATAAGTATTATTCCATTCATTGTTATTTTCTTATTTTTCCCTTTGGTATCAGAAAGTAAATGGGTAGACGCACCCCAGAAGCGGCTGAAGTAAATTCAATACGACCCCCACAAATGTCTGCAGGTGTAAATATATAATGTAAAGAGAAATCATTTTCCTTTTTTATTAATGATTTTTTAATTAATATCACAGCAAATTATGAAACGAAATTTACGAAAATTGGAAATTCGGATTTATATATTTTTTAAATGTATATAAGCACAGTTTTCAAATCGATAAATAAAATAGATTTAATAATTTTATAAAGCCTAAAATATGCCACCACTGGTATTATCTGCGGTTTTATTACACTGAGTGTTAAATTAGCTTCGCTGCGATGTTCGAAGAGTGTTGAATTCGACGTTCGTTGTTATCCTCGACAGGGGTACGAAAATAATTAGAAATGAACTTTTCAGTTTCTTTTTATTAAAAAGAGTGAAATTTCGGGAAATTTTTAAGGATGTTTTAATTAATCTGAATAATATTTTTCAAAATTTTATGATTATTCGTGTGATAGGAAGTATTCAGTCATAAGTATGCAAAATTTCAAGTCTCTAACTTATACAGTTTCCGAGTACGAACTCTGTGACGGACAGACGGAACTTTATTCATTTGAACTTTCATTAATCTAATATAGCATTATGTATATTATTAAATTTATTTTCAGCTTTGCTTTTCGTCGATGGTAGAGAATTGCATCTTCAAAAAGAGTATGGGAATGTAGAAAACCAGAAGAATTAGATGTTTAAAAGCTGCAAATCAGCTGTAAAAAAGAAATGTACATGTAGAATTACATTATAATGCAATTAAATAATGTTTGTTGTTATGTTTTGTTTTGTTTTTCAATTTTGTGTACATATATTACAAGGGATAAAATCTGAAAAAAATCTAAAATCTAATAATAAATAAGGTCTAGTAAATGTGTAATTAAATATATATACCGGGTGCAACAAAAGTTCGTTAAAACTTTAAAAATTCATAAAAAAGGGAAGAAATTATGATAAAGAAGTGCGCTTTACAAGGAAGGTCTCACATGGTACTCGGATTTTTTTTAGCAGTAAAAAAAAAAGAAAAAAAAAGTTTAAAATATCACTGGTAGAGGGCGCTGACGTCCCGAAACACAATGAAAAGGACAACAGTACGCTCCAACCATTTATTATTGCAATAACAATTGTTCAACATGACCTCCAGACCACATTCTTCGTCTTCAGCCCTTTCGCCGTGCGATATTTTCGCTACGCAACAGTTGCTGACTCTCCGTTCAATTAGAACAACTTCACAAACAACGCTCGATCGGGTAATGATAACATTCTGAAAGCGAATGAGAAATCCTCGTGTATTCCGGTCTTTTATTGCAGGATTAATTTGCATATTTCTGATGAATCTCTCGCATGTTAGCGCCATCTACAGGTGACTTTTTTAACTAATTTTTTTTGGCTGCTAAAAAAAATCAGACTACCTTGTCAGCCTATTCTTGCAAACCGCACTTCTTTATCATAATTTCTTCCTTTTTTATGAATTTTTAAAGTTGTAACGAACTTTTGGTTCACCCGGTATATAATAGCATATAGTTTTTAATTTAAGGTAAAGAAATTCGTTTATCTTGATTATCGGAGTAAAACAGGAACAAACTTCCACTAGTATTGTATAATGGAATTTCTGGCTGTATTTTAAATAAAACTTCCGCGTTTTTTTACATTTCGAGGCGATTTTTCTACATTCTTAAAAACAATCTGATTCTAATCTTTTTAGCCCAATATAGTCAATTTTGTCCTCTTTTTAATAAAGTTTTTCCGGAATTCGTACAGCGATTTTTTTATTTTTCGCGATTTCTTATGCAAGTTTTAGCGTTTTTTCGCATTTTGCGGCGATTTTTTGACATTGGTTAAAGGAATTCGGTTTCAAACTTATCTAGTAAATCTTCTCCTTTACAATTTTTGAATTTTGCTGCGATTTTTAGACATTTGAAAAGTAAATTAGGTTTGAATTAGCCTAATCTAGTAAATTTTGAATCTCCAGGAATTTTCAATATTAGCGATTTTAATGCGATTTTAAACATTTTTTCGAGAGGTTTTTGATATTCGGAAAAGGAATTTGATTTTAAATTTTAAGCCTAATATAGTAAATTTTATCCTACGAGATTTTTTAATGTTTAGAGACTTTTATTGCGATTTTTAGTTTTTTTTTCGAGTACCGATGCGATTTTATTACATCTGGAATGGGAATTTGGTTTCAAACTTCTAGCCTAATATAGTAAATTTTTTCTTGCACGATTTTTTAATTTTGAGCGATTTTTCGAGTTTTGAGGCGACGTTTTGACATTCCGCAAAAGAATTTGGTTTCAAACTTTTAGCCTTATATAGTACATTTTGTCTTACGCAATTTTTCAATTTTTAGCGATTTTTAATATTATTTTTAATGCGATTTATGGAGTTTTTTTGTGTTTCGTGACGATTTATCCAGATTCGTATAAGGAATTCGGTTTCAAACATTTAGCCAATTACAGGAAATGTTGTCCTGTTGAAAAGCAGAATTTATGTTTGTGTGATCTCTAAGGAACATTTCCGTTTTTAACATTGAACGAGTAAGTATAAAAAGAAAGTTTTCCGTTTATTTCGAGTAAAATTCAGATTTGCTCGTCAAATAAAAAGTTTCTGTTAAAAGAAAGAATAACACAGACACATAAAATTATCCGTATACAGAGGGTGTTTACACATATTGGGACCGATTTTGACAACAAAAATAAAATACATACATTAAAAACAATTATTTTTTAATATGTTCTATCTGGTAGCCATTGTTGTGGACTATTGAAGCAGGATTTCCAAGATAGTAGGGCTTTTTGTAAAACTGGAAGTGGAATTTTGTTCCATTCCTCCACCACACATTTCCAGAGTCCACTCAACGTAATTGGTTGGCGTTTCGCAAGTGCTTGTTTTAATAGTCCAAAGGCACAGTAATCCATTGATGAAACATCTGGGGACTTAGTTGGAATATGATTAAAGAGTATACATTTGATTACAGCTTCTCTTGTCAATTTTTCGAGAAATGCTACTGTACTTTTGAATGTATGGCTGCTCGCTTTATCTTGGTGGAACTCAATACTTTTAACGTCCGCAGGATAAAGGTTTGAAAATTCTTCTTTAAAAATAGGAATTAAAACATTGTTTTGATAATAAGTCGAGTTAATTTTGACATTTTTCTCAACTTCTCTGACCTTTAATTTTCCGTTGTAAGAGATTACAGCAATCACCATAAATCCTTTAGAGTAACTTTCTTTGCAGTGTTTGAACCAAAGTTTTTTAAGTCTTTTTGGCCTCTTTCCCGGTAATAAATCAATCTTTTTTATTACAGTTATTTAGATAAATTCACGCTTCATCAATTGTGACAATAGTTTTTCCATTTATCACCTGTTAAATGATTTTCATATAACGGAATATGAATAATTCTCTTCGGAAAGAGCAAATATATAACCTTCAAGCCACTCGTTTCTTTCGCGTGCCATTTCAGTAGCAGACAATATTTTCTCATAGCAGCCAATATTTCAGTTATCACGCTATTACATGTTGCCAGATTTTTTCCCCTGTTGTTTTTCGTAGTTTTTTAATTTAACATCACATACATTCGTTCCCGATATGTATAAACACCTTCTGTATATCCGGAATTTTTTTTTAATACTGCAATATGGAAATTTGAATTCGAGTTGTTCATTCTTTTGTGAATAGGGACTTTTAAAGAATTTTCTTCAAAATCGTGTATTTTATGCTGTTAAAATACTATCGTGCGCATTATAGACAAGACATAAGTTTTTTTCGTTTTTCGCAATCAAAAAAGAAGCTACACAACTACGTACAGAATGATGCGAAAGGCCATGCAGCTGTTTCCCTATAAAATACAGTGTCATCAAGAGATCACAAATGCAGCTATTCGTCAAAGAGAATACTTCGCGAATTAATTACTCCAGATAATTGATGAGAGTAAAATTAATGTCGGCTGCGTATGGTTCACCGATGAGTCCTATTTTTATATAGAGAGATTTGTGAATAAACAAAACTGGCGAATACAGGGCACTAAGACCCGTTGTGTGTCTGTCAAAACCACTGCACTCTGAAAAAGTTACAGTTTATGCTGGACTCTACAGTAAAGGGATCGTTGGGCCCTTTTTCACGAGGGAAACGATTAACTCATTCCAATAGATTGAAATTTTACAGCAATTGATTGCGACATTTCAAGCTCTAGAGGATGCACCAGAGATTTCATGGTTTATGCAGGATGGAGCCAGGGCCTGATTACCAACGGGGCACACTTTCACCCGTAAAAAATAATAGAATTTTTTCCCTTATTCATGACAGTAATTTTGCAAGAATAGGGCGTTTTAATAAGACGAAAATTTCTTTTAAATTTTATTCGTGGAAGTGTGTTTCGTCGGTAATGAGGACCTGGATGGAGCCCAACCGCACCGTACTACTGCAGTGTTTGAGTTCCTTGAGAAATACTTCAATGCTCTCAATTATTCCCGAGTGACAGGCGTTCGTATGGATTGGCCTCCATATTCCCCGGATCTCAATCCATGTGCCTTCTTCTTGTAGGGTAACTTGAAAGACACTGCTTACTCTCAGAATCCTCAACCTTTGGAACAGCTTTAAAAATTCATCTGTGAGGCATGTGCATTCGTTTCAGTAGAGACATTGCAACGAGTGACTTCGAACTTTACCCTTCGGTTGCGTCATGTTTTTGCTAGGATAGGTGACCATATCGAAACCATTGCAATGTGATTTGACCTCTGTTCACGAAGCACACTTTCAGACACTATTTCAAAGACACTGCTCTGTGGCAGCCTCCTCTAATGTCCAATATTGGGGTTATTTCTGCAAACCGGAGTAATAACAAATTCTAGACCTGTTTGTCCAACATACCACTTGTTTTACCTTTCTGTCTCACACTGTTTCGCAGTTATGTCATTTCAAAGTTGGGGAGTTCTTTCTAAAACACCCTGTATTCTATCTCACTCTCTGAGAAACAATAAAAAGTTATACGACTTTTTTTCAAGATGTTATGAGAGTTTTTTGAATACAGTAGTCTCTAAAATTTTCAAGAATTATATGCTGTTTATGACGTAAAATGTGTTTTTCCAAAGAGCAGATTTATTTGACAAAATGTTAAATTTTGTAAAAAAAAAAGAAATTTTAAGCATGCATTTTAAATTGAATTACTAATAAGCAAATCGTGAACACAAGGAAGTAGGAGGAGTTTCTAAAAGTAGGAGGGGTTTAAATAAAAGTAAGTGAAACTTCTTATGTCTTTATTTAAGATCTCTTTTATTAACATATTGTGGACGTGTAGGTTTCATCTTCTAAACAGGAAGCCTCGCCTATGGGCGTTATACTTGGATGTTACATTATTTAACAAAAAGAATTTATCTGTTCGTGTTTATTTTATAAATAAATGTATATAATAATGGCATTGTTTCTAATCGAAGTATTTATATGCATATAGCACTCTAAATGTAAAAACACGAATTTGTGGGGGGGGGGGGGGGGGTTATATAATGAGAAATAATGTATCACACAAAATACAAAAGTGCCACCCGTGGGCGGAATTACATATCTCCAGAAGATGTCTTTTCATGTAAATTTACATGATCGTTAAGTGTTAAGGTCATCCTGTCAGGACCGTACAATTTCAGTGCTAAACCTTGAGATTTTTTTTTTCAAATTAAAGGTTAAAAAGGAAAATATTTTATTATTTATTATTAGCAGTAGTGTTATTTTATTTATTATTTATTTTTTTATTCATTTTATTTTATTTTATTATTTTTTTCACTCTGTTTTTTTTAAATTTTCTTCATAATTTTGCTTCTTTTCTGTGATTGGCTATTGCTTTCTGCTTTCCTATTGGCTGTTCCCTTAACTTGTCCCTCTTTCCCTTTCCATTTCTTTTCAGTCTTGCTCCTGCATTCAAAGTGGTTGCACGTCTTCTTTGAGAATGACGAGCAAATACAAAGTTCTTTTGAAAGGCCTAGCGCATTCCTTATTTTTTATGGTGTTATTAAGAAGTTTTTTGTTTTTTTAGTATCACACTAGTTTATTCAATACTTTAATGTAAAAAAGAAAAGTTGTATTTTATATATACACTGAGTAGCCAAAAAATTAGAGACACCCTCTAATAACGAGTTTTCCATTAATCCGAGTGGTCCATTTTTAGCTCTGATCACAGTCGATTGTTTTCTTGACTTGGACTCAACAAGTTGCTGATACCGTTGCTGAGTAATGTTGGTCCATGCTGACATAATGACAGCTGTAAGTTTAGTCAGATTGGATGGTGGCGTTTCAAATCTTTGAAGTGCTCTTTCGACTTCGCCCCACAAATGCTGAATAGGATTGAGGTAAGGGAACTGAGCTTGTCATGGAAGCAGGTTAAACTCTGATTGATGTTTCTCAAACCAATTTAAGACCGATCGAGCATGGTAGCAAGGTATATTGTCCCGCTGAACGTCACCATCTTCATAAGGGAACATTATAGCCATAAACGAGTGCACGTGATCGGCAATGATGTTGAGATAAGCTGTGCAGTTTTGAAGATACCAAGAGACCCAGTGTACTCCAGGAAAACATTCCCCACACCATAATTACATCACCACCAGCCCGAAGAGTTGCCATTTAGCAGTCGGGATCCATGAATTCATGTTGTTTGAACCATATTTTGATCCTACCATCTGCATGATGGAGCAGTAAACGAGATTCATAGGACCAGGCTACATTTTCCAGTCCTCAAGTGATTAATTTCGTCTTTTCTTCGCCCTCATAGGCGCCTTTTCCTATTTTTTTGTGATAACAAAGGCGCTCTTGATGGTCTCCTGCTGCTTAAGCCCATCCTTTGCAAAGTCCGTCTTGTTGTGCGTTGGGATATGCTTTGTGATTCACCTGAATTGATTTCAGCTGTAATTTGTCGTGTTGTTTCTCTTTTGTTGCAGTGGGCTATACGTGCTACTCGCCTTTCACCTCTCTTGTTCACCAGCTTTTTTCGACCAGAATGGTCCTTATCGCTTGAAGTTTTTTCTCAACTACTGCTCTCTAAATACCCGAGATACTGTTGGGCCCTAAAAGAGTCGTCGTCTCAGAGATGCTGAAACCAGCTTTTCTTGCACCGACGATCATCCCTCGTTTAAATTCACTTAAATCTTTTGTATTACCCATTTTTACAGTAACTACTGTGCTAACTACGTCTTACGATGCTGGGAGTTCCTTATATAAGCAACTGTGGGTAGTTATTTTATTCTAAGTCATTATTGGAGCGGTTTACCTTCAAATAAGGGGTGTCTCTAATTTTTGGTCACTCAGTGTATATTATCATGACAATATTTTCTCAGCTCGTAATATGCCTCACCCTGAAGTCCATGCAAAAAAAAATATCTTTGAACATGTCCTTCGATTTCTCTTCAGCTCACTTTTTCTTGGACCGTGAAAGTTTTTCCATTTAGATTATCAATTGGATCAATATTTTCCTGAGAAAGGATAAACTGTCTTTTCATTTCGGACAAAATTCTCACCACTTTTTAATAAAAATAAATCTTTTATAGATTTAAGTGCAATATATTCACCGTCGAATTACCAATTCCTTAACCCCTTGAAGGGCAAGCACGTGGTCGAAAAATGCTAAATTTTGCGATGTTTCGACATCAGTAAATTTTAATAGTAAATTTTTACCTTCTCAATCTGCAAACAACAATACTAAATAGTTTTATTTAATAATACTGATGGCAAAGTTATATATTAAAAAGTGGTATATATTATATACCGGTGCCCCTCAAGGGGTTAATAAGTTGATTTGTAGCATGTTGGGACTATTTAAACGTACTAGGCAATACGACAATTGCGAAAGAAATGTAAGAAAATGCTGGAAATGTATTTACTGCGATAATTACGGATTAGCTCGTAATTCAACCGCTACAAGCAAATGACGCATTTTCTTGCGACCAGTTTTAACATTGGGTGATAGTGACAACACTTTCGCATGCCTGCTTTTACGTACTCGGTAGCGCATGATAAGCTAAAAGGCGTTCTATTATGATTTTTCCATTTCAGAACATATTCTAGAAGCAACATGGCAAAGATTTGTTTTCCAAAAGTGATACGAATAGAATAAAAAATATTCCACTGAGACGCATGTGTCAATCATTAAAAAAGTCTCAAAATTTAGTTTGTGAAACGTTTAATTAAGAAAATTTTATTAGATTTTTTTTTTAATTAGCTATATTTTTTAGTATAATAATATGTATATATTTTAAATAGTTCCATTATATATAAAGTTTAACGTCTTTTTTTTTCGTAAATAAAATTGCTTAGCTCTCCTTGAAAATGATGAATGTACCACCCAAAACAAACAAACAAAAAATCCATACATAAATTTGAAAATAAAGTATAACTCATTTTTAAATAATTGTGTCATTCGTCATATTTGACAGTGTTTCTCACATAGTTTTTGACAATATAATATTCATAATTTATTATTTCATTGGCTCCAAAATATACATTTTTCAAAATCCTAAATATTCTATTTATTCTTCCGTTGGTATCGAAATACAATGTTAGTGGAGTCTCTAATACATTCATTTTAAAGATGTTTGAAGAAATATATATCCTTTCTTTCCAGAGAAACTAAAAGCTAGTTAAAGATCTATAGAAAGTTTTCAAACAAAACAATACTTTTTCTGTCTGAAAAAAAAAAAGCTCAAAGTTACTAAATTTTTATTTTACTTTCATACTGTTCATTAAGGAGTGAACAAAAATAACGCCTGTGCATGACCATTTTCGAAAATTTTTCTTTTTAAAAAAGTAGTAAAACTTGGACGACTATTTTGAATAATAGTCTCAAAATTTCCTTTGTAAAAGTATGAAATAAAACAGATTTTTTTTTTTTTTTTAAGAGCTTTCTATTTTTTCTTCTGAGGAATTGTTTTTCGGAATATTTTTCACATTTACTATCTTAACGCAAATATCTGAATTTTGATTCTTTTAAATAATCTATAGTGTTTCTAATAAATTATATTTAAGAATGTTATTTTTCCTTTATGTATCGCCATATTATAACTGAAAACAGAATATTGTTAAACAGTGATAAAAATTAAGTACATAAATATACCGGGTGTCCCAAAAATGACTGATGGATTTTTAAAATTCAATAACTTGCAAAAGGTGACAGATATTTAAAAAATTCTTGCAGGAGTGTTATGTATGATGTCAGGAGTTTTTTACTATGATTCTTGATTTTAGTTTGAGTTTCATACAATAGATGGCGCTGACAGAGATTGGCACTCAGTCGAAGACGAAACTCACGTCATTCAGCATTGATGCACCGCCCTCTGAATACTAGGCCTGCCCGCTGACAAAAGTGGCGCGGATTTATTTTGCAGCCTCGAACTTCAACACCAATAATTTCTAAAAGTTTTCTTCGTCTAGTTTTTCTGAGATCAAATGGGTCGAAGAAAACTTTTAGATATTATTGGTGTTAAAGTTCGAGGGACCGTTCAAACGGTGAAAAAAAATTCCGCCTGCGACAGTCGTCATTTTTGTCAGTGCATAAACCTAGTATTCAGGGGGCGGTGCAACAATGCTGAGTGACGTCAGTTTCGCCCTGGACTGAGCGCCAATCGCTGTCAGTGCCATCTGTTGTTTGAAATTCGAACTAAAATCAAGAATCGCAGTAACAAAACTCCCGACATCATACATAACCCTCCTGCAAGAATTTTTTTAATATCTGTCACCGTTTGCAAGTTATTGAATTTTAAAATCCATCAGTACTTTTGGGACACCCGGTATTTTGCAATCATATTTTGCAGTAACATGTTTATTTTATTTTATTTAGTATTTACAAATTTTTAGTATTTACTTTAGCTAATAAAAAAATTAATTTTGCAAAATAAGCTGAATACTAAAAACAGAATAACTTGAATAATTTTTGGAAGTAAAGCTTTTTTAAGAATACCAGGCAGCGTACAGTTCTTCCACAGGTTCTTAATAGAGTTTTTCGTCTTATTTGATTGCAGAAAATATTACTAATTCTACGATAAAATAGGGTGATTACGATTGCTACGATTTAAATAATACATAGAAATTTTCTAATCTTAAATAATGGTGTCGTAGCTGTACTTCTTGAAATCTCAACGAGTGGAATACTAATATGACATACGATTATAATTGAAGGAGTCGGGGCAAGAGAGTGCTAAGTCGCATGTTTGAACTTCTGAGATATTTCAATTTGAAAATTAGATCAAACACCCAAATCAAGATACAAAACAAAAGGTTTTTTCGCCAATGTCTTAGTAACATTTGACATATTCTGAGTAACAATATGACATTACCTTAAAGATATTACTATTACGTTTTTCGTAAATTAGCTATCTTCATCGGGGGCATGAACGTCTGGGGATAAAACGAAACTTGGGACATAGGCTGTCACCAAGTGACATTAGAAAAAAAATTATATGTTGGATATTATAACTTACAATATTAAGCAACAGATAACAGTGTTAGATTTATTTCACCAAAAATGTGGCTTGATACTTTCTTGCCCCGACCCCCTCAATTGTCTTTACTTTTGTCACCACTATTTCTGAACAGTAATCTTCGCCTTACTTAATCGCAAACAATTGTTACACTTTCTGTGATAAAATAAGTTGTAAATTACTGTTCAAAATGACGGTGACAAAAAAGACCGTACGCATCCTGAATACGCCATACGCTGTGCGTCTCTTCCTGAGTTAAGAGTAAAAAAAAAAAAAACAGTATGAAGCATTTTTTTAACGAATCACTAGATTACTTATCAAAGGAATTAAAATATAAATAAAAAGTACAGGAAGCGTTTCGAAGAACAGAGGGACTATACTGAAAAATAAAACATTTATTTCAGTCTCTTTAAGAAGCATCCCAGGTTAGAAACTTTTGAATCTACCTACGTATAAAGAACAAATCGTTTTCTCTTCAAAAGATTTTCTTTCTTTTTTAAATCCGATACTTGGAAAAGCTGCTTATCTCATTGCCGTTGTTTGAATCTCCATTCAAAGCTTCCATTCATAGAGAAGCTTTTCTTAAAATGAAATATTCACAGCAATTCTTTTTGTGATTTTTTCACAAAGTAATTTATTTATGTTTTTTACATCTTGCTTAAGAAAGAGGAAGTCATGGGTTTTTATTTCGATAGAATAATTTATTTAAAATACAAATAATTATAATAAATTCCATATTACAAAAGGTTTTTTTTAAATTATAGAATCATTATAAATAATAATGTGTAAATAGTAACAGTAAGAATATTTTGAAGTCTTAAATTTAATTTTAAAGCAGTTATAGAAATAATTTATGATGTTGATATGTAAAGATCGTGGGTTTGATACCCCTTTGCATTTTGTATCTATGTAAAACTTCTGCAACTATATAAATGGATTATTTTTATCTTAATTATTTGTTAATATGCTTTGATTCAAAAAAATTTTTTAAAGTGTGAAAAGTGTATGTTACCATTTGAAAAATGAAATTTGGTACAATTTTTAATGTGTGGAAGACCTCTTATGGCAAAATATATCACATGCAGCTGTAGAAATTTGTATACGAATGAAAACTGTATCTTTCTTTTATTCTTGCATTAATTTGAACAGAAGTTAAAGACATAACTTTTTTCTGACGTTTTGCACTATGTAAAAAGTGTAGATATTTATTAAAGTATTAAATAATTTATTTAAGATAAGTGTTGCCGCTAGAAGCGCCGTCTATGTAAAAGGTTTAAAAAAAAACTTGTGATTGTGAGTTGGGTTCGAGATGCCGATCAGAGAAGTTGTGCAAATCTCGGCTCTCGACCATTTTATTTAGTGTTGTGAGAAATTAAAAGAGTTACAGTCCGGTAGTGAGTATTTTATTGAAATTGTGTGTTTTTCTTTTGTAGTGATAAATATTAAATGAGTTATCGGCGTACCCAGAGTATTGGTCCGTCGAGCCGGAGGAAGAATAAAAAGAATTTTTCGATGTTTATGTTTTGGCAATCGTCTGCAGAAGATAAAATGGTATTTGGAATTCTATGAAGTAATTAGAATGAGTAAGACTAAAATTAAATCATCGTATTGTTTTTATTGAAGTACAAAATATTGTGATTCAGAATTCCCATGAAGTTTTTTTTGATTCCAGAAGAAAATTAATTTCGATTAACCTTGAAAATTTCGTAATACGAAAAAATAAACTGTGAATGTGTTTACGCAGAGAACTGATATTCTTTATTATTAAACTAATTTGAGAATAGAAAAAGTGGATTACATCTTTTCAATGCGGAATTATGAGATTTGGAGATTTATTAATAAATAAAGGTACGTCAGTTTTATTTATTTTATTGTGAATTGCATTTATAATACAATGTTTAAAGGTGCAAAAAAGGAAGATTATCAGCGAATTGCTGCTGAATTAGACATAGATATATCAGATTCCAAATTAACTATTTATGATTTCATAAATTTAATAAAGGAAAGTTCGAAGTATAAAGCAGATAATAAACTGGTTGAAGACATAGCAAACAGTTTTATTGAGGAAAAAAATGAGGAATCAAAATTACTAGATCTTGAGAAATTAAAAATTGAACATGCAAAGTTAGAAATTGAGTTGGCTAAGGCCCGTGCAGAAACCAAAAATGATAATTTAAGTGATCTCGAAAAAAAAGATAGTATAGAATCTTTAGACCAGCCATACTCAACCTTTTTTTTACGCGGCCGCAAACATAAGTTTGCGACGTTAGGCGGGCCGCAACACACTTTATATCATAATATAAAAAAGGGTAATTAAAATAATAAGGTAACAAAAGCAGTATAACAAAGAAAAATAAAAAGTTAATATAATTAGTAATTTTGAACGTTTGTCGTGGAAGGAATGTTACCAGAAAATTTTAACAGCACTATTTAAAAAAAAAAAAAAAAAAAAAAAAAAAAAAAAAAAAAAAAAAAAAAAACCACTAATGAAAATGATGTAGAAAAATGCCGTGAAGATTGTTTTTTAGAAATAGCAATCTAAAACTTTTGTCTGCCATTTTCTTTTCTACGACAACCGGAATAAGCATTATTAGCGATATGATAAATATAAAACATAATAATATAACAATGCAGCATCGCCAAATTCTACAGGGAAAAAAAAGAGATTTTCTTTAATAAATAATTCATTTTTCAATGCAAAAACTTTTTATTTATTTTGTAATTTAGAAATATATATTGCAATTTAACCCTTTCAGGGGCAAGCACTTGTGCTCCTGTAACGTTGAATTCCCACCGGAATTTAGGCAAGAATTTATTTCAAAATAAGAATAAGCAATTTTCCAACTTTTTCTTGTCAAAGTTAGAAAAGTAAAATTTAATTAAAAGTTTCTGGTTTGAATGGGATTAAAATTAGGTGGTATATAATATATACCACCGCCCCTCAAAGGGTTAATTAATTTGGAATAATGTTTAATTAGTGTACATCACTATAGCACGACTACATGAAAAAAAAAAGAATTTTTGACTAAGGGAATTACATTTAAGATGTTTTAACATGATTTTAAATTAGTAATTACAAATAACTGGCGGATTTTGTCTTCCCATGAAAATATATAAAGGAACAGCAAAGGTGTTAAAAAACTTTTAAAGCGCATCTTAATTATTAATTTTATGATTAGGGATTAATGATTATGTGTCTCGGGCCACATGTAAAAGGTCGCCGGTTGAGTATGGCTGCTTTAGACTCTCTGATTAAAAGTGTACGAACGTTAACTATTAAAATTCCATCTAAACCAGAAGGTTGGGGTTATTTTTTTCATCGTTAGAAAGAGCCTTTATTTCTAAAAATGTCCCAGAAAAATATAAATCGGAAATTCTACTAAATCTGTTAGGGGAAAGGGCAACAAACGTAATTACATACATTAAAGATGGGGAATTAGAAGATTATTTAAAAGTAAAGGCTATAGTACTTAGAGAATTTGAGCCAACCCTCCAGACTTGTTTAGAACATTTTAGGAAAGCACAACGTCATCCTTATGAAACATATGTACAATTTGCATCCCGATTAACAACGAGTTGGGATTGTTATTTAAAATTGAGGAATGTCACAGATTTCGAAACTTTAAAACAGTTAATAGTTTCTGATAAGATTTGTCAAACGCTTGATAAAGATGTCATGTATTTTATAAATGTTAGACAAGCAGAATCGTGGTTTTCTCCCATTGAATTATCTCGGGAAATTGATTTATATTATACGTCTAAGGGAAAACCCGTTGTTGACAATTCTAGAGCGAGTAATAAAAATACTTATTATCGAAATGTTTCTAAAGTTTTTCTAACTGACGTAAAAAATTCAAAATGTATTTTGTCATGTAGTGAAAATCATCCTTTGCATAAATGTCCGGTTTATAAAAACATGTCAGTGGGTAATAGAGTTGAGCTTGTAAAATCCAAAAATCTTTGTTTTAACTGTCTTATGAATCATAAAGTGATTGATTGTAAATCTAAATTCTCTTGTATTATTTGCAAAAAAAGGCACCATGTGACTTTGAATTTCCCGCGTGAACAAAAAATAAATAAAGTTGAAAATCCAGAGATAATTTCACAGGAAATGAGTTCTAAAAACGAAGTCGGAAATAAATCTAATTTGGATGCTTCGGCTCCAGTATTCCAGCCTTTCCAAGCTAATAACCAAAGCAATTTATTTTCAACGATATGTAATTTGTCTAACGAGTTAAAAGCTGTGTTACTTAGCACATTTGTTTGTTTAATAAAAGATGAATATGGTAATTTTCATGAAGCACGTGGTTTATTAGATGTCGGTGCAAACTCTAATTTTATGAGTAAAAGGTTAGTAGATAAACTAAATTTGAAAAGAGAAAAGACTAATATTTCTATTTCAGGAATAAATAATTTGTCCCTTAATGTTAGATCTAGAGTTAACACAACTATTTCGAATAGAGATAAAGATTTTTATTTAAAATTAGATTTTTTAGTCGTTCCGAAAATTACGGAATTTACGCCTTCTAGACCGCTTGAGATTTGTATTTCATCGTTAAATAACATCAAATTAGCTGATGAAAAGTTTAATGTGCCAGGCTCTATTGATTTGCTTTTGGGTGCAGAAAATTTCTATGAATTTTTAAGGCCAGGTCAAATTTACCCCCAACCATTAAACACTAGAATAGTGTTACAAAACAGTGTTTTCGGTTATATTGTTAGCGGAAGCCTTCCGGCTAAGGTTGAAAGTAATATACATTGTGGGTTGATAACAGATAATTTGGAGTTAGAAAGAGTAATTCGAGATTTTTGGGAAATAGAAAACATTGAGAGAGAGTCTGAAGTTTCTAGAAATAAGGAATCAAAAATTTGTGGAGAACATTTTCTGAAAAATTATTCCAGAACTGCAACAGGGCAATACATGGTAAAAATGCCATTTAAGGAAGACCCATCTTGTCTTGGAGAATCAAAGAAAAAGGCTATGAAAGTTTTAAATTAATTATGGAATCGCTTAGTTAGAGAACGTAAATTTAATGATCTTTATAAAGTCTTTATGCAAGAATATTTAAGTATGGGTCATATGGAAGGGGTGATAGAATCTGAAGAACCAGATATCACTTATTACATACCCCATCAATGCGTGTTGCGTGCTGAATCAAGTAGCACACCATTAAGAGTTGTCTTTAACAGCTCCTTAACTTCTACCGGAAAATCTTTAAATAGTTTGCAGTATAACGGAGGAACAATCCAAAATGAGTTATTTAGTATAATGTTACGATTTCGAAAGCACAAATTTGTTTTTGTAGCAGATATTAAGAAAATGTACCGTATGATATTGATACATCCGAGTCAAAGATATTTATTAAGAATCTTGTTTAAACCTGAGGTACATGAACCAGTTAAGGTGTATAAATTATCTACGGTGATTTATGGCACAACTAGTGCCCCTTTTTTAGCAACAAGAACCTTTACCCAGCTAGCTAGAGATGAAGGAAAGGAATTTCCTTTAGCTGCAAATGTATTATTTCATATGGATGATATTTTGACTGGTGCTGATGATCTAGACACAGCTAAAGAGATCCAACAACAACTGATATCTTTGTTAAAGAAGGGAAGCATGGAACTTCACAAATGGTCAGTAAATAATTCTTCTCTTTTGTGTAATAATGCAATATCTGAATATTCATTTTCCAATGAGACAAAAACTTTAGGAATATTGTGGAAGGCGCAACCAGATTGTTTTGGATTTAATTTAATTATAGAGCAAAGTGAAAGGTATACCAAACGCTCAGTATTATCGCAAATTGCTAGAATATTTGACCCGTTGCATTTGATAGGTCCAATAATTACGAAGGCCAAGGTTTTCCTCCAAAATTATGGTTGCTGAAAATAGATTGGTGTGATTATCTTCCAGTGAAAGAAAATATCGAATGGTCTAATTTTCTTATTTCCTTAAAAACTGTAAGTATGATCAATATCCCAAGATTTGTATTTGTAGAACAATCTAATTGTGTGGAATTGCATGGTTTTTCAGATGCTTCTGAACTTGCTTATGGTGCGGTCGTTTATGTAAAATCTATTAATTCTTATGATGATTCTGCTATCAAACTGCTCACTAGTAAATCTAGAGTGGCTCTTCTAAAGCATATTACTATCCCTCGCCTAGAACTTTCTGCCGCAGTCCTATTATCTAAGTTGATGCAAAAAGTATTAAGTGCTCTAAAGCAAGAAGTTTCTAAAACTTGTTTTTGGACAGATAGTACTATTGTACTTGCATGGTTAAAAAAAGAGTCGAATGATCTAAAGACATTTGTCGCAAATAGAGTATCGATTATACAAAGTTTAACTTCGATTGATCAGTGGAATTATGTACCTTCCAAGCAAAATCCTGCAGATCTCATTTCTAGAGGCCTAGATCCCATCAAGATCCAGCAATGTGATTTATGGTGGTTCGGTCCATCAGTAACTCAAGTATGTACCTTAGTTAACACTGTTGAGCCTTTAGATATCATTAATAACAGTTTTTCATTCATAAAACTGCAAAGAGTAGTAGCATGGTGTAATAGATTCATCCACAACTGTAGAAATCCCTTGTATCCCAAAGGTGGAACTTTAACCAGCAGTGAACTCTCTCAGTACTTATCCTGTATTGTAAAAAACATCCAGAGGACTTCATTCGTGAAGGAAATGCAGTATTTGGAAAAGGGTACTGCAATCCCTAACAGTAGTAAACTGACAAACTTGTGCCCGTTTTTAGATGATAATGGTGTAATCCGAGTTGGTGGTAGACTGAGAAACAGCAACTTAACTGAGCATCAAAAATATTCAATGATTATTCCTTCAAACAATAATTTTACTTTTTGTGTTATTAAATATTTTCATAATTTGTATTTCCATGCAGTGCTGAGACAACTCTTTACCTCATCCGAAACAAATTTTGGATCTTATCTGCTAGAAATATCGTTCGTAATATCCTTTTCAATTGTATGATTTGCAAAAGGTAAATTCTAAGAATTCAGAGCAACAAATGGCTGATTTGACAGCTTCTAGAGTAACAATGGCCAGAGCATTTATGCGTACTGGATTGGACTACTGTGGTCCCTTTGAAGTAAAAAACTTCGTAGATAGAAGTAAACAGGTAAAAAAAAGTATTTATTTGTGTAATTGTTTGTTTTACTACAAAAGCCAAGACAATATCATAAGAGCTGTCACTTTGAAAGATAAAAATGGCACATATAAAAGGCCAGTCACAAAAATTGTTGTTTTGCCATATGTGAATAATGGTTTATTAAATACTTAAATTCATACATTTGTTTTATTAAACTATATATTTTCCTGCAGTGTATTACATTCTTGTGTTTATATTTGTAAATTTAGTATTTTATTTAGTGTAGTATTTTTGAGAAGAAATTGTGTTTTTTTTTAGATTTTATTTTTCATTTAGATTGTGTTTGAATTATATTGCAATTATATTATTGAATGTTAGCAACATTCAAGGCCCGGCGGTGTGTTGCCGCTAGAAGCGCCGTCTATGTAAAATGGAAAAAAAATTGTGATTGTGAGTTGGGTTCGAGATGCCGATCAGAGAAGTTGTGTAAATCTCGGCTCTCGACCATTTTATTTAGTGTTGTGAGAAATTAAAAGATTTACAGTTCGCTAGTGAGTATTTTATTGAAATTGTGTGTTTTTCTTTTGTAGTGATAAATATTAAATGAGTTATCGGCGTACCCAATAAGAAATATTTTAACCTGTGTGCTTAAATTAAGTGTACTTTCAGTAAAGGAATTATTGCTATCAACTTTATAACGTTCCACATGATTGATATCCTATATTAAACAAAAGTTAAAAAATAATACACCAAAAGTGTTAAGGAAAATTTTTACTTCCAAAACAAAATTATAACAATTTTTTTTTTGTTAAAATATTTCTATAAATTACTTCACACATTGCTAAGTTTATAATGCTTTTATTATTGAATTAGTACTTCATTACATTTATTTATTTATTTTCGTTTTAATATTTTATGTAATGCTATGCAAATTGACATAAGGTAGCATTTTTTTATATGTTAACTATATCTTTTTTAAAATAATAAATAATATTTATAGTCAAATACAGGATGAATATGTAAAGTGAGAAAAACACCTTTTTTTATTATTTCAAGTGATTTCTTTATATAATATAATTAGTAATATATTTGTATAATATAAAACTAGTCACACTTCAAAGATATTTTTTCCTATAAGATGACAAATGTTTGCTTCAAAATTTCTGTCTAGCGCATCCTCTAAATAAATACTTTAAGATAAGTTTAATAACCCCAGTTTAATAACCCCAGTAACTTCAGACAAATTTCTGAAAAAAAAATTATCTTTCCATGCAATATTTTATTTTAATTGCATTTTCTTCTTCCTTGATTTATGAACAGAATGTTCATACATCCGTTCCACGGTAGCCAATTTGTCCTCCACTTTTATTCAGAAATTCTAAATTTATACCAAAAATTCTCAATAGTGATTTTTGCTTTATTTAATGACTGACATTTTGTGATTATGTAAAGTAACAGTTCTTTCGGAATTCCCAGTATGAATCCGGAATTTTTTAATGAAATTGGAGTCCAAACTGGCGATCCTGATCCATTCATAATTCAAACATTACCGTAATTTCGCGCGTATGCGCCGCACCCCAATTAAGTCTTTTTCAAACCGGAAATTTTATTGAAAATAAGAAGTCAAATAAGTGCTGAGCAGAAGTAAGTCACATTTTATTTAAAATAAATTCTGGTAGGAAATCGAATTGTCTGAGGTGCGGCGTATACGCGCGAAATTACGATAATAAAAAAATTTTTTTTTTCTTTACCGGAGTGTGGTTTGTATTATAAGACTCATCAAATAATAGGACTGTTTGTTCCAATAGAAAAAAAAGTAGTTCATAGAGACCCACTAGTCTGTTCGGATTTCGAAAGTTCACACAAATTTAATAAATTGTCGTATCCGAGTGCGGTTCACAATATAAGACTTGTCAAAAATTGAACTTTTCTGTTGCAAAAGGAAAAAAAATGTTCAAATACTCCCATAAGTCTGTTCACATTTTAAACACTCTTACAAATTAAAAAATCTCTCGTATCGGAGTGCGGTGTACATCATAAGATTTATCAAAAATTGGATTTTTCTGTGGCAAAAGGGAAAAAAATGTTCACATTTTAAAAACTCACACAAATTAAAAAAAATCGTTGTATAGGAGTGTAATAATCCTAAGATTTGGCAAACATTGAGAAATTTCTGTCACAGATTAAAATAAAAGGTTCAAAGAGTCACCTAAGTCTGTTCACATTTTAAAAAAATCATACAAATTTAGTAAACTGTTGCATGAGAGTGCGTCATAAGACTTGGCAAACATTAGATTTTTCTTTTACAAAAGAGAAAAATAGTTCAAAGAAATCTGTTCACATTTTAAAAACTTTTACAAATTTAGAAAATCGTCGTATCGAAATGCTATGTCAATCATAAGACTTGGAGAACATTGCACCTTTCTGTGACAAAAGGGTAAAAATAGCTCGAATATTTCCGTAAATCTGTTCACATTTAAAAAAAAACATACAAATTTCGAAAAATGCCGTATAAATATGCAAATATGCAATGTGCACCATAAGACTTGGCAAACATTAGAATTTTCTGTAAGAAAAGGGAAAAAGTTCAAACAGTTCCATAAGTATGTTCATATTTCAAAATCTCATAGAAATCTAACAAATTCTCGTATAGGTGATTGGTGTGTACCATTAGACTTTGCAAAAACATGACTTTTCGGTCATAAAATTTAAAAACATTGTTCAGAGAGTCCCTTAAGTCTATTCACATTTCAAACACTCATACAAATTTAGGAAAATGTCGTATAGACGCGCAGTGTGCACCATTAGACTTGGCAAACATTGAAATATTCTGTCAAAAAAATTAAAAATAAAAGTTCAAAGAGTCTCCTAAGTCTGTTTATATTTCAAAAACTAATACAAATTTAGCAAATTGCTGTATCGGAGTGCGTCATAAGACTTAGCAAACTTTGGACATTTCTTTTACAAAAGGGAAAAATAGTTCAAACAGTCCCATAAGTCTATTCACATTTCAAAAACTTATACAAATTTAGAAAATTGTCTTATTGAATTGCGGTGTGCATCATAAGACTTGGCAAACATTGCACCTTTCTGTGACAAAAGCGTAAAAATGGCTCAAAGAGTTCCATAAGTCTATTCATATTTTAAAAAGTCATACAAATTCAGAAAAATGCCGTATAGATGCGTGGTGTGCCCCATTAGACTTGGTAAACATTGGAATTTTCTGTCATAAAATTGAAAAAATTGTTCAGAGAGTTCCCCAAGTCTGTTCACATTTCATAAACTCATACAAATTCAGCAAATTGCTGTATCGGATTGCGGTGTGCATCATAAAACTTAGCAAAAGATTAGAATTTTCTGTGAGAAAAGGGAAAAACAGTTCAAACAATTCCATAAGTATGTTCACACTTCAAAACCTAATAGAACTTTAATAAATTGTCGTATAGGAATTCAAAGCGCGCTATTACATTTGGCAAACTTTGGACATTTATGTCATAAAATTAAAAAAAATTGTTCTGGGAGTTCCCTAAGTCTGTTCATATTTCAAAAACTCATACAAATTTTGAAAAATACCGTATAGATGTGCGGTGTGCATCATAATACTTGGCGAACATTAGACTTTTCTCTGAGAAAAGGAAAAACAAATCAAACAGTTCCATAAGTATATTCACATTTCAAAAACTCATAGAAATTTAACAAATTGTCGTATCGGAGCGCGGTGTGCAAACATTGTACTTTTCTGTCATAAAATTTAAAAATTGCTCAAAGAGACACCTAAGTCTGTTCAAATTTCAGAAACTCATACAAATTTACCAAATTGTTGTATCGGAGTGCGGTGTGCATCGTAAGACTTCATAAACATTGAACTTTTCTGTGATAAATGGAAAAAATGTTCAAACAGTCCATAAGTCTCTTCGCATTTCAAAAACTGATACGAATTTAGAAAATTGTCATATCAAAGTGCAGCGTGCATCATAAGATTTAGCAAGCATTGGACTTTGCTGCTTCAAAAGTGAAAAATAGATCAAAGAGTGACTTCCATAAGTGTGATCACATTCCAAAATCTCGTACAAATTTAGGAAATTGAAGTATCCGAGTGTGATGTGCACGGCTTGGCAAATTATCGGACTTTTTGTGTCAAAAAATAGTTCAGTTTGAACTATTTATTTTTTTCTTTTCACAATAAATCTCGTCATTTGTCATGTCAGAACGCAAAACGCATTCTGTTACAACAATTTGTTAGTGTTGTATGAATTTTGAAATGCAAACGTACTTGTAGGCACCATATATATATATATTAATGTAAAAAACGCATATTTTTCTGCATTTTTGCATAAACGCTTTTCCATGTTAAAGTATAAAGCAACAATAGCAAGTATGAGATACAAATTAAATGGTATTATGCAACCTGTTTAATTAATATTCTTCATGCTATGCAATTCAATTCAATGTGAATCAAAATACTTTTTAATAACATAAAATGGATTTCCATTAAATTGTTCATTCATTAATTATTAACCTAAATTCCGTTCATTATTAATCTAAATTATGAAGCAAACAAATGAATAAAAAGCAAATCTTTTGCCAGAGGCAACGAAAGGTATGACTTTAACTTTATAAACACAATTTTGATAAGAAATAAAATTAGCAAATTGCTTTGTTAAAAGTTCAGATTCGTTAAACTCTTGCCTGATAGATATTATTTACTTGATCTGATATTCTAAACTCAATTCTGGGTATGAAAAATAATTTAAAAAAATAAAAATTAATGAAGTGGCTATAATAACATAAAGCTTTATATCATCGACATAACAACCATACATTAAAATAAACCTTCACCATTTAAATCATTAAATTTTCAAGATATTTCTTTTACTAAAGTCACTTAAACAGGCATCTTTTTCCAAAAGTTAACTTTTTATAACAAAATAATACCTAAAAAAATTTTGGGAAATTTATATTTTTAATAATAGTAAAAAAAAAAATTCAACATTAGTGTGTTACATAAATGTCGCTTGCATCCTAAGCGAAAAAGCACCCAATTTCCTCTCTTTTATATAAAAAAAGTTCATTTTAATTAGCATAATTAACCTTTTATATATATTTACATTGCTTTATATTATCAGCAGTCTTTCGCTATTAATTTACACCTCATTTATGTCAAAAGCTTCCTACTTATTAATATGATAAATGGGAATAGTTTTGTAATGTTACTTAGAAAGGAATGAATAGCTACTGGAATAACGTAATTTAATAAGTTAATTTACGGCTCAAATTATATGATTCGTGTGGCTATATTTAACGAATTTTAATTCATAATTTTATTTTGTATATAAAATTTCAAGAAAAAGATTACATGCAAACAGAGTTTAACGGAAAATAGTGTTAAAACGTTTAAAGATTATAATACCGTCAGGAATAGACATTTTTTGCATAGAAAAACAAGGTCTCGTTTTTTTGTTTTTACATCTACGATCGTCCATAATGTCTTTTATTAACATAATAATTATCTGTACTACTTCTACAACAGACATTAATTTATTTTAATAAACACACCGAAGAGCAGTGAACATGTCTTAAAGCTTCAAAAACACTTTCAGATTACACTAAATCTTCTCAATAAGTTTAAAAGTTTTAAAAAATATTTTCACTTCTTGGAATGAGGCATCCTCAGTTACTGATGTTGTGTTTCTTCCTAGATAGTCACTCTGTTGAAAACTTCCTCATTTTTCCTATTCTTAATAACATCTGTGTTTATTAAAAGAAATTCTCGTTTGTTGTAATAGGTAGTACAGATAATTATACGGACTCAATTTTCTTATTCAGTCAAACATAGAGTTTGTCAAACGTATACTCGAATTTTCGTTCAAACCTTTAACGATAATGAAGACATTGTGAAGATATTTTTAACAAATATTCTTTGTTTTGTGTGAGATGTGATGCCATCTTGAAAAGTGCTGGCATTACACAATAATACGACCATCACAGGTGACACCGTTCATACTATCAGCTACATTCTGAAATATGGAACCTCTGGTGCAGTTTTGGTTGAACATGGATAGTGGCTACTTCCAGCCCAAATCGTAACGTTTTTATAAGCATCATAAAGTAAGATAAGTTTAAAAAACAAAAAAATACAGAGGAACCCAACCCAAGTATTCGAGGTTACAGAACCTAGGTGAAAATAACATTTAAAGGGTCAGGTAACTTTTGAACAGATAAATCATATATATTATTTCTGCAGTCAACATCTCTTTTCCTAAGCAAATACAAAACGCAGAACGATAAATGAGATACCACATGAAAGGATTTGGAACCTGCTTCTGACAGAGTACACTTAGATTTCGTTAAAACATGTTTTTGATTAAAAATTGCAGCTAATTAAAAACTAAATCAGCATTGTTTTCGTACATGAAGTTAAAGGTTTTTCTCAAACCCATGTTGCCACAAAAATGAAATACCGCATTATATCATGCTCAACAATGATTATAAAAAAATTGTAAAATAAAGATAAAGTGAGACATTGTTGCTGCACGCATTTATTTTATATTTATGATTAAACAGCAAAATTTAAAATAAATTCTCAATATATTTTTCTTTGTCCCATGTTTTTTTTTTTTTTTTCAGAAAGTGATGACGTCATCATGAAGATGCAGTTAAAATACGATTGATATTTATTTTTTTTCGCCTTCGTTATCTGCGATCAGTTTTTATTGTAACTTTGATGGAATGAATGAGATGATAATCTGGCTATTGTTTTTTATAAATTTAAAGCTGCATCTAAATAATATTAGATTGCAATGTGATATCTTCGCACGGGTTCACGGGTTATATGTAAAAGTGATCCTAATATGGACATCGATAAACTCTCATTTAATTAACTTTTGAATATGAACTTTTAAACACACTTTAAAAGAGATATAATATAATTCACTTTATATGCCTTTCTAAACTGTGTACTGTTCTAAACTATCTAACTAATAATTCTGTTGTGCTACATGAAAGTCAATGACGGGGCAGGGAGAGGGGGGGGGGGTAAATATTTTTAATGGCGACTATAATTGTTTGCTGGCTGCCAGATTTTATCAAATTTGAAAAGCCCTGATTATTAAATTATCTTTATCAAAGTTCCATTTATGAATAGAAATTCGGCTTTGAATGAGACATGTATATTGTTAATTGCAATTTTATCTTCTTGTGGGATTTTTGTTTGATTTCATATACCTGATTATTATGACTGCCACCCCTTTTTTCATTTTTGACAGATATGTTCGTACGCTTGTACTACAATTTTTTTAATAGAATTTTTCTATTTAATATTTAAATTGCTGAAATTGCAGACGCCTCGTTCGTTTAATTACAGAATTTGTAATACTTTTCTGCATTTAAATAAGGCGAGAAATTGTATGAAAAAATTATGGTAAAAGCGTACGAACCTTGTTTTAAAATTAAAGTTTATATTAGAGAATACTAATAAAAGTACTTTATAAAATTTATATTTGCAATAATATGAGAATAATAAGTTCCAATAATCACTATAAAAATATTACATAAATGTTATATGCATATTAATCAAACTTGAAATGAGTTTTTCTTCTTTTATGAAAACAAACATTAACTGTAATTTGCAGAATTCATCTTCATAATATGAGCAATGAATCATTTATAACAGTCATCAATAATCATAGTATGAATCATCTTCGTAATATGAGCAAATTTTTCGGCATCAATTTACACGTCATTTGTATAAAAAACAATCATAAATTATTCATCTGAACTGATCCATATCTTCACTTAATTACCGTCTTATTAACGTGATAAATGGGAATAGTTTCGTGATGTTATTTTCAGAGAAATGAATTACTTCTGAAATAATGTTACTTAATACGTTGATTGTGGTTCAAATAAATTAATGGATAATTCGTATGGATCTGTTCAATCTATTTCAACTCATAATTTTATTTTGCTTCTTTTCGCTCTCTTAATTTTTCTTTTGAAAGCAATACAAAGTGTCCCAAAAGTACATTTTAAGTTGGCAACATTTTATCTTTTGTTGACATTTACTGACAATTGTAATGGGAAATTTTAGCTTGGTTTTGAAAATTTCAGAACTTGAAAATCCATGTTTAGACTTTTTTCCCATTTAATATCTCTTTGTCCGCTAACATCTATCCAAAAAACTGTCGGTAGATTATAGGATTGCTATAATTAAACAATTTTAGTATATAAAATTAGGTTTTTAAATTCAGTAATACGGAAATTATAGGACTCCATCTTAAATAGGACGTAATCACCATGGCAACCTAGAATCATTACCTATAATTGGATATTATTGAATTAATTACATATGATAGGATTTAATAGAATGATGAAAACTTTTATTAATATTTTTTTAAGTTTTGATTGACAAAATTCTGCGACGATTATACAAGGTTTGTACGCCTGTACCGCAATTTTTTATTAGAATCTTTTGCCTTATTTAAATGCAGAAAAGTATTACAAGTCGGGTAATTAAACAGGGCATCTACGATTTCTGCTATTTAAATATTAAATAGAAAAATTCTATTAAAAATTGTGGTAAAAGCGTACAAACCCTGTTATATATATTAAATTTCAAACCATTCGGTTGGTTAGTTTTTGTACTGTTATATGCGGACAGACGGACGGACAGACAACAAATATAGGTGTTACGTATTTATATATAATTACGAACGCACCTAAAAAACAGCAGCTAAGGGATGTTTGACTCGGCTCAAATCACCCATTTTCATCTAGTGCAATTGAACACATTTTAATAACTGGATTTAAATGTATCAAAAATTATAATTTACTTATTTCAGCAATTAATCGCATTACTTTATATCAATATATTTTAAATTATGAACTAAAAGAAAATATTTCGTATCAAACGAAAAAACTAAAATACTTATTAATAAATAATGTGAAATGTAAATTGAAAAATGAATATTTTACTATTCAAAATAAGTTATTCTACAACTATACAAATCTTAAATACGTATATTGTATGCATAATATACATATATCACACTTTGTGTTAAATATTTTGCGTGAGTTTCTTCTGGTGGTCTTTTTAAGCTGCACTTCAAATCACCAGTATTGGTATAGAAATAGTAACTTTAAAAATAAGAATGGAATTCCCTTGTTAACAAAATACACATTGATTTGTAAAATTATGAATGCGAGATATGATTGATAATCATTAGCTTTACCAAGTGGTGAGGTCTAATAAACATGTTTCGTACCAACACTTTTTTTTAAACAGCAAATCCGGTACAGAAACGGGTTACATTTTGCTAAATAAAAATTCTGCTGGAAATTTATTTCCGTGATTTAGTGTGTCAAAACTTCTTTAACCCTGTATACAGTGCTATGGGAAATAATTATAATAAAAAATCAATCATTTACTGACTTTTATAGACTTACATGAGGCAGGCTGTGTTGCTATTGTATTTCAAACTCAAATTACAAGGACTTTAATATATATATGTACATATTCATAGATATATATGTAGCATTTTGACGCTGTTGAGATATTACGATGAATAATATTCGATGAAAAGATGGCAGTCCTTCAACGATATAGCAAGTTGCAGTCGATATTAGCAAGTATGGCGAAGTAGAAGGCAATGAAATGATTCCACCAAAGTTTTCCAATAAATCCAGCCAATCTCCAGACAAATAATTTTATTAGAAGACGAACAACACAGAAACGATTCCCAAAGGTCTAAAACTTATAGCCCTCGGGCTAACGTTGCTTCACTTCATTGAATTAAGATGTTACTGGGCCAGTTGAATATTCTACGGTCATACAAATACCAGACACATATTTATTTAGCTTCCGAAAACGTCAAAAATCTGCCGCTCCGACCGGCGCGGGCGAGTTTTGATCTCTCCGCGGAAACATACACAGAATTACGTCACGAGCGCTCAACCCAATGAGTGAGAAGCTAGCTCCAGCCCAACGAATGAGGCTAGAGGGCGAGGCTAAAACATTAAAGAATCCCTTACTTTGGTGCGGACCAATTTAGAAGTTAAAATCCCAAGCGCGCGAAAGAATCAGAGCAATAATAATAATAAAAAGAAAATGGCTTTTAAAAACATTCGAAATGAGAACGCGTCTCAGAATTTTATAGATTGGGGAACTGATAAAAGTTACGAATGATCTTAAATTTTAGATTAAGATTTGGAATAAAATAATTATTAATATACGGATATTTACTTTTAAAATAACTTTAAATAGGAATAGATATTATTAAGAATTAAGGAAATACTGACTATGACAGAAGTTAGAATAATTTTAAAAGATTAATGCGAATAAAATTGAAGGCTACGAAGGAAATAAAATTTTATATAACATATATATATAGATGTAAACACAAAATATATTCATGAAATGCCCGAAGGACACAAAAATTGTATGGTAATTAATTTTTCTTTAAGTAAATTGAAATGCGTGATTTAATCTTAAATTAATTTCAACTACATCCACGTTTCTGTCTCTGTAAATAAGAAACCTCTGTAAAGAAATGCCTATAATCAGACTTTTAAAAGTTTCTAATACATTTATGTTATAAAATGTAAGGGCATGCATAAGCGTTGATATTACTAAGGATAGATAATAAGCATTTAATCTAACTTAATATTTACATCGCATTATTACCATTAAATTCTAGTAAACATCGTCAAACAGTATGAAATCATATTGCACGCATTGTAGTGCGCTTTCTTGCATGTCGATACCAAAACTCACACCTAAATATGAACAGGAGGGTGATTGTAAATTCTGAAATCTGGCTGTGCTTTAAGTTTTGGCGGCTCCTTAGGGGCAATTCTCACACTACAGTAATTAGAGATAACATTTTGAAGAATATTTCTTTAAAGTTCTATAAAAATATTCTATCTATATTAATCAAATATTAAATCAATTCTCCTTCTTTCACAAGAATGGGTTAATTGTAACCCACACGATTATTTTCTTTATAAATAACTTTTAGTATTAACGTACACCTCATTTATGTCAGAAAATATTTAATCATAACTCGATCCTCTTCATTTAATTACGCACTTATTAACGTGATAAATGGGAATAGATCATTAACGTGATAAATGGGAATAGATCATTAACGTGATAAATGGGAATAGATCATTAATGTTATTTTCAAATACACAAGTACATTCTAAAATGGTGTTATTTAATACGTTGATTTCGGTCCAAATTAGATGTTTCATGTGACTGTTTAGTTAACTAGACTGGCTAACTTGACTGTAAGCCCATTTCATCTGAGAGTTTCATTTTGTATCTGGTATTTTATCAAGTATTTATATGTACATTTGCACGAATAATGTCCCAAATATACGACATCCCCTATTATACGGTGTCCCAAAAATACCGGAGCCTATAGTTTTTTAAAAATACCAGGTGCGCCATAAGTTCGTTAAAACTTTAAAAATTCATTAAAAAGAAACAAATGGTGCTAAAAAATTACGGTTTGCAGATATCGAATTAGAGGGAGATCGGATTTTTTTAATTAAAAAAAATTGTGGATTAAAAAAATATCGATAGATGGCCCAGATGTCAAGGAAGACCTCCCCCTTCAGGACAATCCTTCAAATGATCCATTTCATCGAAGAGTCTGACAAGTTTCAATATCCCAGCACTTGGAACGGGTCTTTCTCTTCTTGAGTCTTTTTAAAATGCGAATTTTTTCTTTCTTTTTCCTTCTTTTTTTTTTTTTTTTTTTTTTTGTTTTTGTTTTGTTAATGCTTCGGTTTCTGATTCCCCGTTTTTGGAAAAAAGCTTAACCAACAACTCTTGATATGGTAACGTAATACATAATGCTGGCGTAAAGAAGAATCTATGAAGAAGAATCTATGCGCATTTAGGTGTTTTATTGACATTCTGATTTGCATAAATCTGCTTCCTATAAAGTATGCCAGAGCCATCTATCGGTAATTCTTTTAACCAGAACTTTTATTGTTATAGAAAAAAATCCGATCTCCCTCTAATTCCATTCCTGCAAACTACAATTTTTTAGCATCATTTGTTTCTTTGTAATGAATTTTTGAAGTTTTAATGAACTTTTGGCCCACCCGGTAATACTATACCGTATGTAATATTCTCATATTTTTTTAATGCTAAATATGGAAGAAGGATGTGTACTAGAGAGCAGTCTGGCTGAGCCCGAGCCTGGACTTGAAACGTTCTTGGGCTCGATTTTTATAACAGTCTTCAGGCTTGTGTATAGATAAATTAATAGAAGATATATATATCGATATTTCAGTCTAGATATAGCTAGACTGTTTTAGTTATGGATATACACGGTGTCTCGCTGGTCAATAAATAATTCCAAACCCGTTAGTTTTAGAGATACAGTTCCAACTGAAAAGATGTTCCAAATATTGTTCTTCGTAATATGAAAATCCATGTACGTCAAAATATTCTTTTTTTTTTTTTTTTTAAGAGACGCGATATTTAAATTTTTAGACTATTTCTTGGTCTTATAACTTATATTTAGAAATTCTTGCTCCATGCTCTACAAAGTGAAACAATAAAAACTCTTTTTTTATAAAACGAGTTAGAATACTTTGAATTTTAATACATTGAGGACGGATGATTTTTGCCTTTTAAAAAAGAAGCTCCACCTATGAGTGTTACATTTTCATAATACATTATTTAACAAAAAGATTTTTTTCCCTTTGTATTTATGTTATAAATGAATGTTTATAATAACGGTATTGTCTCTAATCGAACTATTTATATGCATAGTATTCTAATTGTACAAATACAAATTTTGTATATGTCTTTTGAGAAATAATGTAACATGTAAATCGCAAAAGTACCGCCAATGGGCGGAATTACAGATGTCCAAAAGACTTAAATTTACGTGAAACGTCCGTTAAGCATTATGAATTTTCAGCATTTTCTGGCCCTAAATCGACACAACCCCATTTATTTAATGACAGGAAATGAAAGCAAGAAAAGTGCTGAAGGAACAGAGTAACTTGATCAATAACACTGTGTGCAATATGAACTACATTCTGAAACATGGGAAATCTAGTACAGGGTTCGTACGTTTTTACCACAATGTTTTAATAGAATTTTTCTATTTAGTATTTAAATAGCAAAAATTGTATACGCCTCGTTTAATTGCAGGATTTGTAATACTTTTCTGCATTTAAATAAGGCGAAAAATTCTATTAAAAATTGTGGTAAAAACGTACGAACCCTGTAGTACAGCGCAGTTCGTATGTGGATGGTGGTCATTTCCACCACTATTTTTGATAGAGTTGTATTTCACACAAAGAAGGTCGGTATACAACAATCTTCGTTACAATATCTGCATCAGTTTAAAGTAGAGTTGCAAAAATCTGGCTTATTCCCGGGTTTATTTCCAATAGACCCGGTTTATTCCCATGTTTATTCCCAAAAGACCTGGTTTATTCCCAAAAAACCTGGTTTTTTCCCAGGTTTAAACCGGGTTTTTTCTAGCCTTTGCAACTCTAGTTTAAAGTTATAAACAAAAATCGGGGTTCGAGTTGGAGTAAGACACCCTGTATTTTTAAATGATTAAATGGATTACAGACCTACTTTATATACAAATTTTTATGTGGCAGTGTGCTCTACTTGAACTCGAAGTTTGTACGCGGAGTTCCGAGACACCACGTACGTTGTAATATACAAGCATTCATATTACATATTAAAAAATTATGCATGATTACTATTCAATAGCCGCAGTCAATATGCTCAGTTCAGTTCAGTCATTATTTACTTAGGATGCAAACTATGACAATAGCTGGTAACTTTTACGCTTTTATCATACCACTAAAATTTAATAGTAAATTTTGTCATATTTTATCAGATATATCGCGCATCTGCGTCTGCGACTAAATACATCAAAAATTACTTTTGTTAACAATAAAGCGTAAAAGGAAACACTAGGCTATGGCTTTGATCTAGAATTTGTTTTTCGAGAAATTCTACATACAGCATAATCTACTATAATAGTAAATTATTTTTGGAATTTTTTATCTTTTGATTGGTTTTAATTACATTGTCTATTAATTGCAACAAAATTTCGAATGAATATCAAACAACTTTCTATGATGGTACAAAGCATCAAATTATATAAAATATAATTTTTACAGAAAAATAATAACAAATTGCTTATTTTTCAGATAAACGTCAACAAATATACAAATAATTTTTTCACAATATTCATTTTATCTAATATTAAATAATTAATATTAGACGTGTAACAACGTGTAAAAACAAAGTAGAGATTTGTGAGTATTCGAACAAAAGAAATAAATGATGTTGCTTCTATATAACACAATTATTCGGCTAACAACTTAATGATGTTGATGTTATATAACACAATTACTCGGCTAAAAACTTAATGATGTTGATGTTATATAACACAATTACTGGGCTAACAACTTAATCATGTTGATGTTATATAACCAATTACTCGGCTAACAACTTAATGATGTTGATGCTATATAACACAATTACTCGGCTAACAACTTAATGCCAGTCTTAAGGTATCCGAATACCTTCGGAGGGCCTTTTTAAAAATTATTTTAAACTATGACTTTTTTTGCATTGTATATCATGATGTGATTAAAAAAGTGAAATAAAACAGAAAAAGTTATACATTTCAAATTATTTTTTTATATTTTGGGGAAAAATAATAAAAAAAACAGCGAAAATAATCACTTCCGCAAAACATCATAACTCAACTTTAAATCAAGATAATTTTATTTTGTAAGTATTATTATAATTATTAAACCTTTTTCTGGGGAATGAACTACTCTCATATTTGTGAGTCCAATATTTAAAACTCTATAGAAAGTTAATCAGTGATGAAGCAAAAATTACTAAAAATTTATTGCAAATTGGAAACTTTATCAATAATTTAAAAAAAACTAATACACTTACTGTTACGAGTGTAGTTCATTCCCTTTATTGCACTTGACAAAGCATACAAAAAAAATTTGAAAGAAATTCAGCCATAATTTTTTCCGTTATGATGTTTTGCGTAAACATAAAATGTTAAAAAATTGATTTTCAGAAAACGCAAAAACAAAATTTAATTCAAAATCTTACCTTTATTTTCAAAAGCAAACCTTAGTATGTTACTCAATTTATACACTATATTATCTATTTTGTTTAAAACAATTGCTGTTTTTCTTTTTCAAATTCTTTTAAAATTTTCTCTGCTTCTTTACTTTTCGGTTTACATAGCATTGAAAAACGTGCTGACTTCCGGTGAGCAGAACGATACTTCCGGTTTCAAAATACTGATACTTAGTAATTTTAAAAAGGCAATAACTTGACTTCTAAATAACATATAAACAAAATTCAAAGAGATTTGGAAAGATAAAGAGTCCGGCTATTATATTATACCAAAATCTCAAAATCGATATTTTGACCGAAAATCGGCTTTTGAAGGTGTTCGGATACCTTAACCCTTTAACGGGCAAAATAATTCTGTTGCTAAGTTTTTGGAATGATTCACTACTACCAAAATTTGCGAACAAATTCATTTGTAAATAAATAAGTGCTTTTTTTCTTCGTGTACATTATAAAAGCAAAAATATATTTAAAAAAAATCTGGCACAATTTCGGCAGTGAAAATTAAGTGGGATAAATTCATCCCACCTCCCATGAAAGGGTTAATATGGTAACGTCATCAAATATTTTAGAAGTGAAAGTTATCTCGTTATATAAGAGTGTTTTACGTCATAAATAATAATTTTATGAGAATACTCAGCTATATCTAATTAAATGCTCCCCTTGATAGAACTGCTTAATTTTATAAGTGAATAATTATTATCTGAGTAGAATTTTAGACTGTTTAATGACGTAATAACATAGTTTTTGGAAGATATATATATAGTTAAATTATTCCTTAGTATTATTTCTAAGGCTATCAAATGATACTTTTCAAGATTTTCCTTTATGATTTTTATATTTAATTTTTTAATTAATATAATTACAAATTCTTTTTAATACACTGAATGCTTGACTTATTGAATTAGATTAAAAATTACAAATATAATAATTATAAATTACACTATTTTTCACAATATTCATTTTATCTAACATTAAATAATTGAATAATTTTCTTTTTCAAATTAAAATTAAGTGATTGATAGACAACATAAAACAAAATAGAAACTTGCGATTGTTCGAACAAAAGAAATTAAATTATATTGATGTTATATAAGCCAATTACTCGGCTAACAATTTGATGCCAATCATAGTATGGTAATGTCGTTAGACATTTGAGAATTGACATTTATATCGTTGCATAAGCGTGTTTTACGTCACAAACAATAATCTTAGGAAAACAACAGCGAAAATATTCAGCTCTCTCTAGTTGAATGTTCCTCTTGGGAGAATTGCGGAGTGTCGTAACCGAGTAATTATTATTTTACTAGACTTCCAGACTGCGTAATGACATAGTTTTTGGAATATATACATAATTAAGTTATTCCTTAACACTATTTCTAACAATGCAAACCTTTCAATATTTTCATTTCGTTTTTTTATACGTAATTTTTTTAAAAATAAAATATTTACAAATCCTTATTAATACATTGAACACTTGACTTATGATTGTCTTAGTTTAAAAATTACAAATATAATAACCATAAATTACAACAAGTTTCATAATTTCATTTTATATATTAATTAATAATTAACACATTTTATTTTTCAAATTAAAATAAATTGTCTGATAGAGATACTGTAAAAACAAAATAGAAACTTGTGATTATTCGAAAAAAAAAAGAAATTAAATGATGTTGATTTTATATACAGGGTTCGTACGGACTCTTGGAATTTTCAGGGAAATTACCAGTATTTTCGTATCGAAAAACTCGTCTTATGTAATCGTACGGTTACATAAGGCGAGTTTTTCTATAAGAAAATAGTGGTTATTTCCCTGAAAATTCCAGAAGTCCGTACGAACCCTGTATATAAGGCAATCATTCGGCTAACAATTTAATGCCAGTCTTAAGAGCCTACACCAGTCATGCGAAGAAACGCTCAAGCTAATGTTATGTCTATGGGAAGGTTCTTGCGCGATTTCTCGCTCGCATTTTAATATTTATTATTATTATTATTATTATTATTATTATTTTGCATAGGATAGCTGAGGCCGATCCCTAACGTTGTTAGTTTTTACTTTTTTGATTTTAGTTACAGTATTTTTATAAGCGGACATTTTCTAATTTCGGAACCGGTTGGAACCGGTTATGACCAATTAAACTACTCCTTAATATTATTTCTAAGGCTGCCAAATGACACTTTTCAAGATTTCCATTTATGTTTTTAATACTCAATTTTTTACTTTCTTCTATCTATAATAGAAGAAAGTATTGTAATCGAAATTTTTTTCGACTTCCGGTTTTTGACGGATTTAAACGTTTTAGGGGTCAGTTAACATGTAGGGGTAAAAACATGTTTTTACAAAATGTCTGTCTGTCCGTCTGTCCGTCTGTGTGTCTTTTCATTGTACCATCTAAAAGTGTATGAAGTTATGCTTCAAATTGAACCACATTTTTTTTCTAGGTTTTTGGCTATGGCAAGCAGGTTCTATCAGAATTTGGGGATATTTCGACGAAAGGGGGCGCCGTGATGGATATTTTTGTTCCATTTTCACTATTGTACCATTTAAACGTGTATGAAGTTATGCTTCAAATTGAACCACATTTTTTTTCTAGGTTTTTGGCTGTGGCAAGCAGGTTCTATCAGAATTTGGGGATACTTCTACGAAAGGGGGCGCTGTGATCGATATTTTTGTTCCATTTCCACTATTGTACCATCTAAAAATGTATGAAGTTATGCTTCCAATTGAACCACATTTTTTTTCTAGGTTTTTTGGCTATGGCAAGCAGGTTCTATCAGAATTTGGGGATATTTCGACGAAAGGGGACGCTGTGATCCATATTTTTGTTCCATTTTCACTATTGTACCATCTAAAAGTGTATGAAGTTATGCTTCAAATTGAACCACATTTTTTTCTAGATTTTTGGCTATGGCAAGCAGGTTCTATCAAAATTTGAGGATACTTCGACGAAAGGGGGCGCTGTGATCGATATTTTTGTTCCATTTTCACTATTGCACCATCTAAAAGTGTATGAAGTTATGCTTCAAATTGAACCACATTTTTTTCTAGGTTTTTGGCTATGGCAAGCAGGTTCTATCAGAATTTGAGGATACTTCGACGAAAGGGGGCGCTGTGATCGATATTTTGTTCCATTTTCACTATTGTACCATCTAAAAGTGTATGAAGTTATGCTTCAAATTGAACCACATTTTTTTCTAGGTTTTGGGCTATGGCAAGCAGGTACTATCAGAATTTGGGGATACTTCGACGAAAGGAGGCGCTGTGATCGATATTTTTGTTCCATTCTCACTATTGTACCATCTAAAAGTGTATGAAGTTATGCTTCAAATTGAACCACATTTTTTTCTAGGTTTTTGGCTATGGCAAGCAGGTTCTATCAGAATTTGAGGATACTTCGACGAAAGGGGGCGCTGTGATCGATATTTTTGTTCTATTTTCACTATTGTACCATCTAAAAGTGTATGAAGTTATGCTTCAAATTGAACCACATTTATTTTTTGGGTTTTTGGCTATGGCAAGCAGGTTCTATTAGAATTTGGGGATACTTCGACGAAAGGGGGCGCTGTGATAGCCATTTAAAAATTTCAAATTCAAAAAGATGTGCAAATTCAAAAAAATTAGAAATCCTAAAACTTTTTTTCGTTAAATGTTCGGCCTTGATCCGGAGAATCCGGAGCAATTTTTGTTTTGCCTCTATCTTAAAAAATAGCTGAGATATAGCGGTTTGAAATTTTAGGGTGGCTGACATTTTCAAACAAGACAGCGGAATTTCATACATAAACGGGTTTAATTTATGAGTTTTAGTTAACATGATTTCGGCAAATTTTCTTTCATTGTTGTAACCATTCATCCTGTTACATGCTTATCACTACGCCAACGTCGAATTCTCGCCGAACTTGGCGACAGTTGGCGGAATATCGCCAAATTTGGCGACTAAAATAAGTTGCCATAAATGAAGCCAAATTGGCTGTAGAGGACTAATTTGGCGATATCCTCATTCAAATTCAATGTTGACGAAAACTGGGATTGAATCTTCTTTATTTAGGTTCCACGCATTTTACCTTCGTGTTTTCCAGTAAAATTAGCTAAAATCGTAAAACCAAGGAATAGGGAGGCTATCTGTTCCTGTCGGTTCAGGCCAGAAGGACTTTTCGTAGTTTAGTATATATCGGTTGTTCGCATCCCTGTAACACGACGATTCGCAAGCAGCTGACGTACAACACAATGACGAAAAATATTGATTTTATTAGCGATGTGATAGCGAATTTTGAAGTATTAACATGACTGAGATAGAAGAAAGTTTTAGGATTGGCACATCCGACTAGCTAATTAATATAATTATTTTTTTTTAATACACTGAATGCTTGACTTATTTTCTTAGTTTAAACATTACAAATATAATAATAATAAATTACGGTATGTTTTACGATATTAATTTTATCTAATATTAAATAATTGAATAAGTTTCTTTTTCAAATTAAAATTAATTGACTGATAGACCATATAGAACAAAATAGAAACTTGCGAATTATTCGAACAAAAGAAATGAAATTATGTTGATGTTATATAAGCCAATTACTCGGCTAACAATTTAATGCCAGTGTTAGTACGGTAATGTTGTTAGAAATTTGAGAAGTGACATTTATATCGTTGCAAAAGATTGTTTTACGTCACAAACAATAATCTTGGGAAAACAACAAAGAAAATTCTCAGTTTATCTAATAGAATGCTCCTCTTGGGAGAATTGCGGAGTGTCGTAACCGAGTAATTGTTATTTTACTAGACTTTCAGACTGCGTAATGACATAGTCTTTTGAATATATATATATAATTCAGTTATTCCTTAACATTATTTCTAACAATGTAAACCATTCAATATTTTCAGTTAGAATTTTTTTTTATATATAATTTTTTAAATAAAATAATTACAAATTCTTATTAATACATTGAATACTTGACTTATGATTGTTTCAGTTTAAAAATTACAAATATAATAATTATAAATTATACTATGTTTCACAATATTCATTTTATCTAACATTAAAAATTTGAATAATTTTCTTTTTCAAATTAAAATTAAGTGATTGATAGACAACATAAAACAAAATAGAAACTTGCGAATTATTCGAACAAAAGAAATGAAATTATGTTGATGTTATATAAGTCAATTACTCGGCTAACAATTTGATGCCAATCATAGTATGGCAATGTCGTTAGACATTTGAGAATTGACATTTATATCGTTGCATAAGCGTGTTTTACGTCGCAAACAATAATCTTATGAAAACAACAGAGAAAATACTCAGCTCTGTCTAGTTGAATGCTTCTCTTGGGAAAATTGTGGAGTGTCGTAAACGAGTAATTATTATTTTACTAGACTTTCAGACTGCGTAATGACATAGTTTTTGGAATATACATATATATATATAATTAAGTTATTACTTAACACTATTTCTAACAATGTAAACCTTTCAATATTTTCATTTAGGTTTTTTTATATGTAATTTTTTTAAATAAAATAATTACAAATTCTTATTAATATATTAAATGCTTGACTTATGATTGTCTCAGTTTAAAAATTACAAATATAATAATCATAAATTACAATATGTTTCAAAATTTCATTTTATATATAACTAAATAATTAATAAATTTTATTTTTCAAATTAAAATTAATTGGCTGATAGACATACTGTAAAATCAAAATAGAAACTTGTGACTATTTGAACAAAAGAAATTAAATGATGTTCATGTTATGTAAAACACATACTCGGGTAACAAATTAGTGCCAGTCTTAATTTGGTAACGGCGTTAGAAATTTCAGAACAGAAATTTCAGTGACATTTATCCCGTTGCATAATAGTGTTTTACGCCACAAATATTAATTTTATGAAAACAACAGAGAAAATTCTCAGCACTATCTAATTAAATGCTTACCTTGAAAAAATTGCAGAATTTTTAAACTGAGTAATTATTATGTGAGTAGAATTTCAGACTGCGCAATGACGTAAAGACGTAGTTTTTGGAACATATATATAATTAAATTATTCCTTAATATTATTTATAAGGGTGTCAAATGGCACCTTATAAGATTTTCATTTATGTTTTTTTTTTATATTTAACATTTTAATTGATATAATTACAAATTCTTTTTAATCCACTGAATGATTGACTTACGATTGTTTAGTTTAAAAATTATACATATAATAACCATAAATTACAATAGGTTTTACAATATTTAATTTATCTAATATTGAATAATTTTATTTTTCAAATTAAAATTAATTGACTGATAGACAAGATAGAACAAAATAGAAACTTGCGATTATTCGAACAAAAGAAATTAAATGATGTTGATGCAGAGATGCCAAGCTCTTACTAATTTTCTGTAATATGTGGATTAATTTGACCCAGTGTAACAATGTTTCGCCCCAGAAATGGTTTTAAGAAATGAAATGAAATATATTTCATGTAGAAATCTGAAATTAACTCAATAAAAATTCATCAAATATTTTTTCTGGCTGGAAACGTTGTTACACTGGGTCAAATTAATCCAAATGTTACATAAGATTAGTGAGAGCTTGGCACCTCTGTTGATGTTATATAAACCAACTACTACGCTAACAACTTAATGCCAAGTAGTTAAGTCTTAATATGGTAACGTAGTTAGAAATTTAAGAAGTGACTATTATCTCATTGTACAACTGCATTTTACGTCACAAACAATAATCTTATGAATACAACAGAGTAAATGCTCAGCTCTATCTAATTAAATGCTTCTCTTGCGTGAATTACGGAGTTTCATAACTGAGTAATTATTATTTAAATAGAATTTCAGACGGCGTAATGATATAGTTTTTCGAAAATATATACAAGCAAATTTTTTCTTTACATTATTTCTATCGCTGTCAAATGAAATCTGTCAAAAATTTCGGTTATTTTATACGCAATTTTGCAGTTAAAATTATCACAAATCTTTTTAAAACAGTAAATGCTTGAGTTATGATTGTCTTAGTTTAAAAATTATAAATATTATAACCACAAATTAAAACTTTAAAACTTGTCATTTGATACCGGTTTAAATAATGTTAATGAAACAAATTGCTTTTTCCTGTTTAAATGTACAATATGTTCAAAAACAAATTTGTGTACACTTATCAAACAAAAAAAAATCTCAGAAAATCTTAGTATGTAACAAAAGTGTACTTACAATAAGAGATGAATAAATTCAGAAATATATTTAACAGTTATAAATAATTCTCCAATTGGTAATCTCAGGATGATTCAAAGAAATGCATATACAACAACAATTAACATAAAAAAATGTACTTTCAACAACAGTATACTTATAGATAGAAACACATTTGTTTTTAATAGTTACTAATTCTGCTCGAATTGATGATCACTAGTATCTACATACTTCTCAATACAGTGAGCTACTGCTTCAGCTACGCTTTTTAGAACTGACTTTGGAATCGCTTCGGATGTCGCTTCTGTTTCTATATGTTTCAATATCCCAGTTAGCACGATTGGCTTCCTGTAGTATACTAGATTTTTTAGCTTATGCCACTGATAAAAGGTCTTGACATTCTTTAGTACTAAACATTTTGTAGGGCTGACTTTGGGATTGCTTTGCATGCCTCTTCTGTTTCTACTTCAATATTCTTGTTATAACTATTGTTTACTTGTAGTATATTACTTCTTTTAGCTTAGCCCCACTTATAAAAGTCTAAAACAGAGGTTCCAAAATTTCTTTTTATCCGATCCACCATAAATTTTTATAATTTTTCGTCACCCATCTAATTTAGGTATTAAGATATAGTAAAGTGTCTTTATATGAGAAGGGCGATACAAGGGATATAAAATTCGATTGGTTTAGTCCATCAGTGTATGCAGCATAGACAGCAATGCATTCATTCTGCATGTGTCTCGATGGTGTACACATTAAATATACTTAACTTCAGTTTCATATTAAAAATCTTTACCTTGCTTACATGTGTAAGTTTTAGTAGTAAATGTGAGTATGACTTATAATGCCACATTTCTGCTTTAGCGAATCATTCTAAATTAGCGGCGTATTTAAACTGACGGCAGGATACTTTAAAAAAATTACATTTCAGAGCTTCTAATAAAGTAATATTTACATGTATAAAGAAACATTTCATGCTAAATTGTGGATACTCTACAACTTTGTAATTGACTTTTTAATTGTATCTTGTACCGTTTTTGGGACAGGAACGTTATATATGCAGTTCGCCACTAGGTTAAAGCATTATTGGATTACATAGTTGCTGCTTGTCAGTAAACTTCCCGATTTCCCTCAGTAATGTTAATCGTATGGGCATAGGATGCATTCGTATATTTAAAATATTGCGACAGGAAATTATTATTTTTAACTTCTGTTTACTTTGTACTGTTCTTAAAGGATGCTTCTTTTTTCTCAGTTGTCAAAATATTAAAAAAAAATATATATCCTATATCATTAATTTTATGTGAAGTGTTAAAATCTCATTCAGTTTCGCTAAGATTTTAGCACATAAAATTATAAATTACACACATATTTTAGAAATATTTTGGTAACTATGAAAAAAAGAGACATCTTTTAAGAACAGTACTAAAATAGCAGAAGTTAAAAATGTTAATTTTCCGAGAAGATATTTTAAATATACGAATGAATCCTATGCCCATAGGTTTACCATTAGCGAGGGGAATAGGATAGTTTACTGACGAGCAGCCTTAAGAAGTCTTTTTTGAAACATCCTGTATACATACATACACGCACACACACACATATATATATATATATATATATATATATATATATATATACAAAGTACATGCTATATTAAATAACGCATACTAAATATTTGAATACATTCAGTCATAATCATTATGCAGTAAGAAAAAAAGGTCTTTAAAAAAGAATAAATCTTTGTGAAGAAGAATTGCTTTTTTACAGCCCATAAACCAAGAACTATTTTCTGAAACAATTCTATTCATTATGTTGCAAGGTACATTGTTGAAAATAGTTCTTTAACGACCACGTTGCGAAATGGAATTACAGTAAAATTTTCATTTGTTACAGAAATAAAAGCGAATTTTAGATGTAAATGTCAAATGGTCACGAATGAAGCTACATTGCATAATCATATACTCACATAATATTTTAGGGGGATTAATTTTGATGCTCAAGAAAATAGTTCTTCGTGCATTTGCAAAGTGTAATGATGGCGGGTGTACAGTAATTCATTAAATTTCAGACAATTATAAAAATTTCACCAATCTTAATTTAATTTGCATCACATATTTACGCTAAAGATATTAAAAACATATCATTATATATAAATTTGTGAAAGGAAAATATGCATTAAAAGAACTTATACTGAAATTTTACTATTTAAATAATTAATTTTTAATTCAATTGTTATTCAGTTATGTTTAATTGATATAAAATATGTTGCTACTATAAAACAGTTTCTCTTAAACGGAAAATGTGATGGTCTATATATAAATATTCGACTATTAGGTTGGTTGCAACAACCTAATATAACACTTAATTTTAATAGTATTTATTTGAAATATTACTTTTATTTTATAGGGAATTTTTAAAAAAATTTTGCCGACAAGTATAATAAACTAAAAAAGAGGGTAATTTAACGACCGTTAAACCTTAAATGCCTAGTGTATCAAATTTGAAACAGTATTTATTTAAATTTTAATAAATAAATCAAGATCTGTGCAACCACTATATTTAAATAGAAAATTTAATTCCGTAAAACTCACATAACTAAATAAAATTAAAAATCTATCTTAAAATTTCCGGTGTGTAATTCTTAATATAAGTATAAAAGAAAAAAATTTGCAATTCTGAAAGAAAAATTTAGGTGTTTAAGAGTTAATTTTCTTTATTGAACATACGCTCACACCTACAGTACCTGTCAGAAGTAAAGAGCGCATCCCCGAAAAGAAGCTTGTATATTGTACATTTTGCAACTTGTGTATGAATGGAATATGTTAAAAATAACAAAATATGTTGTTTCCGTACTGATTCAACCCAGGAAAGCGGTAGAAATGTGTAAAAAATAAAAAATAAAATAAAATAGAGTTTACGCTTAGAAACATAATTTCAGCATTGTACTTCGTCCGCTTTCCCTGGAGTATATTGCCATATGGCCGGAATTTAATATAAAGTTTTGCATTAGTTGTTTGTGAACTATATCAAGAACAGTCGTTTAAACCTGTAGTAGCAGAATACCTAAAATTACCTTTATAAAATAGCCTAAAAGTCAAAATAAGTACTTTTTTGTTTGTTTGTTTATTGTGAAAACAGTTGCTTATACTGCAAACAAAACCAATAAAACAAGTTTTCTTACATTATTTTACAATTGGGTTATTGAAAATTCCTTAAGCTTTCAAATTTATTTATTTTTAATGTTGCCACTATACGTCTACAAAAGAAAGTTTTGTTGACTAACGATTTTTTATATATCGCTGGAAACTAAAAGCCGGCAATAACTACTACATTTTCAACAAGTACACCTAATTCTGTTTTTACACTACTATAGGTTTCATGGTTTATGGACATTGTATACCACTATTTTATAATAGTAGTTCTCCTTAATTAATCACATAAATCTGCGATCGATAAACCATTAAACCTATAGTCGTGTAAACACGAAATTAGGTGTTTATGTATACAGAGTAATTCAAAACTCAACGTACAAACTTTTAGGGAAGATAAAACACACACGAAAAAAACGAAAAAAAAAACGGAATCACATAGGAATGTATAACCCGAAATCCACACCTGATCAGTTGGAGAATAAATGCAGATGAAGAAATAACAAGCCAATAATTGTATGAAAAACTCTTTATTAAGCAATACTTTATACTAAGACAGTACGTGTGCATGTTATGTTTCAAAACACAAGTGCTCAAAATTATTATGCATAATTATGCACGCTTGAGGCTGCTGTTCTCCGTTGGAGGTCACATTATTGTCTTGTCATTTCTGCATCTTTGTTTATCCTCCGGCTGATCCAGGTTGGAGTTTCCGGTCATACATTCCTATTTCCAACCCTTATCCGTTTCGTAAAAGATAAATTTCCTTTACGATACGGAAAACAACCGATAAAATATTTTTTCCGAATCACAACAGAAAGTTTTCCTACAGTCATAAAAATAATCTTTTTATATCGTATTAGTTTCCGAGTAGATAGAAAATAGCATTCGCCGGACTTAGTGCGCAGTCTCGCTCTCTGCTGACGTATGAAAGGCGTGGCGTCACGTGATTGATAACAGAACAGAATCGAGATTTTCGATGAAGAAGATGTACCGCCATGTTGTTAAATATTGGACAATTGTTCTACGTAGTTCTAACTTCGCAATGGTAAGTACTAAAATTTATGTGATTTTTAATATTTGGGATTTGATATGTCCATATATTTACAGTGCATGATTATCAAACCGAATAACATGTTTAAGGAGCTGCGTAGCCTGAAACAAAATGCATATTATCTTATTTCTCGCTCAGTTTTTTTTTTTATGAGAAAAATATCCCCAATCAAAAAAATATTTTGATGTGCCAGAAATTTCTAACTTAGATATTATCTTAATGAAAACTAAATATTTGTGGACTGCTTTTTAAGTATTTTTTATCTTATTCTAAATTCAGGTACTTGTTTATTTGTTTAATTCTGTAAGGCATCCAGTGTTGAATTCAGGAGATAGCCGGGGGAGGGTGGGGGGACATTCCTCTCTCCCGGAGCATTGAAATGGCCACCCCCTTTGAAGATTTCGGATTTTATGATTTAATAGTCAAAGAAGAGTTTATATGCTTTTTATTTTATCAAAGGGGTAATTTAAGGTGGTATATATTTTATACAGAATAGGTCAATAAAAAGTATATTGTTAAATTGCAGTTAGTGTAAATAAGTGATATATAACACAAAACAATTTGTTTACTTTATTTCATGTTTTCAAAAGTAAAAGAGAATTCACATTTTCAAATTATATCATTTTCTGTTGCTCCATTTTTTAACTATATTTTTAACTATTTATATGGTTAAAATATTTCAAATTAAACAAGTGAATGAGTTTCTCTATATATTTTTAATTTCAAATAAATTTAAATGAGCTTTTCTAATTATTAATTTTAATGATTTAGTAAAGGTTATTTTACTTTAAAACGCGTAATTTTAAAATTGTATTTTGAATTTAAAAAAAAATAGCTGATTTAAATTTTAACAAAAAATGATTTTCATTTACTGAGCCTTTTTGTTATGTAATTTTCAGTTGAGCTTCAAGTTCAAAGTCTTGTACATTTTCAAATTGTATGGCTTCTGAAAATTGTTTATCATCAACGTATTTATTAGGGTTAGCTGAATTTTGTATATTCTTATAATTTACATGACTTCAAAAGTTTTTAGATTTACTTTATTATTATTATTCTTTTATGGCGTTTTTAATTTAGACAGGAGAAAAAAATTACCTTCCACATAAAAGATAAAAAATTAAAGTTTCAATGCTGCTCTATATAAATTTTCAAAATTTATAAAATAGTTTCTGGATTTTTTTTTTGTGTGTGTGTGTGTGTGTGTAATAGAGCAGAAAAGCACCCAAATTGGGTTATAATAGTTAGGTGCAGCAATGTTCCTAATTGGAAAGTGTCTCTGTGACACAAATTGGGTATAAAAAGTGACAAATTTGAAATATCATATGCGCAGGGTGTATTTGGGGACAAAAAAGAACATTTAATCTCCAAACTGTCACAGTAAAAAACAAAGTTATTCTTCTGGAAACTGCCTTTTTTAATTTAATGTTGAAAAAAAATAAGCTTAGAGGGTCATATTCATACCGAAATTGTAGCAAATTCAATAGATACATCTAATTGGGGCATCATGTTTTTTTTTCAGTAAATGTTGCCCTATGATAACAAACTGGAATTCACTCAGTCAAGTAGTTTTGAAATTATGAAAATTTAAAGTTTGTAACTCCTAATCTGTAATCGTTGCAAATCAGACTGTAATGTGGGTAGTGTTTTAAGCATAACTTAAAAACTACTTAGCGGAATCAGCTGTGATTTTTGATTTGCATATTTGAAGTTTTTAGAAATCTATTTCTATTAAAATTAATTTTTTAATTAATTTAAAAATACATTTTTTTTTATAAATTAAACCATAAAATAAACCATAATCTATAATTTTTTAACCGAAATAGATTTCGAAAAGCTTCAAATAAAATATGCGAATATAAAATTATTACATCAAGTATTGAATTATATATAAAAAAAACTCCACCAGCTGTTTAACATTAGGAGTTCCAAACTTTAAACTTCATAATTCTTAAACATTTTGACCAAGTGACTTCCCTTTTGGTATCTTTGAGAAAAAGTTACCGAAAGAGGCAAATATAATGTCAAAGTTAGATGTACATATTGAAAAGTTTGGAGTTCTGTGCAACTTAAGAACGAAGACGACCCCATAAGCTTGTTTTTTTTTTTTTTTTTTTTTTTTTTTTTTTTTTTTTTTTTTGAGGCGTAAATTAAAAGAAGTTGTAGTTTTTTAAGGAGGGGCGGTCACTATTGTGATTAAAAAATGTTTTGTATGTCCTTTGTTTTGGATATACAGCAATAGAAAGTCTTTCCAGTACCAATAAAACTTCAATGTTAGTTGCATACACTTCATACGCATGCAACATGTCATACACTTGTGCTACACCCAATGACATAAGTGTGGGTTTTAAATATCCAGTCCAAATTGAAAATATTTTGTTCCGTTTTTAATATCTTATTTAACAGTTTTTTGGCATCACCTAAATATTTAGTGCCTGGGGCAATTATCTCCCACACACACACTTCACCACTGGCTACACCTATGTATATTCTGGCATCTCTGTACAGTCCACTTTGCTATACAGACAACAGATGAAAAGGTTTGTTTTGGACACTATTTGGATTTTCTTTTATATCGCTTAAAATATATTACGTTTTTTTTTTTTGTTTTTTTTTTCCTTAGGAAACATATACACATATTCTAAAGAAAATAAAAGTATATTATGTATTTTATGCACATAAAATCCATTTCATTGTGTACTTTTTATTTATTTATACACTTTTCTTATACGAGAATTACTTCTCCTTGTTTATAAAGATACTTCTCTAGCATTCCTTGTATAAAATACTTATTTAAAAAAAATGTAAATACCCATGAGCTAAACGTATCAGTATACTTGTAACAAATAAATAAAATTTCAAGCTGATTCTGTATTGTAAAGAAACTTTTGTTATAAAGAGTAGGACCAATAACAGATGAAAATATTGCTTTTGGACACTATTTTGATTTCCTTTTATCTCAGTTAAATATTATTAAGAACTTTTTTGAATACATACATACATTTTAAGTATTTTGTTATCATAAAATGCATTACATGTAATGCATTTTATGACAATTTTCCGATCATATTTTTCGATCATAATGAAAAAGAATTCCGTAAAGCAAAGAAAAAGTTTCTATTCTACACAGGAATTTTTAATTTTTTCATGATTAGTTTACTGACTGATTCGGAAAAGTTTCCTTTTTAAAACGGAATACTTTCTGTCTATTCTACCGTTCTACCAAGACATTTCTGAGTGTGAATGGAAAGTTTTCCTTTTTAAAACGGAATACTTTCTGTCTATTCTACCGTTCTACCAAAACATTTCTTTATGTGAATGGAAAGATTTCCGTAAGACCCAGGAATTTATTCTGTGTCTAAAGATTAGTTTCTGAATCAAACAGGAAAAGTTTCCTGACGGAAAGAAAAAACTTTCGTTTTTTTTTTTCGTTTTTTTTTCCCGTGTTGGTTCGGAAAAGTTTCCTGTCCTATACGGGCAACTGGAAATCCTATTCCTACCGGAAACTTTTCCGAATTTTTTTTTTTACAGTGTATGTGATTTTGTTTTGTTTTTGTCTTTTCTACCTCCTCTAAAAGTTTGTACATTGAGTTTTGAATCACCCTGTATGTATAAGTATACAAAGACATACATACATACCTACATAGACACGAAATACATATTATATTTAGAAATTAACTCGGAATGAATAAATATATGCAGTTATAAAAAGGATTTAGTTAGGACAAAATATTTATTAACGTTCTTAAAGAACCAAAAACATACATACATGCCTACATAGATACGAAATACATATTATATTTAGAAATTAGCTCGAAATAAATGAATATATGCAGTTATAAAAATGATTTAGTAAGGAAAAAATCTTTATTAACGTTTATACCGAACCTAAAGCATACATACATGCCTACATAGATACGAAATACATGTTATATTTAGAAACTAACTCGTAATAAATGAATATATGCAGTTATAAAAAGGTTTTATAAGGAAAAATCTTTATTAACGTTTATACCGAACCTAAAACATACATACATGCCTACATAGATACGAAATACATATTATATTTAAAAACTAACTGGAAATAAATAAATATATGCAGTTATAAAAATTATTTAGTAAGGAAAGAAATCTTTAAAAACAACAAATCTAGATGAGAAAGAACTGTCATTTTATAGCTCATAAAACAAGAACCATTTCCCGAAATATTCCTTTTACTTTTCTCGCAGGAGAAAATAGTTTTTTAACGAGCACGTTACGAAACGGAATTGCAGTAAAACCTTCAATTGTAACAGAAACAAAAAGCAGACTGTAGATATAAATGTCAAACTGGCACGAATGAAACTACATTAAATAATCATATCTTATTATTTTAAAGCTTTGATTATAACATTCCAGAAATTAGTTATTCTTTCATTTACATTATGTAATGATACCGGGTGTAGATAGAATTTCGGATCGGGTTACGGCTCCATGTGTTTTTTTCGTAAGGTTCGGGTAGTGTTGCCTGTTGATTTCGACAGTAATTTTCAAGTTCGAGTCGGGTTGCTTGTCGACGGAAAGTATTTTGTGGTTTTCGGATTGATTTGCGGTTCGGTGGAAATTTTTTTGGGTTCGGGTTGATTTCAAATGGAATTTTCAGGTTCGGGTCGGGTTGCCTGTCGACGGAATTTATTTTGTAATTTTCGGATCGGGTTGCGGTTCGATGAAATTTTTTTGTTGGGTTCGGATCGGGTTTCGGGTGGACTTCAAACGGAATTTTCAAGTTCGGGTCGGGTTGGTGTCAAAAGAAATTTACTCTTAGAATACAGTTGGAAAATATGAAGGACAATTTAATCGCACTTTTTCCTCCTACCTCTCAGTTTAGCAAATTGTCATTAAGGAAGTGCATGCATAATTGTAGTCATGAACCTCTTTACCAGGACTTCTAACGAAATAGCCTTTCGAAGATGGAAATCGTTCCCCGAAAAAAGCCACAAATAGGTGGCGCATGTGAAGACGGATCCTGCATACGTCACTAAAATTCGTCTGCTTCACCATTTGACACCAGTGACAGCCATGGGCGCTGCTGCAGCACGGATTCTGGCCAGCTGCGCAGAACCGTGCGCGTAGCTGTGCAGCTGACATTTAGTGCCGAAGTCTCGACACGATGTATCACTATTGCGTTAGAAGTCCTTCTATAGAGGTTCATGATTGTAGTAGTCAACACTAATTGCAGTAGTGAACACTCCCAAAAATATCCATTGAAGGGTTTTTATTCGTTCCTTTTTTTTTTATTAAGACACAACAGGTTTTGCTTTGATTTGCCCAATTTTATTCCAAAATACAAAAATATCCCCAATCTAACGTAAACAATTACCTAATCTTCTAATTTACAGCTGTATTTTCTACAAGTCACGAGAGGTAACTATGCTGAGTGTTTATTATTATTATTATTATTATTATAATTATAAACGGAATTTTTCCGTATGTACTTTTTACCTGAAAACACGCAAAATTCGCAAACCGAAACTCCAAATTTCCTGAAATTCTTCAGTAACTTTGTACACCTAATTGCGTTTTTCCGAGACTATGGATATAATCGTTTTCGGACTTTGTATACCACTATTTTTTAATAGCAGTCTTCGCCTGAATTAATCATGGTAATCTGCGTTTAATAAGCGAAATAGTATTATTAAAAATACTGGTATATAATGTCAATAAACCATTAATATTTCCATAAACCTGTAGTCGTGTAATAACGGAATTATGTGTATATGTACATATAAGTATACAAAGAGATACATTTATGCATTTAAAGATACGGAATACATATTATATTTAAAAAACTAACTCGAAATATGTGAATATATATATGCAGTTATAGAAATATTTCAGTAAGAAAAAAATCTTTTCGGAAGAATAAATCAAGATGAAAAGAACTGTTATTTTATAGCTCATAAAACAAGAAACATTTGCTGAAATATTCCTATTCCCATCTCGCAGGAGAAAATAGTTTTCTAACGAGCACGTAACGAAACGGAATTGCAGTAAAACCTTCATTTACAACAGAAACAAAAAGTTGATTTTAGATGTGAATGTCAGACTGGAACGAATGAAACTACATTAAATAATCATATCTTATTATTATATTCCCTTTTAGGTAGCTTTCAATACAAAAAAGTCCTTCCGGCCTGTAGCGGGAGGAAAAGGTAGCTTTCCTATATCTTCGTTTTAAAATTTTAGCTAATGTTACACGAAAACAGCAAGTTAAAATGAAAAGAAACGTTCACAAAAGATTCGTTAATACTGAATTTGAATAAGAAATTCGACAAATTATTGAGCAATAGCCAAATTGGTTTCATTTATGAAGACTTATTTTGGTCGCCAAATTTGGCGATATTTCGCCAAATGTCGCCAATTTTGCCGCCAATGTCGCCAATTTTGGTGCTAACGGATATGAATATATAGTTTTATGCGTATGATTGGGAAAATTATTACAACATTGAAAGAAAATAATTTGCGAGTAATCGCGTTAATGTGCTGTTTTGTTTCAAAATGTCAGCCACCCTAGAATTTCAAACTGCTCTATCTCAGCCACTTTTTAAGATAGAGGTAAACCAAAAAATGCTCTGGAATCCTTGTATCAAGGCCTAACACGTAATTAAAAAATAAAAGCTTTCCGCCATTTTGGCGGACCAAGCTGGCCAACGAACTCGGTCGAGACATTGGTTAGCTTAATACACACAATTAGTTTCATCAAAATTGATTTATAAATACGAGCGTTATCGCATGACATAGGTCAGATATATATATATATATATATATATATATATATATATATATATATATATATATATATATATATATATATATATATATGGATATATCTATATATATAAATCAACATTTGAACGGAGGGTGGTTTTGGGGTCTGGGGGTCATGATCGTTGAAAATATATCGAAATTTTCCGGAACTGCTTTCCTCCGAACGGCTGCAATAGGTAGCTTTATACTTTTTCGTATTGAAAGATACCTAAAAGTAATCTTTATTCTTAGAAAAACCAAAAACTAAGTTTAAGCTCCTGGATTTAGTTGTCTTTCGAATTAATACAAACACGAATCCAAAACAAATCATTATGATTATACAGGTAGATTCAAAAAGAAGCATGCAAGTAACAGTTCTCTGTTCTGTAAAATAGTAACAATTGAAGACACGGGTCAAAACTGGGAACTGTTATGTTATTTCGAAGTCTTTTAAATTCTGCTATTTATTGTGCGATATACGTATGTGATAGCTTGCGCGTCAGCAGCGAATGGCACCGACTTTCCTTTTTACCATCTGAAGAACTTTGAAAACAAAACCTGCAAGTGATTTCATACAAAGTTCACATGATGAATTAGCCGTACCGCAGACAGCAATATGTCGCTGAGACCCATTAGACACACAGAAATCCTGAATTAAGAAGTCAAAAACATCCGCAAAATCTTATGGAAAAAAGTTGTTATCGAAGTAACTTTTTTTAGGGGAATTTTGAAGCAATGTCACTAATTTTTCTTTAATATTCTTCTGCAGTAGTTAAACTATAAATTGAGCAATCAATAACAAATAAAAAATAACAAATGCAACAGTAGTCTAATCTAAGATCTAGGGTTTTTTTTTTAAATTACTGTTACTACTAAAACAAATTTATTTTTAAAAAAAAAATGTTCAAAATATAGCTATTTCTAATGCCATAAAAAATATAAATAAGCAAATAAAACATTGAAATCTCTTCAATAATTCTCAAGAAAAGATAAGTCAATATGGGCTGTTTTCTCGTGGGATTTTGCAATCGTAGCTGACTTTTTGAGAACTTGCGACTTTCTTCTTATGGAAATACGCAAAAGATAAAACGCATTAACTTCTCCTAACTGTTGATCTTGTAACGCAAAAAGAACAGTCGAAGCTGTACCATTCACTGCATTTGATTCAGATACCTTAACTAGAGTTTGGGCTGAAATGGATCAGTGTCTGGATGTGTATCTTGCGACTAAGTGTGTGCATAAAGAACATCTGAGGCAGCAGTGGTCGGAAGTAGAACTTCAATAGCTGGAAATAAGCTCGAAATTCGCTGTTCCCAAAAGGAAGCAAAAAGATAAGGGGTTGTATCCAAATATAGAATGAGAGACACTTCATTCTTATTATGTCAACTTTCATAAGCTGGTATATTTGGATACAGCCCCTCATCTTTTTGCTTCCTTTTGGGAACAGCGAATTTCGAGCTTATTCTATCGACGATTACTATCAGAATTTTCAAGCTATGTTTTTGAGACTTTCACAAAAGTTGGTCTATACATTTAGCTAATATATTATGCACAGTATATTTTGATTGAATTCGCGCATGCGCAGTGAAACAATATTTAGTAAACCTGCTCATTTTTCATAAAATTTTTATGGAATTGTGTACAATTTTGTTTGTCATATTTTCTGAAAATGACTTGTTTTTATATGAGAAACTCTGCAAATTATCAGCAAAAAACTTGGTAAAATTTGGGACTGTTTTTATAAAAACCTGAATTTCTCTTCGAGTATACATGCTATCTTCATACAAATGAACCCAAATTATTACAATAAGCCACTTAATCACATTGAATGCTTTTGCAATATTAGTTTTTACAGGGTTATCCAAAAGATATACGTTTTTCTTCAATTTGTTGACGGCCCCTTATGGGATTTCGGGAAAAAATCTTCGCGGAAATATATGACGTCTATCATTTTGTTTACACTCCTGAAGTTTAAGGATAATTCCTCATGTATCTTTACAGATATTTAACAAAACGTCTAAAATCGCATGTGACCGGTCATCATTGAAAATATAGTGTATCTTACATTGTCCATGTTTTAAAATGCGTTGAATTTGTATTCGTTCTATTAAATACTCTGTATTTTGCTTTAAGAAAGATTATTTGCAAATATTTAAATATTAAAAGAGCAGTTGGTAAACAATTTAATTTTTTATAAAATTGAACAAGTTGGAAATTGTACGTTAAACGTGACAAATGAAGTGCGTTCGTTTCGTGCTATAACTAGTTTCACAATGTAATAGAATTATTGTTATTATTTCAGTGAAATAAATTATATCGTCTGCTATGAGTGAAATGAAGATATCTTTTTTTTATTATTACGTATGTCTTGTTTACAGATGTGAATTTTTTTCGACACGAAACAGCGCTGTAAAACTCACCATGGAGTTCTTGCTTTGCGAATGATTACCTACATGGTTTAATATTTCTAAGACTCACGATGAATGAATCTTTTGTTTATTTACTTTAATGGATTGAGATATTCGGCTGTTAACCTAATTTTCAATGAAGTTATCTCAGAATCTGTACATTTTTTAATGTAACTCATCTCTCAAGCAAACCATTTTTTTTAAAATAAACTTTCTAAAAATGTAACTTTTATGCAATTTTATTCGAAAAATAATTTTGAATAAAAATGGCCACTTGGCATATGGAAAAAGATGTGGTTAGCCCGTATTTGTTTTCCTCAGTCACGTGAATTGCGCTTGTACTATATAAATTACGTACGTTAGGATTTATTAGAATAAAGAAAACTTTTATTAATATCTTTTACTTACCCATCATACGTAGTATAGGGTAAGTCTTGTAATCGTTTTGAAAATCGAAAAAAAAATTTTGACGGATTTACACGTTTCAGACACTGGAGATTCCGAAAAACATATTTTTAGAAAAAAAATTTTGCCGTCCGTCTGTGTGTCTGTAAACTCTCTATCTCCCGAAAAAAATTGAGATAGAGACTTGCAATATGATATGTACTTAGTATGTAATAATGGGAAGAAGCCTATTTCATTTCAATAACCTCGATTAACCGGAACTATTTTTTTCGGACTCTCGAAATATTCGTTCTGATGAAAGGTATATAAAAATTTTCGAAATTGTTTATTTTAAGAACTGAATATAAAAGACAATAAAAAAACATAAATTTTGCATAAAGCATGAAGTCGATAGGATAATGAGTTGCCGAGATATTTGAAATCCTATTTTCCACACTCTTCGATTTTTCATGACCCTGTATTTCATCCAAATTTCACTTTAAAGATATATTTTAATTGGAAATTTGATGCTTAATCAGATGCAATAAACCGCTAGTTAATAGGATTATTATGTTTGGAGTTATAAGGAAAAACCTCTTTCAAGCAATTCAGTAATCGAGCCTTTAAAGTTTGTGACGTCATCAAGCGACGATTTTATTTGAATTGCAATGCATTTTATAAGTAGTTTACACATTTTTATTTTAATATTTTACATTATGCATATCCATGATGGGTAAGTATTACGGTGGCCCCCAACGACTAGTTTAAGTTTTGATTCGATTTTCATAAAATTCGAAATGACTCAAGAAAATTCTGCAACGATTATATACATTAAATTTCAAACCATTCGGTTGGTAGTTTTTGCGCTGTTATATGCGGACGGACGGACAGACGGATGGACCAGACGACGACTATAGGTGCTACGTACTTATGTAATTACGAACACACCTAAAAACCGTCACCGTTACACTCATTATAGAATTAATATCGCTCAATCTATAACTCATTGCTAATAATAATGTTACGATAGTTTAATAGTCTACAACTAACAAATTTTAATATGCGTCGCGTTAAATGATTTAGAAAGTAATTGCCCCGAGCATATATAAGCAGATTTCGAGCAAATTATCATTTTCCGGAAGAGTTTAATTATATGTTTCTCAGCGAGGCGATAAATACAATCCCTTATAAAACCCATGAGTTGATTTCGAGGAAAATATTTATGGATTCGGTAAGTAGTTTTGAAGAGTTATTATAAAGAAATTTTACCAGTTGATTAATCTATATAATGAAGCAATATCAATATTTAATATATGTTTAAGACCATCTATGTACTTTCTTGATTCCTGAAATAAATTTTTAGTTAGATCACGATTTAAAAATGTTTTTATTATTTAATGCAGCTCCATTAAGGATTTTAAGATTAATTCATTATAAAGATATTTTACAATGCAATTAATATGAACTACTGAAGAAAAATTAAGGATAAAAATATATGCAAACAAATAATACCGCAAGAGTTTAATTATATGTTTCTCTGCGAGGCATTAAATATAGTCCCTTATAAAACACATGAGTTGATTTCGTGGAAAATATTTATGGATTTGGTAAGTAGTTTTGAAGATAGTTATTATAAAGAAATATTACCAGTTTATTAATCTATATAATCAAGCAGTATCAATATTTAATATAGATTTAGGATCGTCTATGCGCATTCTTGATTCCTGAAATAAATTTTTAGTTAGATCTCGATTTAAAAATATTCTTATTTAATGTACTTCCATTAAGGATTTTAAGATTAATGCATTATAAAGATATTTTACAATGGAATTAATATGAACTACTAAAGAAAAATTAAGGATAAAAATATCTGTAAACAACATTAGTCAAGCCAGAATATCGTCTCGTTTACTCCACCAAAGTTACAGTAAAAACTGATTACAGATAGCAAAAGGCACGCGTGAGAAAAAATTAACAATCGTATTTTAATTGCATTAGAAGATGACGTCATCCACTTCTTAAAAAACATGAAACAAAGAAAAATAAATTGAATGCATTTAAAATAAATTAATTTAACCTAATATAACAGGGCAAACCTTTTATTCTACACGTGAAATACCACTGCTTCGATTGAACGATGTCTTTTTCTTCTAAACATTTCAATTTCAATTTTGCTTTTTAACCTCAGATATAAAATAAACCCGTGCGGAGAAATCCTACTTTAACATTTTTGCATAATTTATTTTTTTTATAATCATTATTGAACATCATATAAAGCGGTATTTTATTTTTGTGGCAACATTAATTTGAGGAAAACCTTTTACTTCATTTACGAAAACAATGCCGATTTAATTTTTAATTAACAGAAATTTTTAATAAAAAAAATATTTTAACGAAATGTGAGTGTACTATGTCAGAAGCCGCTTCAAGAACCCTTCGAATGATACCTCATTCATAGTTGTGTGTTTAGTAAGTTCATAGAAAAAGAGATGTTCACAACAGAAATAATATATATAATAATATCGATTCATAAAGAATTTTTCCTTTAACTTATACTGTCATGAGATCCACGTACATCTCAATATTGTAGAAACTCTATTTTACGTGCAAAAAAATGTGAAGTGACTCCACTTGACATTCCCAACATTTTATAGAATACCATAGCTTTAGATAAATTTCTGACATATTGAAATCAGCTGAATTCAAACGCTGGTCCTCCGGTTAGGAAATTAGATATGTTACCTCAAAACCAATCTCAGAAACCAATATATTTTCGAGATTTAAAAACAAAGCAAAATAATTAATAAGGACTTTACGTTGCACCATTAACATATAAATACTCATCAAACACTTGCTTCCAACGTAAAATTATTTAATAAATATGAGTTACTTTTAAACTACATATATATAAAAAAAAACCTCGACGTTTCGGTTAATCTTTATAACCATCATCAGGAGAAAAAACCTTCATAAATATGAACAGCAAAAATTAAAGTGTGTTACATGATTGAGTCACAATATTCAATCTGCCAAGACGCTCAAATAACGGAAAATTATAACAACATATTCAAAATACGCCTGGTGGCGCCCTCTATGAATCAGAAATGTAACTGGAACTTATGTTCAACGGAATTAAAGTTCATTTTAAAATGCATTTCCATATGGCAGGAACCGAAAATGATGGGATATCGTTGCAAATTTCATGTTTTCTTAGTGAAATTTCTATAGATTCACGGATGTAGGCTTTAAAGGGATTGTTTTGTCTGGAAATAACTTTGACGTTGTTAAAATCAATAAACCTAACCTGTCCGTTAGCAAAAGTTCTTGAGAAGGCAGTGGAAAATTTATTGTATTTCAAATCTCTCTTATGTTCTTTAAGTCTCTCTACGATGCGAAGAAAATTTATTGTATTTCAAATCTCTCTTATGTTCTTTAAGTCTCTGAGAGACTTAAAGAACATAAGAGAGATTTGAAATACAATAAATTTTCCACTGCCTTATCAAGAACTTTTGCTAACGGACAGGTTAGGTTTATTGATTTTAACAACGTCAAAGTTATTTCCAGACAAAACAATCCCTTTAAAGCCTACATCCGTGAATCTATAGAAATTTCACTAAGAAAACATGAAATTTGCAACGATATCCCATCATTTTCGGTTCCTGCCATATGGAAATGCATTTTAAAATGAACTTTAATTCCGTTGAACATAAGTTCCAGTTACATTTCTGATTCATAGAGGGCGCCACCAGGCGTATTTTGAATATGTTGTTATAATTTTCCGTTATTTGAGCGTCTTGGCAGATTGAATATTGTGACTCAATCATGTAACACATTTTAATTTTTGCTGTTCATATTTATGAAGGTTTTTTCTCCTGATGATGGTTATAAAGATTAACCGAAACGTCGAGGTTTGTTTTATATATATGTAGTTTAAAAGTAACTCATATTTATTAAATAATTTTACGTTGGAAGCAAGTGTTTGATGAGTAAAGCAAAATATTTTAAAAATAAAGTGTCTTTTGCTGCCACTGATTTTCGGAAACGTCTCCTATTAGTTATTTTAGCATATTAATTTTTCTCAAACCGGAATATCAGTTTTTAGGATACTATGCATTCTCAGTTAAACGATTTCCGCTGTGTTAAAAAAACTCAGTAATACACTATAAAATTTACTCGGAAATATTCCCGAAAATCAAGGGCATCGAAAAAAACTGTGTTTTTATAAATGTTACTTTAAGGTATCGACGCACCTTTAAAACGTCATTTTCGATGAAAATATCGATTTTTCATTTTTGCAATAATATTAAAATTCGATTCTTTATTTATCGATTTCTCCTTTAATTGTGTCTGTATCTGAATTAGAACCCCAGTTACAGCCGTTTAAAGCTACATCTATTACAGCTTGCCGTAGAATTTTACAACCAGAAATATCGTTCTGCAAACCGGAAGTAAGCTGAAATGTATGTTTACATTCTTCTTTTTCGAGATTTAGCATTTAAATTGGATTATAAATTCAAGAAAATACATGGAGTATATAATTAAACCTTTAAATAATAATTATTATTTTTATAGCAAGAACCGCCTTTAAAAGTTATTTTTAGCTTTTTCTCAAAATGAAGTTTTTCAGATTTTCACTGTACGCAAAACATCCTATAGCAAAAAAATATGCATGAAATGCCTCGAATTTTTATTTACTTCTTTTTACAAATGTTTATTTAGGAAATAGATTACAATCATGATGATATATTAATTAGTTTTATACTTACACTGGTATAAGTTAAAAAGTTGCAAGAAATTTTACGAAATTTTCATTACATTAGTACTTCAAGTGCCATAGCTTCTGTGATAGAGATGCTATTATAATGCGGCTGGTCTATGTCCTAGAGAAAGTTATTCTCTTTGTTATGCAATTTACAAAATGTGAATGCATTATTTGATTTTGAGGTATCATGTTTTGCGCAAATGCCAAATTTTCACATAATTTTGACTATATTTCACTTTAAAAAAATTATTTCTATGTAATGTTTAAAATGTTTATATATTTTTCAAAGTTTTAACTTAAATGTCATTAGAAAAAATTGGTATAAAGAGAAATTTTCAAAAATTTCAAATATCACCTCCGAAGGTGTGCGGATACATTAAATCTCGAAATTATCTTCGTTTCTGAGGTTTCTAAAGATATAGAACGCTTTTCGGAATCGTGGCTAACTCGGAAGATATTAGAGTATATTTTCCTTCGTGGGTTTATTATATTTTCTTTGATTAATCGTTATTTGTTACTTACCCATCATACGTAGTATAGGGTAAGTCTTTTAATCGTTTTGAAAATCGAAAAAAAAAAAATACGGATTTACACGTTTCAGACACTGGAGATTCCGAAAAACATATTTTTAGAAAAAAAAAAATTCCGTCCGTCTGTCTGTGTGTCTCTGTGTGTGTCTATAAACGCTCTATCTCCCAAACAAATTGAGATAGAGACTTGATATTTGGTATGTACTTAGTTTGTAATAATGAGAAGAAGTTTATTGAATTTCAGTAACCTCGATTATTCGAAACTATTTTTTTCGGACCCTCGAAATATTCTTTCTGATAAAAGGTAAATAAAAAATTCCTAAATTGTTTATTTTAAAGAGTGAATATAAAGGACAATAAAAAACATAAATTTTACATAAAGAATGAAGTAGATCGGATAATGAGTTGCCGAGATACTTATAATCCTATTTTCCACATTCTTCGATTTTTCATGACCCTGTATTTCATTCAAATTTCAATTCAAAGATATATTTTAATTGGAAATGAGACGCTTAATCCGACGCAATAAACCGTTATTTAATATGATTATAAATTTTGGAGTTGTAAGGATGTTTCTTTTACGCAGTTCAGTAATAGAGGATTTAAAGTTTAAGACGTCATCAAGCCAGGATTTTATTTTGGAATTGCAATGCATTTTATAAATACTTTACACATGTTTTGTTTTCATATTTTACATTATGCATAACCATGATGGGTAAGTATTACGGTGGCCCCAACAACTAGTTTTTTTTTTTTTTTTTTACAGTGCAAACCTACTCACGCACATCCTAATTACAACACTTTCCTTCCACCATGTTTTCGGAAAGTTAAAAAAAAAGCACTTGCAATAAAAAAGCTCAATCCATACCAGCATGGGTTATTAAATTTTCCTTTATTAAATAAAAGTAAATAAGGAAACTTAAAAAAAGTAATGTTCATAAAAATAGTGGTGGAAAAATTATTAACGATCGATATAATTAATAAAATGATACATGCTCTGGTATTACTTTTCTCCAAAAATAGCTGTTATTTGTTAAGTGAAATGTTAAGATGCATTTTTTAAGTCGTATGTTCAGGAACTTCTGATAAAACATCGATTTTTTTTTTATCACTAATAAAAAAAAAAATCGAAGCAACTTCCAAAATTGATGGCTTTTTCCTGAAAAATCTTTTTCTTTTGACAAGATATGGTTGATTTTTCAGTATGTTATTTATATCATGAAACTAACTTTTGTAAATGCAGTAAATATCAAGTTTTTTTTTATCCTGTATCGCAGAATGAGAAAGCGTTTTTTCTGTATTTTTAAAACTTTTTATTGAGTAATACTATTTAAAGTTTGGTATTTTATCACTGTCATAGTGAATGGTAAAGATACACGTTGAACTTTTTCACTTAGTGGAAAAATTAAAACTAAAATATAATAATATGTAAAATTATTTTTTTAAGATACAAATATAATTTTATAACTCTAGAACAAAAGACTTTACGTAATTTTAAAAAATTATTATTTTTTCTATGTTATTTCTTTCTTTCTTTCTTTCCCTTTTCTTCATTCGTTTTTCATTCTTTCTTCATTCATTCTACATCACTTTTGTCTAAATGGTAGAACAAAAGCCTTTACGTAATTTTAAAAACTAATCATTTTTACATTATTTATTTCTTTTATTCTTTCCCTTTTCTACATTCGTTTTTCAATCTTTCTTCTTTCTTCTTTCTTTTTTCTTTATTCACTTTACATTCATTCTACATAACTCTTGTCTACACGGTAGAACAAAAGCCTTTACGTAATTTTAAAAACCAATAATTTTTTCTACATTATTAATTTATTTTATTTTTTCTCTTTTCTTCATTCGTTTTTCATTCTTTCTTTTTTCTTCATTCATTCTACATCACTTTTGTCTAAATGGTAGAACAAGAGCCTTTACGTAATTGAAAAAACTAATCATATTACATTATTTATTTCTTTTATTCTTTCCCTTTTCTACATTCGCTTTTCATTCTTTCTTCTTTCTTCTTTCTTTTTTCTTCATTCACTCTACATTCATTCTACATGACTCTTGTCTACATGGTAGAACAAAAGCCTTTACGTAATTTTAAAAACCAATAATTTTTTCTACATTATTCATTTATTTAATTCTTTATCTTTTCTTCATTCGTTTTTGTTTTTTTTTCTTCTTTCTTCTTTCTTCATTCAATATTCTATCTTTCTTCTATATTCCTAAGCAAAAAATACTGGATTCTTGAAAATTTGTGTCTTCCGATTTTTAATATTATTACACGATTTTTGATTTTTGGAATGGATTTGACAAGTTTTGGACTAATGTTTATCTGCCTGTGAGTTATACTCATTTTGTGGTCACTGTAACTCAAGAACTAATGCACGCAATTTCCAAAATTCCATATTTAGAAAGACTTTGTAACAATTTAATAATAGCTTTTGGTGCTTAATAGCTTTTTGTTTTATATCACCCAACAACTGACACTGGTATGCCGTTCTTTTCACGATGTACGTAATAACTATATCTCTGTATCCATGAGATGAAATTGGTCAAAATTAATATGTAAGATGCTTATTATGAAAAACTATCCCCCATCACTTTGGTTTTGATTACTGAACAAGGGGCCCTAATATTCTATGATTTTCCCTATGCACATTATAGCTGTACATTAGCTTATATTAGCTAAGAGTGAAATAAATGTATATTTGAGGTTAATTAAAAATGTCATGTTAGCCCGGTTTTGAATTTTACAATCAATAGGGCTCTATTATTTATCAATATGTCGGTCAAATATTGATATTGATATTAAATATCGCACTAAAGATATCTAATATCTGAGTCTGCCGATATATGCCAATAGCAATAATATTGTTATTGACGATTTTGAACCATGAAAAAGGGCGCGGATTGTCCTATACCAATATCTTCTGCAATTCCTTCTTCCGTCCGATTCATGTATTTATTCACTGGCCTCCTTCATCCAAACTAGAAAATCTACCTCTGCTGGTTATCTCTCTTTCGTTAATCATATCGGAATAAAGAATTTTTCAATATATCCCAATATATTAATTTATTGTTGCTACGTCCGTTATTGTTGCTATTCCTGCAAACCGAAAATTCCACTGTTCGTTATTGAATAGTACTGTATCGCTAGTGCTTTAGTTCTACTAATGCTTTAGTTCCACTAGTGTTTTAGTTCCACTATTGCTTAGTTCCGCTTGTAATACAGGGTGTCCCAAAAGTCTCCGTACAACTTCAAAAATTTATTAGAAAAAAATAACAGGCCTACAGCAAAAATAATTACAACAGTGCATAGAGTAACTTAAAAAGTTTTTTTCCACTGCCTTAGTAAACTTCAACATGAGATCCTTTCGTAGCACGAAGAATATCAAGACGATATTCCAATTCAATCCACGAACGTTTTTCATGCTAAAATCAACAGTAGCTACTGCTCTTTGGATCTTTTGTTTCAATTCCATTTTAACTTTTGTTCAGATTTCATCAAACAGTTGTAACTACTGTTGATGTTAGCATGCTGAAACGTACGTGGATGGAATTGGAATATCGACTTGATATTCTTCGTGCAACGAAAGGATCTCATGTACAAGTATATTAAGGTAGTAGAAAAAAACTTTTTAAGTTTCTCTATGTACTGTTGTAATTATTTTTGCCGTAGGCCTATTATTTTTATTGTAATAAATTTTTGAAGTTGTACGGAGACTTTTGGGACACCCTGTATATCGAGACATTGATATATCATGGCCACAATAACATGAATATGTTGCTTGAATATGGGCTTATTATTTTCGATAGTATTGCTTACGCTGCGCTCATTCATATTACTATCTTGGTCATATTATCGGCAGTGTTCCCGAGTTAATTGAATATATCTTAAAATTTAAGCTTAAAATTAATGTAATATATCGGGTAGATTCCCCGAAAAATGATCAAGGGATTTCAAGGGCAAAAAGTAATTTTGGGCAATTTGGAATTTAATATATATATATATATATATATATATATATATAACTAAATTATTCAGCGGGGCTAAAATTACGCTAGAAATTAATGAATTCAAGGATGTGAATTATAACTTACTACACAGCGTATAACCAACAGAGTGAAAAAATGTCCAGACCGGGGATTGAATCTGGAACCTTTGGTATTACGCACCATTGTTCTACCATTTTGAGCAATCCGGACGATATCCAGTCTGCCATTTTGTCACTCTTATATGGCAAAGCTACAATTCTTCAGATGGAACGTCAATCAGGAGCACACATCTTCAATGGAATGCATGAGACAAATTAAATCGAGTATCGGTGAATATTTATATATCTACTTAAATTATTCAGCAGAGCCGAAATTCCGCTGGATATTAGTGAGTACAAAAGATGTGAAAAATCACAGAAAATTTGTTTTTATAAATGCTACTTTAAATCTCGAATATATATATTAGACTGAGAAAAATGACACTTTCAAATCTGAGTATACCGATGTTTTCATTTTGTTATGAAACTTTTTGTTTCAAATAGGACGACGGCTTTCAATTCTGAAATACCAGAAATACTCAGAATATTGAAACATGGACATACTCAAAACGGAGCACATAGAAGTCAGTTCATACTCATTTTTGAAACATGGACATGCTCAAATATGAGCACATGATGTTTTATTCTTGAGTGTGTGCATGTTTTCAGAAATGAGTATATACATGTATCAAACTTGCATAATTTTGATTCGCAGCCATTTTGACTATACGACATACTCAGATTTGAGTATTTTTTGTTCAGTTTTGAAAATGTCGATTTTAGAGTGTGGTTTCTGAGGATGAAGCACATATTCCGAATCGTGTATAACTCGAAATAAGTTATACACGAAAGAAGCTAACTCGAAAAAAGTTATTGTATATTTTCGTTTGCTGTTATATTTTATTTTCTAGATTAAGAAACATTTGTGTTTTTTTGTTAACCCTTTGGGGACGAGCGACACGTATACGTGACGCATAAGATGCTCAGAATCCTCGATTAATCCCACCAATTATTTTTTATTGTAAGCTTTGCCTTATGTAATGCTAGCATTTCTGCGATTCAATTAGGCGAAAAATTCTGTTTTGAAAAACCGGTGGTAAAAGATTAAAAATTCTGTAAAGGACGCTCGTCACGAAGGGGTTAAGGGTATATTTATACGTCTCTCAACTATAGTCCTCTTTTATATTAACGGTATGCAGAGTATAGAACGATAAATTATAAAACATCGAAGAAATTTCAAGAAACTGACATCAATGAAATGCTTTTCGGGAAAGATCTTGATAAGAAAAATTACAAGGTGTTTTATTTAAATGTAAAGAAAAATCTTCATAATCATTGTACAGTTATTAGACTCCTTCACATTCGCAAGAACAATTTATGTCGCTTGCAACTCGATTTGAAATCAAAAATAAAGATAATTGATGTCCTATTTTAATGCAATTATGGAAACATAATCTACAATAATATTAATAAATTTTATTTGTTATGTACCAAATTTAATGTATATGTCCTTATTCACATTTAGTTTTATAATTATTTTCATCTAAAACAACAGTCTGAACTTTCTTTAAAAATATTAGGTACTACCAAGCCAGAGCAGCAAGAGTATAAATCTAACCTTAATTTGCAAATAATAACAAATAGAGTTAACCCACCGCGAAACCTAACAGTAACAGCAATAGCAAAAATTACTACTGAAAAAAATTAGAGCCATTCCAAAACAAATTAGAGATAGTCTAGTTCATGTAAACGCAGGGATGTCAAACTGTGGACCGCCTGGTACCACTAAATTTTAAAAGAAATTGTCGATTTTTTGAATCGCAAAAATTCGATGATTAGATAAGAAAATCTTTACTATAAAATTTTACTGGTATCCGGCGGGCCACAGTTTGACACCCCTGAGTAAACGAAACTTCGTGTAACTAAAATGGGCTAGTGCATTTCGTGTAAATTGGAATGACGGAGTTCTATTAGCTTTCGACGCGCAGAAATGAGTTGGAAAACTTTATTTTCAAACTTCTCATTCTAATCAGATGACTAGTTAGCGCCTTATTAATTACACGAATTTTAAAAGATTCATTACGAAGGCTGTGAAATATTTGTTTCTTCTTGGGATTTGTTTCTTCTCCACAAAATTTCCCTCCACCAATTTTATTAGTTAACTCACTTGATTGCCATCAAATGTGATAATTAATAAAATAGATCTTGATTATATTTAAGGTGTTCATTAGTAGAGGAAAATATTGAGAAAAAAATCACTCATGATCTTAAATATTAGATTTTTATTTAAATGACATAGAAAATTTAATGGAATTTTTCATGGATCTTATGCACGGTTTTAACCCGTATTTATGTATCTCATAATTAAAAATCACTATGCAAAAATATGCAAATTAATTTAATGCAATCAAAAACACATTTTTTTTTTAGATTGTTTCAAATCAAGACATATAAATCGAAACAGGTAAAGCAAGATAACAAGAATCCAAAACTTTACATAACAGAATCTTACATAACGTTGATTATTTGTATAAAACAAAATATTGTTGAAAGAGTTTTTAGAAATATAAAAGGCAGTATTCTTCTTTTTTCATATAAAAATATATTTTCTTGCTCTTTTCATTTTCAATGAACACAATAAAAAAGTTCATAAGTTCATATAAAGGAGAAATACTACTATTGTCCAGAATTCTCGAAAAAGCACGGATTTATTTGAAAAGGAATTTATTTTAATGTATGTGATATATCTCTGTTTGCATATTTCACATTTAAAAAATGTCGACTTTTGACTTTAAAGTTTAAGAGCTTAGTTGTTAAATATATACCTTATTTGTGAAATTAAAAAAAAAAGGCGCAAACAATAGGTAATTAGAAATAAAAATAGTTCCTGAATAAAGGTTTTTTTTTTTAATTAGGCGTATTTTAAGTGCATTCGTAATTATTTAAATAAGCACCTATAGTTGTCGTCTGGTCCGTCTGTTCATCTGTCTGCATATAACAGAGCTAAAACTACCCAACCGAATGGTTTGAAATTTAATATGTATTATCGTTACAGAATTTTGTCGAGTCATTTCAAATTTTATGAAAATCTTATCAAAACATAAAAATATATTAATAAAAGTTTTCTTTATTCTATTAAAGCCTATCGTACGTAATCTATGTAATAAAAGAACAAGTATTATGACTGAGAAAAACAAATACGGACATATCATTTCTTTTTTTCTATACCAGGCGGCCATTTTTATCTAAATTTATTTTTTCGAATAAAATTGCTTAAAAGTTACATTTTTAGAAAGATCGTTCAATTTTTTTTTTTTTTTTTTTTTTTTTGCTTGAGAAATAAGTTACATTAAAAAAATGTATAGATTCCGAGATAACGTCAGTGGAAATTAGGTTAATAGCCCAATATCTCAATCTATTAAAGTAAATAAACACAGGAGATTCGTTCATTATGAGTCATAAAAATATTAAACCATGGAGGTAATAATTCGCAAAGCAAGATCTCCATGGTGACTTTTGCAGCGCTGTCTAGTGTAAAAAAAATCGCATTTGCGTACGTGGCATACGTATTAAAAAACTCACGCTCAATTCGCTCATAGTAGACGATATAATTCATTTCACTGAAATAATAAAGATGATTTTTTTTTGCTTTGTGAAACTACTTATAAAATGAACGCACCTCATATGTCCCTTTTAGCATACAATTTCCAACTTGTTATTTTTGCTCACTTGTCTAGATAACTTATTTCATATAAAATTAAATTATTAAGCACTAAAATAAACTGATATTGTTATTTAAATTATAATAGCCTTTAGAATGAACATTTCTGATATATTTTTTATTCTATTTAAGATACACTCACGAAATTACCTGCAAAATCAATTTATTCTGTCTTTAAATCGAAATGAAAACTTCCTTTTAATAAATATATTTTCTAGACAACTATTGTTGTCTAGAAAATGTTGCTGTCAGCCTATTGTTGTCTAGTCTATTGTTGTCTTGTCTCTTGCTGCACTTTGTATTATTTAGGCAAACATAAAATATATATTTTTGTTCATCTTTCAAGTTTATATAAAGCAGCTCATATATTATCCCTCTCTTATGTAAACACTATGAAAGATGGTAAACATTTTATCTGTAAAAAATAACAGAATGTATTTTTGTGAAATCTTCGAATGGCTATTACAAGTACACATAAAAGGGTTTTACATAAGGAATTCCATTTTCTTCTTTTTATATGTAATATATTCAGAATCTTCTGTTACAGGTTATATTATGTGCGCAAATACAAAATATCTATTTTTAAACTGTTTTCAGGCTTTATAAAGCAGCTGACATTTTCATAGTGAATATTTTTCTGCTGCTATACAAACAATATGAAAAACGATAAACACTGTGAATGTAAAAGTTAAAATAAAAACAGAATGTAATTTTGAAAAACTTTTCTGAATCCAGTGAAAGATAAATTATTTTCTTTCTTCGATAACTTGTTTTAAACTATCAGTATCACAACACTACAGTATCATAACACTACAGTAACACTACAGTATCATAAATAAGGATCGCGCATAAACATACTGCTCGTTACTTTTAGTAAAAAAATTCCGAACATTTAAAGTTATGAATGCATTGCATTTAACAAGGATTTTTGAGTTTATTTAACTCTAAACTCCTTCTCTGAAAACACTACACCCTATTCAAAGTTTAAATTGTCATTTTTTTATTTATTTTATCATGTAAACTAAAATTAGAAACTGAAAATTTATTTTATCATGTAAACTAAAATTAGAAACTGAAACTGTAGAGAAGTGCGTAAAATATTAAATTCATGTTCTTTGCGTATCTTTTAAAATAAAATGTCGCGGGTGTTCTAAGTCATACACTGTAACAAATTTTGTAGAGATTTGAACCAAATTTTGGTGCTGCAGTAGCTGTAACCGTAAGGTGGTGGAATAACATTACAGCATTTGAATCTCGAATTCACACATAGCTCCAGATGTTGGAACTATATTTCACTATCTTATGTTTGCAGTTACTGCAGTGCCAAAATTTGGCTGTAGCCACACACAAAATTTTTAACAGTGTAGGTTTGTGTTTGGGAATGTTTTTAAACAACCAACACAATAAGCATGAAATCGGGTAAACCGACAAAAATATCGTGTAATTATTTCATTACTTCACAAGAGTTTACCATGCATATGGACACATGACATACATTTTTATAAATTTGACTCCACATTTCACCTCGGTATTGTACCGAAAATGCTGCCAATGTAAGAAGATGAAACCTTGTTCCAAAATTTGGTGCAATGGCTTAGCTTAGAGGCTTAGACAACAAACTTGTGTAGGTAAAATGATCTGGTAAAATGTTGAACCAAGACCTTGTAAAATGTGAAACCATGACCTTCGAAAATGGGGAACCATGACCTTGGAAAATGGGAGACATGACCTTTAAAATATTGAAAGGAGAACAGGTAAAATGGTGAACCAAAAACTGGTAAAATAATGAACCATAAATTGGTTACAGTTATAACAAGGATGAAACCTGAAAATATTTATCCTATTGTTTATTTATTTCATGCTTATTTCATCCATCATTCAAAGAATGGATCATCAGTAATCTATACTAATAAAATAAAGTTTCGCTCTCTGTGTGTGTGTGTCTGTTGGCGATGGCTAGGAAAATTTAGCGCACCTAGAAGTCTGTAAATTCAGATTTAGGTAGTCCAAACCTTCTCTTGTTGCACCTGATCCTCAGAATTTTAATATTTTGATAATTAGCCTATATATTAATTAGATTCTCATTAACCATCGCTTCTAAAATGACATCTTTTAAATCAAAACGGCAAAAAACGAACCGGCGCATTGGATTTGCAAGCAGAAATGAACGAATTCGAAATTATTTTACTAATTAGCGAATTTTAAGAAAACTAATTGAGATATCAATTTGAAAATTTCTGTGCATATGTAAAAAAATATTCTGCATCTGACTATGTGATTTTTGAAAAATTTGGTTGCTAATTTTTTTTTTAATTTATGCAAAAAACTGTCAAAAATCTGCCGGCGCCAGTAAAAACAATCCGAGAAAGTTTCAGACAGGGATCTGCTTTCATTAAAAACTAAACTACAAAAAGATCTGTTTCTCTGGTCGATTCCTCCATTTATTTTGCGAAAATGAAAGGAAATAATTGCCAATTTTTACTAATGAACAAAAATTTAGGTAACTAATTAAGATATAGATTTGAAATTGAGGTCGGGAAGGGGTGTCATCTGTCGGCTATTTTAGCGTAGCGTCTTCGTTATGATCTAATTATCAGAAAAATGTAATTCTTTTTTTAATGATCGCGTTAATGTAGGTGACGGTGGTTCTCTTGAATAAATTATTCATTATATTTGCGCGTGTGGGGAGGGAGAAGGTTAACGCCTTTCTCTGAGATTGTAATTATCTCGGGCCCGGGCAACGCCGGGCGGGTTAGCTAGTAAATAAATAAAATAAATGATTAAACTTTTATTTAGATTTAAAAAAAATAATTATATTATTTTAATAATTTATCCCAGTTTTCAATCTTTCACATGGTTTTATTTATAGTTAATTTCATTATATACTTATCTTTTTTTTTATTTTTAATACAAAGTAACACATAGGACAAAAAAGTATAAAAAAAAATTAAGTCTGTTCTCAAATACAAAAGAACTTTTGTCTGACACATTTCTGAATTCATTTTTGTTCAGAAACTAATGAAATTGCAGGCGTTCTTATTCAGAGACTATGGCATCGAAATACGTTTTTTATTTTTTTGGTAAAGACAGAAGATCTCTCAGAAAATACAGCCAAAGTCGGCGTTTTGAACCGAATTCCCGACGCAGAGTCGGGAGAATGGCGGGAAAACGTGTCGTCACGTGACAGAAATCGCTTATAATCGCTTATAACTCGATAAATAATTTATTTATCAAAAAATTGAAAACTCATTTCGATTCCAAATCGCTTCAATATTCAGACCTGCCAATTTTATGCTTTTGCGTTTAAAAATGATTCAGAAAATATCTCAGAAAGTTTCGTGTTGTTGAGCATGTCATTTGAGAACTACCTTAAGAAATTAGTTTTTAAGCAATTTAATTTTATGTTCTGGAAGGGTAGAAGGGGGAGGGGAGGAGAGAGAAAGGAGAAATTTTGAGGTAAAGGAAATTTAGGTGATTAATTATTTAATTATTACTACTACAAATTAACAAACAATTGGAAATTATTTTTGGATAATTTTAGTAATATAATAATAAAATTTTAGTAATTTAATTTTAGTAATATAATAATAAAATAATAAAATAAATATAATAAATATAGTTGAATATAATATGAGTTTTATAAGGCTTCACAGCAAATTAATTTTAATTTCAAAACTTTTCTGAAGATTTAACAAGAAAATAAACAAAATATATGCTTTTTTTTTCAAAAATTTCAATTAAAAATTATAAAATTATATTAAAAAATTTGAAAATATTTCAAACATTGCAATAGTTTTTAATTTAGGTAATATTTAAAGATTTCTTTTTAATGTATACATATACACCCGCTTGTACTTATTTAAAGCATAAATTTAATCTAAAATGGGAAAAAAATATTTTTAAAAAATAATTTTTTACGTTTTAAAACAAGTATCTTTTGGCGAAAAATTGCATCGCCCAGCACCGTTGTACGAGATGTTCTTAAAATGCTTTTTCAAATCAAAATTTTTCAAATAATTACACTTTTACTATTAAAATTGATAACACCAGATAATAGGATAATAGTAAGTCCTATTGCTACATACATTTGTGATATTAAAAGTAAAACATTTCCCATTTTCAACATGACAACGTATCATAGTTATCAAACAGTATTTCATAGTTAGAAAGATATATTTTTAAGATCTTTTAAATATAAAAAAGTAATTAAAAAATAAATGCATATAGATGAAAGATAACAGAGCTTGTTTTGTTTTCTCTTTCTTTACATCCATAGGCAAAACAGCTTGCTACCATGATATTTTTGTCAATATTATTTGATATATTATATAATATCAATTAATTGTACGAGATGTTCTTAAAATGCTTTTTCAAATCAAACTTTTTCAAATAATTACACTTTTAATATTGAAATTGATAACACCAGATAATAGTAAGTCCTATTGCTACATACATTTGTGATATTAAAAGTAAAATACGATGACGATTACAATCAAATATCAATTATATTTGATATTTTTTCATAGTTTTGAATAAAAAAAACGCGTCAAATTAGTAACATGATCGACCCATTTACATTGGTTATTTTTAGCGAATTTACTCGATATTGAACTTCCTTTCTGTATACTACAAGTCGTTTTTAAAAACAACTTGATCGCATGACTTTTTTTTCACTTGCAGTACGTCATTGCATACAATCCAATTTTTAGTTTTTTGCATATAATAATGGAAAATATATTTTTTTGAAAAACCTTAAAATTTAACTTGACAGTTACAAACAAAAATTGAAATAAAAAATGTTGTTTCTTTTTAAAGAAAATCTTGCATTTATTGTCACATTAAAATTTCCATGCACTTTTAACAAAAGCTTTATTGAAAAAAACTACTAAAAGACAAGCCTTTATTAATTATGTAATAAAAAATACATATACTTTTCCTTTCTCAATGCGGAATATCCAATCACTACACATCGGTAATAGCAAAGCTGTACGTATCTCATCAATATCTGATTATGGATCTGCCGGTAGTGTTATTAATTTTGGGTGTTTTTTTTATTGTCTGATATTTAAAAATATCTCGCACTATTTCCGAATAGTAATCGTCGTTCTGTTTAATCAACGACTGTCTGTCAATAAATAAACGAATTAGGAAAAAGTAGTAGATATTTTGAATTAAAAAAGAAAAAAGAAAAAGAAACGTTTGAAATTGAGTAACAAGATTTGCCGGTTTGAATCAGTTACTCGTAGCATATTTAACATATCTAGCATATTTACTCGTTATTAAACTTTCTATTTGCATACTACAAGTTGTTTTCAAAGACAACATGATTTCATGAGTTCATTTCAGTTGTAGTGGGTCATTATACACATTTCAGTTTTTAGTTTTTTTCATACAATATCTGTATAATATATTTTTTTTGGTCACTGTATGTTTAAACCTCAAAATTTAACTTGACAGGTACAAAAAAAAAAAATGAAATATTTTGTTTCTTTTCAAAAGAAAATCTTGCATTTTTTGTAGCATTAAAATATCTACGCAGTCTTACCACATTGGCGTTTATAAAAAAAACTATCAACCAACAAACCCTTATTCATAATGTAATTATATATATATATTATATTACGATGATTTACCGTCATATGTTGTAGTTGCAATAACGTTGATTATAGAAGGAGCACACATGGTCGCACAACGAAGTTAAGAACGTTGGTTACTATTGATGATATAAATATTTAGAAGCAGTCGTAACATTTTAGTTGCAGTTTCGACGTGGCCATAGCGGCAGTAGAATTTAAAACCCAAAGGCGTTTCTCCGTGAATTCAAAACGAACAAGGCTTTCCATTTCAATTCTTTATTAAATATTTTTCTTGGGCAGTTTCCACCATAACCATAATAGCCGTGCATCACTACGTCATCAAGGAATAGAGGGTAAGTATCAGAACATCTCAATTATTCTCAAAACGATCAGCCAGGGAGTTGTTTACAAGTGAAAATACGACTTAATTCTGAGGAAGCGCCGCAGATAGCTGCTTTTTGATACCCAGCGCAATAACACAAATTATGACGTAGAACGCGCACTGAACCAATGAAGAATTAAAGAAGACGCGTGATGCTACGTCACTACCAATGAAAGATAATTAGTAAAAGAGTTCGGACAGAGAGGAGTGGATTAATTTTGTAGTAAAGTGACTTTAGAGCGGGAAATTAATATTCGGAATAAAAATGAAAATGGCTCTCAAAAAACATTCTAAAACCCAGAAATGATCGTGGATCATGATAGCAATTAAGAATAACTAAAAGCTTTATATTTAAGTAAATTTGGACAATTTAGAATTAAATAAAAGGGAATTTAACAGAGTTAACGATAGAGCTAAATTAAGAATAAGGATTTAATGAATATAGAGTAGTAAATTGGAATAAAACAGGAAAAAAATTAGAATTGTAAGAATTTGGAATAATTTAACTAAGGAAAAATGGCAAAATTTTATTATTACATATCCCCCCTCCCAAAAAATGTATGAACCGGTAAGTCCAATTGACTTACATGTTCATTGGGGGAAAAGCAGATACTTGGGTTACAAAACAGTTCCCTCGTTGCAATATAGTTACCTGGTCGCCCCATCGCGATGTTCAAATTTCTGAATTCTGTTAAGTAAATTTTTAATAATTAAATTTAACCCTCTGAGCGTTTTGGAAAAGGGTAAAATTGTAATGTTGTTTTCGCTGCATTTTGTTTTAAATGCTAAAAAAATATGATTCTTTCAGCATTATAAATAAAACTTAATTACAAATATGAATATAACCCGTGGGAGTATTAATCATTCTTCAATGTTTTGAAAATTCATTAAATCTATAGAATTATATTATCTTAAACATTGCATACATTGCAGTGAAACCTGGAGCTTAGTGAACGGAATATTACGTTCTACACGCTTAGAGGGTTAAAGAAACACGGTAAAGTGGAAACTGCTGTAAATAATTACATTTTTCAATAATAATTAGTATAACAGTATAGTATAGTTTGTATCAAGAAAATATAACAACAACATATAAATCATCTCTCTTTGTACCAATAACTTAACAATAATCAGCATTATTCACTTATTTATAGTCCTTAAGTGATTTTTTAAGTGTTACTGAATTGTAGAGTCCAATTATTGAATATTATAAGAGTCCTTAGTGTTGCAATGGCAGTATGAAGTTGCAATAAATAAAATAATACAATAATAATAATAATAGCAAGAACAATATCAACAATAAAATTTTAAAATAATAATACTTAGTAATAACAATAATAATAGTATCATCAATAGAAAGAATAAACAACAACAATAACATCAAAAATTTATTTACATAACATCAGAAACTTTTTTGAATGCAGCTTACCTAAAACTTTCAAGTCCACTCTTTAAATACTTTTATCCATTATAATCTTCATATTCTCTTTCAAATTCAACTTATAAATAGTGTAACTAATAATAATAATTCTCAACAATAAGTTCAGCAATAACAAGTAGTATAATTCAAAATATCACACACTTTCTTTAATTCTTTCTTAAGTATATCATTAATATCTCATCCATATAGTAGTGAATGAGGCATGAGAATATACTCAAATAAAATACATAATACAAAATAAGGAATAAATAAGAAATATTCGTGAAAACAATCATTATTGTGTAGATGATGGTTATGTAACTATCTTGCTTTCAGTCAAACAAGAAAACATAAGTTGTGAAATGAAAAAATAGGACCTTGTAGCATATTAAGAAAGGTTGGACAATTCTCAATTAGTATTAAGATATCATATTTGATTAGTTTAATATAGAATTTAATCCAGTTTATTTTATTAATTTCGTTAATACTGTTTAAATTATTATTCTACTCTAATTCAGTTCAGTATCAGAATTTACTAACTTAAATCAACCAGTTTATGCCCGCACAAACAGTTAACCCAAGTGAAAACTCAACAGTGATGCTCTTGTGAGCTCAATTTAAGAACACACTGATATACAGAAGAGAATTGATAATTAATTTTTTATTTAGTAAATTTATTTTATTAAGTTAGTTTATTTTATGAATATTATGAATTTAAGTTGAAACTATAGATTTAACAGTAGTTTGTTGTGGTTTCTCATGGGATAATTTTAATTGATCAGGAGGATAATAAGGGCGTAATTTTGATACATGTACTATTTCAGTAGATTTATTTTGAATCTGTCTATTAATTTCAAAATTGACATCAGATAACTTATTAAGGATTTGATAAGGACCACTAAAGACTTGTGAAAGTTTTCTAGTATTAGGATATTGGAACTCTTCATAAATTACAAGATCTCCAATCTCAAATTTTGGTTCTAGATAATTTCGATCATAATATTTTTTACTTCTCCAATAATTTTCATCAGTGCGTTTTTTAGCAAGTTTAAGGGCTTCTTGAACAGGAGGGTAATAATTTTGTTGAAGAGGGCAATCATAAGGTAATTGGCCAAAAAGTAAGTAAGCAGGAGGAAATTTAGTGATAGAATGAGGGGTATTGTTATACTCATTAACTACTTCTGTCAAAATTTTTGTCCAAGGAATTTTAGAGTTAGTAGAATTGACTTTACACTTCAATCTAGTAACTATCGTCTGGTTCACTCTCTCCCATTTGCCATTCGTTTGTGGATGATGTGATGTGGTTAAACGTTGTTTAATATTGTGGTTTCGCAGGAATTTTTTAAATCTAGATGAAGTAAAGGCTGCATTTCTATCACTTAACACTTTTTGATGGGTCTGTACATTAAGAATTTTATTAAAACAGAATAATTGTTGTGGGGTTTGAATATTAAAAACTTGTTTTAGACAATTCGTATAAGTTTCTGTGGTAACACTTTTTGAGGGAAAGGCCCAAACATATCTAGTAGCATGGTCGATGATAAGATGTAAATATTTTTTTGTGGAATTGTAGTAATTAAAGCTTCCCACAGTATCAACAGAAATGCATTCGAAAGGTTGATCTGTGGTGGTCATAGCTTGTAATAAGCCAAATTTTTTCTGTCTCGGTTTTTTATTCTTTTGACAGACATCACAGTGTTTTACAAAATTAGTTATATCTTGGGTCATATCAGGCCAATAATAAATAGGAGATATTAAGTTTAACATTTTTTGAATACCAGGATGACCAAATTTTTCATGAGTAACATTAAGCAATTTCCTTCTTAAAGACATGGGTACTACTATTTTTCTAAAACCTTTCTTTTTTACTATCATAAGTCCATTTTCCTTGACATAGTTTTTTCCACACACATTATCTTGACAGTACTTATAAGTACCACTTTAACTCCTTCGCGACGAGCGTCTTTTACAGAATTTTTAATCTGTTACCACCGGTTTTTCAAAAGAGAATTTTTCACCTAATTGAATCGCAAAAATGCTATGATTAGATAAGGGAAACTACAAAAAAAAAATAACTGGTGGGAATAATCGGGGATTCTGAGCATCTAAAAAATAGCTGGAAAATTAATTCAGGATATAAAGGGTTAAAATAGTAATAAAATTCGATTTATAATTTCTGCAATGTAATAAGCCCAAAATTATTTTAAAAAAAACTGATACTGAAAAATAATTTCCGTGTATCGCGTATTATTGAGAGGTCACTGTACCTCAAATAATTTTTTTGCAAATTGTGGTACAATTGAATATAAAAGTAGTCGCCAGTTCAGATCCGTAATCAAAATGTTAAGAGACTCTCGCATTTAACTTCGTAAGGTTTTGTTTATTAAAACTAGTGATGCATACCTGCCAACTTTCAACTAAACTTCCGTACAATGTGAGATAATTTGACACAGATTTAACCCTTCTTTGCATGAGTTTTTCTTTTACAATTGTGTTTTTTTTATACATATATTAAATATTAGACACCAGAAATTTTAAGATAGATTTTTAACTTTATTCAGCAACATAGTTCATGGGGAATTTACTGGATTAATATTTCTACATAAATATAGTGGTGGCGAAGAAGTTGATTTATTTATTAAAAGTTAAATAAAAAGTGATGGAAATTTACATCACTATGCAATTAAGGGTTAAGACTTTTCTAACCAGAAAAAAAAATACCTAAAAACAATAATATATATTAAGTTTTGTGTTCTTACGTGGAACACACTTAATTGCATTTCTTAAAACAATTTCTGGTTTTAAACGTGTTTAACCTCGGTTAAATTAATCTACATTGTACGGAAGTTTAGTGTGATGTTGGCAGGTAGGATTATGTATTATGTCATTCAGAAAGTTCTGCGTTTTTTTTTTTTTTTTTTTTTTTTTTTTTTTTTTTTTTTGCATATTCTGAATACATAAATGCCCCATTCCCACCGGAATTTTCGAATAAAACTTTGCTTTTACAATGTACGTGAAGAAACTACTTTTACTTATTTTGAAATGAATTTGTTTGTAAATTCTTGTGACATCCAATTATTTCAACATTATCTCAACATAACTATACCGCAGAGCTTTCCTTACCATCCAATATTTAGAATTATTATTGAATCCCATCGATTGTAATTATTCACGAGTCATTCTCGTGATTGTTTCACAAAGTATAATTTATTACCACGATTCACACTCGTGATTGATTCACAAGACGAAGTTTCTTCAGGGCTCGCAGAGTTCCTAAATTTTTCTACATTTCCTACTACTATTTCATATAAAAAATATTCGTGGTAGATTCCTGTCAGACTAAAACACGTGACGTGACGTCACTCTTTAGATCTGGCTCTGCTCTGGTCGTTGTGTGCCATTTATTATTGTTTGCGACTACTATTTGTGTTATTATGGAATAAAGTTTAAATAATGTGAAAATGTTCAAGGAATAACCGTTCATAAAGGGCATTCATAAGTCAGTAAGTACTCTTTTTTCTCATTATTTAAAATACAAAATACTATTCTATACCGTTAATATGTGGAGGGAATTATATTCTTTTATTTTCACCTAGAGTGTAGTAAATACAATTTGGAGTCACATCTAATGGATAGAGGAATAATAATTCGAATTGATTTTATTTGTCACATTTTATGCCTAGAATTAGTGTTTTTTATACAGTTAACATAGATCGAAACTTATAAAAAAGAACAATACAAAATACTTTTTTTTTCTGTCATGTTTTGTGTCTAGAATTATTGTTTTTTATACAGTTTACAGAAGTCGAAACATTTAAAACATTGATTAATAATATTGAGTTCGTATGCATATCTTTTGAAAAAAGAATTTCAAACGCTTTTTGTAGATGGTTTTTAAACTACAGTAAAACTTCCGAATAACGAACACTGCGGGGACGCTAAATTTGTCCGTTATTTGGAGGTGTCCGCTGTTCAGAGACAAAACTATGCAAACAATATTTGTATTGGGAATTGAAAAAGTGTCCGCTATTCGGAAGTGTCCGTTATGTAGGTTTTACTGTACTTGTGTTTTCATTTATTAAAATATAGTTTTAATTTAAATAAATATTTAAATGTATCAGACATCAGTGCAGGCTTTTTTTTCTAGGGCCCGTTATGTGAAAGTAAAAGTTGTTTTGTGTAACTTATTATATTTTTGTTTATGTGCAGATGTAATAGCTTCCCTATTTAGGTAACTTATACTATATATTATCCATGATTTAAACTAAGTCTAAAAGCAGTATAGTTTTTTTATACTAGCAGTTTAATATGAAAGAAGGTAAGGGGAGAAATAGGATTTGTCTTATTCCTCCTATTTTATAAGATGAATGTAAATTGCTGCTAATATGCAATTTCTCATGTAAATAGAACAAACTATAGTTTTTTTTTTTTATAGAATTTCCATTTTAAAAGTGAAAGATGATTTTTTGATATTATCTGTGATTGATCATCCTGAATCTTATCATGAGTGTGGACTTTCAAAGGGATTGATCAATCTACAATCTCTTTTAGATTATTTAAGTAGTCTACACTAAATTACCTGTGTCTTATAATACATTTTACACCTGTCCCATACGTACCTCTTAGTAGGGAGGTATGGGACATAGTTTGAAACTTACAATTTCTTTAATTTTAAAATTGTTTTTGGATATTATGACTTTTTAGTTGTTTATGAACATTACAAAGTCATTTAACTTGCATTCTATAAATTATTATTTTTTGTGTGTGTGTGTTAAACAAAGTTGATTTTCTGATTTTTGTAAAAAGTGTCCCATTTTCCCCATTCTCCCCTACAGGGTTGTTTGGTCAGAGATGAATAATCAAACATTTAAGACAGAAAATAATGAGATTTTTAACAACTTGTGATTTCAAAAATTTTCTTCATTTAAATTGAGAGAGATTGAGCCCAATGAGACCTCATTTTCCTATGCACTCAAACATTATTCTTTGTTTTTTGATTGAGTATTAGTTGCCACATTGTAAAACATGCAAGGCATGGTTTTTTTAAGGAAATAATTTGATTAGTTTTAAAAGTTTTATTACTTACGTGAAAGTAATAAAAACTGCTATATATATATATATATATATATACACACACACACACACACACACACACACACACATATATATATATATATATATATATATATATATATATATATATATATATATATATATATATATATATATATATATTGATTTATTTATATATAAAATTGCTGTTGATTACAATAAACCAATCGAGTATTTTAGTGAATGGAGATTTTCTGTTATAGATAAAATGAAAAATGAAATTATAAAAAATTATCATCATATTACACATGCAGCTTTTAAAAATATAAATAAACATATATCAGAATTACAAAACAAATTTATAATTACTTATGTAGATAAATCTCCAAATAATTATGCTATCATTTGTAAAGAATACTATAAAGGGTTAATTCACAATGCAATCAACATTAGTAATATTTTTAATAAAACTAAATTAAATATTGAAATAAATAATAGAAAATTATTAAATTATCACAAATTACTAAAAATCAAATGTAATAATTTAAATTATCCTTATCTTGTTATAATTCCAAAATTTCATAAAAATCCTATTAAATTTCGCACTGTTACCATCGGGTGTAACACATATAATAATAATGCAAGTAATTTACTACTTAATATTTTAAAGCAAATATATGATATAACGTTAAAACATAATAACCAACATTGCCTAAAAAAACAGTTTTCAACTCATTAATAAAATACATAATATCAATCCGGTAAAATTCATAAAAACATTGGATTTTAATGATTTATTTAATAACATAGATATAAAAGACTTACATAAAACAATGTGTATATTATTTAAAGAATTTAAATCTCAATTAAAATTAAAAGAACATATTTCAGTAAATTTTTTTTAAACTTTACTAAATTTTACATTGCATAATAATTACATCATATATGACAATATTATTTATAAACAATGCCAGGGAATTCCGCAGGGCGGAACCGCATCTAGTATTCTCTCTGACCTTTACTTATATTATTATGAAAGAAATATTAGTCCGAACAATGATTATGTATTTTATCGCTATATAGATGACATTATCATATTTTATTTCAATGATAAAAATTGCACATCACCACTCAATTTTTATCCTACTCAGCTTAAATTAAGCGAAAATGATTTAATTAATAATAATATAAACTTTCTTGACTTAAAAATCAATATTAATAATAATTATAAATTAATTTTTGATATTTATGATAAGAGATTTGATTTTCCATTTAAAGTAAATATTTTTACCAATTTTGCTTCATGTTTACATAAATCTGTTTATAAAAATATAATTATCAATTATCTACATCGAATAAAATACTTATGCTCAGATATAAATAAAAACAAAAATATTAGATTTATTCGAGATCAAGCAAAAATATATGGTTATCCAATTTTTATGATAAATTCAATCATCAACTCTTTTAAATAACATTTATTATATCATTTAAATATAAACATGGTATGTAATAAATTTTTGTTTTAATGTGCGATAACATATAACAATAGATATATAATATTACAATTATAACATACATTAATACAATTATAACATATTAGGATATTTAATATTTGATTGAACATTATATACACTTTGTATAGTATATGATTGTGCGTTGCCGATCACACATGTTTAGGGTGTTATTAATGTGCAGTTTTCATACATTTATAATTTAACTTATATAATAACACATAAAATTATACATGGATAACATTGGTAATTATAACTCACAAACATATCTATTTGCAATATATACAAATATATATATAGTTTTTTTTTTAATCTATGAAATATCAAATTTAACATGTATTTTAATTACTGCATTGCATTAGTTTGATTGTAACACAGTAGTAATACATATAATTATCAATTTTATAAATTTTGAGATAATTTGAATTGTTTATGAATTATTTAATTTGATATTAAAATTAATCTGTGAAATCTAAAATATAATTAAGTATTAGTATAAATAATACATTAATTATTTAATAACAAGTCTAAAATATATTTAAGTAGTAGTAACAATAACATTAATTATTTAATTATAAGTCTATAATATATATCAGTAGATTAATACAGCTGGCAGCAAAACACTTTTTTTTTAAATAATATCTATTTTACATAATATACTCTTATTAAGTATATCTGAAATGCTGTGCAGGATGAATAAATTCTGTGTAGATTTATTCATATTGTAAGATTTTATTCGAATTTAATGTAAAACTATTAGGTAGTATTGTTTTTTTTTTAAATTTATTTATATAATTAAATCTAATTAAATGTATATGTAACTAATAAAGTGGATATGCAAATAGATATTAATTATGTATAATTATAATACCAACAGATGGCGACACTTTACGTGTCAGGTAGATATGATAATATTATTAATATTATTTTTAATTTAACTATAGAGGAGCTATTGCTTGTATATTAATTTTACTTTCAGGAATTAAAATTAGATGGAGTAATTATATATTCACGGATATAATTTTGTTATAAGTGTATTATCACCAGAATAATTTTGTGTGTTTTTGAATCATTTTGTGTTGGTGTGTCATCGATGGAGTTGTGTTTAAAAAATGTGCTCTCAACTTGTCTTTCAAATCATTTCTCTCAACTCGATTGTCAAAATTATGTGCGTGCCATGTGGACGTGGATATTATACAGTAGTTTCTATATTTTGTGCATTCAGGATAATTAATGTGAGTAAAAATATTTTATCTACAATTTAAAGGTTCTAATTTCCAATATTATTTCAAAAATGATATCTAGTGGTAATTTAGTGAGGTGATTTATAATGTTTTTGGATAATCGATGTAAGTGAATTATATTATATATTCTTAATGGTTTTTTATTTCCAATTTAAATATTTCCAATCTTATTTTTTCCAATTGTTATCTGGTAATAATTCAGTATACTTGGTTGATTCTACTGTTCTTAGCATCATGCCAGTAGAATTATGAAATACTGAATTATTTTAAAAACACATGTGGGTGCAACCAAGCTGACGAGTACATCTACATGTGTTTTTTCATATCCAATTCTTGTTTGTTCTCTTGTGGTCCAGTTTTCCATTGTATAATGTTCATATTTGATTTATTAATCCATTTGTGTTTACTTAATAGCAACTCCAATCTATAAACTTTTTTTTTCCTTTTCTCTCTCTTTCTTTTTTAAATATTATTCAGGTATGAGTAAATTTGGCCAATTACCATTGAAGCACATGCTATGGTAAAATTATGGTTGCACATGTTAATTATTAGATATGTGGTATTCTGTTTACACAATATCATTATTTATCTCTTTGTAGATTAAAGTAGAATGATATTAGAACTTGATATGTATTTTGAAATTCATAGATATTATAATTATATATATATATATATATATATATATATATATATATATATATATATATATATATATATATATATATATATATATATATATATATATATATATATATATATATATATATGTGTGTGTGTGTGTGTGTGTGTGTGTGTGTGTGTGTGTGTATTATATGTATATTTATATATATAAATGTTGTTATTACATTCTGGTAAGTGCAATTTAAAAATAAAATTTTATTACTTAGTTTTTCAGATAAATGAAACTATTTGAAAGTACCTGCACTGCTGAATGTTCTTGAATGAATTACTTTTTTTTATAATGATTAATATTAATTTATTGAAAAGCAACTTGCGAATATATGTAGTATTTGCTAGATGGATGTGGATTTTTCTATTTAAATTCACTCCTCTTTTTAAGTAAATATTAAATTTATATTCAATGTGAAACGCTTGTGGTGACATTTTCACTTATCTTAAAAAAAAAAAAAAAAAAAAAAAAACAACATAGAAATATAGAAATATAAAATGCACATTACAATTACCAATTACAAAACTATGTTTTGCCAGATATAAGTGCTTGAGAGATAGTTTTCTTAGTTGTAATACTTCGTAACAGAATGTGTATTTTAAATTATTCGTACTTTATAAAATTTAAATAGAAGTTTTGATTTAATTGTTTAGTAAAAGTTAGAATATCTATTTATGAGTCTGTTTATGTAATATCAATCAATTTATTAAATATTATGAAATTCGGCCTTGCTTAGCCTTTGTGTTCATTTATTGTATGTATAATTAAGACAGATCTAAAATGAGCCAGAAATTACCCAAGAAAATATTACAAAACCGAATTTTACAACACTGTTTTTGAAGCACACATACGCGTATTCGATCTGGCTCGTTTGTTAGTCAGATCTCTTGTGCCACGGTATCCGCGCATAGAAAAAGTTTCGCGATGGCCCGGTAGCACTCGTGATTAATGTACAAGGGGTTAACATTAAATTTCAAAGCACTGGTACATTTTATATTTGGTTTCAGTATTTCGTTAAAAACAGATAAAGCATTTTTTAGCAGTAAGAATAATGCAAAATGACGGATTTCTCTATGAATAACGTAGTGCACAAAAAGTACTTCTGGATTGAATGCCACTGGATTGAGAGGCCACTCGTCCTGGCTTCGCCAGGCGTATAGCCTCTATTGGGATACTATTTCTGGATTAGCATGTTTAGCGCTATTGACAAGATATTTTTTACAATACACTTCTCTGTCAATGGGCTTTAAAGACCTTATTAACGCCAACTGACCACCATGTAGAAACTGAATTATAAGTTTAAAATGCATATGAAGTAAATTATATTTGTATACTGTGTATAAGGCCTAAACGAGAGCAATAAGAAATTTACCCTTTACCCTTTTCCTTCTGTTCCATCCGTTTGGGATTTTAACAAGTTTATAAGGTTACTAACACTTCGGTTATATATTTTAATTGTTTTTTTTCTTTTATTGGTTTTTGTTGTTGTTGTTGTTTTTTGTTAAATGTTTTTAAAATTGCCAGCTTTAGATATAGCCTTAAATTCATTCGCCAATATAGCCTTCGGTTCATTTGTAACATTTTCATCATGTGTCACATTGCACAGTGAATCGCATCCAATGTCGCATCCAACAAGATCACTTTAACAAATTGAACAAAAAATTAAATTAGAACTAATATATAAAAAAAATTACAAAATATTTTAAATATAAAAAATGTGTCTAAGTGTGATATACTGATATTGTACATTACTTTTCAAAAAAGAAAAAAGGCACAAATAAAGTGGCTGAGAATATGTTAATAGCAAATGTTGAAATGTCCCATGGGGGAGCGTACACCCCTCGTTGGGAATCATTCTAAAGGAACGGTTTAATGCAATGAAAGCATCTTTAGAAAAGATAATTTTATTTTTCACCGGAAATACTTCATGGAATTTCTTTTGATGTAAAGCACTTTTCCAAAAAACTGTATTGTAAATGTCTGTGTTAGTCCTTTCCCCAGTGTTTCCAAATTTGGGATTTTGTCCCCATTTTGGGGACTTTTGAGCCTCCGCGGAAAATTGGTGGGGACGAGTTAGCAGTGGGTAAACGTTTGAGAAATATCAACATTTTTGGGGAAAAACATGGAGAATTTTTTTCATTATTTCTTGTTTTCCGATTAAAATTTACTTTTAGTCACCTGACAGCACTGAATCTGGATTCGTCGATTACAAGTATTTTAAGTTCTAATATATTATGCGTTTAATTGTAATATCTATTTATCTTTTCTTAATTCATATTATTTTCTTCAAAAAAAATATTGATTAAAATAAAAATGGCGATTAGCAAGTTCGTTTTTTTTTTCTTTTTGTAAATGGGGATTTTTTTTTTAAAGCCTCGATTTGGGGAAATTTGTCCAAGCTTAAATTGGTTAAATAATTTTAGAGTGATAAATTTAAAATTAAAAATTTACTCTTTTGACAAAAAATACTTTTTCTGGAAAAAAAAAAAATGATTTGGAGAAAATTTTAGGACTTTTGGGGAAATTGACTTTCGACCATCTGGCAACACTGCCTTTCCCCTACAAGATTTTAATTTACTTTTCAAAATTTATGTAACACAATTTCTTTTATAACCTTATGAAGATTTAAGGGATTGCATCTAGTCATAAATTAAAAAAAAAATCGACTTTTTGCAATTTGCTGTTTTAGAGGCTTAATCAACCGAATAGAGACTACTTTATAGTGCTGGAATATAAGATTCTATGAAAGATTCGTAATAAGATAATAAGATTCTATTATTCTGCGCATTGAAGCAGGCACGTTAATAGAACAAAGTTTCTGGATTATCATTCATTATCTGGATTATCTGGATTATCTGGATTATTTCTGGATTATCAAGTTTATTGCTATTAAGAAGGTATTTTTTAATCACCTACAATACACTTCTCTAGTTTCTAAGTAGAAAGAATAATATATATAATGCAATTATAAAACAAAATTTAAAGTTCTTTTTATCAAAAGTGCATTTTTCAAATCGGTGGCCACGATTAATAAAAAAGTACTGAATCGATTCGCTTCGAAGTTTATCAGCCCTTTTATTATACAGGGTGCGTCAGGAAAATGTATACATACACTGTTTAATGGATCATAACTTTCTAATTTTTCTTTCTTTTCAAAGTGTAATTAATTGGAAATAATGAGAGGACCATGATTAATTTTATAAAAAAAAAACATTTTAAAGTACTATTGTAAGAATGAAAATGTAGCAGAAGTACAAATATAATATCGCAGGGACTTTCAAGAAGATCCACATACGCGACTTACAATTCATCAGATTAAAGATAAGTTTGAAACGAATGGATGTTCATAGAATTCGCGTACCGTAATTGGGCAATAATGCGCCCTAACACCAAATGAAATGTTTGTTCAACTTTGCTAATCAATAGCCCTTCGTTATAAGCAGTGCATTAACCAGAACGGTAACAATTTTGAACATCTGCGGTATTAGGAAAAGTTATACATTTTATGTAGGTTCTTTTGAAATTTAAATATTAATTATCTGAGAATAAAAACTGGAGTTATAATCATTCAAAGTGTGTATACATTTTTCTGACGCACCCTGTATATTATATAGAGACTGAACGAAGGATTTTTTTAATCGTTTATTTATTTTTTTTTTTCATAATCAAAGTATAGGGTTTTTTTTTATCGAGATAAATATTGAATTTTTACTTCAAACAGTCTATTTTCTTCTAACAGTTCATAATTTCGCAGGAAATTATTTCCTCAAAAAATACGCATTCCAGTTTCTAGAAAAAATATTGTTTAATTAATAACAACTAATATTTTTATTTACGATAAGCCAAATTTAAGCTACGAGAGTCACCGCAAGGCATAAAAAAAATTTGTAATCGTTATTGTTTTTATTATTATTATTTATTTAATTATTTTTTATTTATTTTGATAAACTATATATATATATATATATGGGTAATTTCACTCTGTGATTTAGGGAAAAATAAAAGTTACATTTTAAGCAATTTTTCATTATAAATAGAAAAGGCATAGGCTGGTGTGTAATATGTAATATTCAGCCATAAATTTTAAACAGCAATTTTCTTTAAAAACATTATTTTATACAGAGTGGCTACAAAACAGGGAAAAGCACAGTCGTAAAAAAAGTACATACACGAGTATTTTCTTATAAAGAAATTCGACTTGTCCGGAACAGTCCGGAACAGTTGATGCCGGTTCAGGGGCTTCCTAGTTGCAGCAACTTTACGCCCAGTCAAGTGTGAGTTGAATGTCTTTTCAAAGTGAGCCGTTGGGGGAAGGTAAAAGATTGCATATAGCAATTAAAGATAAGATAAAGATTGCTTATAGCAATTAAAAGTAAAATTTAAGATTACATAAAGCGTTTAGAAAGATAAATTTAGAAATGGGTGTAGAAATTTGGAATAAGAGAAGAAGCGATAGAGACTAAAGATAGAGTCGATTATACATGAAGTAAATGGTTTAGCTGTAGTAAATAATTCGACTTGTTAATCAGTCAAATAGACAAGACGAATTTTTCCATAAGAAAATACTGGTGTTTATCACTTTTATTTTTTACTGTGTTTTTCCCTGATCCATTACCACCCTATATAAAATAATGCTTTTAAAGAAAACTTTGAAGCTATTTCACATTTTAAATCTATTTCACAATGGCACATGTGAAAAAACTTAAGTAACTCAGTTGAAATTTATCATTTTCAAATTTATTCCAAGTGAGCTGATGTAATTTCATCAAAAAGGGGCAATAGTAACAAAATTAGGAAATTTACTTCTATGCACACAGTACGTTAATCCCAGGAAAGCTGTAATACGACAGTTTGAAGTAAGCAAAACTAAGTTATATCATGACAAAATGATGAATAATAATAATAATAATAATAATAATATGGAAAATTAAGTGGAAGACAGTAGTGACAAGTAATAAGCATATTCTTATCTTTCTATCCGTTTTGTATTTTGTAGCTTCTTTTAAAGTCCAGAAAATTAAACCTTGTGATTTTCTCAGCAATCCAGATTGCTGCTTCTACTGAATACAGCTGTCCACCAAATTTTATCTGCCCTACTGGTGGTCAAAGCAGCAGTTTCATACAAAGGGACAGTAGTGACATAAAAAGTTGGGGCCAACATTCTCTGGCACAGATTAATATAGAAGTATTTTAAATTTTGAATGGAAATCCTTTATTTTGCAGTTTAGAATATACATTTTTTATTTTGGGTAGAAAAAGTTCTGAAAATAGTTTTTCATTATATCGAAAATTGTTCCAGAACATATGAGTACATGAGGTGAAGGACAAGGGACAGGAGTGACAATTTGAATACTTAAAATACTATAGAAGTAAAATGTACAGTTATTTTCTTGAAAATACCTTTTGAAATTGTTGAAAGACATTACAAAATACATTTTATGCTAAAAAATCTGTATAATGACAAAATATAGCATAAAACACCGAGGGATACAAAGTACCCACTTATTGGAGAATCGCCCATCTCTCTCTCTCTTTATATATATATATATATATATATATATCAAAAGTATCTTTAAGTATTAAATTTTAAAATAGAAATAAAGTTAAAGAAATAAATTAATTGCCTAATGAAAGGTAAAATATAAAAATCACTTCATTTTCTACCGCATGGCCGGGTGTAACTCATTCAGAAAAAGAATTAACTGCACTTATTTCTGGACTTGAATGTCAAATGGAAACAACCATTTTTGTCAGCATATTTCAGTTCCTTCGATCAAGGCAGCCTGGAGAAAAGTACGTTGTAGAAAAATCGAGTGTGTTGCAATTTATAAAGTTTATCAAGATAAGCAGTTTTAACATTTATAGAATTATTAAAAGTCTTCCCGTACACCCAATACGAAACCAGCACTGCGTATTCTATATAATTGATTGCTAATGAAATCCCGATGGAGTTTAAGAAACTGGAATTGAAAGAAATTTTATGCGTTTAAGGTTATGTAATTTTTTAAGTCGTTGCTGCCAAGCACATATTTAGGGAATTGGCATTTTATACAAGAATTTAATGTCATCTTGCTCTCTATATATAGTATAAATATAATCTCTTATTAATTCCATGAACGCATTACTCAGAAATTATTAATACGTTTTATAAATAGCTAAAGTTGAGGCAAACTTATATTGGCAGTGGAGAGAAAGGTTAGCCTGCCTTTTTACGCATTTAGACCTTAGTAGGATTACCATATCGGGCGATTTGCGTTGATTTGGCGAGTAGAAATCACTTTTGAGATTTAACATATATATATACTGCAAGATTTTTTTTCGCATTTTTTCAAAACTTTAAATATACTACTTAATCGGTTATATACAGCCTAACATGAATACATGCTATTTCAACTAGAATAATATACACCACTTTTAAGTGGGTGGGGAGGAGGGAAGAGTTGAATATTTAAATATTTTTAAGAGCATTTAAATTTTTTAATGTTGTAATTTAAGGCTGTTCTCAAATCCAAACTGGTTACTTTATGAGGAAAAAAATTTAATTCATTTTTGTTCGCAAATAAATGTATCAAATTAGCAAGTGCTCTTATTAAGAAACTTTGTAATCAAAAGACGTTTTCTATTTTTCTGGTAAAGCACAAGACTTTTCAGAAAATACTGTCAAAGAAAATACTACAAAGTTGGCGTTTTGTCCGAATTCTTGATGGGGCAGCACGATAAAGGAGAAAAAACGGTTGTCACGTGACACTAATCGCTAATAACTCGATAAGTAATTTATTTATCAAAAACCGGAAACTCATTTCGATTCCAAATCGCTACCAGAATCAGGCATGCCAATTTTTTGCCTTTACGTTTAAAAATGAGCCAGAAAATGTGTCAGAAAGTTTCGCGTTGTTGAACTTGTCGTTTGAGAACCACCTTGATAGTGCGGATAACTTTTTAAAATGCATTTATTTTATGTTCAAAAATGCAATTTTTAAAATTACGTCAAATCTATTGTGACATAAAATAGCAGTATTTAATAAGATTTTCCTGTAATACTTCTCTGTAATACTTTTCTGCAATACTTACGTAAGGTTTTTCTGTAATATTTTCTGTTAATAAGGTACTTTTTACAGTTTTTCTCATTTATAGTGCTGCCACATCAAGAATTCGGTTCAAAACGCCAACTTTCACAGTGTTTTCTGAAAGATCTTGTACCTTACTACAAAATGGAAAACGTCTTTTGACTACAAAGTTTCTTAATAAGAGCACTTGCTAATTTGATACATTTATTTGCGAACAAAACTTAATTAAATATTTTAGGGGGCAATACCTTTTCTGTGACATGCATAATAATTATTCCGCATCATATAATTATTCACATAATCACATTTCATGTTTTGAATTACGACAGAAGTTCTAAAAATATCTTTAAAATAGTCTTCTCAACTTTAAAAAAACTTATTTTACAAAAGCAATATTTTCGATTCTTCATTTCGAAGGTATTAGTAGAATATATAATTTTTACAGTAAAGATGTTTTTATCCAGAAAACTATAAACTAATTACTCCTAAGACGATTTTAGCGCTAAACATCTGCTAAAAAATGCTATCCCAAGCGTTGAGCCGTTTTCAGAGCTTGCCCTGTTTTTTTTTAGAGTGCGCCTCTGTACCTTTTTATTTCGGAAAATACACTACGAGCTTTAATTAAAAAAATTATTCATGTTTTAATTCGAAAAATATTTAGAAATATCATTGTTGTTGTTGTTTTGGTTGTTCTCGTTTTGGAATGCATTAGGTTTATTAAATTGATTGTAAAATACGCAGAACATGCATAAAAATAGTTCTTCTGTCCTTAATTTTGAAATAAAAAAAATCCTGTTCAGTGTTTGTTTAGATTTTAATGCAGCCCAAATTCTTATTAAAATATCTCAACTTAACAGAACTCAAATATGCTCATTTTTAAAGTAAAAGCAATTATTTTCAATAATCTAATTAAACCTCGTTACAAATTTCATCTCGATATCAGTTTCAGTACAAATTTCAATCCAAATATTATAATATCACTTTAAAAAAAATCTATCGAAATACAATGGAAAACATTTTTTCCTTAATCTCTTATAAAATAAGTACAATCATATTCACATTTTGGGCCACACTGAAGAAATAATTTTAATCCATCTCTATAATCTAATAATATGTTAATGCGTAATAAAAAAAAACATTTTTTCTTTTTTTTTTCTTTTTTTTTATTCTTGTTATTTTATATATTTTATCAACATGCTTGGTATGTACTTGAGGTGAAATTTTCCGAAAAATTCAAATTCATCGAAATTTTTACTCTAACTTCAATAGTTTAAAAAATGAAACATTTGATTGGACATCAAAAATCTACAATTTCCGGTAATGATCGGAGAATTTTCCGTAGCACATGAATCACTCTTAAATAGGGGGTCGTAGGGTTATACGCTGATTTGTTTCAGGCGCCAAAATCTCGCCAGAAATTTTTTGCGCAAAGAAATACTTGTTTCTCGAATATTACAAGTATTTGTTATAAAAATGACTATACATTAAGCTAAATCAATTTTGTTTAATCAGCCAATCGTTTTTCAATGGAAAAATATATAAAAAATCAGATTTAAAGTGCATTTTCTTTCAAATTTAGTAAAGAACTATTTATTCTTGCGGATGTACACTTCTCTCTAGTATAATTTCCACTGCCAAGTTAGGTCTTCCCCAACTTTAGGAAGATTTTCTATCGAGGGATAATAGCTTCTGTTAAACATGTTTTCCTAAATTTGTCAACAGATTGATGTTCATCGGCTTATTTCTAAAATTCCGTAGATGATATTTAGCTTGGATATGAATGAAAATGTTATTTGCTATGTTTTATCTCATTATTAAAAGTTGCCCCATAGTTAAATGTACGTACTAGGAATTAATAGCTGATGCTAAAAGTCATTTATAACATACATATCATTTATAACATACATATCATATAAAACATAAATAATACACTCTTTCTTTTACTCACACAATATCTCATCATACATAGCTAATTATTGTACTTGTATGCACATATCATCTTTATTATATTTAAATTTTATTTACTTCTCTTATTTTCCTCACATTTCGAATATTATATCCTTTGTCAATATTTTTTTCTTTCTTTTGATTCTATTTTATCTTCATTTATAGTAGATGGCAGCACTAGCATTATTATTTAACTTGTCTACAATTTCAGCTTTTACTTATAATTTTCTGGGATAGATGGCAGCACTACATAATTTATTTTATATTATCATTTTTCTCAGCAATGTTTGCGCATAAATATTGCAGGCATTTTAAGTTGATATCTGACTGATTGTCAAGTACTTACAATTCTTCTCCATCTACAGTCAAATTAGTCTCTTTTGGTGAGTCTTGAACATTATTTTATGATCTAATTACTATTTAAGTTGAATAATTGTTTATTTATCTCATTTCTACTTCAGTTGCATATTTATTTATTTATTTTGTTATTCGAACCTAATGTTGGTTATTAATTTCGTTGTTTCATATATCTGTGTGTGTGTGTGTGTCTGTGTGTGTGTCTGTGTGTGTTGTTAGGGGCTTAATATTGTCATATTTAGGCATAATGCTGACAATATTTGATGAAATAACTTATATTTACTATAAATATTCTTATAAAGCCCTTTTGAAGATTCCATAAGATATTCATAGTTTTGCAATTTTTATTTGCCAATTTTTGCTTTTTCATCTCTCTAAGTATAATTCCTTCAGTGTCCATTCCATTGCTTTTTATAATGTCTTTTCTTTCGTTTTTCACATGTGTTTTCAATTTTAAATATATATATATTGTATATATATATTAAGCTTTGAAATGCTAATTTTTTATAACCAATCACAGGCTAAAATACCTGGTTTTAAATACTTACCTAATCGGCTGTAGAAGTGTGGCATTATAAGGCAGATGCGCATTTAATAATAAAACTAACACATGAAAGCAAATTATAATTTACTTAAAAAGTAATTCAACGGGAATATGCCCAATGTGTCCACCATCTGCAGTAATATACAGGGTGTTTGCTTAATTCCGTTTCGCCTGAAATAACCGGCGAACCGATTCTCGGACGCATCCATTTCTGTATGAATTATATGTATATACCACCCCTCTCTCACCCCCAACCCCCAATATAAGAAAACTTATACTTTACTTTTTCACAGTCACCGGCATAGAGGTCACTAGTATCTCCAAAATGTGTGAAATCAAAAAAAGAAAATTCTTGAATTTCTCTGAACCTACATGAGCTCAACACGTGAACTATTCTGCCTCCCAAAAGTGAGCTTTTGCATGATTGGGCAGATACATGGATGACGTACCTTCCTGAAAAGCAAACCATGATAATATCTAAATAGTAAACATTTACCTCGTCTTGCATCCTTGGCAGATGTGAATAAAACTCACTGTGACGAATTTCTAACGCCGAGTTCTTGTTATTTTAATTAAAGTGCTCAATAAAAATACCCGAATAACTTTGTAGTAAAGAGGCTTCATGAAAAGATGACCCATTTTAAAGTTCACAGATATGTGGCAACGCATCTGAAATAGGATGAAATTTCTTGGGAAAGTGATACATATGTATAGTACGCGCATAAAGCGCCCAGATGTAAAGTATTACAAACTAATACCTGCTTGTATGGCCCCAACGAAAATGACTCCATATAAATAGGGCACAATTAGTTACATGTTAAACTTTGAATTCGATACATAACCTTATACGTTACTACCAGTCACGGTTCGTGACTGCCTCTATTTGGTGCACTAAATGCATGGTCGCAAAATTTATTATTTTCTTACCACTAATTTGTAAAAGAAATATTCGTCTTATTTGTTGGTAGAAAATTCTGCCATTAAAGCAAGGAAAAGTTTTCTCTAAATAATAATGGTAAGCAAAGAATAAAACTTTCAACAATGCATTTAGTGCCCCAAAAAGAACGAGTCACGAGCTGGTTACAACAATTGATAAAATCTACACCCACTTAATACAATAGATCTAGGATTACATTTCGCTTAGTTAAATTCTCATAATTGTGAAGATTAATTTAATTTAAATTACCTTTTACATAAAGAAAACACAAAAGCCAACTAAATTTGCTCCAATAAAAAAATTGATCCTACAATTAAATCATTAGACTCATAATTGAAATAGTGTTAGTTACGTACTTCACTCTCAAAAATGAATACTCAGATTTCAAGAAATTTTCTTCGTTTTTGACGAAACGGTTTCCTGGAAAATGCTCCGAGTAAATATTTCGTCAAATCGAGTAAATGTGCATCCTTAAAATTACGAAGAAATTAGTTTCGTCAAATTGTTTCTTTGAAAGTTCCAAAAAAAGGTTGGTGCTGCCATCTATCGGAGTTTTTAGAAGCATCTTTAATTGACTAGGGGAAAAATAAGATCATTTATAACAAGTCTTCAATGGTGTTCGAACGCGCGACTTTTAGCTTAGCAGCCCAGCGCTCTTACCACTTAGCCAGCGGGACTTCAGAATTATTTGATTTTAAATGTATTTACGGGATGTTGATGTGTGTTTATATTTTTTAGAAAGCAGATTGTATTTTTATCGGTGCTGTTATAATTTCTGCATGTTTTAATTAATAAGGCTAGATTATTATTATGGTTTTTCTATGGTTAATAAATAATTAGAATATGGCTTGATTAATATAATTTATTAGAGAAATTTCCTTTGTTCAATGAATGATTAAAATATGCTCTAGTTAATTTGTTGATCAGAAATAATTAATTTTGAAGTTCATATTTTGGAGGCGAGTTCATCAATTTTGGCGGATAAGATTACTGTTTATAGAGGGGAAGGGGTCAGTTATACATATTTTAAATTTGATTGTTATATGAATATATCAGGGTTCGTACGGCTCCTGGAATTTTGCGACCAAGAAATTCTTCGGTACCAGTATTTTCTTACAGAAAATCCTCCTTAAAAGAAAGCGAAGTTTCACGAGTTTAACCTAGATTTCTATTTATATAAAGAAAATACTGGTGAAACTCCTGGAAAATCCCCTAAAGCGTACGAACCCTGATATATTTCTTAAATAAAAAAAAGCTCCTTTTTTTTTTTTTTTTTTTTTTTTAACCATTGGGAAAATGTTGTTGCTCTTTCGGTCGAAAATGGACCAAATGATGTTCGCATTTTACTATTTTAAATGTTTTTAACGAAATTCTGTAACTTTAGAAGACTTTTTTAAGTGTTTTTAACGAAATTCTGTAACTTTAGAAAAAATTATCTTTGAATAGGCAATAGAAATGCATAAAATCGTTACAAAAAGATATAGGCGCAAATTATCAGATATGACAAGTAAAGTAGAAATTTGGTACTTTCGTGTTCTAGCGGCCCCCAAGGATGAGATATTTTTGTTTCTGTTTTCATTAATATATTGTAAATTTAGTACTTTTGTGTAATTTTTTTTTTTAACGATTTTGTAACAACAAAAATAATCTGGCCGGGAATGGGGAAACATTTTTGTCAAATAGTTGAGATTTTTCATTTCATTAAAAATCACTTAATTTTGAGACAACGAAATGATTGTCAAAAATGTTGAAATATAGCTCAAGAATTGCGGTATCGTCAAAAGTGAGATTTTTTTTCTTTTTTGACAGCGAGGAAACAGTTTCGTCAGATATTTGAGGATTCACGTTTCGTCAAAAACCACGTGACTCTGTGACGAAATTATTGTCAAAAATAACGAAATGAGGCCTAAGGATTGCGGAATCGTCGAAATTGAGTGTTTTATTTCTGAGAGTGTTGAGTTAGTTATGAAATAAAATGTTTCTTTTCCTTGTAAAGAATTTGAGCTTCGACATCCAGCTGCACTATGTGTCATTCTAGCATTTCCTGTGAGTGCACTTAACTGCATACCTTCCCTCCCTATTTTTGCCTTGAAGACTAGCAGACGCCGAATTCTATTGTACTGTGAGCTGAAAGTTCGGACAGTGATGAAGTGGTAAGGCGTTACCCAAAAAGGGGTCTTATGCTTTGATCCTTGCCGAGTTCGTGGGAAAGAGTTCATCTGCGAGAGAAGCGATCTCTGCACACGATTTTTAGGTTTGCGCCCGAAACTTTGCCCTTTGTCTTAGAACGTCCAATGACGGACTTAGTGAAAACGAAACAGAGGGATCTCAAGGCTGCTAAGAGGCTGGAGAGTTTCGAGGGGCCCGCCTCGACAAAGCCCCCGCCCCGAGAAGAAGTTCTCCTGCGAGAATGAAAAAGTGAGAGAGGACAGTTTTTGGAGAGATCGAAAAGGAGAGTGTTGACTCTCTGGAGAAAGGAAAAGGAAACGTCAGTTTCTAACTCAGCGTGGTGTAAGCGCTAGTGAGGTCCGACCTCTAGAATTGATACAGCAGGTATCCGGTGAAAATCCCAGCGAAGTGAAAAAGCACACCAAGTGCGAGAGTGAGAGTTCTTAGACTCAGAATTAACGACTATTAGTAGATCTTCCGAAGAGAAGGAACGGACGAGCCTTGGTCCGAATGAACTTTGTTTTGTAATCACGACTGTCTGTAATGTTTAGAGACTTTTGTTTGTTTCAGTTACACTTGGAGTCAAGAGGTCATTAACTTATAAGCGATTGACTCACGAAAAATAATTAAATGCTGTATTGACATCTTGTATATATTTTTCATTAGAATTAACATTGTTATACAATAAAATTCTATTTTCTAATTTATGCGAGAAATTCTCTGTGCCAACGATCCGATCTCGCTACCACTCACCATCTTTTATCGGGTCGGTATAGAGGAGTTACTACAACTGGTGGCAGCGGTGGGATTAATTAGCAAAAATTAATGACAATCTTCAAAGACAAAGAGTGGACTCTGAAATTTAAATCATCAAAGTGCTCCAAGAGAGAGTCTCCTTGTGACTTGTGTCCTGAGTCTCCTTAGACACCCCTGTGGATCAACACAGCATCAGAAAGAGTAATCTACCAAGAATTCTGGAGAGTGTTCCCCCGTCAGAAAGAGAAATCTACCAAGAATTCTGGAGAGTGTTCCCCCATCCGAAAAGTGTGACAGAGAACCCCGTCTGTGCTCCTGAGAATTTCTGAAGTCTGTGCTTCTGACGCCCTGAAAGACTCTTAGTAATGGAGGTAAGCTCTTTTTATACTCAGAGTGGCTTTAATTGTTATTTGTGTTTGTATAGGTGTTGTAGGCTTCAAAAAAAAAAGTTGTATGTTTATTTTTGTGAGAGTAAATATTTTGAGAAATTTTTCCGGTAGAAAAAAAAAGTATGGTGAGATACTTCCGAGATTACTGTAACTTATTTAATAGACAAATTTTGTAGTTAAAAATTAAATTATTGTTGAATTAATTTAATGCAAACTGAGAGTTGTGCAGTGTTACAAAATTTTAGCTGAATCTATAAATGAGAGTTCATTGAAAAAAAAAAAAAGTATCGAACGCATTTCATATTTTACGATAACAGAGTTGATTTTATATGTTTTTTGTGAATTATTCTAAATTTTTTAAGAGTGGATGCAGAGATTAAGACCACCATTGATTTAAAAAAAAAAGGAATTGAATGAGACTTTTGCAATTTAAAATATTTTTACTGTACTTTTTGAATTTGAAATTTTTGTTTTGTGTAGAATTTATCCCATATGTATTTTATAACCAAATACCAAGGTGAATGTAGACGTTAGGATAGAGTTGCTTATCTTTATATGTTGCATATTTCCTATATTATTGCTAAGCGTACTTTTTTTATGAGCGTATATTTTGGTAATATTTTGACGCACTTGGTAGGATTTGATTTAATCTTATTGTATTGTTTTATATTTGTGGGAAAGATAATTTCTAATTTTATACTTTAAAAATGTCGGAGCTTAAATATTTTAGGAAAGCTGATTTGCAAACGTTAGCTTACGAATTTGAGGTCATTTTAGAGGAAAATGATACTGTACCGAAAATTATAAAAAAAATAGAGTCGTCAGAAGGATTTGATAAAGAGCTAGCCTTAGCGCAGATTAAACTTATAGAAAAAGATAGGGAAAATAAATTATTGGCAGATAAGGAAGAAAAAGAGCGGGAACATGAGTTAGCTAGGTTAAAAGCGACGCAAGAGTCAGATGACCGGAGTACCGCATCTAGTAGCATCTCAGTTAGAACGAATCATTTACCCCTAAAAACAATTATGCATCGCTTTGATGAAAAGAATTCGGATATTTCGTTGTTTTTGAATTTATTCGAGAGACAGGCAAAAAAATGTAATCTAAATTCGGATGAGTTGGTGACGAATTTACTATCATTATTACCTGTGGGAATGGCCGAGTTAATTTTGAGAGAACCTGAAGACAAAATTGATGATTTCCAATATGTGAAAGAAAAATTGTTAGAACGATATCGTTTGAATGCAGAGACGTACAGACAAAAATTTAGTCAGCATCCCCGAAATCCTAATTCAGTTTGGAAGGACCTGATCTTTGAACTTAATAGTTTTTTAGAAGGATGGCTGTCATGCTTACAAGTTTCGGATTTTGAGGGTTTGAAAAATTTGCTTGTCACGGACCAAATCAAACGGAGAGCGTCTCCAGAAATGCGCGAACATTTTATAGATAACTGGGCAGAGATTAAAAACCCGGAAGAATTAGTAAGGCTTTTAGATGCGTACGAGGCAATCAAGCGCCCCTCTAAAAAGTCGTGGAATCCGAAACTTCCTTTAGAGAAGAAATTTGAAAGACCCAGAACTTTTGATAATGTGCGAAACGGAAACAGAAATCCGGAGACTAACTTTAACTGGAGAGATCGCGATGATCATAAAGAAAGGGAAAGAGTTTACGAAAAAAGGCGAGAAGTCAAGTGTTACGCGTGTTTTCAAAGCGGTCACTACAGAGTAGATTGTCCGGAAATTAAAAAGAGAGATGTTGCGCGGGTCGGTCACTTAATAAGTAAACCGACACTTGAAAAAACCTTCTCCCCTTATTTGAGTAAAGTGTTAGTGAATGGAATTCAGACAACTGCTTTAACTGACACTGGGAGTGAAATTGACATCATCGCATACGACTTGGTCAGTCAAGATAAATTGAATGGAGATCACGTATGGATTAAGACTCCGCTGGACAGTAAATTATACTGTTTACCTATAGCAGAGGTCACTTTAGAAATTGAAGGCGTGGGGGTTATTGAAACGAAAGCGGGAGTTAACAATAAAGATTCAGATATGTTTTACTATTTGTTGGGTAATCACACTCAAAAATTGTTAGAACAGGCGAAGAAAAAACCCGAATTGATGAATGCAGTTTTGACACGAGCTCAAACGAGAGAAAAGGGTGGCCCAGCTCCGAATCCGGTAAATAAACAAATTATGATTTCCGAGGGGGAAAAAGAAATTTCTAGCGGAAATGTTGAAGCGGAAACTTTGATTTCCGAGGAAGGAAAAGAAGAGGATATTTCTAGCGGGAATGTTGAAACGGAAACTTTGAATTCAGTAAAAGAAAGAGAAGGGGGAATTTTTCGCGAGTGCAGTGAAGCGGAAGCGTTGAATTCAAAACTAGAGGGTGAAAATCTAGAAAGCCCTACTGAACTGGTCAGTGTAGATAAGGGATTATCGTCTTTGCCGATATGTGAGGAATCTTCGATCTTAGCAAACATTGAAAGAGGGGTTAGTAAAATGGAAAATGACAGGTATCCATCTCTCGAAGAGATTAGAGGGAAAGGGGAAATTGAAGAAACGCATTGTAATGCGGGAAATTCTTTGATAGTGGCAAAAGCCAGACAAAATCGCGTGAGTGGGGGGGAGCAGGTGCTTGTCCCATTGCCTTATCAGGTAGATATTTTTGGCGCGTGCCTAGAAAAAGTGTCATTACACTTAGGGAAAGGGAAAGTTAAAGGAAATGTGTCAGAATACTTGGACCTTGGGAGAAGTTTGATAAACGATTTAGCTACCGCATTTCTAAAAAGGTTCGGTGTTAAGTTGAGAAATCCGAGAGTGTGTCGCACAATAAGCGATAGTATTGCATGTTGGCATCGAAAAGTTAGAAAGCTTTTGAAAGCGTTAGTATTTGGAGAATGGATAAGAGAAACGGAGGAAAATAAATTCGTGAAGGGATGTGTGTTTAATCTCACGAACAGGTTAAAAAGAGGTCGAGTTTTAGCCGTTGAAAATGTGTCAGAAAAACGAGAAAAGAGGAAATTTTGGTTTGACAGAAAGGCGGTAAAACGGAAGCTTAATGTGAAAGATGAGGTTTTAGTTTTAACTACCAGAAAGCCAATTAAAATGTCAGATAGACGGATAGGGCCGGAAAAAATTGAATCGAAAATCTCGGAAACAAATTATATTGTGAATGTTCCTGGGAGGCGACAGAAATCCCAGATTTCTCACTTGAGTTTAGTAAAGCCTTACAGAAAACGGGTGGAGTTAGCAGATATCTTAACGCGGGAAATAAACGCACTTGAGGAATTCTGTTTACCGTATCTAGATGATATGGCGTTTTTTTCAGACAGTTGGGAGGACCATATGCGTCATCTAGAAACAGTATTAAAAAGGGTTAATGACGCGAAACTAAAAATCAAATTGGCGAAATGCAAGTTCGCTCAGAAAACCGTAAAATATCTTGGGCATATTGTAGGGGAGGGCAGACGGAGGCCAGCTGAGGCGAAAGTAAGGGCAATTAAGGAATTACCGGTTCCGAAATCGAAAACTGAAATTCGTAGATGTTTGGGAATGGCTGGATATTATTCCCGGTACATAAAAGATTATGCAGTGATTGTAGAACCATTAACGAGGGCGCTTAAAGGGAAAAATAAAAAAGAAAAGATTGCATGTAGCGACGAAATGGGAAAAGCCTTTGAGACTTTGAAAATGAAGCTTACTGAAGAACCGGTGCTTTACGCTCCTAATTTTCAGAAAGAATTCATTGTACAAACTGATGCTAGTGACTTAGGTATTGGCGTGGTTTTGGCTCAAAGAGAGGGATCGGAAGAGCACCCCATAATATATTTAAGTCGAAAATTTACTGATAGTGAGAAAAGTTTCTGCGCCACTGAAAGAGAGTGTGCAGGGATTATTTTTGCGATAAAAAAGTTAAGGCATTATATTGATGGACAAAACTTTTCTATCGAAACCGATCACAATCCTTTGGTGTTTCTAAAAAGAAATTCTGGAAATAATCCCAGATTATTAAGGTGGTCCTTAGCTCTGCAACCTTATAATTATGCCATTTCTTATCGCGCAGGCAAAGACATTCCGCATGTTGATTGTCTGAGTCGAGTTTAAGGAGATTTCTTGATAAACTTTTGTATATAATTATTTTAAGATTTTTTATTTTTTATTTTTTATTTCACTGTGTTTTATTTCATTCTATGTTCATGATTTCTTATCAGAGCGCGAAAAAAAAAAAAGGAAGGTAGTATTATCTTATTCATGTATGTTTTATTTCTTGCCACTCTGATGTAATTTGAGCTTGCAATTCTTTATCCGACTCTTAGAGATTCTTAGTGTTTCACCCTTAAGAATCGTTTGAGGAGGAGGTGCTGTAAAGAATTTGAGCTTCGACATCCAGCTGCACTATGTGTCATTCTAGCATTTCCTGTGAGTGCACTTAACTGCATACCTTCCCTCCCTATTTTTGCCTTGAAGACTAGCAGACGCCGAATTCTATTGTACTGTGAGCTGAAAGTTCGGACAGTGATGAAGTGGTAAGGCGTTACCCAAAAAGGGGTCTTATGCTTTGATCCTTGCCGAGTTCGTGGGAAAGAGTTCATCTGCGAGAGAAGCGATCTCTGCACACGATTTTTAGGTTTGCGCCCGAAACTTTGCCCTTTGTCTTAGAACGTCCAATGACGGACTTAGTGAAAACGAAACAGAGGGATCTCAAGGCTGCTAAGAGGCTGGAGAGTTTCGAGGGGCCCGCCTCGACAAAGCCCCCGCCCCGAGAAGAAGTTCTCCTGCGAGAATGAAAAAGTGAGAGAGGACAGTTTTTGGAGAGATCGAAAAGGAGAGTGTTGACTCTCTGGAGAAAGGAAAAGGAAACGTCAGTTTCTAACTCAGCGTGGTGTAAGCGCTAGTGAGGTCCGACCTCTAGAATTGATACAGCAGATATCCGGTGAAAATCCCAGCGAAGTGAAAAAGCACACCAAGTGCGAGAGTGAGAGTTCTTAGACTCAGAATTAACGACTATTAGTAGATCTTCCGAAGAGAAGGAACGGACGAGCCTTGGTCCGAATGAACTTTGTTTTGTAGTCACGACTGTCTGTAATGTTTAGAGACTTTTGTTTGTTTCAGTTACACTTGGAGTCAAGAGGTCATTAACTTATAAGCGATTGACTCACGAAAAATAATTAAATGCTGTATTGACATCTTGTATATATTTTTCATTAGAATTAACATTGTTATACAATAAAATTCTATTTTCTAATTTATGCGAGAAATTCTCTGTGCCAACGATCCGATCTCGCTACCACTCACCATCTTTTATCGGGTCGGTATAGAGGAGTTACTACATCCTAAAAGAACATTAACTATCAATAGCTATTTCAGAATTAGTTAGCTTATCAAGCACAATTTTCCCACAAATAAGTTTTAACATAACTCTATAAGTCAAAATTCTTGGTTTTCGAGTAAGACAAAATATACATGCAATTTTATTTCTTCGGCGCCAATAGAAAATAACCAGCCATCAAACCTTTATACTTAATGTAATAAAAATAAATTATACTTCATTCGCAATATTCACTCAGTACACATTCGTCATAGCGAAGGTATGTATCTCATCAATACTTCGATAACAACTTTAATGCACTTTTTTGTTCTCAATTTTAAAAAGAAAATCTTGCATTACTTTCTAATAGTAATATTAGCTTTATTTATCACCGATTGCCTGTCATTAAATAAAGCGAAGATCATTATTCGAAAATAGAGACAGAAAGTTCGAATAAAAAAAAACTCGTGAAATTGGTAAAACGATCGGCCTGTTTATTACATAGATAATTCCAAGCGCATTACATGCTTTAAAAAACTTTATCAATACACTGCAAGCCGTGCTTGAAGACAACTTGTTTACAGGATTACATCCCCCTTTCAACGGTGATGCATGCATTGCAATATTAAAAATTTTTTCATATAATATCTTTAAAATATTTTTTCCGGTGATTAAAAATTAAACGAATTCAGAATCTAACTTAACAAAAGACAAATGAAATTAAAAAAATCCCTTAGCGAACGCTGCAATACAATTTAGTTATCTAGCAGAAATATCTGCATGTACAATAGAAGATGACTATATAGTATATGGTCATAGAAAAGTTTGTATATGGCATATAAAAACTTTTCTATATGAAAGGAATAATTTTATTTCAAGGGGGGGAAATGCACCACTCTTTGCAATTTAATTACCAAATTGTAACAGAGACATGCGAGAGATTTCTTATTCTTTCGCAGGAAGCCTAAAAGAGCATTAACTGTCGATAGTTATTTCAGAATTGGTTAGCTTACCAAACATAATTTTGCGACAAATAAGTTTTAACCCGGGAGCAGTTGCATGGGGTATGACATACCCCAGGGTGCATACGGTTTATACAATTGCCACCACTATTTTTCGAAAAGTAATCTACAATTTACGTTATCATAGAATTTGTAACAATTGTCTCAGACTGAATAAGGCGACGATTATTAATTGTATTTATTGGTGACAATGTAAAAACCATTCATTATCTGGGTATGCGCGACTTCTCCCGAGTTAACATAACTTTATAAATGTAAGGAATTCATATGTTTTCACATTTTTAACATTTTCCATCCTAGTTGAAAATTGTTTATGACTTCGGTTTGTCTGGCAGTCTGCCGTCTGACCGTCCGTCCGTGCTCTACCTCGCGTAAATATACTCGGATTGCTCTGAAATTTTTGCATGTTGTTGTCGTTTACTATAGCATGATCCCTATTCAAAATAAAGAGTTTAGCACTTATAGTTTTTTTTTTTTTTTTTTTTTTTTTTTTTTACAGGAACAGTAAAAAATATTTCGTTACATTACAGTCAATGGGAAAATATCGTTTCAAGTGCATTTTGATGAAGCTACGCCATTTGAAACATGATGAAATTGATATACAATTACGAAGCGCATTAAAACAAGCTTTTTGAAGAAGATGGGGTGCAAAGCATTTATAATTCATTTGCAGAATCACACAAAAGAATTCTGTTGCACATTGTTCTACGGGGAAAAAATCGTTTTTAGTGTAATTTAACGATGTTTCACTATTTCAAACATAATTAAATTTATGTGATGAGGTTTTACTATAAATTGCTCACTTAAAAGTATTGTGTGCATTGCGTTTATCGTTCATTTACAGGGACACACAAAATATATAGGTTACCGTATACGTGGAATAATTACAGTCTATATGTGATAAATGCGTTTTCAACATTGTTTTTCGTTTTTAAGTTTAAATATTTTTTTGCATTGTACGTGTTGCTTATAAATACGGTTGCTCATATACAGGGTTACACATGGGAATTCGTAAGTATTACAGACTATGGTTAGTGAATTGCTTAGGATAGTTTTTAATTGTGTTACGCATTTTACTGCTGAACTACAGTTAGTAGACCTATAGAATTTTGTGGAAAATAAATATATTCATATGCATGGCAACGCAAAGAACAACAAACATTGTCGTTTATGATTGGTAATTGCTGGAAATTTGTTTTAAGTTGCCTTATCCGTTTTTTACCTGAATTGAATTTTAACTTAATATGGGGTGTGTACAAAAGTCTTTAGATAATATACAGGGTTGTACAAAAGATTTCGAGTGCGTTTCCATCGACTGGCGAGAAATCGCTAAATGTGAATTTTGAAAATGAACTAAATTTTATCATGCTATGTAGTATATACCCAAATCTATAGAATAGATACAGGGCTGCACAAAATAATTCGACTACATTTTTGACTATGGAAAGTAACTGCTAAAACTGTACTTTGAAATGTGTTATATGTTTTCTAAACTGTTCACTTACATACCTCCATTCGCCTTATTGGTGAAGTTTCGTTATATTTTTTTGGATGTGTTGGAAAGTGTTTCATAATCTATGCTTAATGCATGATTTTTCTTTCTTTTTTATCTAGAACAAAAGTGTTATTTTTTTTGCAAACTTATTTCATCATAGTACAAAAATGTTATATGGTTTTCATTTTTAAGTCGACAAAGATTCTTTAAGAAATTCTCACATTAACACATTAAGGTTTTATTTATTTAATTTAGGTATATATTTAAAATTATTCTTTAATCACATAAATGTAATTAATCACGAGTCACTCAGAATGGGTTTAGAGGGAGACTGGATTTTTTAATAACAAAAAAAAAATGTGGTTAAAAAAGTTAGAGATATAGATGGCGCTGGCATACATTAAATGAAGCAGATTTATGCAAATCAGGCTGCCAATAAAACACTCGATGCACGCAGATTATTCATTCGATGCCAGCAGTGTGCTACCGTTACAAGATCAATTGTTGTTGGTTAAGCTATTTTACTTATAAGAACGGGGAATTAGCAACCGGCACATCGCGAAAATTCCGCGCGGCCGGAACGCCAAACGGATTCAAGACAAGAAAAGTGGCTGTTTCATGCGCTGGGATACTGAAGCTGGTCAGATGCTTCCAAATAAGGGTCGTTCGGAGGATCGTTCACGAAGTGAAAGGCCCTCTTTGACATCTGCTTCATATTATACATGCCAGCGCCCTATATCGGTAATTTTTTTGAACCACAGTCTTTTTTTAAAATCCAATTTCCCTCTAATCCCATTTGTGCAAACCGCATTCTTTCAGCATCATTTGTTCCTTTCTAATGAATTTTAAAGTTTTAACGAATTTATGGCACACCCTGTATAATTTAGCTATCACGAATCACAATCATGATTGATTAACAAGACAAAGTTTATTCAGGGCTCGCAGAGTTCTTAAATTTTTCTACATTTCCTACCACTATTTCAAATCAAAAATCTTCTTAGTAGATTCCTTTAACATCTGCAATAGAAGTGTACAATCAAGATTATTGTTATCAAAATCTTCGTAGTAGATTCTTTTAAGTGTACAATGAAGATTATTGTTATCAAATATCTTCGTAGTAGATTCCTTTAACATCTGCAAGAGCAGCTTACAATGAATATTATTGTTATCAAAAATCTTCGTAGTAGATTCCTTTAACATCTGAAATAGAAGTGTACAATGAAGATTATTGTTTTCAAAAATCTTCGTTGTAGATTCATTTAACATCTGCAACAGAAGTGTTCAATGAAGATTGTTGTTTTCAAAAATCTTCGTAGTAGGTTCCTTTAACATCTGCAAGAGCAGCTTACAATGAATATTATTGTTATCAAAAATCTTCGTAGTAGATTCCTTTAACGTCTGCAATAGAAGTGTACAATGAAGATTATTGTTTTCAAAAATCTTCGTAGTAGATTCATTTAACATCTACAATAGAAGTGTACAATGAAGATTGTTGTTTTCAAAAATCTTCGTAGTAGATTCCTTTAATATCTGCAATAGAAGTGTACAATGAAGATTATTGTTATCAAAAGTCTTCGTAGTAGATTCCTTTATCATCTGCAATAGAAGTGTACAATGAAGATTATTGTTATCAAATACTGGTAACAAAGTGCGAAAATTTTTGGAACGTTGCAAGCCCTGGTTTACATTACACGAGTTGCACTCGTGATTGTTACACAAAGGGTTAACATTAAATTTCAAATTATTGGTACATTTTATATTTGGTTTCAGTACTTCATTAAAAACATATAAAACATTTTTTAACTATAAGGTTTCTCTCTGAGTAATGCAGTGCGCAAAAAGTATTTCTGCATCCTTATCTTTATCACTTTTAAGAAGCTTATTTTATATTATTCATAACGCAATTATCTGTTAGAGGACTTTCTGGATCTTATTATCGCCCACTGATTATTGTGTATAAACGGATTTAAAACTTTCAATTGTATATGAAGTATTATATATTTGTATACTGTGTATAAGGACTAAACAACAGCCATAAGAAATTTGCTATTACCCATTTCCTTCTGTGATGGCCGTCTGGGAATTGTTTAAGGTTGGTAATGCCTCGTTTATATATTTGAAATGTCTTTATTTTGGTTAAACGTGTTCAAAACAGTCTGTTTTATATATAGCCTTAAGTAGGTTCATTTATAAAAGTTTCTACATGTGTCGCACTGTACAGCGAATAGAAATACCGTTCGCATCCAATATATATTACTCGAAAAAGTTGGTCGAAAACTGTAAAATATAACGAAAGCAAGAAAAATTACAAAAGATTTTTAATATAAACAAGTTGGGAAATTGTACGTTCAACGTTAGAAATGAAGTGCCTTCGTACTGTAAGTACTTTTATAAATACTATTAAGATATTTGGTGCAATATCTGTTGCGCTCTTTTGCAAAAATGCATGGATAAAAAATTAATTTTACGTGCAGATTTTCATATTATAGATACTGATTTTGTTTTAGGAAATTAAGTTTCAATACACTTTTACAAACAATTAGTTACAATTCTGTTACATTAGAATTATACTATGCGCAAATATCCAGTACAAGGCAATGTAAAAAAAAAATCATCGTTATTATTTCACTGAGAAAAATGAATTATATCGTCTGTTATTATGATATGATTCATTTCCGTAATAAAATAAGTACCGGAATTTTCTGAGTATAATCCGCGGATCAAACAATTCTGTTTCAACCCAGAAATTTTATTAGGTAAATTAAGTCAAATATTTTCAGCTATCTTGAAAGTTGCATTTTATATAATAAAATTTCTGGGTCGAAACACGATTGTTTGACCCGCGGATTATACGCCGGAAATTACGGTACATTTAACGTTGGTAAGATTTTATCTTTTGTTGACATTCACTGAAAATTACAATTGGAAACTTAAGCCTAGCTTTAAAAATTTCAGAACTTGAAATCCATATTTAAACTCATTTACCATTTAATATCTATTTCTCCGGGAACATCTATCCAAAAAACTGTCAATAGATTATAAGATTGCTATGATTAAACAATTTTAGTATACAAATTCGGTCTTTAAATTCAGTAATACGGAAATAATGTGACTCCATCTTAAACAGGACGTAATCACCATGGCAACCTAGAATCATTACCTATCATGAGATATCATTGAATTAATTACGTATGATGGGATTTATATCATTACGAACGGACCTAAAAATGTGTCTAAATGTGATACAATGATTTCACACGATTATTCCTGCATTTAAAATTTTGCCATCGGAATCTTTTGATAAATGAATAAAAAACGTATATTTTCATTTTATTAAAAAATCTGCATGTATTACTTTTATATTTTGACTACATCATTACTTTTCCCCCAAAATACAAAGTAGAAATATCAATACAAAGTAGTCTATGTAAGTAGAAATAAGATTGAGTATCATATTGCAATTATGGCACAAAACTTTAAACTCCTTTTTCTGAAAAGTGCGCTTTTTAAATCGGTGATCAAGATTAATAAAACAAACTACTGTATCGGTTCACTGCAAATTTTATCCTGGGCAGCTATAAATAAAACTTACTGTGACGAATTTCTAACGTCAAGTCCTTGTTATTTTACTTAAATGGGGTAATAAAAACACCCATATAACTTTGTACTAAAGAGGCTTCATGATCATATGCCTCATTTTCTTGTTCATAGGTATATGGCAGCAGGGCCTGATTACCGACGGGGCACACTTCCACCAGTAAAATTTAATAGAAATTTTCTTCTTATTAAATGCAAAATTCGTCCTATTATCATGCAAAATTACTGCCATGAATAGGTGAAAAAAATCTATTCTTTTTTACTGGTGGAAGTGTGCCCCGTTGGTAATCAGGCTCTGTATGGCAGCCCACGCAGGATACAATTTAATGGTTTAGGAAAATTATACATGTATAGTACACGCATAAAGCACCCAGATGTAAACTATTACTAACAGTTACACGCATGTGTGACCCCAAAGAGCCAGACGAATAAGGCACAATTATTTACAAGTTAAATCTAAGAATGCAATAAATAATCTTATACGCTGCTATAATTAGTAAAATACATACAAATTTAATACAACAGATCTAATATTAAATTTCGTATAGTTAAATTCTCATAATTTTGTATATTAATTTAACCTAAATTACCTTTCACATAAAGAAAGAACAACATAAATTCATTACAATTAAAAACTGATCCTACAGTTAAACCATTTGGCTTTTAACCCATTAACGCCGACTTATTTTACACTTCTTTTAATACTTCGATACCAGTTGACACCAGTTTTCCCATACAGTTATTTTAACTGATTGAATCTCTGATCGTTTCACATTAGAGAATATGATTTTTTTTTTACTAAGATACTGGTGTTCATATTTAAAACTTTAGTATTACTTAAATGGTAACTTTTTGTACCAACCGGCATTAATGAGTTAAATGAAGTATAGTCAGTTACGTATTTTAGTTAATGGTGCAATAAAATATTTCGTTCCTTTTCAAAAACTTTAAAGCATTTCCTGTAAGATTTAAATATGCTCCCAGTGGCGCCAATCAAAAAGGACCAATTAACAACCATTTATACATAATGTAATAAAAACAAATATGCTTCATATGTAGTATTCACTCACTACATATCGTCATAGCAAAGGTGTCTGTATCTCATCAATACTTTGATAACGAAGTTATCGTATTTTTTATTGTCTATTATTTATTTTAAATCTAGCACTTCTTTCAAATATTAATCTTCGTCATATTTAAACTTGGAATGCCTGTCATTAAGCAAAAGTGAAGATTACTTTTCGGAAATAGTGCCAAATAGTTTAAATGAAAACAAAAAGCGTGAAATTGGTGAAACTATTGGCCGGTTTACGTAGGTTACTCCAGTAGCATTTTACGCGTTAAGAATCTGCTTGTCTACATACCCCAAAGCCATTAAATAATAAGCCCAGTCAGATAGTGTTAAATTTGTTAGCGACGCACTAGCGCCAAACCTCTGCTGCGGAAGGAGGACAAAACAGAAGTGGGACGCAGAGAAACGATACGATTTATTTATATCGATATTTTATACGATTTTTATCGATGTTTTGTTTTTGCACTTCCTTTAAAAGCTTGCTAATTATTGGGATCTTTTACATTAAAGCTAAAACTATAATTTAAAAAAAAAAAAAATGTGGAAATTTACTGGATTAATATTTCTATATAAATATAGTGGTGGCGAAGAAGTTGATTTATTTATTAAAAGTTAAATAAAAAGTGATGGAAATTTACATCACTATGCAATTAAGGGTTAAGAAGAAAAAGAAGTAAGGATGAGAAAAGAGGATCAATCAGGGAGAGGATCTGAACTAATGATGTATGATTGTGTTACGTAAGAGTTCCCAGGTGGGGGATGAAAAAGCCAATCTGGAAGAGTAAAATTTTCGCGAAGAAGTTGATTTATTTATTAAAAGTTAAATAAAAAGTGATGGAAATTTACATCACTATGCAATTAACCCTTTCCGGCACAGACAAATTATGTTCGTAAAATGTGAAATTACTGACTGACACCGGAATTTACAAACGACTTTCTTAGAAAATATGAACTCCTTATTTTAAGCTTTAATTTTAGAAGCAAAATTTTATTAAAATATTCTTGGTGCCGAATGCAGCACTCCCAACCGCTAGATGGCGCTATTTTCAACTTGCGAAAAGTTTCCCATTTATCTGACTGGGCTTATTATTTAATGGCTTTGACATACCCCAAGTCGTCTATGCAGACAACTGGATTACATGATTACATAAAGTATGTTTTTCCAATCAACGTACAGCAGTTTGTTTAGTTTTATGGATACAACATCTTTGACATATTTTTTCCGGTGACAAAAAGTTAAAATAATTGAGGTTCTAACTTAATAAGAGAAATAAAATGCAAAAAAATTTTTAGCGTAAGTTGCAACACAATTTCTGTATCTATCAGAAATATCTGCACGTGCAAAGAAAGATGAACAGATACAATTTTTTTTTGGAAGTACAGTCAAGGAGGGCAAAATGACCACTCCATGTTATTTTGCTACCAAATTATTAGAGAGAGACGCGAAATGTACCATTCGATTGTAAATTGAGTTTACTTTCCGAAAATAAATTTAACTTCTGAAATAGACTTTGTCAACAATTTTTGTGTTAATCTGACAACTTTGAATTTTCAAAAACCCACTTTTGATACCATATTTGAGTTTCTTGGATCAAGGCAGTCCTACAAAAGTATTGCTTATATCCTTTTGAGGTAGACGATCTTCATAGGAGTTAGAAGTGGTCGAAGATCGAGAATTTTAGTGTTAAATCCACGTGTGAAATTTTAATATATATCCTCCCAAAAATCATTCGATTGAAATTTCTTTTATTATAATATACAATAAATACACCCAAAGATAAACTAGTCACTTTTCAATTCAAGAGCATATTTTTAATTATGAAAATAATAAATAAATTCATGATTAAAAAAATTGTTAATTATGAACTGCATTAATTTTTACATAAAAATAATCACAATCGTCAAACACATGGGTATGTAAGCGTATAGCTCATTCCACCAGCGGCACTCCACCTAAAAATCTCTAAAATCACGACGCCTCCCTCCCTTCTGTAACACATAAATCTTTTTATTTAAAAGTCGATTTCTCATTCATTCTAATGAAGTCTAATTGAGCATTGACTATCAAGTGCCATTTCACAATTTGTTGCTTAACAAACAAGTTTTGTCACAAATCAGTTTCAACGTAACTCTATAAATGTAACGAATCTAATCTAGAAGAGTTTTGTTGTTCTTTCCCAACTTACCTCGGTGTGTAAAAAAGTGTTTATTTGAAACACAGCATCACACACACATAGAAAAAAGTAAAGAAAAAGGTAACAAGTTCAGCAAGCGGGAATCTTTATTTATATGTTGACAATATTTATTTTAGTAAGCTCAATCTGAATGATGTAGATAAATGAATGCATTGTATTCACGCCTGGACAGGACGCGAATGTGCGTCCGCAGAACCCCGCTAATGAATAACTAGACGCGCATCCGCGTCTTACGCAGTCAACCAGTTAAACAATAATAAGTTTTTAATATTTTCAAGGCGAGTGATTGTGTTTATATAATGTTGAATTTACACTTGAATTTTAGAAAAAAAAATATTTGAAAATAACGAAATACAATTTTACAGTATTTTTTCACCACAAAATGTAAAAATGAATTTTTTTTTCAAAAATTTTGGTACAAATCTTGATTAAAATTATATGGTATAGAATATATACCGCCGCTCTTCAAGGGGTTAACTCTCTCGATTACTTAAGCCTCATAATTTATGTCATAAAAACAGTGATAACTTATTCAGACTAATTTTTACTTTGAACTTTCATCTTCCATGTGTAACTTAATTTTTTTTTTTCATAAAAAATGTATAGTTGCCAACTTTTACGATTTTTTCCTACCACTATTTTTGAACAGAAAAAAAAAATATTATCTAGTCGCCGAGAATTTAGAACAAATAAGGTAAATTTTTCTGTCCAAAAATAGTAGTAGGATAAAAAGCGTAAAAGTTGGCAACTATGCAAATGAAGAATGAATGATTTTGTCATCCGAATGAATCATTCGGGCATGAGCAAAAGTATATTTGTTAACCTTCGTATTTTATTTAATGAATTGCCATCAAAAATTTTGTAGAAAAAAAAATAAAAATACAGTTGCCAATTTTCGTGCTTTGTTTAATCTTTTTTCCAAAACTTTTCAAAAAAGAGTTTTTAATTTTATAAAGTTGTTAATTTAAATCTAATTAAAATAAGAAACTTTTCTTTTTTTTAGAAAAATTCTGGCAGTAACTAAGCCGTTATATAATAAGTCTGAGAAGATGAATTGAAGAAATTTCGCAACTTGAAAAAAGCGCTCTCGTACTATTGATAGTATTTTTATATGCTGAAAAATGAAAAGTCACGCCAGAAAAATCGCAAAGAGAAACTGGTAAATATTAATCCTGATAAAACCGAAAAAATTCAGTCAAGTCCAGGCCCTCGATTGAACACACACTCTTCTGTAAAGTTAGTGGGATTGATTATGGAATTTATGAATTACAAGTAGCTATTATTTTTCTCTACGAACTTTTGCATTGACAATTTGGCACAGGAGATGCAGGTAGCGCTCATGTACGAGAACAAAATTTGCATATTGTGCGCCTGTAGCGCACTTCTGTTTTGTCCATCGGCCGCATGAGAGGAAAGTAGCACGAGTTTAAGTTAACAAATTTAATTTATACTGCGTACGCTCTGGGTACTAATTGATTAAAAATAACAACAACGAAGATTTGCAGCTATGTTTTTGCGCAAACCCGAATGATTCATTCGAATATTAATATCATTAATTATACCCAGCACTGTCTATATAACTCGTCCTCAGTTATAGCACTAACGTCAATCGATGAGTTACATTAATTATATATATAGTATATATTTTTTACTTTGAAGTACCATTTGGTCATAAATGATTAATAGGATTGCGCTAAATACAAAATTCTTTTTTCTTTACAATTTCGAAGGACATTTAAAGTGTACCAATTCACATAATTATTTTTTTTATAATTCATGAACGAGAAAATATATTTATGTACATTGAGGTTTTTTTTTTTTTTTTTGCAATATTTATCTCAAATTTCATATCCTACCCTAAATAAGTATGATATAAAACAGAACTGTCTACTGGTATCTTCCGTTACAATATTGTTAAGGAAATTACCCCTTAAATCCTTAGGAAATATACTAATCCCAAAAAAATTAGAAAACAATTCGACCATTTATATTAATCTTAAAACAGGTGAAAAATGAAGTATGAATATTAATATAAAACAATTTGTTTAGAATATGTTATTAAAATTTGTACGTTTAAAAAGTAGCATTTCCGTAGAGCGTAGAACAATCCTTAGCCCCTTCAGGGGCAAAGTACTCTTGTAGCTAAAATATTGAAATGACTGATTTACACCAGGATTCACGAACGACTATATTTTAAAATAAGTAAACGATTTTCCTCATGTACCTTATAAATTCAAAATTTGATTATAAATTTCTGGTGTCATTGTGGCATTTTGGGATTAAAATTAAGTGGTACATTTAATATACCGGTGCCCTTCGAGGGGTTAAGTATTTAGTTGAATTTCAATAATATTCGAAATAGATGAAAAATTTAAATTACAATGCTAATAAAGTGAACCATAACAAGATTAACATATCCTGATATGAGCTTGATAAACGCTAGCAATGTATATGCTAATTTATTTACTCCAAGAAACCGTATTACCTCAATAACTACGCTATTGAAAATGTTGATTAAGATATTAGTTTAATAGATTTTTCTGAATGTATTTTATACATCCTAATACATATCATCAGCCGAGAGTAACTGTAAGATAAGTAATAAATGCAATTTACTTAATAAAAGTATTGCATTTTTTTTTTCGGTATAACTAAATCCTATTTTTTTTATATTACATGCGCCAAAGAAAATGCACATTCATTTATAAAGCTAAAGGCATTTTACAATGATTGCGACAAAGTGACGTCATTTTTTTCTGATTGTCGTTTTAACGATTTTGAGTTACAGATGCACAAAGCTTCGTTGTTCGGATCGCCGTATTTTAGGATATTCCTTTTTTATTTTTTTATTTTTTTATTTTTTAGCCGGAAGGCCCAGATGGTAAACACGGCCGCCGCCGCATGAGTCTGCCTAGAAAAAATATAAAATGTAGTATAAAATCACATGAACAAAAATAAGTTGAGCAATTATTATTATTATTATTTTATTTTATTTATTTATTTATGATATATAAAATTAACCAATGATAGATCCTTGATAATACAAATTTCATTATCGTAATTTTTTTTTAAAAATAGCAAATTAAATTTGCTGAAATATAAAAACATAAACTACGACCCAATAATAATAATAAGACTGCACGTTTTTTGAAAGACTGCATCAGAATTCTTGATTAAGCCAGTGTTTTCGATTCTTCACTTTTTTCAGATTGCTTGATTACCACCACATATTTTGAAATAGAAATATTCGTCTTATTAAATGACAGATAAAATAAATGCAAAATTAAGGCAAATTAAAATCTTTTTAAAAAGTAGTGACTATTAAGCAATCTGAATAAAAAAAGGAGCGGACTGGCAACACCAATGAGCTCCACTCTTGATATAAAGAAAAGGCTATTAACTATCATAAGCCGCGCTCGAATTGGTCATGTGTCCGCACACAAGGGCATATTTGGCAACGAGTTGGCGGACACTCTAGCAAAAGAAGCTACAAAAAACCCAACATCGATCACCACCTTCCACTTCCACATAGCTACATCAAACGATCATAATAACAAATATTTAAAAAGACTGGCAAGTACATTGGACCACCTCAAGAAAAGGCCGACATACTCATACGCTAATTCCCAAAGTCTCCTACACATTATTTTACTTCACCCCTCACACTACAGCTTTTCTTACTGGTCATGGACCCGTCCTTCAGTACCTACACAGATTCAAATGTGCATCTTCAGACCAATGCGAGTGCGGTGAACAGGGTACAGCGTCACACCCATATTTTCACTGCACACTGACAAGCCAATGGCATCTCAGGTGCACTCAAAACCCTCCAAAAAATTGGCTCGCTAATATCCTAACTCGCCCAATTCTGAAGAGGAAACTAAAAAGCATTTTTTATCACTTAACTTACCTCTCAAATTTAACTTAGGACGCCCGTCTGTCGATTCACAATTCTTCAAATCTCTGCCCCCTGTCGTACGTGCATCACTGGCAGAGAAGCGCGCGCTTGCCACGAAAAGTTTTCCGGCCCAAAAATTTCCACCAACTACTGATGCCCCTCACTGCCTAGTGTCCTGAGAGAAAATCTGTTTTTCGGCAGTGATGGACCACTCCTGTAAAAACCCTAATCAGTCCCCGTCACTTGCTCGCTATTGGAGCATTCCTGACAGGGTCGCCTGTATTATATTTCTATCTTACGTTTATGTTTTGCCGCTCATTGTCGCGTTTTCCAGCGGCATCAACTGCGGCTGAACACTGTAACTTTTTTAAAGACTTTAATAAAGGGACCGGGAGGGATACTATGCTCTACAGACTTGGTTTCCTTGTCTGAGCAGTCCCTCTTAAGTAATCAATCAATAGTATGGAGAGATAACTTCGTATTGACAATATTCATGAGACATCACATGGCTTTAAAATCGCTACTAGCAGATATGTTTGCATTTTCGCTGCATTTTCACTGCATGATGCAGCATAAATACAGGTAAATGCATACGTAATACTTCAGATTTATTTTGTATAAATTATTGTCGATAAAGACATATATGCATATTAATCAAAATCCATATATCTGATTAATTAAAATTCAAAATTTTCACTTTATAACTAAAATGAAAAATATGTATGAAATTGCATTAAAATAGAGAAAAGAATTCGTGTATAATCTACACGTGCCCCTGAAAAGGTCTAAAACTCTATATATTTGATTTTGATTTTGATTGCTTTGAGGTGTGCTGCAGCTGTGCGCCGGCATGACCTCAAATTATCACTTGGGGATGGATAAACAACTATACAAAACGAGTGCAGAGAGCACGTACTAAGATAAAATACAGTGAAACTTCCATTTAACAAAGTATCATTGTTACACTTAAAAACTTCGTTATGAAGAAAATTCGTTAAATAGAAATCAACTTAAATTCATGAAATTTTTCCTTCAGATATGACAAACAGGTATTGGATTCAGAAGCATTTGATTCAATTTCAATTATGTAGCCGCCTTTTACAAAACAGTTGTAGGGAAACCAATGTTCGTTAAAGGGTTAAGTAATCAATCAATAGTACGGAGAGATAACGTACGGTCGTTGAAATCACGTCGCATTCCCAAGCTTTGGCTCAGGCTTTCATCAGCTCTGATACACAGGTTCTAAAACTAATGTTTTCACTACATTGTCATTTTTCTGTCTTTTTCGATAATGTTTTTCAAGATTTTTTATTATTCCTTGGACTAATGACTGAAGTTTAGAAGTTGTATTGGTAGGAACAAAAATTACTTTGATTGTTCTTTGATTTGAATTTTGAAGCACGTTCTTGTGGATGTACAAAGCAGTTAGTTGTCTATCAGCAAAGGAAGGTCAGAATGGTAACTGTTTCACTCGAATTGATATTTTTTGCTTCAATGTATCTGATGTCATTGCGTCACTACATCTTCTACATCATTGAATAATGCAAAAAAGGGATTTTGACTTCCCCCAACTGTCAGCGCTGGAATCTCGGTGTGCGAGAGTAATGATAACAAGCGTTTTTCTTAGTCTGAAAAAAAATGTTTTATGTAACACCAAGCAGAATGGAAATTATTTAAATGTGTTCATTTTCATACAATCCACTGAAAAAAATTCGCATATCCATCGCAACAGCAATCTCCTAGTTTGTATTCTGTACAAAAGTGGAATAAACTTCGTTATATAGAGTATATTTTTCGTAATATGGAGATTAATTTGCATGTCAATGGTGTTCAAAGTCAAAGTTCTGCAGAAAATTTCATTAAGTAGAAAACTTCGTTAAATAGGGACTTCGTTAAAGGGAAGTTCCACTGTATAAGCATAAATATTCTAAACCAATGTTTTTCAATGGCGCAGTTCCGAATGTTATTCCCAAGCAGCTGAATTTTTGTAGCCTCGAATCCAAAAAATGAATACTGTCCGTTCTGCTACATTGAATCCAACGGTCCGCTGATGAATAAAATGCCATAGAATTTCGGAGGAAAAGTTATGGTAAAACACCGATTTCTTGCCATAGAGTAGTATAGGGTAGGTATTTTCAAATTAGATTTTCTTTTAAAAATATAACAAAGGTGTACGATTTTCAGTGATGTATTTATTTTATTGAAAAACACTACAGATTTTACTTAATTTCAACACAATAATTTAATTTGATATTATTTAAATTAAGATTTTATGTAAGCTCAACAAAAACAAGTAGGTAGGTGTGATAGAAGATCGCTCAAAGGGTTCCGTTTAATATTACTTTCAAAACACTTTATCCTTTCTTTAATAAATCCAAATTTTCATTTAGCAAAAAAAAAAAAAAAAAAGGTTAGCTTTTTTATAAAGTAAAAAATTACCGGTTTATTTTTTCTTTTTATCGAATATCTAAACCAGTCCGACAGCGGGTTAACCCCGCTATTATATTCTGTCATAATAATATCTGTCATGCGAACTAAATGCGATATTTAAAAAAAATAATTTTAAAATTAAACTTGTTGTACACCTTCAAATTGTTAAAATATGCGAATATTTCTATAATCGGATTTTTATCATGATTCAATATGTTTCTCAAACTCATATATTTACTATTCTCTATTACTCATATTGATTCGCGCTTTGTGTTATTCTCAAACATTTGAAAAATCCGTTAAACTTCCAATAGGACGTCTGATTTTCTTTTTAATTCTCTAATGACGTGATATTAATCTGCTTTGTGTACATACACATACTCATACTCCTTGTATTATTGAGAAATCATTGAAAATTTCGTTTTATTACCACTATGACGTCAATCATTTTTATTTCATATTAATCTTTTTTTCAACTGGTGAAACTTTTTATTTCATTTTCATTTCTCACGTGGAAATCGTCTGATAGAAAATTAATTATTGTAGAAAGAATTTCATCGTGGATTTTTAATTTTGGGCATCTGCTATAACGAAAAATGTTTAAATTTAATAGGAAAAGGCTGTTAGAATTTTGGTTTTTTATCTCTATTTATTAAAATAATACGAATTTTCCAAATTTTAATATTTTGAGCTCTTATTCAGCTACATACACAAAGTTTCAACTCTGTAAGTTACATAGTTTCTGAGAATAGCTCTGTGACGGACAGACAACGGAGCGGGAGTAATAGGGTTTCGTGAGATGAACGAAACCCTAAAAAGGGGGGGGGGGGAATTTGTTAACTATTATTAATAAAAATGTTGATACGGTGTAGAAATAACTAAAAGTGATAAAAAGTATGCGGAAAAGTTTGAAAAAATGCCTCCTGGATTAAACAAAGTGCAAGATTCATTACTTGCACGTATTGAAAGTGCCATGCAGTCTAGGGAAAAAGTGGACCAGTGAGTAAGCTCTCCGTTCTATTATGGAGCTCAGTGGGCAACACAGGATTAAGCGAAAACGATAATGTTGTGCTTGAAGTGTTTACGCCTTTAAGTCTTCTGCTTATGTCTGTTTTTACTTGATTCTACAAGAGAATGGAGCGATTTTTAATGTTTTATTCCAGTGATTAATTGAAATCTTTCATTTTAATGTTTTTTGCCTTACATTATTACTATAATATTAATATTAATACAATGATTTGTGTACCGAACAAAAAATAAAAAAAATCTATCAACTAACAAATTATTATAAACATGTAACGCATTGTGTACCTAATATATATTCAAATATTCCAAGATATACTAGCAAATAATTATTCATACACAACAAATAACATAAAAATTACATTAGTACTACAATATTAATATTAATACAATGATTTGTGTACCAAACAAAAAATAAATTCTGAAAAGTGTACTTAATAAAAGGTTGGTAACGAAAAAACAGATCCATAAAAATTGTGTACAGTTTAATTATTTGTCTACACATAAAAACTAATCCACAAAGTATGCAACGAACAAGTTAAACTAAAACTGAAAGATTAATCTAAAGATTAAAAGTTAAAGATTAGTGATAAAATATGCCCACTTTGATTAACTTCAAAGTAATTAATTGCACTGAAATCATTTATTACGGATCTTATTACGGAAATTACAGGGCTTCGAAATGGACCGCTGTTTGAATACTACTTACTTTTTTTTAAACATAAATATATTGTTTAATATTTCTTGTAAATTTAGTAAAAACCTGTCCAAAATGAACAATTACCGTAATTTCCGGCGTATAATCCGCGGATCAAACATTCATGTTTCGACCCAGAAATTTTATTTTATAAAATGTAACTTACTAGATCACTGTAAATATTTGTGTGCAATTATTGAATAAAATTTATCTGTTGAAACAGAATTGTTTGATCCGAAGATTGTACGCCGGGAATTACAGTAAACCCCAAAGGTTATTTCTATTGTAAATGCTGTAGAAACCAATAATTTATTTTTTTGGGAAATGCTGGTATTGAAAAAGCAGGCCATTTTAGAGTTGCGAAATTAAGCAATATGTTTACTCGACTGTGATTAAAATATCCGGGAAAATGCCATTCTAATCCTCGAGACGACAAAATACAGACGTCAAATATTAAATCAGTCTGCATCAATTTTTGTAAGGAGCAATGATCTTTGAGTCTTCAACCTGAAATACAGGAAATACAAGTTTTCAAATAAGGTTCGATGAACTTTTGTGCAAACGGTTATGGGAGATATGTGAAAACTGTTTATTCATTTTTTTTTCTATGCGTCTAGACTTTTTATTTTTCTAGTTCTTTTTTTCCTGAATTTTTGCGCAAACAATTTCCGGATGGGATAACATCAGTAAATAATTACAGAAGCAATTTGGTTAAGTCTTTTCTGAAATTGGGAACTCTTTTTTTTTTTTTTTTTTTTTTTTGCTGCACTTTGTTATGCATGTATTTTCTTGACATATTTTAACGTGTTTTTTTTTTTTTTCAGAACGTCGTGTTTTAAATAGGTCTTCCCTCAAAGGGATTAGTTTGAGTAATATTGCTGAATACAGTTAATAACTTTTGATAAGTAATGAAAATGACATATCTTTAACCCTACAGTGCATAGTGTAGCCAATTGGCAACACTTTCTATTTAATTTTTAATAAATAAATTAAGTTCTTTGCAACCACTATATTTTTATAGAAATATTAAACGTGTAAAAATGACATAAATATGCTATTAAATCAAATTAAAAATCTATCTTAAAATTTCTGGTGTAGAATTCTTAATATAAGTATAAAAAATACAATTCTAAAAGAAAATTCATGCACTGTAGGGATAATTAATTATATATTGGTGCAAATTCGAATGATGAAAATGGGCAAATTAAATGGTACTATTACACAATGCCATATATAAATTCATACACACTGTTAAAAAAATATAGGGAAGTAAACAAACAAATAGAGAAAAACATGGATGACAGTCATGAATAGGTATAAAATTAGAAGTATATATATATTAAAGGTAATACAGAAAATAAGACGCTCAAACATTGTATATATCTTAATTTTAACTCTTTGAAGTGATGTCAAGAACATGAAGAGATTTTTAACACCAATTAGAGTACATATAAATGTCAAAAAATGTGTTTTTGACAAAGGAATGTTTTATATGGTGTTTCACGGACTTCAATTTATCTTTTTTTAACAATGTTAATCAAACTGCCTATTTGCACATTCTTGTTAAAAATATCGCTTAAAATCGAAACTTACAAGCACATTTTGTAATTTAATGTATTTTCTAGAATTTTCTAGAATTTTTCATAAAAACGTTTACCAGCATCTTAGTTGTTGCGTCTAGGTTTTAGCTAATTATACTGTCTTAAGTATAATAAGAATGGCATAACATTTGTCGATGTGCGCTCCCGAAGTTTGCTTAATAGATCAGCGCTACCTAGCTGATAAATTGTAAAACCATGAGTTGAGCTCCGTTCTCAAACGAGCTGCATCTCATGTCACGAGTGCCCTCTCAAACCAGAAGTTAAACAAAACTTCACTTGCCCCTTGGCAATTAAATAAATAATTTAAAACTTTTACAGTCCACTCTCTTACTGCTCCCGACAAATGGTCCTAAGCGACCGGAGCACAGTGTAGATGAGTAATTTAACAGCTTTAAATCGCCAACGCGGCGTACTAAAAACAAAGCTTAACAAAATAACTAAATTCGTTAGTGAATACGTACTCACAGAAGAAAAGGATCAACAACAAAAGAAAGAACATCAGTTACGATTGGAAGCTAAACGAATCTCAATCTCAGAACTCAAAACGTCACTACGTGAGCTCATATACGCCTATACAGAGCTTCCAGAAGATGTGGAATTAAAGGATTCTTTGGATATAACGTCTCAGCTCGAAGATGACATGGAAGAATCAGAGGTAAAGCTTAATATATTTATATCTAAATTAGAGTGCTCTAATGAAAAAAAGATAATCTGACTGTCACGACTAACTTTAAAATACCTGACTTACCTCTACCTAATTTCTCAGAAAAATATGATGAGTTTCAAAATTTTAAAACTCAATTTATGTCAATTATAGGCAATAATAAAAATCTAAATTCAACTTAGCAGCTATGCTATTTAAAGGGCTGTCTAAAGGGTGAAGCCAAAAGGCTCGAGTCAGCACAAGACACATATGAATCTCTTTGGTCTTCTTTAGAAGAAAGATTCGAAAACAAACGGGCAGATATTGATTGTCATATTATTAAATTATTAAATTTATCAAAGGTACCAGACTCTCCTAACCATTTAATGCAACTAATTGATAATACTAAATGTAATTTGCGTGCATTAAAATTACTCGAGTTTGAATCAAACAAGCTGTCAGATGCTTTAATAATGCATACACTGTTTCAAAAACTGGATTCTGAAATAAAAAAATGTTTCGAAATGAAATTAATTAAAAATGAAATTCCTAAACTAGATAACTTTTTAAGTTTTTTGGAAGAAAGAGCTAGAATTCTTCAAAATACTTTTCTGCCTAAAGAAAATAGGAAGATTCCGTACAGTTGGAAATCTGGCGCTAAGCCAAGTAATGAAAAATCATTTTTAACTAAAGTAAAACATGTAAAAATCTGCTTGTTAGGATGTGCGGATAAGCACTCCTTATATAGATGCGACAAATTTAAATTAATGGATGTGACAAAAAGAACAGAAATTGTAAAAAATAACAATTTATGTCCTTCATGTTTAAATAATCAATTACCTAATCCCTGTGTATCAAAGTACAACTGTTTTTCTTGTAATAGCAAAGAGCACAGCACTCTATTGCACCCATTTAACCAAAATAACAAAACAAATCGACCGTTAGAGGAGGCAGACGGAAGCCTGATTTCTCCCCACCTCTCTCTCGATAATCAAACATTTTTCGCGAAGGAAAATAAAATAGATAAATCTTGTGTGATTTTAAATACAGCTGTAATATATTTGAAGGATGGTTCTGGGGAATTTAAACCATTAATCGCAGCATTGGACAGTTGTTCTAGCTCACATTTATTAAGTGCATATGCAGCAAACGTGTTAGGACTGCGTAAACAAAAAACTCATATTCCGATTTCCGGACTTAACGATTTATGCTTAAACGCTAAATCATTTATTAGTACAGAATTAACGAATGAAAGCAAAACTAAATCTTATCAATTAGATATGGTAGTTGTCCCGAAAATAGCCGAGCTTCCCCCGTCATATGTGAATGCGTCGAAATTAAAATTGCCGGCGAATATAATTTTAGCGGATAATAACTGGAATAAACCGAAACGTGTACACGCGATTATTGGAACAGAGTTATTTTATGAATTAATAGGATCGAATAAAATTAAAATTGATGATTCTCAATTAATGTTACTAGAAACATTTTTTGGACATGTTATATCAGGCGCTGTTTACAATTCGATCTCGAATTTAAAGGAATCTTCTGATTCTTGTTTCTTGATAACAGAATCGAAGAAATTAGAAAAAGAAATAAGCTCCTTTTGGGAATTAGATCAGGTAAGTGAATTAAAACCCTTAGTTAGTGAGGAGTTAAATTACTGTAATGAACATTTTTTTTAAAACTCATTACCGAAAACCGGACGGTAGGTACGTAGTTGAATTACCCTTTAAATCTCAAATGTTAGATAATGCTTTGAGAGATTCAAAACAAATTGCCACTAAAAGATTAAATCAGTTATGGAAACGTTTAGAAAGAGATCCCAAATTAAAAGAATTATACATAGAATTTCTAAGAGAATACGCTACATTAGGACACATGGAGGAAATGTCTGATGACACAAATCCTGATGCAGAATATTTTTTCCCTCATCACGGTGTTTTGCGACCGTCAAGTACCACAACTAAATTAAGGGTTGTTTTTGATGGGAGTTGTAAAACTAGTAATGGAAAGTCTCTAAACGATTTATTGTTTAAAGGAGGGTTAATACAGGATGATCTTTTTGCGATTATGATCCGTTTTAGGAAAAATATTTTCGCATTTACTGTTGATGTAAATAAAATGTTTCTTCAAATAGAAGTAAACCCGTTGCATACTAGATACCAAAAAATATTGTGGAGAGAAGGGAGGGAAGAACCGGACAGAATCTATACCCTGAAAACAGTTACATATGGCTGTGCAAGTAGTCCATTCCTCGCCACTAGAGTTCTCCAGCAGTTAGCCATACATGAAGCAACTAATTTTCCATTAGCAGCTAAGGTCGTAATGAGCGACATGTACATGGATGATTGCCTTTCTGGGTCTTCAGACATTGCGGAATTTAGCGAAATTAAAGAACAATTGACAGATCTCTTCAAAAGAGGCCAGATGTCTTTACATAAATGGCAATCTAATGTTGTTGAAGAAATAACCCCTGATTCTCAAATTTTTCCGTTTAACCAAAATTCCGAATATACTTCAGCAAAAACTCTCGGAATACTTTGGGACTGCAGTAGTGACACTTTTAACTTTACAGTTATTGTCAACAGAAGTTCTAACTATACAAAACGCGAAGTTTTAAGTCAAATTGCCAGACTGTTCGACCCTTTAGGGTTACTTGGGCCAGTAATTTGCCGTGCTAAAATCTTTATGCAAAAACTGTGGTTACTAAAGTGTGACCGGAATGATAACATTCCACTTCCTGTTGCTCAAGCATGGGAAAAGTTCCTTAATTCACTTGCTGTGATAGAATCATTCAAGATACCTAGATGCATTCTCATTAAAGATGTATCAACTATAATCTTGCACGGCTTTGCTGATGCTAGTGAAAAGGCTTACGGAGCGTCTTATTATCTCCAATCAGTATCGAACTCTTGTTCTCCTGCTTCTCATCTCATTTGCAGCAAAAGCAGAGTTGCCCCAATTAAAACTCTCAGCATCCCGCTACTTGAACTGTCAGCGTGTTTGTTATTGTGCCAACTTACTCAAAGAGTAGTAAAAACACTAAAGCTTAAATTTGACAAGGTCATACTTTGGTCAGACTCCACCATTTCCTTAGCCTGGATAGAAACTTCACCTCATCTCCTTAAAACCTTTGTGGGCAATCGAGTCTCTCAGATTCAAGAACTGTCAAAAAACTATGAGTGGAGATACGTTCCTTCCAAACTTAATCCATCTGATGCGTTATCCAGAGGTCAGGATGCAACGTCTCTTTCAACCAACAAACTGTGGTGGGAAGGCCCCGATTTCCTGAAAAAGGACATAAGTGAACTTTTTCCTCAAAATGACTCTCACAAAAATGATGAATTCTTTTTAAAGGAACTAAAGTCAGTTCCGGTCATAACTTCAGTTATAAAAAATGACTTTATTAACTATTTTCTTAATATTTCAAACAGTTATGTGAAACTAATAAGAGTATTAGCGTTGGTTTTTTAACAACTGCAAGAATAATGTTAAACTTAAAAATCACTTAATGTTGGAGGAAATAAAATTTGCCAGAAATGTATTGCTGAAAAAGATTCAAGGTGAATATTTCTCAACAGAAATTTCGGCATTGAAAAAGGGCATGTCTGGCCCTATAAAAAGCAAGTTAAGGTTCTTAAATCCATTTCTAGATCAAGATGATCTATTAAGAGTAGGTGGTCGTTTAGCCAACTCAAATTTAAGCTATGACCGATCTCACCAAATTAGATACCCCCAGGTAGTAAATTAACAGAAATCATCTTTATTTACTATCATAAAAGATACTTACATGTTGGTCCTCAAGGACTATTGAATACTGTAAGACAATTATTTTGGCCTTTTAACGGAAGAAACATTGCTCGTCAAGTTGTTCACGATTGTGTTCAATGTTTTAAAATAAAACCTACAATTGTCAATCAAATCATGGGTAATTTACCCCCTGAGAGAGTAATCCAAAGTCCAGCCTTTTCTAATGCAGGACTTGATCTATGTGGTCCATTTTTGATTAAATATCGTAACCAAAGAAAAGGAATGTTTAATAAGGTCTATGTAGCAATTTTAATATGCGTGGTGACAAAAGCAGTGCATTTAGAGTTGCTTTCTGATTTAACTTCTAATGCATCAATTGCAACTCTAAAAAGATTCTTTGCTCGCAGAGGCAAAAGTAATACTATCTCATGTGATAATGCATCCAACTTTGTTGGAGCATCTAGAGAATTGAAAATATTATTAAATTCTATAAATAAGAATAATGATGATGTATCAAAATTCCTGTCATCCGAGCAAGTTCTCTGGAAATTTCTACCCCCTCGTTCAAATTTTGGAGGTCTCTGGGAGAGAGGGGTCGGACGGTTCAGATATCACCTAAAAAGATCTATTGGTGTTATGAAATTAACTTTAGAAGAATTTTTGACATTTACTACCCAAATTGAAGGTATTCTTAATTCTCGCCCTCTTTCACCACTGTCCTCTGATCTAGAAGACTATGAAGTTTTGACCCCAGGTCATTTCCTTATTGGAAGACCAATCAATGCTCTACCTGAGCCAAATTTGATAAATGAAAAGGAAAACTTGCTCGACCGATGGCAGAAAACTCGAAAAATCGTGCAACTCATATGGAAAAATTGGACCAATTCCTATTTAAGTCATTTACAGCAGAGGTCCAAATGGTTTTTTTAAAAAGAAAACGTTGCACCAGGTATGATGGTTCTTGTAAAGGATGGTGACCTACCAGTTTGTAAATGGATAATAGGTCGAATTTCAGAAATAATAAAAGGAAATGATGATAATGTCAGAGTTGTAGTAGTTCGTACTCCATCTGGACTTTACAAAAGAACTATTTCTAACATATGTATTTTACCTATTGTAGATAACGATAATATCAATTAATCTTAGCATTTATCTATTGAATTTATTATTTCTTATCATTGCATTATATTTAGTGCATAATGTGTAGCCATTAATTAATAATTCATTGTATGTTATTGTATATTCATTTGTTGTATCTCATTGAACTATTAGAATACTTCAATGGGGGCCGGTATGTGCGCTCCCGAAGTTTGCTTAATAGATAAGTGCCACCTAGCTGATAAATTGTAAAACCATGAGTTGAGCTCCGTTCTCAAACGAGCTGCATCTCATGTCACGAGTGCCCTTGCGCTCAAACCAGAAGTTAAACAAAACTTCACTTGCCCCTTGGCAATTAAATAAATAACTTAAAACTTTTACAGTCCACTCTCTTACTGCTCCCGACAGTCGATAATAAGTAACATTAGTAAATTATGTTAAATAATAATCCATTCATTCGAATAAACTTAATAGTTTTCTACTCAAGATAAATAAAAAGGAGAAAGTGATAGTGCACAGAGAAAAACCCAACTATAAATTTCTTTCATCGCTACATCTGTTAAAACCAGTAACCCAACATTACCCTCTCAACTTTCAAGACGTGAAGCAACAGGCAATTACAATCTTACTGTTTTCATCTCTCATCTAATAAAAATGAAATATGTTTTAACGTTTGTAATCAGGTTATTATAAACTTATTATCGAACTTAAAGACAATTTATAAGACAGTTATTAAACATTAAATATGCTATATAAACTAATAAATTTATTATAATCACTATTTATCAACTAATGTGGAAATCCCAATCACTTGTGAAATATGCAATAGTGACATTGATTATTTCATAGAACATTTGCTATATCCTTTTGAACTTTCCAAATTTAATGATGATGATTTAGTGTATTTCAAAAATCCATGCTGTAAAGACGCAGGTGTAATGTATCCTGATAAAACGACAAAACTGTTTTTTAAATTGTTAACTGTTCAAATAATTCTAAATTAATCAAGATAATATATATAAGTTTAATATTTAAGTTCCAGAACTCCATTTAATTATTTCATTGAAACTAATATTATTATTTACAAGTTTTTTCCAGCTATTGTGTGCCAAAGGGATATTTCTAATAACTGCAGGATACTCAAATAAATGTTTACTGGATTAATACTTGCAACCCGATCGATCATAGAAAAGGTAAGCGATTTCCTTTTCTCTCTTTATTTGATGATTATTACTAGTCGATAGTGATCTTGAAAATTTTAATACACTGCGATTTTGCGCTATGAACTCACACCTCCAACAAATTATGATTTGTAAATTAAGCAATTAAAATTAGAAAATTAAGATTTGGAAACGTACACAGATTTTCTTCCTTTAAATTTAAGTTTTACTTTTCACTGAGCGTGAAAAAGATTGTTTGGCATTTTCGAAATTATTTTTCTCACTTTTCCTGTACGACAGATTTCTAAAGAAGTACATTGTCAGCCAATATATACTTTTGGGTGATTTTTTCTGAAATCAGTTAACTGTTTAAAAAAATATATAAATATAAACTCTCTGAAAACAAACGTATATGCTAGTTACCGATACAAACAATAACGATTATGTAACATGGCGTTTCATTTTTATATTTCTCATCATTATAATGACTCTGGAAAACCTGACACTTTTTATTTGTAGTATTTCTCAAACGATGCTATAGCAATAAAACGCAACATAATTTATAAAATCAAAGAAATCTTAACAAGTTCTTTACCTCCAAGCGTAAAATTAAATCAGGAAAATTATTAAAACTTTTCATTCGCCTCCTAAGCTTTTCTTTTTTTTTTAATCAGAACAAAATTTTTAAGAGCAGAAATAAGACTAACTTTCATTACTTTACAAAAACTTTAAGAAAGTAGCAAGTGTGCCTTTTTTTATTTTTTAGTTGTATTTGCCCTTTTTCTTTCACAGAACTGAATTGGGTAGAATGTATACTTTGTTAAATCTTTTCATTTTAGTAAATTTTTCTTAAGTTTATGTGAAGTTTTTCCATTAATTTAGAATATTTTGAAGGGGGTAAAGAATATTAAAAGTAAACAAAGTCAACCAAAATTGTGAAGAGAACCTTATGTTCAGAAATTTGCATTATTTTATTTAGTTGTTGGCTTTCATTCAATAAGAAAAAAACATTGTTGACATTTCAGAATTAGTTTTTATTATATATTGTTGTATAAGTTATTGTAAACTTAACATAATACATAATAATAAAAACATAAGTATTATTTAAAAATTATTTCTTAAATTTTAATTAAATGTATAAGAACTCGCTGAAAGCAAACGTAAATATGATACAAACAATAACGAATGCGACAAATAACATTTTCTTTTCATATTTCTCATGATTATAATGAGTTTGGAAACCTGAAATGTTTACTTTCAGAATTTTTAAAACGAAGCTATAACGAGAAATAGTTTCATTGTTTCTAAAGTCAAAAAAATTGTCACAAGTTTTTTTTATCTTAACCACCAAGCGTTAAATGATATCTAGAAAATTATTGAAACTTTTCATACACTTCCTACGATTTCTTTTTTGTTAATCTTAAAAAAAATTTAGGAGAGTTGAATTAAAAGTATGAACAACTTTCGCAATAGTACAAAAAATTGTTTAAGGAATTATTACTCTTTGAAATATTATTTTACACAAACTGACTGAATTAAAAGCGTCATCTGCCTATCATAATGATACCATAATTCAAAAACTCGCATGCTCTATAATGGCTTGGTAGTCATCCGCAACAAAATTCTCTAATGTGAATATCTATTTTCACTCTATCTCTATTTTTATTTACAAGAGCTTCGATAAGTGGGGCAAAACTTCTAATTAGCTTATGACAAATGATTAAACAGGATATTATGGTCTAAAATACAATCTTAAATACAACTACTAAGATGTTGACGATGTTGCATGGTCGACGAGTGATAATACAAATCAAAACATGCAAATTTTCCGATGGAACCTGGGCAGTAATTTACTCATATAGTCAAAAATATGTGTATTTAACTCATTTCCGTTAATAACTTTTGAGAAAAGTTAATATATGTTATGATAAAAATTAGTACGAAATTTATCTTGTTTTGTACAAAATGTTATAACAGCAAAACAATAGTCAGACAGTTTGACTATCTGCATGCAAACAATGTGAATTTGACGCTCTACATTTTGGAATGTGTTTTCCAGTATGTACATACAATATCACTTGTTGAATAACTGTGAGTTTGACTACTGTGAGTTTGATAACTGTGACTTGTTTTTCAGCACTTTTCATGGTATTATCACGTGTCGTACAAAGCAAGAAAAATCAAATCTCTCCAATTTTTATATAAAATATCTTCACTTTTAAAGTTATTAATAGAAACCTCAGTTCAGTTAGAGTGGAACATCTGTATTTCTGAGTGAATACATGTATTACAACACCGAGTTCCATTTTTATCCCTAAGTTCCATCTTCACGTGTAATATGTAAAAAACTAATCCATTCATTTCAATCACTTAATATTTTCCACTCAAAGTAAAATAAATAAATAAAGAAAATGATGAAGCACGCAGATAAAAACCCAACGATAATTTTTCTCTCATCTCTCAAAACAAGTGACCTAATTTATGACTCTTAAGTTTCAAGTTTATCAAGCAATAGAGATTTATTACCTCGTTATAATCGTTCTCTTCTAATAATGTGAAATATGTTTATAATTTGTTATTTGTGATTATGCCATTATAAACTTATTACAGAACTAAAACATTTAAAAGGACAATTATTCAACGTCAATTTGTTTCAAAGAAATGATGCAACTTTACTCGTAACTTTCCAAACTTTGTGAAAATGAGTCAGTGTATTACTATCCTTCATTCTGTAAAGTCACAGGAAAAAATGTTTCCTGATGTTAAAATTAATTCTAAATGTAAACCTTTTAAAATTTTAAGTAATGTAAAATATAATTTTTAAAATCAATCCAAACGTGAACTTATTTATTCAATGTGAATTGTGCATTAATATAATTTTTTTACAAGTCTTATTTCAGCAGTGGTACATCTACACGATTATTCAAGAAGTGTTTATAATAAATTCTCAAATAGTTGAAATATATAAACCAGTGGATATTTCATAAATTGGATAGACCTTAGAAAAGGTAAGCAATTCCTTTTCTTTCTGCATGTTGAAGACCAGAGTTAATTTTAATTTGAAGAATTTAATATTCTGATGTTACGCGCTTACCTCGTTGGCCTCGCCCCTTCAACAGTGATCATGAGCCTGATGAATATATGAACTCAGAATTTATTCTTAAGGATTAATAATTGACTCTAATTAATAAAAATAATACTCAGCTCTTATGCTAGATTAAAAATTCAAGAAAACATAATTGAATTTAATAAACTATTTAAACTAATAAAACTTTAAAAACTGTATAAACAAGTTCTCCGAGATGGCGACAGTAAAGGAAATGCAATTAGTAGATAAATTAAACAATAATAATTATTCTATATGGAAGTTTAAAATTAATATGTTGTTAATTAAGGAAGATTTGTACGAACTCGTAACTCAAGAACCCCCTACACCAATTAACGAAGATTGGAGAAAAAAGGATGCAAAAGTCGCGCTTTAATAAACCTGAGTATAGACGATACGCAAATAGTTCATGTAAAACATTTAGAAACAGCAAAACAGACATGGGATAGTTTAAAAAATATTCATGAGAGAGCCAATTTGTCCAGTAAATTGTATTTGTTACGAAAATTGTATAGTGCAAAACTTCCCGAAAATGGGAACATGCACAAACACATTACTAATATACTGGAAATAAAAGATAAGCTCTCCGCAATAGGAGAGAACATAACCGACTCGCATTTATCTGCACTTCTATTGTGCTCGTTACCTGCGAGTTATAATACTCTAATAACAGCTCTCGAAGCCCGAAATGAAATTGAATTAACTCCCGAATTCATCAAGAGCAAACTTACTGATGGATTTAATAAACGGGTAGAAAATAGTGAGCAAGTTGAAAACTCACAAAAGGTGTTTAAAACACAAAAGAAATACACTCAAGATTATAAAGGGCAAAACAAATATTGTACCTACTGTAAACAATCAAATCACACTTACAAACAATGCTGGCATCTCAAGAACAGAAACACACAGACCACTACACCTAAAACACAATACAAATACAAAAAGTACACATCGTTGTGTTTTGAAAATACAAAAGGTGATAGTAAAAATAAAATGAATGAATCAAAAACAGATGAACAGGTACAAATAAATAAAAGTGAACATAAAGATGCAGCATTCATAATTGTCAATCCCGCTAATAAAACCTGGTTAATTGACTCAGGAGCGTCTTCGCATATAGCGAACGATAGGGATATATTTACAAAATTCAACGATACTGAAAAAACTACAGTAACAATTGCTAATGGGAATACATTAAATTCTTACGGAACCGGCGAAACACAAATAATGACAAAAACATCTGATGGATGTATAAATAGAATTACACTTAAAAATGTGTTATTTGTTCCACAATTGGAATCAAATTTAATTTCCGTAAGTAAAGCCACAGAACATGGCTACAAAGTATTTTTCGAAAATGAAAAATGCATACTATCGTGCAATGGAAAAATATACTTAGAAGCATTAAAGAAACATAACTTATATCAAGTTGAAACACTAGAAGAAAGTTCTCAAAATAAAATAAACATTGCACATGATTGCAGAAATAAAGATTGCCTCGAAATTTGGCATAAACGCCTTGGCCACAGAAATAATGAAAGTATAAAAGAATTAGTCAAAAATGACTTGGCCAGTGGGATAAAAATAAATAACTGTAATCATAAAACAAACTGTGAAACCTGTATAAAAACAAAGTCAACAAATGCACCGTACTCTAAATCTATCGAAAATAAAACAACAAAAGTATTAGATTTAGTACATACTGATTTATGTGGGCCTTTTAAAACACCCACAATAGGAGGAAAAAATTACTTCCTTACATTCATAGATGACAGTTCTAGATTCACAGTTATTTACTTATTAAAAAGTAAAGATGAAGTTTATGAAAAAATAAAAGACTATGTACAAATGGTCAAAACCAGACAAGGAAAATATCCGACGGCGATTAGATCGGATAACGGTGGGGAATATATAGGAAATAATACAGAAGCCTTTCTAAGGGAACATGGTATAAAACATGAATACACAGTTCCATTTTGTCCCAGCCAGAATGGCATTGCTGAGAGAAAAAACAGAAGTTTAATTGAAATGACACGAAGCCTATTATCCGAAGCAAATTTACCTCATAGGTTCTGGGGTGAAGCGATAAATACTGCTAATCACCTCCAAAATAGGCTCCCCACTAAATTGACAAATAAAACGCCATATGAAATTTGGTTCAAAAGAAAACCAAATCTCTATTATTTACGTGTATTTGGCTGTAAAGTATACACTTACATAAACAAACACAAAAGATCTAAACTAGATGACACAGCCGAAGAGGGTATCTTCATGGGCTATGATAATAATACAAAGGGATACCGCGTTTTCACTAAAAATGGTGAAATAATAATTTCCAGATCTGTAAAATTTCTGGAAGAAAAACTGAACAATTTAAACGAGAAAATTAATGATCACGAACAATTAATTGAAGATAAAAAATACATTGAAATAGAAATAGGTGACACACCCTGTACACCTGACGCGCCCAAACAATCAGAAACACATCAACCTCGTAGATCTGAAAGACAAAACAGAGGAGTACCACCTCAAAGATATACTTCCGACAATTTTATTGCTTTAGCAAATGATTGCGATACAACAGAACCTGAAAACTGGAAACAGCTTATCAAAATAAACAATCCACTAGAAAAGAAAAACTGGCTTAAAGCCACTGAAAACGAAATACAATCGTTAATGAAAAATAATACATGGGATCTAGTCGATCCACCTCTTAATAAAAGAATCATAGGAAGTAGATGGATTTTCAAACGAAAAATTGATAGTTCAGGAAATACACAAAAATATAAAGCACGTTTTGTTGCCAAAGGTTTCAGTCAAAAATATGGGGAAGATTATCAAGAAACATTTTCACCAGTAGCACAACATTGTACCATCAAAACACTTCTTTTAGCAGCAGCTTATAATAATTTGAATGTGCGACATGTAGATATTGATACCGCTTTTCTTCATGGGAACTTAAATGAAGAAATATATATAAATCAACCTGAAGGCTATGTAAACGAACAATTTCCTGAAAAAGTTTGCAAGCTCAAAAAGGCAATCTATGGCCTCAAACAGGCCGCCAGAGCTTGGCATATTAAAATCGCTGAAACATTAGACAACTTGAACTTTATCCAAAGTACAGCAGACACATGTCTTTTCACTAGAAAAGAAAAAGATCATACATCGTACATAATAATATATGTTGATGATATACTCATCGCCAGCAAAGATGAAATAATAGAAGAAATCGTAAATTCTCTAAAACAAGAATACGAATTAAAGGATCTAGGCAATATTAGTAACTATTTAGGTACTCAAATTCAGAAATTACCTAACGGTTATTCTCTTGATCAAAAAATTAAGATTGAAAATTTAGCGAAAAAGTTCAATCTTGAAAACTCCAAACCGTGCAAAACTCCAATGGAACCAGGATATAACATATTAAATGATGATGATAATATAATGCCAAATAATATTAAATATCGCCAGGCACTTGGTTCATTGCTTTATATAACAACAATAACTAGACCTGACATTTCAGCAGCAGTAAACATTTTAAGCAGAAGAAATGAGAATCCTCGCGAAAAAGACTGGCAAGCCGTAAAAAGAATAATAAGATATCTATATCATACTAAAGAACTAAAATTAATAATTAACACTAATGAAGAACCAATATTAAAGGTATTCGCTGATGCCGATTGGGCAGGTGATACCAAAACCCGTAGATCAACATCGGGAATATTATATATGTTGGGCAACAACCCAATTCAGTGGACGACGAAAAGGCAAAGTTGCATTGCCTTATCTTCAGCAGAGGCTGAATATGTGTCCGCAGCACATGCTAGCCAAGAAATAATTTGGTTATTGAAGTTACTTGACGATCTAGGCTTTCCACAGCAAAAACCAATCACTTTATATGAAGACAATCAAAGTACCATAAAAATGGTTGAATCAGAAAAATTCACGAAAAGATCAAAGCACATCGACGTCAAATTTAATGCCATTAAACAATATAGCGAAGAAGGCATAATTGAGTTAAGATATCTTCCAACAGAAAAAATGATAGCTGATGCACTTACCAAACCTTTACCCAAGCCTCGATTCATCGAACACAGAAATTCAATGAAAATATTAGTTAATCCCCATGAACGGATTAAGGGGGGAATTGTAAAAAACTAATCCATTTATTTCAATCACTTAATATTTTCCACTCAAAGTAAAATAAATAAATAAAGAAAATGATGAAGCACGCAGATAAAAACCCAACGATAATTTTTCTCTCATCTCTCAAAACAAGTGACCTAATTTATGACTCTTAAGTTTCAAGTTTATCAAGCAATAGAGATTTATTACCTCGTTATAATCGTTCTCTTCTAATAATGTGAAATATGTTTATAATTTGTTATTTGTGATTATGCCATTATAAACTTATTACAGAACTAAAACATTTAAAAGGACAATTATTCAACGTCAATTTGTTTCAAAGAAATGATGCAACTTTACTCGTAACTTTCCAAACTTTGTGAAAATGAGTCAGTGTATTACTATCCTTCATTCTGTAAAGTCACAGGAAAAAATGTTTCCTGATGTTAAAATTAATTCTAAATGTAAACCTTTTAAAATTTTAAGTAATGTAAAATATAATTTTTAAAATCAATCCAAACGTGAACTTATTTATTCAATGTGAATTGTGCATTAATATAATTTTTTTACAAGTCTTATTTCAGCAGTGGTACATCTACACGATTATTCAAGAAGTGTTTATAATAAATTCTCAAATAGTTGAAATATATAAACCAGTGGATATTTCATAAATTGGATAGACCTTAGAAAAGGTAAGCAATTCCTTTTCTTTCTGCATGTTGAAGACCAGAGTTAATTTTAATTTGAAGAATTTAATATTCTGATGTTACGCGCTTACCTCGTTGGCCTCGCCCCTTCAACATAATATCACCCCGAGTTTATCTCCATAGTAAGTGAACGCCTAGTATTATATTATGTACATTAGACTGGACACCAAGTGTTCTAAAAACAGAATGGCAGGACGTTAAATTATATCTAAATAATTATTGAAACATTTTATATACTTCCTATGCTTCCTTTTTTACTAACCATAACAAAATTTTTAGGAGAATTCAATTAGAAGTATGATTAACTTTCATAATAATACAAAAAAAAATTTGAGTAAGTGTCTCACTTTCTTTTATTATTATTTTACACAAACAAGCTGAATTAGGTAGCCGCTAATGTATACTTTGTCAAATAATTTTATTGTAGAATATTTTTTTATGGTTCTGTAAAATTTTTGTTTTATTGTAGACTGTTTTTAAGAATTTAAAGAAAATTTTTAAGTGCACAACTACCAATTTTGTGAAAAGAGCGTCGTGTTCAGAATTGAATTTTGTTTCATTTAATTTTCCGCTTTGATTCAATGAGAAAAAATATCGTTAACGTTTTCACAGCAGTTTTCTTATAGCTTCTTTTAAACATTCACTGTAATGATCAGGGCTTGACAAATACGGTCGCCAGTTGCCACTGGTGATCAAATTTTTCTGTCTTGCGACCAAGTTATTTAATCTGGCGTTCTTTTAGTACAAAAATTGACCTAAGAATGGGCATACACGGCATTTTCCCTCTCTTCCCCCAATATTAAGAAATAGTATATTCAAATAAAAAATATTTTTAAATTTTATGTTTAGTTTGGAAAAAAATAAGTTAAAAAAATGTAAATTTTAAAATAATAAATTCAGAATTATTTGAGACTTTGACAAAAAAATAGGCAAAAAATTGTTTTCCTGCTTCACTATTTCATCGATGACTTCTTCAACAGATATAGATTTTGTAGCACTCAACTATTCGGACATTTGAAGCATTCGGCGATCAGCATTTCCCGAACTTGCCGGTTAATTCAGCTTTTACAGTATTTTTTTTTTCAGAGATATATAATTTTGATAAGTTTCATTAGAAAACTTAGTTTATATTATCTTTATGAATTTTGTAATATTCTAAACTATATATCTAATAAATCTAAACCAAGACTCCCTTATCATAGATCAGACTTGACAATCCGGAGAAAGTCTATGGGAGAAAATGTCCGCGGTAATTGCCAACTTATTAATTGACTTTCTCCGGAAAGTATCGCCGCCTGGTGGATACTACCGCACAGTTGTCATGTTTCGGGCTTTTTGAACACCAGTATATTTTTAGAGAAAATGTTGTTCTTTTAAATCCCAGAATTCTCCGATCAAACAAAACAAAACTGTCTCTACTAAAAAACTGGTATCCAAAAATATAATAGAAAAATCTAGCTGGTCTGCTACCGCATAGCTGCCAACTCTTACGCTTTTTTCTTACCACTAAACTTTAATAGAATTTTTTTCGTCATGTAATCACACGATCTTGTCAATTTAATAAGATAAAATTTACTATAAAATTTTAGTGGTAGGAAAACTACTAGTTCATAAGCAAATGCATAGAACAAATGGAGCTGTGAAAAAGTTTCGTGTGATTTCGTGTCGTAAATACTATTACTGACGATTGATGGCGCTAGTAGCAGGACAAGTATAGCGGTCAAAGGCAATTTGCTGATTGAGAGGTCTGATACTATGATAAGGAGGTCTTGATCTAAACTATGCTTGTTATTATTTTTTCTCAATTAAATCATAACAAACTTTTGTGCTCTTTGAAAATCAGTGAAGGTGTAAGGGGAAGAGGGGATATTTGTTACTGGCGACTAAATTTTTTTGCTGGCTACCAGATTATATCAAATTTGTTAACCCCTGGTAATGATAGACATTTCATGAAGAATTTTTCTGACATTAATAAAATTTTTAAATAAATTGATCAAGTAGCAGTATAACTCGCGCTCAAAGGGTTTCCTACATTAAATGTATTAATTACTATTTATTAATTAATAAACTCCTACTACACCTAATTTTTTTCATAATTTTTGTTTCAGTATATTCGGAAAAAGGAGGGGGACAGGGCATTTTTTTCCAGTATACTTTCGACGATATCTCTGAAAATATAATACTTAAAATTAAAACAAATATATTTTTGAGTTCGATGTTACGAGATCGTCCGACCGATACCCTATACGATGTATAACTGGAATTTTGTTTCAAGTAACTTAGTTAATATCTCAGTTAATTACCGACAATTTTTTTCGAAAATCATTATCAAATATCCTTGGATGATTTTGCATAGTTACCTCGAGCGTCCATAAACTTCCCCGGTGACTGCCCGAAAAGTAAAGTTTGTGTGTAACGGAAAAATGCATTTTTCTCTAAAACAATGTGACCTAGGAAATTCGCTGTAGTTTTCCTGCAAGGTTTAAATAAACTACTACCCCTAATTTTTTTCATAATTTTAGTTTCAGTAGATTCAGAAATAGAGGGCGGGAGACATTCGTCGCTACCATGTCAAACTGTCGAATAAGAAAAAATGTATTACTCATCACTTTTAAAAATGGGCCGATTTTCATCACTAAATTTTATTAGAATTCTTCGCCTAGTAAAAATACTAATAAAATTTCTGTGAAGAACAAGGTTACCAATTTGGCCTACTTTTTTTCTTCAGAGATACCGAATTCATACCGGAAATTTTGAGAGAAGAATTTTTACTTTAAGTAATCACGAAGTAGCCTGTCATTATACATAGCAAAAATTTTTATTTTAAATTTCTGGTATGTTTTCGACATTTCTGAATGATAAAGTAGGCCAAACTGGCAACCTTGGTGATTTTACAACCCTGAAACCCTATTAAAATTTAGTGGTGACAATCGGCCCATTTTTAAAAGTAGGAAAAAATGCATTTTTTCACATTCGATAGTTTGACATGGTACCGACGATATGTTTGTAGTGCATTTTCGACGATATCTCTCAAATATAATACTTAAAATTTTTGAGTTCAGTATTACGAGATCTTTCACACGATATATAAATAGAAAACTTTTTTTTTCAAGTAACTTAATTAGCCCCTAAATTTGCTCTAAACATATTTATGAGTCGCTAATAATCTGAAAATATGTGCGTAGAAAGGCTTTATAACTTTCCCAAGTTTGAACTTTCGACGTCCTATAGTTTACGAGAAAAATGGGTTCTGACAGACGGACAGACAGACACAGGAGTGATTTTATTATGATTCCGTGTTTACCTTTAAAGTACGGAACCCTAAACACTAGCTGAAAGAAACGTAAATGCTAATTAATGAGACAGACTATAAGGAATGCATAACATAGTTTCCCTTTCAAATTTCCGATGATTTTAATGAATCTGGAAAACCTGAAATGTTTATTTTTGAAAATTTTCAAACGAAGCCCTAACAAGGAAAGGCGACATTGTTTATGAAATCAAACAAATTTTAACAACTTCTTTTATTTTCTCCTCCATGCATTAAATGAATTTAAGAAAATTATTGAAACGTTTCATTCCTATGCTTACTCTTTTTATAGTCATAGCAAAATGCGGTAAAATACAAATATATGTAAATTTTACGACTGCACAGAAATGTTTAAAGAAAGTATCTCATATTTTTATACTTTGCACAGAACACGCTGATGTGTACATTACGTAGCCGCAATTGTATACTTTGTTAAAAACTTTATTTTAGTAAGTTTTTTTTTCTGATATGTAAAGTTTTTGATTATTTTAGAATATTTTTAATGAGATAAACAATGTTTAAATTAAAATAAGCAAAGACGACCAAATTTTTAACAAGAACGGTGTGTTCAGAACTGCGTTATTCTTCATTTAATTTTTTATTTTCATTCGTCTTCGTACATTTTTTAAAAAGAAATATATGCATATTATTTTAAAAGAAGTATATGTATATTATTTTAAAAGAAATATATGTATATTATTTTAAAAGATGTATATTTATTTTCACAAAACCGTAAATTCAGGTATCCTTTACTATTTAACAAGGTATAAATTTATATAAGTATATAAAAATATTTCACAAATTTTATTCCAGTAATTCATTTGAGATTTTATACTCAATCTGTTTTTATAAATCTTAACAAAATTTTCAAGTTACGTAAATTAGAAATAAGTTGAACTTTTATCACCTATACATTCTTTTTTTAATGTTAATTTTTTTATATGTTTTAGACAAACAAGAATTAGGTAGCTGCTAATGTATGCTTTATTAAATAATTTGATTCCAAATCATTTTTGTAGTATTTTGGAATATTTTTAATGTGAGGAAGGGATGTTTAATGTCAGCACGGTCGATGTAAATTAAGGAAGAAAAACTTCACAAAAATCACTATCCCCTTATAATCTAATTAAATTTAAAGTTTTTGTGTTTTCTTAGAATGGTTTAATGGAATAAAGAATGTTGAAAATGAGCAATGTCGAACAAATTTGTAAAAAGGACATTGTATTTAGAGTTGAAGGAATTTTCTTTGTGTTTTGTCTAAATTTTGGAGGAAAATGCTTTCGAAATGATTTTCCCAACATGTTATTCATTGTTTTCAAATAGGTTTATTGTGTAAATTATTTCATAAACTAATTAGTTAATACTTTGATTAAATTCAATGCGAAACTCGCTGAAACAAACGTAAATGCTAATTAAGGATACAAACAAAAATAAATTCGTAAAATGTCGTTTTCAATTTACATTTCCTTTCACTACAATAGGTTTGGTAAGCTTCAATTTTTATATTTAGTATTCATCAAATGATGTTATGTTGAAAAAAAGCTCAAGTTGTTTACAAAATAGAATAAATTTTAACAAATTATTTTATTTTCACCGCGAAGTGTATAATAAGATCAGAAAATTATATGCCATTCGGCCTCCTACCCATTCTGTTTTTATAAATCTTAGCATAGAGGTTTCTTTTTTAACACTTTTCAACATAGTTGAAAGGTATTTATCAATTCGGTTATGTCCGGCCGTCCATTAACTCTCGTAAATATACTCGAATTGCCATGTAATTGATATATGTTATTGAGGTTCACCATGGCATGTTCGGTATTTTAAATGAAGTGTGTACCATTTATGGTTAGTTTATACGGACACTCAAAAGTATTCTGTTACATTACGGCCAATGATGAAAATATTTATTCGGTGTATTTCAATATCGTTACACTATTTCAAATACAATAAAATTGATATGAATCATTGAATTGGACGAAAAGGTGTTATCTATGGAGTATGGAATAAGTAGCAATTATAGTTCGTTTATACAGGATCACTCAAAAATATTCTGTTACATTTGATTTGATTTGATTACCTAAGAGGGGTTTCTCAGACAAAGAAACCAAGTCTGTAGAGCATAGTATCCCTCCCGGTCCTTTATTAAGGTCTTTAAGAAAGGGGGGGTTAGAATCACGTTTTTAGAGCATTTGAATAATGTTACACTGTTTCAAGCACAATGAAATTGATATGCTTCACTGAGGTGGAGACAATACGTTTTCTGTGGAGCATCGAGTAACTAGGGATTATCGTTCGTTTAGAGGGACGTACAAAATAATTCCATTATATTTTGATCAATGGGAGAAAGCGTTTTTAGCGTATTTTAATGACGTTAAACTATTTCATATATAATAAAATTGATATGTATCATTGAATTAGATGAAAAGGTGTTATCTATGGAGTATGGAATAAGTAATAATTATAGTTCGTTTACAGGGTCACTCAAAAGGCTCCTTACATTACAGTCAGTTGTAAAAAATCGTTTTTAGTGTGTTTGAAGAACGTTACACTGTTTCAAGCATAATGAAATTGATATGCTTGACTGAGGGGAAGGCAATACGTTTTCTGTGGAGCATCGAGTAACTAGGAATTATAGTTCGTTTACAGGGACGCACAAAAGAATTCCATTATATTTTGATCAATGGGGGGAAATCGTTTGCAGCGTACTTTAATGATGTTAAACTATTTCAAACTTAATGAAACTGATATACATTACTGAGATGCACTACAACATATTTTCTATAGATTATTGAGTACGTAAAACTTATCGGTTATTTACAAAGACACTCAAACTAATTCGGTTACAATACTGACTATGATCCATGACTGCTAAATGTGCGTTTTCAGCTGTGATAGGCATTTCAAAACTAATTTATTTATTGTGCATTATGAGATGTTTAGATCATATACAGAAATAATTGCACGAAATACTTGATTAACTACACGAAATAATTGCACACATTAATGGCTATTGACAGCCATTACTAAAAATGAGTTTTCGCTGTTTTTTTTTTGTTTTTTTTTAAATTATTATTATTACTAGCTGACCCGCCCGGCATTGCCCGGGCAGACTGCATGGAAAAATATAACAGTGGAGTGAACTTCATAAAAAAAGACTGAATAATATTTATTTATACTACAAACGTGAACAAATAGTAGCTAAAATTTCAAAAGTATAACAGTTAATTTTAAAAAATGAAGCGGTCAGGGAAAATTATTACACTTGCTTTTACCTTTTTACTAAAAATCCCTTTTTAACACATTGACGGACAGTAGGAACAAGTGAAGTTCGAAAATTGACATTACATGTTTTTGTGATTTTTAGAATATTAGAAGTATAGTTTTACTCTTTCTGCTTAAATAAACTTAATTTTGATTAATTCAGCAGCTTTAATTAGGTTGTACTACTCTCTTCACAACCACGTCAGGGTGGCTCGTGGGCAGGGAAAAATACAGTCAAAAAAAGTGATAAATTATTGGTATATTCTTATAGTGGTATATTCTTATAGAAAAATTTATGTTGATTATTCGATCAAATAATCAATTTGAATTTTTCTATAAGAATATACTGGTAACTATCATTTTTTTACTGTATTTTTCCCTGACCACTAGCCACCCTGCACGTGCATACTGAAGCTGCAACTCGTATAACAGGTGGAAAACGAACTTCAACCTAACAAATTGTTTCCAAAACATGACACTGGGCTTCTACTTGTACGCCGGTAAATGCACATTTGTGCTTCTATAGCCGTAGTGTCTAAAAACGACCGTTTCGTTTTGGACGGCCATTGCCGTCGTGCCACATAGTGAACTTCGCTTTGACGGCTATAGACGCAAGTGTCCGTCAACGTGTTAAAAGTCATTGCTTTGTTTACATTTAAAATTTTATATTAAATTATAAATATTAAATGTTAACAAAAATCAATATTTCAAATGAAACTGTATAAAAATATATCTATTCAATTGTTAATGTTGACAAATTTAATTACAATTTATTTGCATTATAATCAAGAAATTGTTTGTTTCGCTTTTATTCCTGTAGATGGCAGCACCAAATAGTTAAATGTAAAAAATCCTAGCCTAAATCCTGCCAAAGGACTTTTGCACAATAACCAATGTGATGCGTTTCATCAGGGCGTTGCCATTAAACAATTAACAAATCATCGCGATTTCTGTGCCATGTACGATAGTATAATATATATATAGATTATTTGGATATCTCATTTTATTGTATGAACAAAAATGAAATTTTTTAACAATATTCTGATAGTATTGGAAAGTGTTTGATAATGTATGCAGTGGTGCATGATTTTATGTTCTTGTTATAATGTTAGTATAGATAAAACATAAATAATGCACCTCTTGTGGTCAATAAATTTTGCATTTTCACATTATAATAGATTCCAACTTTTAACTTTCAGATTTTACTAAAGATAAAAATCCATCGATCATTACACGTTTCATTCTAAAAGATAATGTATCAAAGTTAATCGAGTGCTAATGACGAAACGAGAATCGATCATTTTGCATTTTAATCCGAGAGAAATAGAAAGAAGTTCATCAATTGCTTTCCCAGAAGAGATGCTAATTTTTTAAGATAAGAGTCTAAGTAGATGACTGGTATTGAACTAAAGTCAATGACTTATGAAAGTTAATCGACTGAGACTTCTGAAATATTAGGTCGATATTTTTCCGTTCTCTTGCTAGTGAAAAAATAACGAATAAACATATATTATGCATCCTTCGTTTAGGAAGTTTAGCCATATGCAAATGATAGATTAAATTTAATTGCTTAAATTTATTTTATTCAAGTATGAAAAATAATCAATCACAAATAAAATATTCTCGCAAAGTGTTTGAAAATGATAAACATAAATCCCGAGATCACATGTCCAATGTAAGCAGGTGCTTAAATTGGTCAAACAGGAAAACGAGAAAATTATTATTTTATTTTTATTTTTATTGCTTTTCAATCTGTAAAGAATCGCGTGCCAAATTTTAGATAATTAGTTAATAATTTAATAATTAAATAATATTAATAATAATAATAATATAGTATTAACATTAATATTAATATTAATATTAATATTAATAATTAATAATTTAGTAATTTAATAATAATTTTTATATATTTTTTTAAATAAAATTTGGCATGCGATGCTTTACAGATTGCAAAAGTAATAAAAATAAAATAATAATTTTCTCGTTTTCCAGTTTGATCAATTTAAGCACCTGCTTACATTGGACATGTGATCTCGGGATTTATGTTTATCATTTTCAAAAACTTTGCGAGAATATTTTAGTTGTCATTTTGATCTGAAGTTGTCGCCGTTTGATCGAAGGAAACATATGCATATTAAAATATATTTTTAAACCTTTTGTGTTATTTTTTATCACTTTAAGCAATAGTTTTAATTTAAATTGAATCAGCTAGATTAGAAGACTGTATCTCCCGTTTAGAAACTGGAGACGTTGCCTCTGAGCCACTAATTCAGGGTTATACCGCCGCAATATTTATCACTTTTACTCAGTCACATTTCCTATGTGATTTTACCTATGAAATAAGTCGCAAAAGTGTTTGAAAATGGTTTTTAAATGGAATAAATACTTAATCTGTCGGTACTTTTTACAAATATCTATGCAGATCTTGCGAAAGATGTCTGTAACTCGCCAAATGGGATCTCAGTCTGAAATATCGCTTGGAGCTATCGTGTTCAATCACACACACATACATGCAAAGCATGATTACAATTCTTTTCTTACACTTATTTATTCAGAAAGTAAAAAGAATCGAATACAATGCACTATGTATCATTTACGCACAGATTCTAACCGTACATATATGTTACAGTTATGTGTCAATTAGTGGGTAAAAAGTGGATAAACATTTATTTTCTGGTATTTTATGTATAAGTCTATGATGTGTCGACTACTCTGATTATAAGACTAGGCGAAGTTTCGATTGCGAACGTAGTTTTTGTCCAATAATAGTCAATGTGCGTAAAAGTTATCAAGGCTATATTTCTCTAACTTTCGATAAATGAGTATGAAAACCTCGGAACTTGTTACTTTTCTCTTCGTATCGATATTTATGCAAATTTCTGAATCTGGTCAATCGATATAGAAGTATTTAAGTGCTGGCATGCGCTGGGGAAGTGGAACTCTGGATCGGTTCTTGCCCTTTTTGGTACCTCAAGATTTGCGTTAGTTGCCTCAACTAAGACGTAGCAAAGAAGGAATATTGGCCATTGGGAAGAGTAGATTTTACTTTGATTCGGTGATACTTGAATAAAACTATTTGGCGCTCACGGAGTGTCGTTTCTAGCCATCTGGAAGTTGGAGTTGAACTTCGGTAGCTGGTTCGCATAGTGAAATTGACTCTTGTGGAAATCAGCTTAACAGCCGTTTGACGTTATGAGATTGTAAGTTATTTTAAGTTATCTAATTACTAATAATTGTTAATTTGAAGATTACTTGTTTCTTTGAGTGAAGTTTTGTTGGGACCTGATTTCTTTCCTTCCTGAGGAAAATCGCGGAGCTTTTCTCAAAAACCTGCCCTTTTAAGATTTTAATAAAAGTGATTTGATTTTACACAACTTGTGCTTATTTTCTGGCTAGCTAACTTTGACCATCACACATAACAGCCACATGGCTGTTACAAGTCTTTTAATATTGGTGAGAAGAAATAAACTTATTAAAATTTCTGGTACTCGTTAAAGCATAAATACCAGACATCCTTGAATTTTTGTTATCGCCATTAATAATGCATCTATCTATAACAGAGTGATGGTACTGCATTGCATTATAGCTATAAATGTTAGAAAAGGTAATTATAAAATAATATTCTCTAAAATATTGAAATACCGAAAACGTAAAAAAATAAAATTAAATGCACACAAAATACCTGACGAAGAAACTTGATTAATTAATACCTAAAAGTATTTATTTTATTTACAATTATCATGTTTTTTATTTATTTACAATTATCATTGCACTTAAACAAACGTATAAAATTATATAAAAAATTAAACAATAATTTTTGCTACAAAGCTGCTAATAATTAATATTAATTATTCTTACTTTATTGGAGTGTGAATTCTCGGTTAGTATCCTTTTCTTTTCTTTCAAAATTTTAGTTTCATTTATTAAACATTATTTGTTATTTATATTTATCCCTTATATAATAACTAATGATAACATCAGCCGCTTGTACAAACCTGCTAGCTTGGCGGAATCGTCGTGATTTATGATTTATATTTGAACCAATATATAAAATTCCAAATCTCTGGTTCTTCTCATGGAATCTCATTCTAGATCGTGCGGTATACTTTGATGAGGGATTTCGTGATCATTCTGGATGGTGCGGGATATTTTGATGAAGGACTGGTGATTTTCTCATTTTATTATAATTTACACTCTTAACAACCACACTGAGCCATCATGTTCAAAGGTTCAGCTGCATTCTGCCAGGAAACTTGTCCATCTTTTTTCCTGGTGCAACAATGCTACTCTGCATACTAAGTTCTCTATGCATCTCTAATTGTTTTTCCGGCAAAATACTAGAAGAAGTGAGGCACCCGATTTGGCGATTTTTTTTTTATGCGCACCAAGCACCGACGTGCGCCAACCGAAAATTCAGCAACCTCGAAATTCTACCTAATTAGAACGCGTGCAGACAAGGAGCTATTTACTTACTTCCTACGGCAAGCTTTTTCACAAAGTAAACATCAATTTTATTTCGTTTTGCGATTAATTACAAAGTTTTAGGAAGTTTTTCTTCACGATTTTTCGATTTTTACAAATTTTTAGCAATATTTTCCTCCGTATTTTTCTATTTTTACAAACTTTTAGCAATATTTCCTCCGGATACTTTGATTTTTACAAACTTTTAGCAATTTTTTCCTTCGGATTTTTCTATTTTTATAAATTTTTAGCTATTTTTTCCTTTTTACTTAAACTTTGTAAATTGTCACAAAACGGAATAAAATCAATGTTTACTTCGTGAAAAAAAACTCTCATAGGAACTGTGTAAGTAGTGAGTTCTTTTCCACAAAGCGCACAGGTTATGATTGGGAAGAATCTCGAGATTCCTGATTTTTTGAATGCACGAAACTCATTCAAGCAGGAATCAGTAACTTATAAATGTACGCTTCGCGTACATTAACCGACAAAAAAACCCCTGGATGCACGAAACTCGCTGTGCAACAATCTCTAGAACGCATGAAATTCATTCAAGCAGCGGTTTGTATTTTATGTATGTGCACCCAAAAATCGGTTTACAGCAATCTCTAGAATGCATAAAATATATCTTATCAAATAAAATCAACAAAAATTCATTTACCTTTATTTCTCATATTTCGTTTTTTTTTTTTTTTTATATATTTCACAGGAATTATATTTCTACGACATACGACAAAACGTCAAACCATTAAACTTTACTTTGCAAAACTCATTCCACAAACGTATTGCAACAAATCTGACTATAAGAGACACAATAAAGCAACCAATTCAATCTAATTCTTTCAAAACCCAATCCAATTTCCAGAACAAACCACAATAAATCAGCCAATCCAATCTAATTCCCTCAAAAAACAACTCAATTTCCAGAACAAACCACAGTAGACTTGGAAGAAATGTAAGAAACAAACCGGTAAAGACCAAGAAAAACTCATTTATCTCCTCGCCAAATTCAACGCCGCCAAGTGTCTCGCTTTTTCTAGGATTCGACCGTTTTTCCTACTAATTTCTTAGAATTTTCTTTTTTCTCACATAAAATAAAGTGCGAAAATTTTACTCTTCCAGATTTTTCATCCCCCACCTGGGAACTCTTACGTAACACAATCATACATCATTAGTTCAGATCCTCTCCCTGAATGATCCTCTTTTCTCATCCTTACTTCTTTTTCTTCTTAACCCTTAATTGCACAGTGATGTAAATTTCCATCACTTTTTATTTAACTTTTAATAAATAAATCAACTTCTTCGCCACCACTATATTTATATAGAAATATTAATCCAGTAAATTCCCCGTGAACTATGTTGCTGAATAAAGTTAATGACATTTTTCTCTATTACTCAGAGATTATTCATAAATTTGGTAAATAGATGGGAAGGTTTTCTGTAAAGGATAATATCAGTTGTTAAATCTGTCAACAGATTGTGAAAAACCGGCATGGTTCTATAATTCCGTAGATTATTTTTAGCTTTTGAATATAAGTGAAAATATTATTTGCAACGTTTTATTTGATGATTAAAAGTTATCCCATTGTTAAATAGATTTACAAGGAATTAATATATTTCATGCTTAAAGACATTTTGTCTTTTAACCCTTAATTGCATAGTGATGTAAATTTCCATCACTGTTTATTTAACTTTTAATAAATTAATCAACTTCTTCGCCACCACTACATTTATATAGAAATATTAATCCAGTAAATTTCCTGTGAACTATGTTGCTGAACAAAGTTAAAAATCTATCTTAAAATTTCTGGTGTCTAATATTTAATATATGTATAAAAAAACACAATTGTAAAAGAAAAACTCATGCAAAGAAGGGTTAATCCACTGCCATAAATTCAGTCATACAAATGTCTATTTCTATTATTTCATAAGAAATTCTAGTCGACTGCATGTCGTCGTTACCAAATCATTGTTAAAAAAACCAGAATGGTGTTCCCTTAGACATTACCACATTACATTCATTAATTAAAAAACAATAATAATTAATAGTTATTTGATTATTAAATTTCATATTCATATACTCTTATTGACGTTTTGATCAGTTAGGTCTCAAATTCTCCTCGCTAATGTTAAACCTATGGGTGTGGAATATATTCGTATTTTTAAAATATTTTCTCTGTAAATCAGTATTTTTAACCTTCTTTTTTCTGAGTACTCTTCTTAAAGGATGTCTCATTTTTTTGGTTGTCAAAATATTTCTAAAATAGATTCTTGATTAGTTATTTTATGCGTTAACGTCTGACGAGCTATGAGTAATATTTCAATACTTCAAGTAATACTAAGTACGTATTTTAGAAATATTTTATCAATTTAAAAAAGAGAGATACATCTTTTAAGAACAGTACACAGAAAAATGAAGTTGAAGATATTAATTTCCTTATGAATTATTATAAACATTTTAAAATTTGAATTTTTTGACATTTTTAAAATTTTTTTGAAATTTTTAACATTTTTAACAGATTTGAGCATTTTGAGCCTTTTAATACATTTTGAAATCTCTGATCCTTAATACACATTACTATATATAAAATAAAAATTAAGTTGATCTGACTGCTTTAGAGAAAGTTATTGATTTTAACAACGTGGATTACGCTAATTTTACGCCGACTAGCGTAGATGTGTTAAAAGGTTTTTTTTTTTTTTTTTTTTTTTTTTGACGATTTCCTACTAACATAAATATATAAAATTTTATATAAATTATGTGAATCGCTTTGATTTTCCAAATACTACAACTTCATACTGATTCATAGCTGCCAACTTTTACAGTTTTTTCTTACCGCTAAAATTTAATAGAATTTTTTTGTTTATGTAATCACACGATGTTGCCGATTTAATAAGATAAAATTTACTATCAAATTTTAGTGTTAGGAAAAAAGCGTAAAAGTTGGCAACAATGCGATTATATCTTTAACGTTAGCAAGAGGAATTTGAAATCTCTGACCTCAATAGACATTAATATATATATAAAAATGACTGAAGTGTACCAGACTGGTCTAAAGTAAGTTATTGATTTTTACAACAGGAATTACGCTAATTTTATGCTGATTAGAGTAGATGTGTTAAAAGTTTGTTTTTGACAACCTCTTCGCATCAAATGTAAATTTCCATATAGTTTACATAAACAGCTTCGCTTTTCCACTACAACCTTCATAACATTACACTTTAATAGATCATTTTAAAAATATTTATATTTTTCCGAAAATTTTCAACAGTGCACGAAAAAAAAATTGTATTTATGGTTTTATTAAATAAAACAAGTTTCAGTCTTACAACCATTTTTCTTGTCACATTCTTAAATCTTTGTATAAATTAAGTTACACATCTTCTTTTACAAAGTAACAAATATTATCATTTTATTTTTCAATGTATTTTATATAATCGTTAAAACTAATTAATAAGGTATAAAGGAATTGGCATCATTTGTTCTAGAAATAATCGCTTTTCATCAATCAATATCTTTTAAAGATTTAGTTTGAGATATTACTTAAGATAAAAATCAATCCATCATTCTAAATTTTAATCTAAAAGATAGTGAAACAAAGTTAATCAAGTAATAATGACAAAAGAGGGAATCTAACATTATATGTTTTAATCTGAGAAGTATCTGACATTATTAATCATTCGCTATTTTAGAAGAGGAGGTAATATTAAAGATAAAGCCTCCTTAAAAATATTTTTCGGAGTATATTCGAATAACACTTAGAGCATTCTTAATTCTGTTTATTAAAAAAATCTTGCATATTTTTTTTTTTTTTTAAAGTGGGGAAAACTTTGTTGATACTTTTCATGACTTTTTAGTAGTAATCTTACTGACAGTAAAATCACAAGTTTTTGACAAAATTTCATATTATTTTTCAATGTAGTCCCCTTGCAACTTAATATATTTAAGACTCACTCTTGTATGCGAATTCTTTAGTGCAGTCCTGTACGAGGGTGGTTCGAAAAGTTCTCGGCCTGACAAAGAAAATACAGATTTTTAACAATATTTCATTTTATTTTTCAACTTGCAACACAATGCATTTCAGAAGACTCTTGAGAAATGTTCATTCTTTGCCGTTTTTGGTCGATGTTCAACAAACGCGGCACGCATCGATCAGAAATATTTTTCATGTCCAAAACATCGTGTAAAATGTAGTGGAAACGGTCTATCGAGATGTTTGCAATGTCAGCAAGTTCGCATATCTCAATCGGCGATCATCAATACGGCATTGTGAATTTTTGAGACGATTTCATCGGTCGTAGTGGTTTTTGGACGCCCTGGGCATTCATCATCGTGAATTGATTTCCTACCATGTTTAAATTTAGCAGCCCACTTTTTTATCGTCGAATATGAAGGACAATAATCTTTTAAGGTGGAATGTAACTCTTTTTGTATGTCCGTGGGGGTTGAACTTTTTTTAACATATTTTTTGACAGCTCGAACTTCCATTTTTTTTCCTTTTTTTAGAAAATGTCAAAATTTGTTTACTTTGCTTTATCGCCAAGCAATAACCAATAAACTCACGCGTCTGAAATTCGGCAGCATGTCATCTAAAGGATCATACTTTACAAACATCATTGTTATTTGGTCATACTTGTTCCATCTCTGTGTCCGGCCTATAGAATTTATCAGCTCACCCTAGTATCAGTACACAGATAGATATTAGTGAATATAAAACCACTCGATAAAACGGTAATTGTACAGTCGGTGTACAAAAATGATACATCTGTCTTTATTATCAGATCGTTTACGATAAAATAAAACAAAGGTGTCTTCAGACTCATGACAATATCTTCTTCCAAAATATGAAGTGCAGTTTTTTAAACAGGGGTCTTGCACATATTAAAAATTGCACCATCTTTGCTTTTTAAGTGGTAACACCGACTTTTGACAATATATTTAAGTTTTTTTAATCATGGCGGTCAGAAAAAATACAGTTTCTCTCCTTTTCATTAAATATTCTTAGAGTTGTAAAAGAGAATTTATTAAGTTTATATCTACAAATTTAGAAAAAATAAATTAAGCTTTTATAGAAAAAAACTCACAGGGTGACACCAGTAAATTTATAGAGTGAATTTATATAAAATAATTTTTTTTAGAGATGTCTTCTAAATTTCATTTAAGTGAATTTTCTATATAAATTTTCTGTTTGCTGCTTTCAGTTTCCTTATATGTGGGTGAAAGATTGCAGAATCTCTTTTAATCTTCGAAAAGTAAAATTTCGCTATATCTCGAAACAAAATTATTGGAAAGACTTATTAACTTATAAAGCAATGGTTTTTGACGATATACATTCTTTTTATGTAAGCAATAATGTAGGTCATGTATCATAATCTTTAATAGGAATTGATTCATAAATATCATAATTAAACTTGCGTATTTCAATAAAGAAAACGCCTAGAATATGTTTGGATTTATTCAATGTATTTCACTGAAAACAAAAATTTGTGAAGATATAAATTAAATTTTGTCACGTGAAAATAACAATACCATCTTCAAATTTTGACTTCTAACTCAATGATTTTTTAACAAAAATGCATAAACTATATACTTTTCCGGACTGATTTGATCCAAGTATCTCAAATAAAGTGTAAAAAGCGGGTGTTACCGTTTGAAAAATCGAAGTTGATGCAATTTTTAATATGTAGACGACCTCTATTTCAAAATTTGCATTCATAATCTGAAAGAATGTGTTTTAGATATTCCAAATCTAATGACACATTTGATGTGATTTTATCGTAAATGGTGTGCGAATAAAGTCATGTGTATCTTTTTTCAACACTGACTGTGCATTCTAATCGAAAATGGCCCCACCAGTGGCTGAGAGGTTCTGCTCTCGAAGCTGGTAGACGGGAGGTGCTGGGTTCGATCCCAATCGCGCCCGTCGGCCTAATCGTTCGGAGTTTTCGTGGTTTTCTTCGAGCCGTGGATTTATCCATGCGTAAATACGGGTTAGGTTCCCTTAGAAAGACACCCACGAAGGGCACTCCCCCCGGGCCTATATCCCAAGTGTAGATAATTGGCCGTCAATAATCAACCCAACCCAACTCTAATCGAAAATACGGAGTGGGTCAAAAGCCCTAGACATGTTTTAAAATTCAATAAAAAGTCAAGTGATTTGCATACGCGAGTACTGTTTGGAAGAACATGCGTCTCATGATAATTAATTTTGTTTAAACAAATTAACCCATTCGGACCATGGGTGCATATATGCACCCTCAAAAAGAGCACACAGAATTTGTTTTAGGCACCAGTAAAAAATAAAAGTAATATTTACCTCCTCTAATTAGAGCATTTTTGTAATAGTTTAAGTAAAGGTAGCTTTTTTTAAAAAAGTGGTGCAAACCGAATAAAACTTGTGTAAAAGCCGCCGGTCCCGAAGGGGTTAAAAACAAAAAAAAAAGTTAAAAATTAGTCCATAGATGGCGTTATACTTTCAAAGTTGCAAAAAGTATCAAAAACTCAAGATAAGCTGTTCCAGACCATTAAATTTGAACAATTTGTTATTATATTTCAACATGTAAATGAAATTGAGTACTGTTTAGATTTGTTTCGCATACAAAAGACACAAATGATGAAGTATTAGTAGATTATACAAAATGCATAGTCTGTAACTGCTTTGTCTTGGTATTTTGATGCTTTCCTGTAGCTTTGGAAGTGCAGTGCCATCTATCGTTAATTTTTGGAACTAATTTTTGTAATTCGCTTAAACAAAACTTTTGATCCTGAGAGGCATTTTTGTCCAAACGGCATTCTTGTGTGTCAATTAGTTCAGTTTGATTGAGTTTTAATATATGTCAAGAACTTTTGATAGCAGAACTTTCAAGAACTTTTGGTTAAACCTGTGTAATAAATCTAAGTTAACCCCTTCAGGGGCAAAGTACTCTTGGAGCTAAAATATTGAAATGATTGATTGACACCAAGATTCACGAACGAATTTATTTTAAAATAAGTAAAAGCTTTTTTCATGTACCTTATCAATTTAAAATTTGATTCTATAATTCTGGTATCACTGTGACATTTTGAGATTACAATTAAGTGATATATATAATATACTGGCGCCCTTCAAGGGGTTAAACCAACGCCCCCTAGATAAGAAAGCCTTGACACTCATCACGAAAACGTCATACCAAGCAGGCAGTGGCGTATCCAGGGTGAGGGTCCAGATGCTCTGGATACCACTAATTTTGTAAAGTTTTCTTTGACTTGTCTAACTGGAGAACTTTCTGCGATAATGAATACAAAGAAAGCTTTTCATTATTACTGGTATTCAGAGCATTTGGACCCCCTCTTCCTGGCTACGCCGCTGCAAGCAGGCAAAATAAAGAAAAAAATTCGAACAACTCGCATGTTTCGATTTCGATGGCTCGTGGAATTATTAACTATTAGTCGTAAACTATAATTATTAATTCTATGAGCCAATGAAATCGAAACATGCAAGTTGTTCGAATTTTTTTCTTTGTTTTGCCTGCTTGGTATGACGTTTTCGTGACGAGTGTCAATGCTTTCTTATCTAGGGGGCGTTGATTAAATTCAAAAGAAAATAAATCATGTGCAGTAGAAAACTATTAAAAATATAAATTTATAAGAATAGTGGTGGATAAAGAAAATCACAACCTGGGGGTAAATTCTTTTTGGCCACATCTTTATATCTTTCAGCTTGAAAGGTACTATAAAGCTCGGAATGATCACGTACGATTTTCGCACAGTTTTAAATAATAGTTATCAGCTGGGGTAGATTTTATCACAGCGCCTGTACAGCCAGGTTAATCAGTGCTGATCAATAAAAGTGTATTTATGATTTACACCTCAATCCGAAAGATGTCGAACGAAGTTAATCATTTGCTTTTCCAGAAAATATGATAGTTGAAAATAAATAAGGAAGTTTGGCGTCTATCGTTAAGATTACTTAGCGATAGACGCCAAACTCGATGGATGATACAAGACCAGGTCCAATCGTCTCAAAAATTAATGGTGAGGAAATTACTGAGATATTAGATCAAGAAATAAACTTGTGTTTTAAGGGGATGATTTATCCATGTATATCGAAAATTCAATTTACATACAATATTACGTAAACGGATTTCAAAATTCACAGGAAAAACAGGTAATGCAGCTTTGAAATTGATTACATTTTTAATGTACTCGTAGACCTCTGCAATGCTATTGCACTGCAGTCTTTGAGATTATTTGTTGATACATTTTTTTCAATGATTTATAATTAACTACAGTTTTTAATCAACCAATTTGTTTTAACGGAATGTGAGTGTACTATATTAAACTTCTGTTCAAAAACCTTTCGTAGAATCTGATTACTCTTTTTCGTTTGTATGTGCCTAGAAAACAAAAGATGTTGACGTTCGAAATTATATATGATTGTGTTTAACATAATTTTTTGTCTAAACTTAACATTGCATAGTAAATTCTCCATAACGTATTAGGCATTCTTCAAAAGTTTTCCCCTTTAAAAGTATTTTTCTAGATATATTAACAGAATTTTCATGATATTATTTACTTTGTGTATTAAAAAATCTTGCATTTATCATTTTAGTAAGTGCCAAAAAGTTTGATAATGATTTTCTTGATTTTTATATTTAATAAAGCATAAAGAAATTCCCATCACATATGTTATAAATAATCCCTTTTCATCAATCAACATTTTTTAAGATTTATTTTGAGATATTGCTAAAGATAAAAATCAGTAGATCATTCTATATTTCATTCTAACAAATAATGAATCAAAGTTAATCAAGTGCTAATGACAAAAAGCGAATCAATCATTTTGAAGTTTAATCCGAGAGATTTCGAACGAAGCTAATTTATTGCTTTTCCAGAAGAGATGCTAGATTTAGAGATAAGATTTCTAATTTGATGACTGATATTAAACTAAGTCAGTGACTTTTCAAAAGTTAATAAGCTGAAATATAATGTTATATTGAACCTAGATATAAATTTGCGTTTTGACCGACTTTGCAGAAAGAGTGTTATACAATTTGATACTAGATTTTTTTTAAAATTTAAGTTCATGCATATTTTTTTAAAGGCTCCGATTACATTTATTTAAAGCTAGTGTATAGAGTCAATTTTTATTTTGTATATGTACACTGTAAAAAAAAGACAGATGTTTCTTAATACATTTAGTGAAGCATAAAAGAAAACTATAATACAGGGTGATTTTTTTTTAAGTTGTGAAAGTAAATCCCTATAACAAAAGAACCACTGATCCAAATTACCTGAAATTTCACCAGTATGCTCTCAAAGCAATGAAAATTTTATAGGCGTGGTTTAAAAAAAATTTAAATCGCACCGACAGATGGCGCTGAAAGTTAACATAAACAAAAAATATCATCAATGGGAAGAAAGCAATGGACGGTACTGTGAGAAAAAGAAAACTTTATTACGCATATAAAAAACATACAGAATGCAGTAATTGTGAAAAGGAACTGCGAATGCCTTCGCAGAAACAGAAAGAGATAAAAAATATGGAGTAAAGCATTCGTACGGAACTGCGCAACTAACGCAAGAGATTTCAATGTGCTGTCCACCGTTTTCAGCTACAAGTTGTAAACGTGAAACCACATGTTCCACAACAGAACGAAAAGTATTCGGCTGGATGTTGTGGATCTGGTGCACAATGCGTGCTTTCAGGTCAGCTAAGTTCGTAGCACCACCACAATACACAGTATTCTTTAGGTACAGCGCCTAGAATACATAGTGTGGAAACCGGCTACAAAATAGTACTAAAAAATTTTATCCAATAAATGTACAACGTTGCTGAAAATAGTAGGATGGGTTCGCAGCGCCATCTGCTAGCTCTTGACATTGTATTAGAATGTTTCGGCTGGTGGTAAGTATTTTAAATACTTAAATTGTATCATTTTCTCCTCTGACTTAGTGATTTTTATAAGTTTTTTTAAAAATTATGAAAGCATGGCTAAAAAATGTGATACGCATTTTTTTGTCTCTGGTTGCAACATTATCGTAGGCAGGGCCTGATTTCCGACGGGGCACACTTACACCAGTAAAATTTAATAGAAATTTTCGTCTTATAAAAACGCCCTATTGATGCAAAATTACCACCATGAATAAAGGAACTATTTCAATTCTTTTTTACTGGTGGAAGAGCTAGCAGATGGCGCTGCGAACCCATCCTACTATTTTCAGCAACCTTGTACATTTATTGGATACAATTTTTTAGCACTTTTTAAAGCATACCAGTTTGGCTTTTTTTTAATTCCGAAATTTCGCATTCATACCAGAAATTTCCTATAATGTTTTTTCCTTACTTAATGGCAGCTATTTCGGGATTTCTTAAAGTAAAAATTCTTGTTTCAGAATTTCAGGTTTAAATTCGAAAATTTTGAATAAAAAACGGTAAAATCGTTTTCCACACTATGTATTCTAGGCGCTATACTTTAGGTACCCCCTGAACCAGAAATCTCAAGGATTGGGATCAGGCGATCGAGCTGGCCAGGCGTTGGGAAAATGCGGATTAGAAATTTTTAAAAAAATTTATAATCTGATCATTTCTGAACGTTCTCCTTAACTTGTGTGCCAATGTGTGGAGTAGCACCATCTTGCATAAATACGGTACTACCCAGACACTGACGCTGCTGGAATGCTGGAATGACATAACTGGAAAACAGAAATTCGGAGCGGTTGACATTGACAGTGCAGGTAACAGGACCTGCAAGATTGACTTCTTTGAAAAAGTAAGGCCAACGACAAACTCTGTCGTAAACCCGCACCACACAGTCACCTTTGGGGAATGAAGAGGTAAAGGTTGAGAAATTTTCGGATTTTCTGTTGCCCATATTTGTTTTGCAGGTGGAAATGGGCCTCATCTGTCCACAAAATGTTGTACGGTCATACGATGTTCACTTCCATGCGCACAAGGAATTGCAAAGCAAAATGTTCTCGTTTTGGAAGGTCTGCGGCAGGCAGTCCTTGCACATGGGTTATTATGTACGGGTAGCGCCGCATAATTTTTCTCAAAACTTTATGTACCGTACTGACCGTCATATCCAAATTTCTGGCAATGTCCCGTGTTCTGCAGCTTCCCGCACCACTGATGGACCCTTTTTCTAATGTAGTAACTACACTTTCCACAGCAGTCACATCAACTTTTTTCCTTCCTCTACCGGGTTTTAGGCTCAGTGAACAAGACTATTCAAATTTCAAAACCATCTTCCGTAGGCCATCTGTCGTCATTGGACCTTTCCTTCTTAAATTCTTAAGTGTCCTAAATCTCCTAAGAGCAGTTGCTGCGCTGTCATTATTCTGATAATACTGTTTCACTAACAACGCACGGTTCGACAATGGCACAGTCATTGCGAGGATATTCATATAATAATGAACACGAGATGTGCGTGCTTCACGTTTTTATTGTCACTGTGCATGTGTCGTGCGCAAGCTCGTCTCCCGACTTACTGTATATACAGAGCCATCTGTCGGTGCTATTTTAAGTTTTTTTTGTTTTTTTTACTCGCCTAAAACATTCCCATTGCTTTGGGAGCATACTGGTGAAATTTCATGTCATTGGGATCAGTGGTTCTTTTGTTATAGGGTTTTACTTTCACAACTTCAAAAACAATCACCCTGTATAACCACGAACGGAAATGTACAATAACCCTTACACGTTACTAATGATTCCGAAAAGCGTTCTTTATCTATAGAAACATTAGAAATCAATCTACTTTCGAGATTTAAAGAAGCATTTATAAAAAAGAAGAAAAAGTTTAATTTGCTGGCTCAGATATTCATTTATAAGTATTTATAAAAAAGAGAGGTTTTTTTTGTTACCACTGATTTTTGAAAACGTTTCCGAGTAGTTTTTATAGTGTATTAATCAGTTTTCTCAACGAGGAATATAGCTTTTTCGGATGCTGTCATTTCTTAAGTCAACATTTTCGTGTACAATTACATGTTTCACAGACAAACACGATAAATTAACAGCATTAATATTAACGTTAAAATGAATAAATGTTGTTACTCTTGTATGTATAAATTCCATTACGTCTCTGAAAATGTTTAATTGAGAATAAATAGCATTCTAAAACCGATATTTCGATTCGAGAAAACTAATTAATACACTATAAAAACTACTCCGAAACGTTTTCGAAAATCAGTGGCCGCAATGGAAAGTTTATTTTTTATAAATGCCTCTTTAAATATCAAATATATCTCAGGTTTCTAATGATAAAGAACGCTTTCAGTAATCATGGGTAACTTGAAAGAGGTTATTGTACTATTTCGTTCTGAGTTATATTATATTTTCGTAGATTAAGTAACGACTTTTTTTGCCGCGTAAAATGTAAATATGGTCGAGAATATTATTTTATATTTTATTTATTAGGCGAAGATATGTAACTGAACAGGTGTAAGCATGTTAAGTTCTTTAAAATTGTTTAGTTTCACCAAAATTTCTAAATCATACTAAAATTTACGAATAAAGAAAGATTAAATTCAGAGATTATAGTAAAAAAAGGGGGGGGGGGGGGGGTAAGAGTTAACTTGTTTAACTGTCGCTGCATGTTTGTTAATTTAAAAAAAAATATTTTTAAAATAAAACCACAAAATAACCTCCTTTGAGGGATTCCTTCGAATAAGTGGCCCCTCTTATTAACGGACAATTTTCTGGGGCCCAGACCCTTCATATAAGGTGGTGAGTACATTTAACCTCGAAATAAGAGTCCCTCCATTTAAAAACAGTAATAATTGTTCCAAGCATGTAATTTTGTAATCTATTTATGAGATATTAGAAAACATTTTTCAATTACTCAAATGTCCTTAAAAATGGTTTAACCCTTTCGCTATTGGCGTCCTTGATCAAGGACGTACTTTCTAGAATTTTTTTAAGACATTTAATAATTTAAAAGAATTTTTAAAATTTTGTCTGCATTTTTAATCATTTACCTAACAAAAGTACAAATAGTTAGAAATAAAACGATTAGATGAGAGAAAATGTTTGAACCGAAATTTCACCGAGAAATTTTTGAATCCAGATGGATGGAAACGTTCATATAATTCTTTTTATAATCATGTAATTTTGATATTATTTAATATATGAAATAGCTAATTATATTTGTTATTTTGTAACGAATAGTAGAAAGCTTGACTTAAAATTATTGTATCAGAATTAGCTAAATATAGTTGATATTTTGTAAAGAAAACTAGAAGCTTTGACTTAAACTTATTGCGATAGTTTTGAGTAATTATAATTTTGTCACAGAATTTTTGTTTTTCAACGCGTGTACATGATGTTTGTCCATTCTCTAACAAAAAAAATACATAGTCAAGAATTTTTTATTAGACTTTTTTTAGCTTATTCGGAGCATTATTAACAATATATGAAAAATTATATTTCATTTTTTAAATGTTGGTAGTAAAATGGTTAAACAATTTTAAATCTTAAAAAAAATTAACATACGCAATTGACGTTTTACAATAAACATTTGTTTGCTAGAATAATGTAAAGAAATATTTTCAGTACCATAAAATAAATATGCAAAACTAAAGAACATCTGGCCGGATACCGCAGCTTGAGAAGTATAGCCGAAGTTTAGAAGGGCCACTACTGGAAAAAATAAGTTTTGAAAATCATTTCCAGTTTTTAAAATCCCAAAATCCTCTGTAATGTTTTCAATTCCTGTAATGTACATTTCAAAATAAATTGTTGTTGTTTTTTTTCAAATGATTTCTTGTTCTTGTGATTGTGGCGTTTTACTGACGCCACATTCAAAGTATCAATCAAAGTTGCTAGTTTGGCCTTTTTTTTTTAATTCAGAATTTCCAAATTGATACCGGTAATTACGAAACAGGAATTATTACCCTGAGAAGTTACAAATAATCTCTCATTAAATAAAACAAAATTTACACCTATTAATTTCTGGTTTCAATTCAAAATTCTGAATTTTAAAAAAGGCCAATCTGGCAACCCTGGTATCAATCAGTTTTTGCTTCTAATTATTTGCGATCAGGAGGGAGATCACGGCTGACTTGTTTACAGTCCCTAATATGCATCTTCGGAAGCCTAGATACTTTTAAATTGCACTGTGTTCTTCTAAAATCTTTTATTCCTAAATCACGCCCATCGAAATTTAGAGAGTGATAGCGAAGGCAAAACTTCCAACTTCTACGTAAGCAAATATTATTTAATTCGTTCACACTGCATTTCATAACTTGCGAGTCCAGATTGAATAAGTTATTGTTACTGTTTACTTTTCTGGACATAAACTTTACTAGACCGTTACTTTACTTACGTTGCTTTACTGGACCGTTACTTTACTTACGTTACTTTACTGGACCGTTACTTTACTTATGTTACTTTACTGGACCCTTAAAATTATCCATGTTTATTCTGTCTCTCTTACATATTATCATTTTTCACACTTTGAAAAGCAAAAAAGTACTACATTAGATGCTAAATGGTCTTTTCGTTTTAGTAAAAGAGTTATTAATGAAACATTAACCATTATTCTTTAATTTAAAAAAATATTTTCAAAGATAGGACTTCCATAAATTTCTAATAAATGCAATCAAATGTTCTTTTTTTTTTATAGAATTTTAAATATTTAAAACATTAAATTTCAAGAATAAAAACTTCTTATAACACCTTGTAATAATATATTACTTTAAAATGCTAAAGGTGTAAAATTAATAACACAATATAAATTAAAATAACTTTTATTAGTTGTTTTACATGTTTCGACTCTTTCCGAGTCATTTTCAAAAACAAAATGAGAATATTCTAAAGTTGCACGGGCTTTGAATTTATTATTTTCATGTACTTTTTAAAAAATTACGCTCGTTATCTATTATTTTTAGACCAGCAGGAAATTTAATTGCAGAAAAAAAGAGCATATAGCTGATATTAAATATAATAGAAAAACTACAGCCCTGGCAAGATTATATCAAGAAGAAATCATCCAAATAAATTTCAATGAAAGTAAAATAATATTTCCCTCCAGTCTATACTATCCATCCGTAATAAGAGAAACCATAGAGATACTAACACGCAAAAATACAATATGTAACGACGCGGCATCTTTTAATTTACCGAAACTGTGGCTAGAGTTACTCCATAATTGCTTTCATGGTCAAAGATATGAAAATAAACAACCAAGTAAAAAATAATAAATAACTTGCGTAATTTTTAAAAAAGTACATGAAAATAATAAATTCAAAGCCCGTGCAACTTTAGAATATTCTCATTTTGTTTTGAAAATGACTCGGAAAGAGTCGAAACATGTAAAACAACTCATAAAAGTTTTTATATTATTTTGTTAATTTTACACCTTTAGCATTTTAAAGTAATATAAAAACTTCTTACTTTCTAAACGAATTTCTGACTTTAGAAATTTAAATGAAAAAGCAAGTAATGGTATATTATTTGAAAAATGTTTTAAAATTTAAATGAAATACATTTTCAAAATTATTTCTTTTAACTGTAACACAATTAGAAAAGAAGAAATCTTTTCTTTAAGAAAACTCACGTTGTGATTTCAAATAAAAATTTAGCGACAAAAATATATTACTTTTAAAAAGTACATGAAATAAAATTTTAGAAACATAAATTAACAGAAGAGCAATATACTGCATAACATATTGATTACCCTGCGTGACATAAAAAATAGCTTCTATCGACAATTTTTTTTAAAATTTGAATCACATTAAAGCATTGGACTCAATACATTTAATGAAAACTTTTAACAGATCTCCGTTCATCCTAATATAACGCGTAAGATGTAATGTAAAACATTAAGTAAGTTATGCAAAACATTTTGCGTGCGAAAGTCCTTTTTCTGCTGAACTTAAAGTTGACTTATACCAGCAAAATTGTTAGAACATCAATTGTCACATTCTTTCTGTTCTAGTTGAAACGGTATAAAAATCTCTTATAAATGCAAATTCTTTTAAGAGTATGTAAATACCCTATTTTGTATCTACCCTTAAAATTATCCACGTTTACTCAGTCTCCTTACATATTATCATTTATCTTACTTTGAATTGCAAAAAAGTACTATATTAGGTGCTAAATGGTCTTCTCGTTTTAGTACAAGGGTTATTGATGAAACATTAATCATTATTCTCTAATAAAAAAAAATATTTTCGAAGACAGGACTTCAACTGGAACAGCTCATAAAAAAACAGGTCAACGAACCGTAGGAGTTAATGTAGCTAAACTAATCCAAATGTTAGATTAGAAAAAGACCTTCCTTTTAATAGTTATACTATTAATGAAAAAATATCTAGATATCGATTTTGCATTATGACTGAACTAGTGCTCTTAAAGAGATAAGGAATGTTACTTTGTTTTAATAATTCATAGAGATGCTAGAAAAAGTTTTCCAGTTACTCAAATATCCTTTAAAATGTTTTAACCTTTTCGCCACTCGCGTCCAAGGATATATTTTTTCGAATTTTTTTAAGAAGTTTAATTTAATTTAAAATAATTTTTAAAATGTTGTCAGCATTTTTAATTATTTACCTACAAAAAGTACAAATATTTCTAAATAAAACCATTTAGATGAGAGGAAATGATTAAAGCAAAATTTCACCGAGAAATTTTTTAATCAAGATGGGTGGAAACGTTTAGATTAGCGTTTTTAAAATCATGTAATTTTGATATAATTTAATATCACAAGTAGCTAAATATATTTGTTATTTTGTAAATAAAACTTCTAGGAACCTTGACTTAAATTTATTGAGATAGTTCTAAGTAGTCATAGAATTATTTTTAAACGCGTTTCTATGATGTTTGTCCATTCTCTAACGATATATATATATATATAGTAAAAAAAAATTATTAGCTGATTTTTAGCTTATTGGGAGCATTATTAACATTATATGAAATTTTTTATTTTTATTTTAAATGTTGGTAGTGAAAGGGTTAAACAATTTTAAATGCTTAAAAATTTTAACATATGCTATGAACGCTCTTATCCAACGGTAGAAATTCAGAAATCGAAACTATGACACGGAAATCGATCAAACGAAGTAGAAGGGGCCAATTGAACAAGTGGGTAACTGTGACGAAGATCGCACAAACGGTTTCGTTTAATAATCCTTTCAAAACACTTTATCCGTAATTTAATAAATCCAAATAAATTTCATTTAGCAACAAAATAAATGTCATGTTTTTTATAAAGTAAAAATTTACCGGTCTATTTTTCCCGTTTTTTCGAGTATCTGAACCGGCCCGATAGCGGACGAACCCAGCTATTATACTCTGTCAAAATAATATCTGTCATGTGGACTAAATACGATATTCTAAAAAAAATAGCTTATATAAAATAGATATTTAAACCTATTGCGTAATCCTCTGTAATCCAGGTCCTACTGCCAAATTGCATATTTTAGAAAGTGGGACTTTTTGTGACAGTTTTTTAAAAGTACGAGGGCTATCCAGAAAGTAGATTACGTTTTGGAATAAAAAATAAACAAAGTATAGGAAACAAATTTTATTATATACAGATGAAAGCCACAGTCAAATACTACTTTTCTACATAGTCACCATACAAATTAAGGCATTTATCGTAGCGATGTACGAGCTTGGAAATGCCTTCGTCGAAAAATTCGGCCGCCTGCGCCTTCAACCAACAGTTCACGTGTTTCACCCCTGTTTCGTCACCAGTAACGATGCGATCGAGTAAAGAGTCACCATCCTTATGGTAAGCGTCCAAAAAGTTCAACGCTGCAGCCATTCGCTGATTTTTGTGGTCCTCTGTCAAGATTTTTGGAATCCATCTTGCACAAAACTTGTGGTAACCAAGCTTTTCGCTGATGATTTCGTGCAACAAACTTCGCGAAATTTGTGGAAAACTCAAAGAAAGTTCCGTTATTGTGAACTTATTACTGCACGCACCTCGCAGCTCGCGGGATTTTCAATTAACGCAGACATTTCAAACCGTCACAGTATCTGAACGGAGCACAGCACGAACCTCTCACTAGCACGGCTAGATGCCGACTGAGCTGCGCAACGCTCTGACCCCAAGATGGCCGCGCTAGCCCCGCCCCTAGCGGACACAGACGAAAACGTAATCTACTTTCTGGATAGCCCTCGTATTTACATTGATTTTAAACTATATTGTTGCTAGCAAACGCCCGTATTTGGAGCTAACCTTGCCAACAGATTACGGAAGATTACTTATTTTATATTTTACTAGCTGTTACCTGTGACGTCGTTCACGTAACATTAAAAGAAAAATAAATGCATTAATTAAGGAAAACGTTTGACCCCCGATAATTAAAAACTTATGTAACTTTCTTTATAACAAACTCCGTTTTTTTTTCGAATATCTGAACAGGACCGATAGCGGGTGAAGCCCGCTATTATACTCTGTCATAATAATATCTGCCATGTGGACTAAATGCAATATTTAAAAAAAAAATATTTCAAAATTAAACATGTTGTACATCTTCAAAATGTTAAAATATGCGAATATTTTCATAATCGGATTTTTATCATGATTCAATACGTTCCTCAAACTCATATATTTACTATTCTCTATTACTCATGAGTAATACTGAGTTGATACTCGTTTTGTATTATTCTCAAACATTTGAAAAATCCGTTAAACTTCCAATATGACGTCAGATTAATTTTTTTTTTTAATTCTCCAATGACGTGATATTAATCTGCTTTCTGTACATACACATACTCATACTCCTTGTATTATTGAGAAATCTTTGAAAATATCCTTTTTATTACCAATATGACGTCATATTAATCTTTTTCTTAATTCGTGAAACTTTTTTTTTTATTTTCATTTTTCACGTGGAAATCTTTCAATAGAAAATTAATTATTGTAGAAAGAATTTCACTCTGTAATTTAAATTGTTGGCAACTACTACATCGAAAAATGTTCAAATTTAATAAGAAAAGGCTGTTATATTTTTGTTTTTTTATCTCTATTTATTAAAATAATACGAATTTTTCAAATTTTAATATTTTGAGCTTCATATTAGGTATTTAGCTGTAAGTACACAAATTTTCATGCCTGTAAGTTATATAGTTTTTGAGAACGGCTCTGTGACGGAAAGACAACGGAGCAGGAGTAATAGGGTTTCGTGAGAAGAACGAAACCCTAAAAATGAGGTAAAACAAAGAATTATTCGGTAATGCAATATCATTTCAAGCGAAACATTCTAGAATTAAGCCCCGAAGATACCAAAGCTATACGAAAGCACACATTGAATTTCGTTTTAAAACAAATTTCAGAAACGCTCTAATAGCACTGTGCCACAACTGCGACCAAAATGTGAAAGTATTGTAACGCAAATCCAACTCTGATCGTTATTACTATGACGCGACGACGTGGCAAATGAGTCGGAACCACGTCAATGTGAAATCGATACGTGCCATTTTGTGACTAGTTTGAATGGCAAAAAAAAAACATCATAGTGACTTTACTGAAAGGCACGAATTGATGACAACCTGAGCATAACAATGTGACGAAATACAGTTGTCAGTGTTTGGTTACCGTTGTTACTGTAGCCATTTATGATCTCTGTAACGTCACATAGATTGGCTGTGCTATTAGCGCGTTAAGTAAATTTAATCTAATCTCGTAAAACGTCATAATTACTCACGATTCTACAAGCCATTTCCTTATCTATAGAAACCGTAAGAGAAAAAAAAAACATTTCTAGGTTTCCGAGATTTACGAATTTTTTTGCTGAAATAGAAGAACCCCTTTGCTTTCTCTTTTATTTGAGTATATATTTTCTTAAAATACGAAATATATTGGTTTCTGATCTTATAAATGTTTATAAATATAAGAGAGGGGCTTGACAAATAAATCATTGACTCTGGAGTTTTACGAAGTTGCATTTAATTTTTGTTAATATTTTTGTATTGCATCAGAAATTAATTATAATAATTAATTAATTAAGAAATTGGTTACGGACCAGGATTGGCGACTATTTTTATATTCATTCGTAACATAATTCACAAAGTAACTTCTTACCGGTATCATTTATCGGATCTTTAAAATTTCTATTGAACATATCATAGCATATATTTATTAGAGAGATTATTTTTAAAAAAGAGGTAGGACAAGAATACAAAATAATTCACTGGGACTTCTATGTCCCAACCTGTAATCAAAGTGTTAATTATATTGGAATTATTATTTGATATCTAGTTAGTTATAAATCAAAACGGAAAATTAACTTAGATTAAAAACCGTTCATGCATCTTCAATAAAAGTTAAGATACAAAAAGCATTATGGAAACTTAAAGGCAGAGGTTTATAACAATAAAAACGTTGGTGATCAAGTAACAGGTAATTAAAGACTTCAAATCTAAAAGGTGTTCTAAAACGGACTGACAGTGTTAAAATTCAATAAAAAGTAAATGATGACAGCTATTTAAGATGTTTTTGCCGAAGATTAATGTGCAGTTGGGAGTTTCTTTTCTACGCTTCCTTCTCTTAGTTTCAAATATCCCGATAGATGGCACTGCATCGCCTCCAAATCTTAGAATACTAAAACTAATGTATACAAATGGATCAAACTTCATTCAGTTTTTAATCCTTTTTTTTTTCATTGTAGCTATTAAAACGCTAAAACTATTATGAATTTTGAAATGATGAGGCTATTTTGAGCTCTCTTACAATTTACGATAGAGAAGCGCCGACTATTGAGGATATTTATAACTAAAACAAGAAAGCGTATTTAAAAAAAATCAACTCAGACTTTACTCTCCTGTATGGAAAACTTCAATAGCTGTGAATAAAAAGTTTAAATTTCAGTGCAAATTCACCTTGTTTAATAATTAAAATTCATAAAGACACAAATAAATGTAGGGGAAGGCCAGGCAAAGTGGTCACCCAATGTAATGAAGTCATCAGAGCTCTGTCATTGCGTGGTTTTTGGTCAAACTATTTCGTTCAGGGTTCGTACGGCTCTTGGACTTTCGCGATCTGGAAATTCTTCGGTACCAGTATTTTCGTAGAGAAAATCTCTCCTTAGAAAAAGGCAAAGTTTCGGAATTTAAATCAGACTTTTTTTTCCTATAAAAAAATACTGGAAAGAATCCTTGAAAATTCCCTGATCCGTACGAACCCTGTTCGTTTGATGGCAGTGAGTAACCAGAGAATCGTTGAACAAAGTGGTTACATGTTTTATAATTTTAGAGCGAGTTTTCCAGATTTTGAAGTTTGTGATCTATGGTAAGTGACTTATATTACATACAATTAACAATAACCTGTTGTATTTGCATTTATTTATTGAATGTGTAACCAGAGAGCATTTTCTGCCATGGATCCCAAACGGGCAAAATGCAATTCAGTGGCAGGGTTGCCAGGTTGACCGTTTTTTTAATTCAAAAATTTCGAATTCTTACCGGAAATTCTGAAAGAAAAATTTTTACTTTAAATAATCAGGAAATGTCTGTCATCGAATAAAGAAAATAATATTGTGGAGAATTTCTGGTGTGAATGCGAAATTTCGAAATTAAAAAATGGCCAAACAGGCAACCCTGTGGTCAGGGTGGTGGTCGTTTAATTGGATCAAGTGGTGAAGGTTGGATCAGGTGCAATGTTTTTCACCTCTGAGCTCATGAGGCCTGTTCACTTTGAGAAGAAGATGACGTGGAGTTCGTTTGCAAAAAATGCAGTGTTTGATTTTGATTTATAATTTTTTATTTGGGTTTGTCTTATTCTTATTGGATTTTCATACCATTTTCAGTATTTCATTATGTTTCATACGATTCGTTACGACAATAAATATGTTCTATTCATTTAAATAGAGTTTTCAACCTTTTTTACAACTGTAGGGCATAGTGGCCATGGAGTGACCACTTTGCCCGACCTAGAAGGGCAAAGTGGTCATTTTGACCTTTTTTGGAAAAAAACAAATTCTCACTTCCACATTATTATTTCGTAAAAATTTTGGATACCCTTACACTTCTAAGTAGTCACTCTAGTTCTATGAAAATTGTCAGTTATGTAAATGTAGTAACAAAAAATCACAAAATTTTAGGGTGACCACTTTGCCCGGCCTTTCCCTAAATATATATTGCTTTAAGGTGCGTAAAAACATACATAAAAACATTTAAAAGCATATTAAAGTCCTTTTAAAAATTCAAAACGTTTTCAAACGAACTTACTCGGTCATCATCAGTGAAAAACTAATAGTTAAGTTGAGTTGTTGTACTATTCCTTTTTTAGATATTATTTAGATATAATTATTTAAATATTATTATTTTAGATATTATTTATATATTATTATTTTAGACATTATTAAAAGAAATAGTCTGTAACGATGTATTATCATATGATATCCACGCAGTCTGTAATAAATTAATACATGATTGATTAACCTGTACTTGTTTTTGAAAAGTTGAATGACCTCTCCAATTCCACCTTATATTCCACCACCTTGAAGTAAAATGTTTTGTTCCGGGCAAGCTAAAAGGCGCGATGAGACAACAACTCAACTTAACTATTAGTTTTTCACTGATGATGACCGAGTAAGTTCAGTTGAAAACGTTTTGAATTTTTAAAAGGATTTTAATGTGCTTTTAAATGTTTTATGTATGTTTTTACGCACCTTCAAGCAATATATTTACATTTATTTGTATCTTTATGAATTTCAATAGCTGTCGTTGTTTATAATTATTGAATTTTAAAAACAGTTAATCCATTTTAGGTCACCATCTTTTAGGCAAGTTCAACTAGGTGGGAAAGCCCTCTCTTCTCTAAGGCTTACTCTAATTCACAACAAGTTCCACCCACCATCTTTCTGTGAAGCAGCATCGACCATGGTCACTGCTTGGGAGGGTGACAACTTCTCTCGACTGCGGCTGCTGTGGAACTGTATACGTTAATGGGAGCTGGTGCACGTAAAATTTGTTCGTGTCTCCAATGTCCTCAAAGTTTGAAAACGATACCTCTGGGGGTGCCAATCCAGGTGCAGGTCTCTCATCTGGAATTGGCTCAAAATTAGGAGAACAACTCTAGAAGTCCAACCTCTCTTGAGTCTCTGGCACCCCTTTCTTCAGAGAATTGGCGTGGCCTTTCTCTGACACGACAACAACAACAACCATCTTTTAGACAATAAGAAAGTCTTTTAAATTCATTTGTAATGAGAATATTGTAAAACCCCACGCCTGTCAAAATTATAATCTATTTCTAATTGCGTCAGAAAAATCCCCGAATTCGAGGAGGGAAATGAAAAAATTGTAAACATATTTAACGTGTTAGCACGCAAAAACAACTGATTGAAAAAAGTGAACTGTAACATTTAATAGCTTTATTTAAAATGCATTATAAATGGTAATGAACAAATATAGCAAACTATTTTTTTATTTTATTTTTTTATTTTTTCCCTATTTTTTTCTAATTATTGTCGTTACTGTTTCTTTATGACTGTCAGGTTGTGTGTTTTAGTAATTTTAGAGAAACAAAAACAATGTTAAATAAGTTAAGCGTGAAGAACTTCAACTCCGTTTATTTTAACTGAATTACTGTATGTGGATGTAATTATCCAAACCAAACGCAAGAATAAATGTTTTAAAAATGTCAAAGTGAAAACAATTAAAGTTAAGAGGATGCTTTCAACGTTATTTAATGAATCTTTGTTCGTGACAGTTTTGCAGATTTAAATCAGTTAATTTCGAGCATGTTGTTTTATGTTCCGAGTTAAAGTTGTTTTTAATCATTTGTGCTGTAGAAAACAGTAACATTTTTTAAATATTATTATTTAAAGCCATCGCACGCTGATTCATTTTTTAAATAATTTCTTTTTAAAATTTATACTAAGTAATACGTTTTCACATATTTTTGTCAGATTTATGTATTCGCAGACAGATAAATACTGTGAAAGGTAGTGAGACAGGTGAGCACTTGAATATATTGATACATCTAGATATAGAAAGATAATAAAATAAATAAACATTCGTATAAACCGATAGATATTTACTGATATATATTAACTGAGTGATAAACAGACAAACGTAGATAGCCTGACCTACATTTGACTTATTGATTGACAGACAGATAAAGACAGATAGATAAATACCGGGTGGTTATAAAATAAGTATCTCTATTCGGAGCTGTCTGTAGCTTGAAGGAATAACCCGAATGAAACCAAAATCAGTACACTTACTATTCAAGAAAGGGGAAGAAGAATGGAACAATTAAAAAAATGATTCCAATAATCACCGACAGATGGCGCTAATGAGTGTGAAATGTAATGTGTAATACAAGAACAAAAAATTAAGGCGTCAAACCAGATGGAATACCTAATTTGTTGGAAAATGTCACAGTGAATGTGACTACGCTTTCGCATTGAGGTGCCGATCATATTCCGGTTTCACATGGCCATTTTGTTGGAGGACACAATCCAGGCGGTATGCGACGTGCTCAACTGCGAAATGTAATGCATCAGGAGTGATGTTTCGCACATGTTGTGATATACGGTAAAGTAATTGAAGTTTGTGACACCTTCACGGTATACAATATTAAACATTACATATCACACTCAAAAGCGCCATCTGTTGGCGATCATTGCAATTATTTTTTTTATTGTTCCATTCTTCTTCCCCCTTCTCGAGTAGTAAGTGTACCGATTTTGGTTTCATTCCGGTTATTCCTTCAAGCTACAGACAACTCTTAATAGAGATACTTATTTTATAACCACCCTGTATAATAATATATATATATACAATGTCATATTTCGATTGTCTGATATAAATTTATAGTTTGGTTTGTTTATTCTTTTACGACATTTGAATAATATACCTGTAGAAATATCTACAAATAATTCAATCAGTTGAAGTGTAACATTTAATAGAGTAAATTCTCCATATAAAAAACACTTATGGGACCAGACGTTTTAACCCTTAAATAGAAATGTCATTTATTTGGAGGCATGGTTGAAAAAACATGTAGATCTTGATACATGCATATACACTCTAAAAAAATCCCTGAAAACACAAGAGATTTTCCGTTAAATTTTACGGAGAAGTTTCATTTTTCCAAAACAACAGTACAATTTCCGTAAATGACATTAGTTCCGTAATGGAAATTTCAAATCCGTAAATATGCAGAAAGTTTTCCTTAAATTTAATGGATTTTTCCATATTTCTTACAAAACAGTACAATGTCCGTATTTCTTCCAAAACAGTGCCATTTCCGTAAATGACGTTCAGAGATTTGCGTACAGAAATCGCCTTGTTTCAAATGCGAATTAAGATTGTTGTATTTACTAGAGTTATTCTAGGATCTAGGCCTGAACCAGTCCTACCCATGGGACTATTTTCTGTCATTAGACTCCGGCCAATCCTGGAACTCATTCTAACCGGGGTTGTGTCTGGGCAGTAATTTTTTGTGAAAATAATAGCAATATTTTTATGTTTTAGTGAAATTTTTAGAAATTTATTTTATTTTCATAAATTACAGAAAAATATTTTTTAAATCTACTTTTTTTTCTTTATAGTGCTTTAAATTGTGAATTTTTTCACTGACTTTTAAAATTTTATTTTAATTTTATTAACGTGAGGCAATATTAGGTGATTAAAGGTTTCATATTATAATATCTTTGCAAATTATCGATATGTATATTGTATTGAACAAAACTGATTTGTCTTATAAATTTGTGAATTAAACTAAAATTTATTATTTTATAAATTATAATTTTTTACAAAGTTTGTATTTTTTTCTTTAAATTTATAAAAGTAATTAGTCATTTTTTCTTTACTTTCATAAAAATGAAGTTTATGATTTTATAAAGTTTATAATTTATTTCGTTAGCTTATAATTTTATAAATTAAACTAAATTATTAAGTCCAAATTTAAACTTACCTATCCTAAAGTTATTAATTTCAAAATGTTCTCTAAAAATCTAATTTTTCGTTTTGATATTTTAAAAATTATTCATTTTAACAGAACCATACACAAAAGCTCGTAGCAAAGCTTAAATAAAATAATTTAATTTATTATAAAATTGTTTATTCATATAAGTTTTATAACTAAGAGATAAAGAAAATTTACTTTAATAGCATGTAATAAATACGTCTGCTTAAGATAATTATTGTTTTTATTGGAATTGATAAATAAATCAAACAGACAAATTATTTTTAAAAGTATAGGTACTATTGCAAAAAAAAGCAATAATTACTGTTAATACAGTATTTTACGCATATAATACATAAAAAATCTAAATTTATCTGTTATAAAGCATCCAGTAAAAAAGCAAAATATACAAAATTATCAAAAAGAAATATTAAAAACATTGGAACTCTGAAAATATCCATCTAACTATGAAACCTTCAAGTTTTTGCATCTTAAAAGTATCTAAAATAAGTAACAACATTTGAGTAAGTGTCGTGTCCAACCGTAGCGTAGTTGCCTAGCAAGCTGGTTTAGTAAACGGAAGGGTTCGACACCCGACAGGATCGAACGTGGGTTCGATACTCTTCGTGGCAAGTGGTGGTTGTTTACTGAAAACTTGCTCAGAAATGAACGGAAAAAAAAGAAGTGTATCTGTCCATCATAAGATGTTCCTTGAGAGATAACTTTTTTTTTTTGGTCCTATAAAATTAATTTTAACGACATAAAAATTTCAAAAAATTGCGGAAGATATCTGTTAAAAAACGGAAATTTAAAAACGGATATTTCAGAAATCACGAAAAATTTCCTGGAATTTACGGAATTTTTTTACCGTTAAAATACGGAAATAGTACTGGCGTCTCGATTGTCAGTACAATTTCCGTTATTTTCAGGTTTTTTTTTTTTTTTTTTTGTGACAGTGTATGTGTAATTTAAATTCTATTAATGTATCCAAAATAGTAGAAGTTTTTTCAAATATATAATAATAATAATTCAAAAGTTTGCACCTTATTCAATTTAATAATGTGTATTTATTTAAAATTAGTGATTAATATTAGTTTAATACAATAGCTAATTTATTATTAAAATATTTCAATGGATGCATAAAAATAGGAGAACGTACATCTGTTTAATTAAAGTTTTCAGTTTAAAGAGTTTGGCTTGTAAATTCCGCTTGACAAACATTTTCTTTTTGCCATACGCATATTAAGTGTATAAACTAAATTTAATCCTTCATTGTCCCTATAAAAAGAGACAAAATATAAATTTTGTATCTCTTTAAAATTGATTCTTTACTGTTTGCAATGGCTGGATACGATTTCATTAAAGAATTTTAAAAACTTAAATTTAGAAATATTTTTTTGTTTGTTTGTTTAACAAAGTACACTTAAATAACCCTTTTTTTTCTGAAAAAAAAAAATTGTTTTTGTATTTCGTTATTTACTGAAATAATCTTCTTCGGAACAATTACTACTGTTTTTTTTTTTTTTAATAAGGGGTCCTTTATTTCAAGGTTAAATGCATAAGCACCTTATATTAAGGGTCTGGAGTCCAGATAATTGTCCCTTTTTGAGGTGGGTCACTTATTCGAAGGAATCCCTCAAAGGAGGTTTTTTGTGCTTTTATTTAAAATCTATTTTTTTTAATAACAAACATGCGGCGACAGTTAAGCAAGTTAACGCTTTTTTTTTTACTGTAATCTCTTTGAATTTAGTCTTTCTTTCTTCGTAAATTTTAGTATCCTTTAGTAATTTTATTGAAACTTAAAAAAATTAAATAACATTAATCACTGACGAACTTTCATCATTACTTTATTTATTTTATTTATCTTTTGATGCTTTAATAAAGAGGACCGGGAGGGATATATATGCTCTACAGACTTGGTTTCCTAGTCTGGGCAGTCCCTCTCGGGAAGTAAATGTATAATGGGCTTAATTATCCAAAATAATTCGAAGAATAGTTATTTAAAAAATGGCAAAATTGAAAGTAGTTTATCAAAGTTGCATTCTTTGTTGTATAATGAATTTTCTTCGTGAAAGTGTCATCTTCATGTGCAGAATACTTTCAGTTATACAAAGTGTCCCAAAAAGATCCGCACAACTTCAAAATTTTATTTGAAGAAAGGAATAGGCCTACAGCAAAACTAATTACAGCAAAACTAATTACAGCAATAGATAGAATAACTCAAAAAGTTATTTTTTTCTACAGTAAGTTTCTAGTCATAGATGTCGCTGCACAACACGTAAACGATTATGAAAAAATTCAGTTATTCAAAATGGCGAATCCCGTGAAGAAAGCTCAATGTGTCGAGGGGTTTATCGAAACAAAATCCGATACTCAAACGCGAAGAAATTACGGAACGATGTACGGGTAAAACGTCACCATCTCGTTCAAGCATTCGTGAGTGGTATCACAAATTTATGACAACTGGAAGTGTGAATCATAAAAATTTGATATTCTTCGTGGTACGAAAGGTTCTGATGTTGAAGTTTACTAAGGCAGTAGAAAAAACTTTATGAGTTATTCTATCTATTCTTGTAACTAGTTTTGCTATAGGTCTATTCTGTTTTTTAATACAATTTGAAGTTGTACGGATATTTTTGTGACACCATATATTTTGAAAATCAATAACCCTTCTTGAATCGAATTAAAACCTCATATCCATTGCTTTTTATTGCTCATTTTACTCACTGTAGCAAATTAGCTAGATAAAAAAATTTCTTGATGTTGATTCATTTTTAACACTTTCCAACCTAGTTGAAAAGTGTTTATGACTTCGGTTTGTCTAGCCGTATGGCCGTCTGCCGTCTGTCCGTGCTCTAACTCCCGTAAATATGCTCGGATTGCTCTGCAATTTTTATATGTTATAGTCGTTATCTATAGCATGTTCCCTATTTCAACGGAAGTGTGTAGCACTTATAGTTTTTACAGGGACACTCAAAAGAATTCCGTTACATTGCGGTCTATGGGGAAAAATCATTTGCGGTTTATTTAAATAATGTTTCACTATTTAAAACACATTGTAATTGATATATGACACTAAGGTGTATAACAAGAAGCTTAATATGGAATAGGGTGTGCATAGCACTTATACTTACTTTACAGGGACAGTCAAAAGAATTCCGTTACATGACGTCTATGGAGAAAAATCGTCTGCGGTTTATTTAAATAATGTTTCCCTATTTTAAACGCATTGAAATTTATATAAGGTTCATTACAAGAGACTTAATACAGAATAGTGTGTGTATAGCAGTCATCGTTCATTTACAGGGACACACAAAAGAATTATCTACTGTATGTTAACAATAATTCCTGGAAGTGCGTTTTAAGTTACTGAATACGATTTTAATTTTAAATCGCTTTTTGTATATTACGTGGTGTGTATAAATTCTGTAGATCCTATACAGGGAAGCACAAAAGTTCGGGAACACATATCCGTATTATTTAACTCCAGACGGAGAATTTTAAACTGTTGCTACGTGTTTCCTAACTGAACTAAAATTTAGCATCCTATGTAGTATATATACAAATCTATAGATCCTATACAGGGCTGAATAACAGTATTCGGATTACTTAGATGTTATCTTTTAGCTTATTAAAGAGTATGATTCGTAAAATTATTTTGGAAGCGTTGGAAAGTGTTACATAATCTATGCTTGACGCATGATTTTTCGTTCTTGTTTAAATATGAATCAGTTTCTTTTGAAAATTGGTACAAAATATTATGTTTGCAGACATTACAAGCAGATATGTGTTTTCTTTTACAGACAGAAATAAAAAGATAGATAAATACATTCCTGGATAGATAGACTGGCAGAGTCAGAAAACATAAAGAAAGACAGATAGATGGATGGTAACTTAAATAAGTTAGCACATACAGATAGAGAAACATAAATAAATAAAAAGACATCTAAACTGGCAGTTTAATAATGCTATTAACGAATCGATAAATGGACGAATAAAAGTAAAATGAGTTATTTATTCACGTATCAGTTGGTCGACTGATAGACGGATTATACATATAAATTTACATACAGACTGGTTTCGTAATTGGTTGATTCATTGGTTAGTTCACGACTTGATGTACAGATTGATTGTGTGACTAGTTTATTAACTCAAATACCGAGCTCTCTGCAAACATTTTAACATTATTTAATCAACTGAACTGTGGCATTTAACAGTTTTATCTAAAACATATTCAGAATTTCTAATCAAGAAACTTATGGGAAAAGTTGGAACTTAACAAATTAGGTCTTTGATTATAATTTGATTTTGTGAGTTTTGCCGTTCAAGTCTTCGAGAATTGTAATACGGTCGTACGGTTTATTAGTTTTAGCAGAAGTAAAAACTGTTAAATAACTAATGCTCTGAAAAGTTTCTAGCTTTACTTTATTTTAAATTAATTACAGCACATAGGTTTTAATTATGTGAAGGAAATGCGAGAATAATTATTTGAAAAATATAAAAGTTAAAATAGTTTATCTTTAAAATTCATTCGTTGTTATTTCGTTAAGTTTCGTTCGTGACAGTTAAGCTGAAAATGTACTATTCTTTAACCAAATTAAGAATTGTTGTTTAATGGTGTTTAAAATCATTTTCACTGTACAAAATTAGCTATAAAAATAATGACTAGAATGTGCCCTTGTTTTATTACTTGTTTATATGCTGATTCATATTTAAAATGAAATAGCTGCTTTTCAAATTAATTTAATTATTTTTTTATGTTTTCAAATACTTTAAGCAGATTTGTGAATTTTTATACAGATAACTATATACCATAAACGATTTCACGGGGAAAGTGCTAAAATGTTAAAGTGATTGAGAGTCACAGGAATTTACGATCTAATTAATTTTAAGATAAGTAAATGTTTTTCTTCACGTGCATTATAAAAACAAAATTCCACTTGAAAATTCTGGTGCAAATTTGGCAGTTGGAGATTTAATTAAATGGGGGGAAATAATGAACCACAAATATTCAAAGAGCTAACATGATCGCAGTATTTTTAATACTTAACCAGATAGTTGCGTTTTTTGAAAGAAAATATCCAGTATTGAAAAATCATAGGTGAAGCGTAATAGAATTACAGTAAAACCTCCAAAGTTGACCACCTCTCTATGTTGACCGAAATTTATTAGTTTGAATGGTCACAATGCATTTTCAATGGAGATTTACCTCTCTATGTTGACCACCTCCGTAATTTTTATGTTGACCACTTTTTAATAGGTTTAACTCTCTGTAACTTGACTACTAATGTTTTCTTAAATTTGCTTTTTCCTCCATTTGGTCTCCATCTGGTTTCCAGGAATTTCTTTATCAGTCATTCGGCTTATCTGAGCAACACTCGCCCCCCTTGTGGTGCTCCATTCATTGTTCACTTCCAGTATGATACAATGGGAGGGAAATGCCAGAATTCTTGGAATCTGTCGAAAAATGTCAGAGGAGTGGGGGATGTGCGTAGCGGTGTAGCTGTACGCAGAATTGGAAAACAACGTGTATCGCTCACATGTGAAACACATTCCGTTCTTTTTTTCTGGATTTCGCGTTGTGATGGGACCAGTCGTTTATTTGCGAATTTTCATAAAAAATGGCACAGAGAAAAGCTCTAAAAGAATTAAAGGAGGAAAACCTTAAATTAAAGGAGAAAGTGGATATTCTTAATTTTCTGGAAAGCAGCAACCAAAGAAAATCAGCGAAAAAATATGGTGTGAGCAAAACAACTGTGAGCAACATTTTAAAACGCAAGGAAGAATGCCTGGAAAGATATTCATCTGAAAACGGGGGACTCCAAAGAAAACGCAGAAAAACATATCTCGAAGCTGTGAACGAAGCCTCGTATCGTTGGTTTAAAGAGATGAGATCAATCAATGCAAGACTATCGAGACCTATGCTTCAGGAAGTAACAAAAAAATTGGCAAAAGAATTCGAAATAGAGGACTTCCAAGCGTCAGCAGGTTGGCTTGAAAAATTCAAACTACGATACGAGATTTCTCAAAAAGTTTTGCTTAATGGACTTGTAAACTGTGAAAGTGCATTTTGCAGTTACCTAATGAACAAAAAGATGACTAAAAAAAAAAATAGATTTTATTCTTTCAAAAATTGTAAAAATGTGCTGTACCTTCAGTAAAAATAAAAATGTGTAAGTGCTAATTTTTTTCTAAATTTTTCCCTAAAAAATACTGAAAAAGTTTACTAATATTTTTCTAATATTGTACTAAATATTTTCTAAAAATTCCCTAAGTTGACCACCTCCATGTGTTGACCACTTAGTTACAGTCCCTTGGGTGGTCAACTTATGGAGGTTCTACTGTATAAACTATTTTTCTTTATTGTAAATCCAGGTTTATGCAACATGCACTTCATAAAGCATAAAATATGAGTAGCGTATAGCACTAAGGCACTCCATAAAATTTTAGGTTTTTAGTACTACATAATCAGCGTTTTATTTCCAAGTTTATTTTCAATATTTCTATGGCAGAGGAATATTACGGAGAGAAGCTACAGAATTATTTACATCAAGCTCAGAAACAGTCAATGACATATTACACTAAAAAATCGATAATAGATGGCGCCATATGTTATTAAGAAAAGGAAAAATGCGAGTTTTCAACGGATTTACTGACGAGGAAGAAACATAACATCAGTTACTGAGGATGACTCGAGAACAAGAGGTGAAAATATTTTGACAACTTTTAACATATTGACTAATTTTAGTGTAATTTTAAATGTGTCTTTTGAAGATTTTGGACTTGTACACTGCTCTTTGACATGTTTTAAAAATAAATTTATGTCTGTTTTAATGGGTAATGCAAATAATTATTATAAATGTAACATTGTGTGACAAAATCATATCAATTATTTTTAAATGATTACTTTTTGATGGAAAATGGAATATCTGAAATATATTTGATTTCTTAACGCTCTCTAAATTGAAAATAATACCATTGCTTTTTAAAAAAATAGAAATTCAATGCAAATAAACAAATTTGACAGAACATAGCAAACTCTAACACGGTAAATCAGAAACTGATACAATAAAATTCAATTTAAAATATTTGAATAACTTCAGATTTCACTAAATTAACTTTTATTTTCCACTTCGCAAAATAATAGCTGTCAAGTCATTTGCGCCTTAGTTTTGACAGCTGTTTATATAGATAACACAATTTCTCGTCCTTCAATTATTCTCTCCACATACTTTGAATAATAGATATTTTAATTTCTCCTGCATTAATTTTATCTTCTGTTTGTGTGACAGGGTTTGTCATATAAAGGCATACGGATTAGAAAACTGAAATACACAAGGATTGTTTTATTCGAAACAATACTGTTTATTTATTCCATTTCCTTGCAGTAGAATTGATAGTCGTTTTTTATAATATTAATTTCCTATTTAGTCGTAATATCATATATATTATTTCCGTTGACAACATTTATTTTTGTATCAATTTACGAAATGCACAACAACGAATCAGTTATCATTCGAAAGGTTTTGAAGCGGCTTCTGACATAGTTCACACGCATTTCGTTAAAACGTGTTTTTGGATTAAAAATGGCTATTAATTAAAAATTAAATCGGCAATATTTTCATAAAAGAAATGAAAGGTTTTCCTCAAATGAGTGTTGCCACAAAAATAAAATACCGCATTGTAGGATGCTCAACAATGATTATAAAAAAATAAATAGTGCAAAAAAGATACAGTATGATTTATTCGCACGGGTTTATTTTATATTTATGGTTAAAAAGCAAAATTGAAATTGAAATATTTTGAAGAAAAAAGACATCCATTGATCGATCGAAGCAGTGGTATTTCACGTGTAGAATGAAAGGTATGCTTTGTTATATTAGATTAAATTGTATTTTAAATGCATTCAATTTATTTTTATTTGTTTTATGTTTTTCAAGAAACTAATGACGTCATCTTCTAATGCAGATAAAATACGATTGTTGTTGTTTTTTTCTCGTACGTGCCTTTTGCTATCTTCAGTCAGTTTTTACTGTAGCTTTGATGGGATAAATGAGACATATTCTGGCTTGATTAATGTTGTTTGCAGATATTTTTATTCTTAATTTTTCTTTAGAAATTTAAACCTGCATCTAAAAAAGAGTAGATATTACTAAAAAGTATTAGACTGCAGTGCGAAATCCTCGCACGGGCCCACTGGTTGTTCATTAATGCCATTCTTGAAATTTGTTTTCGAGAACTGTATTATTTAATTTTATATAATAATTTTATTCTAATTGTGTCTGTTTTTTTTTATATTTGTACATAGGCTAAAACCATGATTAAAATTAATTGTTGAAAGATTAAAAATCTACAGCATTAATAAAATAGATTTTTCTAACGAAATATAATATTGCGAAAAATAAAATCATGTCACATATCTTCAAAGGAATGTTATTTAATAGAGTACAAACATTTGAAATATTCTGTTCCTTTAAACCTCTAAAAGAAAATGATGTCATAAAGAATAAAAGAAATTCCAAGCAAATAAACAAATATGATGTAGCATTGAGATCACTAGTGCGTTACTTTCAAATTGGAAGCTGCTGCGGTGGATGCAATTTAACGAAGTACGAGGTGTTTTCGAAAAATAAAGATACACCTCAGACAACAGGAAAGAAAAAGGTTTGATGAGCATGTTGGCAACACATATTGTAACCTTGAACATTTGATTTTTCCCTCGCAGTCATTCGATATTTCTACGGGGAGTCTGTTTCGTGTAGCACGTGTTTATAATGGCTGGCTGCGTCAATTCAGAATCCTGCTAAAGGTGAAGTACGTTCCGTCATACGTTTTCTTGATGGTGAGCGTCCATCGGATATTCACAAAGAAATTGTTTGCATATTTGGGGACATTATGAATCGACAAAATGTAACGAAATGGTGTTGTGCTTTCTCTAGCGGTAGGAACACTGTTGAAGATTTAGACCATCCACTTTACAGCCCGGACCTTGCATCCAGCAACCACCTATTTATTCCTTTACCTGAAGAAGCATCTTGCCGGGCAAAACTTCCACGACAATGATGAGATCAAAATCGAAGTTGAAATATGGTTTCGATAACAGGTGGTAAACTTCTATGACCGTGGTATAAAGAAAGCTGCGCCGCCAGGCGCCAGAGGGGCACTCGGCACGTAGGCCACCACCGAACCCAAGTCCTGAGGGACTTTTAGCGAGCACGACCGGATTTGTCAATCCGTATGCGCTTCGGAAGGCCAGAGGACCGCCACCTGCGGACCCTCCAACCTTAAACCCATGTGTCGACGACGTAATTCGTTGCGGTATCCAGCAGGGAAGTCACCACGTGGCACTTGGGAACGGGCCGGCGTCCCCCAACAGCTTCGGGGCTGGACACCCAGAAGGGAACCAGGACCTAGGCCTTAAGTCGGGTTTTTCCGACCCGTACTTGCTTTACCAGAACTCGAGGGATGTGAAAACCTAAAGAGGTAGTCACAGTTCGCTCTCGTACTGGATCTCGACTGTGGTATACAAAAGCTTGCACCCAGACTTAACAAATGCTTGGACAATAAAGTCAACTATGTCGAAAAATAAGGCATATGTAGATGTGTATATATACTACAAAGTATGCTAAAATTTAGTTCAATTAGGAAACGCATAGCACAATTGCAAATTATCGTTCAGCAATTCCGTTAATAAACGGAAATGTACTCGAGATATTTTTTTTGCTGCCCCGTATATCATCAATAGAATTTGTGCACACCAAGTAATAGACAAAAACTTTGTTTAATTTAAAAAGACGTACCACAACTTAAAACGCACTTCCAGTACTTATTGTGCTTAGACCGTATTATAACCGAATACTTTCGTGTGTCCCTGTTAATGAACAATAAACGCAACGCACACCCTATTCTATAGTAAGCCTCTTGTAGTGCACCTCAGTGATATATATCAATTTAAATATATTTAAAATAGTATAACATTATTAAAATACACCACAAACGATTTTTTCCCCATAGACCGTAATGTAACGAATTCTTTTGAGTGTCCTTATAAAGGAAGTATAAATGCTACATATGTCATTTTCAATACCCAACATGCCATAGTAAACCTCATTAACATATATCAATTGCATGGCAATCCAATTATATTTACGTGAGTTAGTGCACAAACCGACAAACAGACAAACCTAATTCATAAACACTCTTCAACTATGTTGGAAAGTGTTAAAAACGTTCAAAGGTTACCTTATCCTCTTAATAGCTTTAAATAGCACTATGACAAACTTTAATACGGAGACGGTTCCAAGCATAATTTATTCACGCCGTTCAACAGAAGATATTATTGTCTATTGATTGGTACCAGTATACGTTTGTATGATTTTCTTCTGGATGTATTAATATTTTGTAATGCTTGCATGTTATTTAAAATTAAGTTTCCTTAAAAAAAATACAGAAATTCCTTACAAAACAACATTTTAAATATACCCCATTTCTTCACGCGTCCTACATTAAAAATAATGTAACAAATTTTAAACATAACAAAACGAACAGAAATCCAATGGATATATGTAGATTTGATCAGCCATAGAGATCCAAATACATTACTTTCACATTCCCAAATACATTACTGGGAAGTACATCGATGAAATGCAGTTTAATGATATTTGAATAGCTACATTCATAGTGAAATATGAAGGGATTCAAATTTCACTAAATTGAATAAAGCTGTCAAATCTCATTTGCTTCTAACTTTTGACAGAAATTTATGCAGATAAACAATTTCTTCACTTTCAATTATATCCTGCACATTGCTTTAATAAGAGATCTTGAAATTTAAACTGCGTTAATTTAATCTTGTGTTTTATAACTGGTATCATTCATACTTCCCAACCTCCTATTTTTTTATATATATAAATAAAACATACTTTGAACTAGAAAATTTATTTAATTAAATGTATTTTTATTTTTATGTGTTAGTCATTTAAATATGATTCCATTTCATTCTTTAACCATTTTTCTAGTTCAAAATATGTTCTTTTATTTAATAACAAGCGGGTAAGTGTAATGGAAGATCACACAAACGGTTTCGTTTAATATTTCTTTCAAAACACTTTATCCTTTAATATATCCAAATAAATTTCATTTTCCAAAAAAAAGCCATGTTTTTTATAAAACAAAAATTTACCGGTTGATTTTTTCGAATATCTAAACCGAAATAAGAATGCGTAGTGGACATTAAAACTAAAATCTGTTAGGCGATCAAAATCAAGTCGAATGAGCGAAATATCGTCGTAATCGGGTCCAAGTCAGATATAGAAAAGCGCCCCCTAGCGGTAGAAAGTGAAGCTAAAACATTTGAAGCTATCAATATCAAGTCAAATGAGCCAACCCCGTCGTAATCGGGCCCATAGAACCGGAGATACTCTGAAATGAAATTAAAAAATCTGAAGTTATTATTCGAAACACGTGGTATAATACAACTCATAAGTTCACTTTAAAGTTATAGAGGGTGATTATGAAGTTAATTATAATGTTTGAAATCAGTGGCGTTGAAATTGGAAAGTTAGTTGCTGAATTATGGAAACGGGGCATAGTTAGAGAAAAAATCCTTGAAGGGGTAAGAAGAGATGAGACTGCTTTTTGTCAAACAACTAACTAAGACTACCAGACTACTCTGATGGTATAAAATGAAGCTAAAGTATGTAAGGCTATCGATATCAAGTCGAATAATCCAAACCCCATTGTAATCGGGCCCATCGAACCCAAGATATAAAAGCGCCTCCTAGCGGTATAAAGTGAAACTAAAATATTTGAGGCTATCAATATCATGTCAAATGAGCTAAACCCCGTCGTAATCAGGCCCATAGAACCGGAGATACTCTGAAATTAAATTAAAAAATCTGAAGTTACTGGAAACACGTGGTATAATACAACTCATAAGTTCACTTTAAAGTTATAGAGGGTGATTATAAAGTTAATTATAATGTTTGAAATCAGTGACGTTGAAATTGGAAAGTTAGTTGCTGCGTTATGGAAACGGGGCATAGTTAGAGAAAAAATCCTTGAAAGGGGAAGGGGAGATGAGACTGCTTTTTGTCAAACAACTAACTAACACTACCAGACTACTTGATCAAACATTAGGAATCGTAGGAAAGCTTGGAAATTAAAATAAAATTGCTGAAGTTACTATTCGAAAATAGTGGTAATTATCTATACATCACAGCAATTAAACGCTACGGATGCACTTAAAAAAGTTACATTTATTAAATGGAATTAGTTTTGTTAAAATCAGGACATTAGATATGAATATATTAAAAATGGTGTCAAATAATAATAAAAAATGTTGAAATTGAAAAGTAAACAAGTAAGTCCACAGATCAGAGGCCTCAACGTCAGCTCTATAAATCATTGTTTATAAATCTCACTACTTTTTAATATAATCTGCATAACATTTAATAACCTACAGTACGATTTTTTAAAGTTCTGTGCACATTTATAAGCATATAAGAAATTATGGAAACTTTCGGAAATTTTAGAAGTCTCACATTAAACACAGTTTTTTATGTAATGATATGATAAACTACTTATTATTTTTTTTCAGAATAATAATGCATTCCCTCAGAGGGGCTCTGGCCCCCAGAGCCACTGGTTTTCACTTTAATTTTATATTCTCAACTTCCAGTAATTGTGTTATTACATTATTCGAGTATATGTCTGAATACATTTACTACTGTAATTTCATTAGATTAACCATCTGCTTGTACAGGAGATTTGATCCTACCCTTAAAAGAATACGTAGCTTTCAGCCACTAAACATCATCATGTATTGCTGAAATTAAATAAAATTTCGTGTAATAAATATACTTTATACAAATGTAAATTTCTTTTATGACACTTATATTCAATTTACACATTCAACGTTTTTATAATTTTCGTTTGGAAAACCGATTTGGTCATCTTTCTTTAGCAGTTAAAATAAATCCTCATCTATTTCATTAGAAAACTTTTTAAAAACTAAAATCACCCGAAAATTAGCTATTTTGTTTATAGAGGTTTGCGTCAAAAGAATGCGATTTACTTGAATTTTCTTTCTTTGATATTCTTTGAAATACAGTCGCTTGTCAATCATTTGATGAAAAAGAAAAAAAAAGACATGCATTGGAAACTTTTGTAAAAAATGAAAAAATAAAATGTTTTATATCTCCCAAATTGATGCGTATTTTTTGCAAAATTTCCCAATAATTTATACAATTAATTTTAAAATTCTAATAAAAATATTGGCAAATTTTTAAAGCAATCGGATTAATTTAATATCTCCATATCGGTATCCATTAATATAATCGTTGTAAATCTTTATGAAATCATATTCTGTGTTTGTTTGCTTGCCTAAGTTTTGAAATTTGTACAAAATCAACAATCTTATTGAAGAAGTCTACAAGTTTATTAAAATTGATTTTTCTTGGGAGTAGAAATGCAGGTTTTCCTTAAAGAATGTAACTTTGCAAGAAATAAAATCATATCTTGTGTCTCAAAAGGAATGTTATTTGATTTTTTTTTTTTTTATATAAAGGAAAATCTTTTGAAATATGTTATATTCCTTCACATCCACTGAACTGTAAAAATAAATGTAAGATTAGCAGACTCTTTAGCGGTTCAGCGGTTGGCTTTCGCCAAACCAAAAACTCTCGCCAAGGCGAAAGAGGCACGGACGGAGAAGTGAGAGTTGGAAAAAAGCTGCGCAGTGTGTCGCATCGTAAGATAAGCGGGTCGCTTATCATAGTGAAGCTGAATAAATATTAATAAAATGTTTATTAATGTAAAGGAAAGTGCATATGACCTTATTGTATGTGAAAGCGGGTGAGTAAATCTTGTGAATAAACAAGAGTTTAAGATGAAACATCTAGTATTCTCTTGTTTTAATTCGTCAAGTCTGTTGTTCATGAGATCCCTAGTTCAACTATCACCGGCGCCAATGCAATCTCCTCACTGGTGACCCGTACAAACACGCAACAACCTTCATTTTGATATTTGAGTGTAACCGAACCATCTAAAGTTACATGTTTATAGTTACCTGGTGTGATACCGTATGGCAGAGCTGCCAAGTCTCCGGCTTTTTGAATACCGGTATTTTAGTACAGAAAATGTTGTTTTCATTAATCGGAGCATTCTGCGATTTAAAATAACAAAATTTTCGCTAAAAAAATACTGGTGTACAAAAATCCGGAGACTTGGCAACTCTACCTTATGGTATCAAAAGAGCACAAATCTTACTATAATCGTTATTGAAATTGAAGGACATTCAAAGCAAATTGGAAAATATGATCTGGAATTAGTATTCCTAACGCATTACTTGCAAATCGGAAACTGCTATGATGAAAAGTAATTTAATGAAGCATTTTTTAAGCCTAGAACTGCACACTATTTGTACATAACGAGAACTGCACTGTAAATTTATATTTCAATCTTTCAAGGAACCTAACAAAATATTGTAAGGTGATTGTTACTTTACAATATTTTCCTAGGTTCGTCCAAAGAATGAAATACAAATTTAACATATTCAACATTTTTCTTATCGCAAAACCCTATCTAAAAAAACAAAAAAAACATAGTGTGTAAGAAGATAGATCTGAGAAGATTGCATTGGCGCTGGTGAACCAGAGATCTCATGAACAGTAGGCGAGAGCGTTAGCGTCAAGCAAAAGGCCAAGTCTGTTGTTCATGAGATCCCTTGTTCAACTCTCACAGGCGCCAATGCAATCTCCTCAATGGTGACCCGGACAAACACGCAACAACAATCAACTCATCTCATAACCAACAGATGGCAACACTAAATAAATCATCCCTTGCAAGAAAAGTCTGTGAAACACTCACGTCACAAATCCTGCCATCCCACACATCACATATGCGTACGACAGTAACACTCACGAGTGCATATCGCTCGTCTGATGTCAACAATTGGTCAGTTGATTTTATGACGGCCGATTATCAACAAGAGGGATATAGGTCCTAGGGAGGAATGTCATCCGTGGGGGTCTTTCTAAGGGATCCTAACCCGTATTTACGGCAAGGTTCAAAGAAGACCACGGGAAACTCCGAACGATTAGGTCGACGAGCGTGACAGGGGCTTGAACCCAGCACTTCCCGTCTACCAGCTTCAAGATCAGAACCTCTCAGCCACTGCTGGGGCATGATGTCAACAAGACGTTTTCCTCACTGGGGATGGACTGTGTAGCGATCTCATCTCACATGAACCGTTTAAAGCGAGTTACTAGCTGAAAGTAACTGCCTTGGCCTTTTGCTTGACGCTAACGCTCTCGCCTACTGTTAATGAGATCCCTGGTTCAACTCTCACCGGCGCCAATGCAATCTCCTCAGATCCAATAAAACCCCTGATCAGAATTCGGATGTACATAAAATTCCGTTCATCAAAGCTGATGGAACATTGCAATACTATATCAAAATTCCAAACAGAAAGTTTAAAACGCAGATGAATTAACAGTTAGCAGATATCAAGTACAACAATAAGACTACAACTTTAGCGAGACTTCAAGACTACAACTTTGTCAATGGATTTTTTATTATTATTATCCATTCCTAAGTAAACATTACCATGTTCAACAAACGAATTTTATAGACAAACATGATAAATTAACATTAACATTAAAATTAAAATTTATATTATTTTGTTACTCTTGCATAATTCAACTACGCCGATGTCTTTTTTTACAGTGTAACGGAGATATACAAGCATAGCTCTGTTTATTAAAAAAGTTTTCTGTTTATAAATCATCAATATTCATCAAATATATACTCTTAATGTTTTCTATTATCTAAAACCTCTAAAACATTTTCCAAAAACATATTCTGTCAAAAATTAACTGTCTTGTACCGAATAACTAACGTTTTATATAGAATGATCCATTAAACATTGTAATTACGTTATTGTAATCCATAGAGCAATGAAAAGATTCAAATCGAAAACTCTCCCTAAAGCACCAGACGCATCTAGTTTTAACAATCCAAATCTATTAATGCTTAATAGCTGTGCAATAAAACACCTTTGACTAATTTTCTACAGGAATATTAAAACACTTTTGCGGAATGGCCCTATTATCTTAGTATTATTAGCAAACGTAAGGTGTTTAGTTATTATTTCATTAATGTTCTGAAGAAATCCTTAGTTATGAGATAGAAAGCTAATAAACTCGGTCATAAAGGAATCTAAGTGTCCCCATTTTCCTGGATGAAAGAGACAATTTCTTTACATTATTTCCTGAGAGACAAATTATTTCTGTGTTAATGTTATGGAAAATGATAATCAAGTTATGTTCAATAACTTTTTGGGAGTTAAAGCACACTGCAATAAGCAATTTGTATGGGTTTGTATAACTACGATGCAATTTGTATATTATATTTGTATACAAATATAATATATGTTATCATACATAATATATGATACTATTTGTATAACTAAGATGCAATCCATTTACTTGGTAAAATTACAGGGTTACTCACAGCAATCTGAACCTGAATTTTTCTTAATAACTTTAACAAAAAACATTATATTTTAGAGATATTTTCAGTAAGTTATCTACATTTGTGTAAAATGTCCCCTTGCAACTCAATACATTTAAGATACACTCTTGTGTGCGAATTCTTTAGTGCAGCCCTGTTATATATCATTAGTGTTTATACCTGTAGTTTCGAGCACCATGTATAACATTCCGCCATTGCAATTACATAGGTGCCAACCTCTCATTAATATTCCGTAATATGCGGGTTAATTTGACCCAGGTTTAACACGTTTCGCACCAGATATTCTTTTAAGAAATGAATTTAAATAAATTCCATGTAGCAACCTGAAATTGAATAAATAAAGATTCATCCAATAATATTTCTGGTTTGATGCGTTGTTAAACTGGATCAAATTAACCCGCATATTACGGATTATTAATGAGAGGTTGGCATCTATGCAATTAACATTTGAATTACGTTATTACATCCACGGGGCATCAAAAATACTTAAATCACTAACTCCCCTTAAACAAATGAATATATATAGTTTTAATATTCGAAACCGTAATTTAATGCTTAATGGTCATTGCTTAATACTTTATGCTTATTAATGCTGAAAAACTATACAATAAAACGCTTTGACTATTTTACCAAGGACACATCAACCCACTTTTCCAAGAAATGCGTTATTATCTTAATATTATCAGCAAACGTCAGGTGTTTAGTTAATATTTCATTAATGTGTTTACTTATTCTTAGTTGTAAGTTATAAAGCTAAAAAACAGGGTTATAAATGGCTTTAAGTGTGCTCAATTTTCTTGATGGAAGATAGACAATATCTTTACATTATTTCTAGAAAAATGAATTACTTTTGTGGTGTTGTTATGGAGAATGATGATTGTATGTTTTCAGAAGAGTTTTAATGAGTTTATTTGACTATCATGCAATAAGGCAAAATTGTGGGTTTACTTTCTTTGTATTTTTTATATCTGTAAAAGCAACTTATTTCAACAAAACATTAAGAACTTAATTAAGTGTATGACGATAAACATTGAGTGTATTAACCGTGTCATCTTTATTTTTATAAGTTACATTAAATACATATAATTAAATAAATTTAAATATTAAGTAAATTGCAGTGAACTACTATTCAGTTAATTAGTATACGCAGTCAATGAAAACGTTTAAACGTAATTTCACTCTCATTTACCGTTTATTTCATAACTTTTTCTCTGTGTTAGTTTTATGGGACTCAGTCGTATGTTAACTGTCATAATTAATCAAAAGTGTTGAGCTGTTTAAACGTTTAAATATTTATTGAAAATGTAGGCTTGATTTATTTTAAGTGGCCCATGCTCATCATTGTAATTTTTTTATAATTAGATGAATTATAAGAAATGTATGCATATATGATGACGTAAAGTGAGATAAATGATGTATGAAGTATGATGAATAAGAAAAAAAATTGAAATAATTAAGAGGAAAGAATTTATATTTTTTATAAATTTTTATTAAATGTATATATTTTTTAATCTTTAGACCAAAGCTTTGTACCAGAAAATGTGTAGCAGGAGCCGTACATTGAAGATATTTTTATTCAACCTGCATATTATTTTTAGAGCAATGTCTATTTACATATTTCATTTATTATTGCTAAAACTACAACAAACAAACAAAATAACTTTTTCTGTCAAAATGTACAAATGATTAATATTCATTTTCATGAGATCAATTTGAAATATTGAAATTATGTATGAAAACACCCAGCTATCTACATACACATACACATATATGCGTGACCAGGAATACATACATATACATTTCATCAAACTAATTTTTTTATTATTATTATTATTTACGAAGATTACTTGAAATGTTTAAAACGATATTTTTAAATATTTAATTTAAATCTCCACTAATATTACAAAGAAGTAACGTTTGTGTCTTTGTTTGTAGTGGGTAATGTCTCAAACTACCAGGCCGATTTCAAAAACAATGGTGGCAGAATGATGGTGACCATCTTGGTTGCAACATAGGCTATAATTTTTGTCGGTACACTGTAAAAAATGACAAATGTTTCTTAATCTACGAAAATATAATATAATAACGAATAAATTTATAATATAAACTCATCCATGTTAACCATGATTCTGAAAAGTGTTTCTTTATCTTTAGAAACCTCAAACATCAATGGCATTTCCAGATTTAAAGAATCATTTATAAAAACAAAATTGCTCTTGCTGCCCGTAATTTTTTAAACGCTTACGAGTAGCTTTTAAAGTGTGTTAATCAGTTTTCTAAGCCCGGAATATAGTTTTTTCCGATGCTATCAATTCCCAAGTAAACATTTTCATGTTCAACAAATATGTTTAACAGACAAACATGCAAAATTAACAGCGTTAACATTAACATTAGAATTAAGATTATTTATTTACTCTTTCATGTATCAATTAACTTATGCAGCTGAAAACGTTTACTTGAGAATGGATGACATTCGAAAAACAGGTATTCCAGGCTGAGGAAACTGATTAATACACTATAAAAACTATTCGGAAACGTTTCTGAAAATTACGGGCTCCAAAAAATACTTTGCTTTTATAAATAATTCTTTAAATTTTGGAAATGTATTAGTTTCTGGGGATTCAAAAGACAAAGGAACACGCCTTTCGGAATTTCGGATAACTCAGGAGATTATATTATATTTTCGTTCGTAGTTATAGTATATTTTCCTTAGATAAGAAACATTGGTCATTATATACTGTGTACAGTAAATCTCAAGGGGGTTCAGGGGCAAACACGGTTCTTAAATTCCAATATCTGTGATATTGTTGCGGCTAGAAACTTAAAATTTGGCGTGGTGCTTACTTTTAAGATGACAATACTGACTATGAACGGTTTCTAAAAAGTTCGAAATTTAAAAGGATGCAAGGAGTGGAAATCGTTCTAAATTACGATTTATTTTGGAATTAGGGTAGAAACTTGAAATTTGACATGGATGTTACTGTTAAGACGTAACTGCTTGCACAGAACAGTTCCTAAAAAAATCGAAATTTAAAAGGGTGAAATGAGCGTAAAATGTTCTAAAAACGTTCAATATTACGAATAATTTGGAGCCGTTAAGACTAGAAAATTAAAACTTGACATGACTGTTACTTTTAAGGCGTAAATACTCGTAACAGAACAATATCTAAAAATTTCGAAGAGTGCATGAACAAAAAACGTTCTAAAATTGAGATTTCTCTGATACTGTTGAGGCTAAAAACTTGAAATTTCGCATGGTGGTTATTTTTAAGATGTAAATGTTCTCCAAGAATGGTTTCTAAACAATTAGAAAATTAAAAAGGTGAAATGAGCAGAAAACGTTCTAAATTACGATTTATTTCGAATTGCTAGGACTAGAAACTTGAAATGTATAATAAAACTAGATTTCTTGTTCCTCCAAAAAATCCAAAGACCTCATGCAATTTAAATGCAACACAACGGGTTGTCATTCCACTAGTATGCTACAAATATATTGCACAGCCCACCACTCGTTTTGGTGCATCGAATATTAGAAACAAGAGCAAAGAAGAAACAAGAAAAAAACAAGAACTGATAAAGAAAAACTGGTGCCATTTTTATATTCAACAAGTGATATACAGGGTGTCCCAAAAGTCCTTGACACATTTGAAAATTCAATAAAAGATCAAGCAATCGGCGTACGATAATGCGGTTTAAACGAAAATGCTTCTTATGATCTGAAATTTTGTTTAAGAATATAAAATAAATTAGTTCCAAAAACTTCTCATAGATAACGCTGCTTTTGGAAAGTTATCGAATAGTAAGAATGCTTTATACATAACAATGGCGAAAGACGCACAATGCGTATGCACAGTTGTCCAAACTATGGCAACCCAGATTGCAGACAATACTCGTCTATTGAACCTCACTCGTCTAATCGAATTGAGGAGGGCGATTATTGTTGAGTTCTGGAATGTGGGTTGCCATAGTTTGGACAAAAACTGTACAAACGTATTTTGTGCCTTTTACTACTGTTATGTATAAAGGCATTCTATCTATTCGATAAATTTCGAAAAACAGCGAAATCTATGAACAATTTTTGGAACAATTTTTTTTATTTGCTTAAACAAAATTTCAAATCATAAGAAGCATTTTCGCCCAAACCGCACTCTTGTACGCTAATTGTTTGATCTTTTATTGAATTTTAAAATGTGTCGAGGACTTTTGGGACTCCCTGTATATCACTTGTTGAATACAAAAATGGTGCCAGTTTTTCCTTATCAGCTCTTTTTTTTTATTTTAGATCATAAGCCATATACCATGTTCTCCAATTTCTGCCCATTGAAAATCATGGTAATTTATTGTAATGTTTACATTAATATCTTTTAACCATGAAATATTAAATATTAAAAGAAAAGTGCACTAGATGAAAATACACTAGTTTCATATGAAAAACATGGATTTTTTATACAAATTTTCCAGTTGACACATAAGAAAGTTTTCCAAACTTTTTCTGACATTTGGTTGTTTGGGGAACTGGTAATTTAGATTCAGATATATGAATCTAAAATTACTAGCCCCCTTAAAATATCAATTTAATCACCAATAACCTAAATTCATAAAATCACAAATTTATGGGCTTTAAAGAAGTGAATGATCTACAAATCCTCAAAAATTTTTATTATGTATTTAAGTTAAACAATTATGAAAATTACTTACTTTCTTGGCCACACTGTCTTGAAGACATTTCGCAAACTGAGATGAAAATAACATTTATTTTATGAGGAAATCAACATCGATGCTGCAATTTATTAGTTTTATTGTAAAGCAAAAAACATTCAGTATTTAGAAATGAAATTCAAATGGAAAAAAAATCAAACAGTTTATTTTTAATGAGGAAAAGAAAAGAAGCTTATATTTCTGTATCTCGGCTCTAAAGACGTTATATTTTAAAAGTATCGGGTTGTCCGCAAAGTGCCGGTTGGAAAAATAATTTCGCACGGTAAAATTCTGAGTGTTAATTATAGACACGAGAATCAATGTCATATACAATTACTTATGGACAGGGAGTGGAGTTGCTTGTATCTGTGTATCCCCTTGAAGCAATAAACTGTTTCACTGTTTTAATTAAACGATAGAATTTTCCGGTACGAACTGACTTTACCAAGTGGCACAAACTTGCCGGACAACCCACTACATTTCAAATACAGTTACGATTCCTATTTTGGCTACATTTCAAGCAGAATACCAATATTGAAACACAGATATGGAAATATAATGATAAAATTTAGAAGCAATGAATTTTGACATGTTAGGACGGAAAATAATACTTCAGTTAATAGCTTAACTTTACTTATTAATTAATCATTATTAAGAAGTCAGTTAAGATTTCACGTAAAATCTGCTTTGTAAACAACTACTACTACTTTAAATTCCTACATTTATTGTGGGTTTCCAATTACTTATAAAATAATCACTTTGAGCTTATGATATTCTTCCATTTCCATAATTAATGCTATATATTTACATGATCAGGCCAAAACTCTGGTAAAAGATTATACTTTAATCCCCAGATAACAACATGTAATTAGCTTTTAGCTAAAATATAGTAAACAAATCTGCATCTTTCAAATCATATTTTAATTAAACGTTATTTTAAAAATAAGCAAGTTATTTTAAACTCTATAGATTTAAAATTGACTAATAAGAAAATAATCACTTGTTGATAGCAATTTATAGAAACTCTTCAAAGTTATTCATAGAATCGATGAGTATTTTCTTTGTAATCATCTTTTGGGATTTATAATGGCTTATATAAATCATCTTGTGGAGAAACATATCATTAAACTCTTGCGTTAGATGCTTGCTAAAACGGTAATCTGATAAATATCTGCTCGGGTGACTTCTAAAACTAGTCGTTGGTGGCCACCATAATACTTACCCATCATGGATATGTATAATATAAAAAATGAAAATAAAACATTTGTAAACTATTTATAAATTGCATTGAAATTCGATTAAAATCGTCGTTGCTTGATGACGTCATAAACTTTAAATCGAGGCTAACGAAAAAGAAAGGCTACAGCGGTGCTTTAAGCATATCTTTTTTTACAGACCGCCGGAGTCACGTGATGCTCGAATGCACCAATGAAGGTGTACGAAAAGAGCATCCGTCACTCTAGCGGTCTGTAAAAAAGATAAGTGGAATGCACCGCGGCAGCCCGTCTTTTTCGTTAGCCTGGCTTTAAATGCTCTATTACTGAATTGCCTAAGAAAAACATCCTTATAACTGCAATATTGATAATCCTATTAACTAACGGTTTACTGCGTCGGATTAACCGTCTCATTTCCAATTAAAATATATATTTGAATTGAAATTTGAATGAAATACAGGGTCATGAAAAATCGAAGAGTGTGAAAAATAGGATTACAAATGTCTCGACAACTAATTATCCGAACGACTTCATTCTTTATGCAAAATTTGTGTTTTTTTATTGTCTTTTATATTCACTCCTTAAAATAAACAATTTCGAAATTTTTTATATACATTTTATCAGAACGAATATTTCGAGAGTCCGAAAAAAATAGTTCCGGATAATCGAGGTTATTGAAATTCAATAATCTTCTTCCCATTATTACATACTAAGTACATACCAAATTTCAAGTCTCTATCTCAATGTGTTCGGGAGATAGAGCATTTACAGACACACACATAGACACACATACAGACACACAGGAAGACGGACAGAAATTTTTTCTTCAAAAAATATGTTTATCGGAATCTCCAGTGTCTGAAACGTGTAAATCCGTCAAAAAAAATTTCAATTTTCAAAACGATTACAAGACTTAACCTATACTACGTATGATGGGTAAGTAATAATGGAATTTCCTTAAGATTCCGAATATATTGGGTTGTTCGGAAAGTTCTTTCCGTTTGGAAAAGTTGGTTCTTACCGGTAAATTCTATCATTTAATTATAAGACATTAATTCCGATATCTAATGTCTAATAATTGACGGGCAGAATTTTCCTGTACGAATTGGTTTTCTCAAACGGAAGGAACTTTCCGAACAGCCCAATAATATTCCAATAATATAATAATACTAGTATATAACCCCCGTCAAAAGTGACCAAATTATAATCTGCATTTCAATTTTATAAGTCTTCATACAAACAAACAGCATGAAGAATTTACTATTGAAACATTTGTATAGTAGAAAAGTACATTTTACAAATTACAAATGATTTCTATATATACAAATGATGAGCATTTTTTAAACTCAATATTCAATTTCTGAATTAATTCAACGATTGGACAAAACATTCAAATTAAATATTTAAAAAATAATCCATGTGCAAAAGTGTTTCTAAAAAAGTGTTATCAATGAGTTTCTAAAGAGATTGCCTGACCACATAGCTCAGAATGGTTTAACTATTGCACAAAACATTACAATTTTCTTAGTTTTAAATTATCTAAGTTAATAGTATAATAGAGTTTTAAATAATTGCTGCATTAATTCAGTTATTACAAAATCATTGCTCTGTTTATTTACATTTCATTTTTTATATTGCTAATTGTATTTTTAAAATTTTTATAAATATTAAATGCTAATAAAAATCAAAATTTCTAATTAAAATTTATAAAAGATATCTATTTATGATAATTTTGACAAATTATAATTACAATTTATTATAAATATTTGCGGTATATCCAAGGAGTCATTCCCTTTGATTGCCCACCTTATTTATAGATGGCAGCACCAAACAACCAAAAATATTATGTTAACGTAAGAACGTGTATTCTCCTGAATATTTCTGTAGTCCGGTACTTTTGGGTTGCTCATAATATCTTTCTAAAACATCAATCGTTTAAAGATTCCACTATAAAAGGATTCTGTAATGATT